>JAZHFQ010000249.1:2500-1202500 GCA_038387885.1 Spodoptera picta
TGGCCTGGCCTGGCCTGGCCTGGCCTGGCCTGGCCTGGCCTGGCCTGGCCTGGCCTGGCCTGGCCTGGCCTGGCCTGGCCTGGCCTGGCCTGGCCTGGCCTGGCCTGGCCTGGCCTGGCCTGGCCTGGCCTGGCCTGGCCTGGCCTGGCCTGGCCTGGCCTGGCCTGGCCTGGCCTGGCCTGGCCTGGCCTGGCCTGGCCTGGCCTGGCCTGGCCTGGCCTGGCCTGGCCTGGCCTGGCCTGGCCTGGCCTGGCCTGGCCTGGCCTGGCCTGGCCTGGCCTGGCCTGGCCTGGCCTGGCCTGGCCTGGCCTGGCCTGGCCTGGCCTGGCCTGGCCTGGCCTGGCCTGGCCTGGCCTGGCCTGGCCTGGCCTGGCCTGGCCTGGCCTGGCCTGGCCTGGCCTGGCCTGGCCTGGCCTGGCCTGGCCTGGCCTGGCCTGGCCTGGCCTGGCCTGGCCTGGCCTGGCCTGGCCTGGCCTGGCCTGGCCTGGCCTGGCCTGGCCTGGCCTGGCCTGGCCTGGCCTGGCCTGGCCTGGCCTGGCCTGGCCTGGCCTGGCCTGGCCTGGCCTGGCCTGGCCTGGCCTGGCCTGGCCTGGCCTGGCCTGGCCTGGCCTGGCCTGGCCTGGCCTGGCCTGGCCTGGCCTGGCCTGGCCTGGCCTGGCCTGGCCTGGCCTGGCCTGGCCTGGCCTGGCCTGGCCTGGCCTGGCCTGGCCTGGCCTGGCCTGGCCTGGCCTGGCCTGGCCTGGCCTGGCCTGGCCTGGCCTGGCCTGGCCTGGCCTGGCCTGGCCTGGCCTGGCCTGGCCTGGCCTGGCCTGGCCTGGCCTGGCCTGGCCTGGCCTGGCCTGGCCTGGCCTGGCCTGGCCTGGCCTGGCCTGGCCTGGCCTGGCCTGGCCTGGCCTGGCCTGGCCTGGCCTGGCCTGGCCTGGCCTGGCCTGGCCTGGCCTGGCCTGGCCTGGCCTGGCCTGGCCTGGCCTGGCCTGGCCTGGCCTGGCCTGGCCTGGCCTGGCCTGGCCTGGCCTGGCCTGGCCTGGCCTGGCCTGGCCTGGCCTGGCCTGGCCTGGCCTGGCCTGGCCTGGCCTGGCCTGGCCTGGCCTGGCCTGGCCTGGCCTGGCCTGGCCTGGCCTGGCCTGGCCTGGCCTGGCCTGGCCTGGCCTGGCCTGGCCTGGCCTGGCCTGGCCTGGCCTGGCCTGGCCTGGCCTGGCCTGGCCTGGCCTGGCCTGGCCTGGCCTGGCCTGGCCTGGCCTGGCCTGGCCTGGCCTGGCCTGGCCTGGCCTGGCCTGGCCTGGCCTGGCCTGGCCTGGCCTGGCCTGGCCTGGCCTGGCCTGGCCTGGCCTGGCCTGGCCTGGCCTGGCCTGGCCTGGCCTGGCCTGGCCTGGCCTGGCCTGGCCTGGCCTGGCCTGGCCTGGCCTGGCCTGGCCTGGCCTGGCCTGGCCTGGCCTGGCCTGGCCTGGCCTGGCCTGGCCTGGCCTGGCCTGGCCTGGCCTGGCCTGGCCTGGCCTGGCCTGGCCTGGCCTGGCCTGGCCTGGCCTGGCCTGGCCTGGCCTGGCCTGGCCTGGCCTGGCCTGGCCTGGCCTGGCCTGGCCTGGCCTGGCCTGGCCTGGCCTGGCCTGGCCTGGCCTGGCCTGGCCTGGCCTGGCCTGGCCTGGCCTGGCCTGGCCTGGCCTGGCCTGGCCTGGCCTGGCCTGGCCTGGCCTGGCCTGGCCTGGCCTGGCCTGGCCTGGCCTGGCCTGGCCTGGCCTGGCCTGGCCTGGCCTGGCCTGGCCTGGCCTGGCCTGGCCTGGCCTGGCCTGGCCTGGCCTGGCCTGGCCTGGCCTGGCCTGGCCTGGCCTGGCCTGGCCTGGCCTGGCCTGGCCTGGCCTGGCCTGGCCTGGCCTGGCCTGGCCTGGCCTGGCCTGGCCTGGCCTGGCCTGGCCTGGCCTGGCCTGGCCTGGCCTGGCCTGGCCTGGCCTGGCCTGGCCTGGCCTGGCCTGGCCTGGCCTGGCCTGGCCTGGCCTGGCCTGGCCTGGCCTGGCCTGGCCTGGCCTGGCCTGGCCTGGCCTGGCCTGGCCTGGCCTGGCCTGGCTGGCCTGGCCTGGCCTGGCCTGGCCTGGCCTGGCCTGGCCTGGCCTGGCCTGGCCTGGCCTGGCCTGGCCTGGCCTGGCCTGGCCTGGCCTGGCCTGGCCTGGCCTGGCCTGGCCTGGCCTGGCCTGGCCTGGCCTGGCCTGGCCTGGCCTGGCCTGGCCTGGCCTGGCCTGGCCTGGCCTGGCCTGGCCTGGCCTGGCCTGGCCTGGCCTGGCCTGGCCTGGCCTGGCCTGGCCTGGCCTGGCCTGGCCTGGCCTGGCCTGGCCTGGCCTGGCCTGGCCTGGCCTGGCCTGGCCTGGCCTGGCCTGGCCTGGCCTGGCCTGGCCTGGCCTGGCCTGGCCTGGCCTGGCCTGGCCTGGCCTGGCCTGGCCTGGCCTGGCCTGGCCTGGCCTGGCCTGGCCTGGCCTGGCCTGGCCTGGCCTGGCCTGGCCTGGCCTGGCCTGGCCTGGCCTGGCCTGGCCTGGCCTGGCCTGGCCTGGCCTGGCCTGGCCTGGCCTGGCCTGGCCTGGCCTGGCCTGGCCTGGCCTGGCCTGGCCTGGCCTGGCCTGGCCTGGCCTGGCCTGGCCTGGCCTGGCCTGGCCTGGCCTGGCCTGGCCTGGCCTGGCCTGGCCTGGCCTGGCCTGGCCTGGCCTGGCCTGGCCTGGCCTGGCCTGGCCTGGCCTGGCCTGGCCTGGCCTGGCCTGGCCTGGCCTGGCCTGGCCTGGCCTGGCCTGGCCTGGCCTGGCCTGGCCTGGCCTGGCCTGGCCTGGCCTGGCCTGGCCTGGCCTGGCCTGGCCTGGCCTGGCCTGGCCTGGCCTGGCCTGGCCTGGCCTGGCCTGGCCTGGCCTGGCCTGGCCTGGCCTGGCCTGGCCTGGCCTGGCCTGGCCTGGCCTGGCCTGGCCTGGCCTGGCCTGGCCTGGCCTGGCCTGGCCTGGCCTGGCCTGGCCTGGCCTGGCCTGGCCTGGCCTGGCCTGGCCTGGCCTGGCCTGGCCTGGCCTGGCCTGGCCTGGCCTGGCCTGGCCTGGCCTGGCCTGGCCTGGCCTGGCCTGGCCTGGCCTGGCCTGGCCTGGCCTGGCCTGGCCTGGCCTGGCCTGGCCTGGCCTGGCCTGGCCTGGCCTGGCCTGGCCTGGCCTGGCCTGGCCTGGCCTGGCCTGGCCTGGCCTGGCCTGGCCTGGCCTGGCCTGGCCTGGCCTGGCCTGGCCTGGCCTGGCCTGGCCTGGCCTGGCCTGGCCTGGCCTGGCCTGGCCTGGCCTGGCCTGGCCTGGCCTGGCCTGGCCTGGCCTGGCCTGGCCTGGCCTGGCCTGGCCTGGCCTGGCCTGGCCTGGCCTGGCCTGGCCTGGCCTGGCCTGGCCTGGCCTGGCCTGGCCTGGCCTGGCCTGGCCTGGCCTGGCCTGGCCTGGCCTGGCCTGGCCTGGCCTGGCCTGGCCTGGCCTGGCCTGGCCTGGCCTGGCCTGGCCTGGCCTGGCCTGGCCTGGCCTGGCCTGGCCTGGCCTGGCCTGGCCTGGCCTGGCCTGGCCTGGCCTGGCCTGGCCTGGCCTGGCCTGGCCTGGCCTGGCCTGGCCTGGCCTGGCCTGGCCTGGCCTGGCCTGGCCTGGCCTGGCCTGGCCTGGCCTGGCCTGGCCTGGCCTGGCCTGGCCTGGCCTGGCCTGGCCTGGCCTGGCCTGGCCTGGCCTGGCCTGGCCTGGCCTGGCCTGGCCTGGCCTGGCCTGGCCTGGCCTGGCCTGGCCTGGCCTGGCCTGGCCTGGCCTGGCCTGGCCTGGCCTGGCCTGGCCTGGCCTGGCCTGGCCTGGCCTGGCCTGGCCTGGCCTGGCCTGGCCTGGCCTGGCCTGGCCTGGCCTGGCCTGGCCTGGCCTGGCCTGGCCTGGCCTGGCCTGGCCTGGCCTGGCCTGGCCTGGCCTGGCCTGGCCTGGCCTGGCCTGGCCTGGCCTGGCCTGGCCTGGCCTGGCCTGGCCTGGCCTGGCCTGGCCTGGCCTGGCCTGGCCTGGCCTGGCCTGGCCTGGCCTGGCCTGGCCTGGCCTGGCCTGGCCTGGCCTGGCCTGGCCTGGCCTGGCCTGGCCTGGCCTGGCCTGGCCTGGCCTGGCCTGGCCTGGCCTGGCCTGGCCTGGCCTGGCCTGGCCTGGCCTGGCCTGGCCTGGCCTGGCCTGGCCTGGCCTGGCCTGGCCTGGCCTGGCCTGGCCTGGCCTGGCCTGGCCTGGCCTGGCCTGGCCTGGCCTGGCCTGGCCTGGCCTGGCCTGGCCTGGCCTGGCCTGGCCTGGCCTGGCCTGGCCTGGCCTGGCCTGGCCTGGCCTGGCCTGGCCTGGCCTGGCCTGGCCTGGCCTGGCCTGGCCTGGCCTGGCCTGGCCTGGCCTGGCCTGGCCTGGCCTGGCCTGGCCTGGCCTGGCCTGGCCTGGCCTGGCCTGGCCTGGCCTGGCCTGGCCTGGCCTGGCCTGGCCTGGCCTGGCCTGGCCTGGCCTGGCCTGGCCTGGCCTGGCCTGGCCTGGCCTGGCCTGGCCTGGCCTGGCCTGGCCTGGCCTGGCCTGGCCTGGCCTGGCCTGGCCTGGCCTGGCCTGGCCTGGCCTGGCCTGGCCTGGCCTGGCCTGGCCTGGCCTGGCCTGGCCTGGCCTGGCCTGGCCTGGCCTGGCCTGGCCTGGCCTGGCCTGGCCTGGCCTGGCCTGGCCTGGCCTGGCCTGGCCTGGCCTGGCCTGGCCTGGCCTGGCCTGGCCTGGCCTGGCCTGGCCTGGCCTGGCCTGGCCTGGCCTGGCCTGGCCTGGCCTGGCCTGGCCTGGCCTGGCCTGGCCTGGCCTGGCCTGGCCTGGCCTGGCCTGGCCTGGCCTGGCCTGGCCTGGCCTGGCCTGGCCTGGCCTGGCCTGGCCTGGCCTGGCCTGGCCTGGCCTGGCCTGGCCTGGCCTGGCCTGGCCTGGCCTGGCCTGGCCTGGCCTGGCCTGGCCTGGCCTGGCCTGGCCTGGCCTGGCCTGGCCTGGCCTGGCCTGGCCTGGCCTGGCCTGGCCTGGCCTGGCCTGGCCTGGCCTGGCCTGGCCTGGCCTGGCCTGGCCTGGCCTGGCCTGGCCTGGCCTGGCCTGGCCTGGCCTGGCCTGGCCTGGCCTGGCCTGGCCTGGCCTGGCCTGGCCTGGCCTGGCCTGGCCTGGCCTGGCCTGGCCTGGCCTGGCCTGGCCTGGCCTGGCCTGGCCTGGCCTGGCCTGGCCTGGCCTGGCCTGGCCTGGCCTGGCCTGGCCTGGCCTGGCCTGGCCTGGCCTGGCCTGGCCTGGCCTGGCCTGGCCTGGCCTGGCCTGGCCTGGCCTGGCCTGGCCTGGCCTGGCCTGGCCTGGCCTGGCCTGGCCTGGCCTGGCCTGGCCTGGCCTGGCCTGGCCTGGCCTGGCCTGGCCTGGCCTGGCCTGGCCTGGCCTGGCCTGGCCTGGCCTGGCCTGGCCTGGCCTGGCCTGGCCTGGCCTGGCCTGGCCTGGCCTGGCCTGGCCTGGCCTGGCCTGGCCTGGCCTGGCCTGGCCTGGCCTGGCCTGGCCTGGCCTGGCCTGGCCTGGCCTGGCCTGGCCTGGCCTGGCCTGGCCTGGCCTGGCCTGGCCTGGCCTGGCCTGGCCTGGCCTGGCCTGGCCTGGCCTGGCCTGGCCTGGCCTGGCCTGGCCTGGCCTGGCCTGGCCTGGCCTGGCCTGGCCTGGCCTGGCCTGGCCTGGCCTGGCCTGGCCTGGCCTGGCCTGGCCTGGCCTGGCCTGGCCTGGCCTGGCCTGGCCTGGCCTGGCCTGGCCTGGCCTGGCCTGGCCTGGCCTGGCCTGGCCTGGCCTGGCCTGGCCTGGCCTGGCCTGGCCTGGCCTGGCCTGGCCTGGCCTGGCCTGGCCTGGCCTGGCCTGGCCTGGCCTGGCCTGGCCTGGCCTGGCCTGGCCTGGCCTGGCCTGGCCTGGCCTGGCCTGGCCTGGCCTGGCCTGGCCTGGCCTGGCCTGGCCTGGCCTGGCCTGGCCTGGCCTGGCCTGGCCTGGCCTGGCCTGGCCTGGCCTGGCCTGGCCTGGCCTGGCCTGGCCTGGCCTGGCCTGGCCTGGCCTGGCCTGGCCTGGCCTGGCCTGGCCTGGCCTGGCCTGGCCTGGCCTGGCCTGGCCTGGCCTGGCCTGGCCTGGCCTGGCCTGGCCTGGCCTGGCCTGGCCTGGCCTGGCCTGGCCTGGCCTGGCCTGGCCTGGCCTGGCCTGGCCTGGCCTGGCCTGGCCTGGCCTGGCCTGGCCTGGCCTGGCCTGGCCTGGCCTGGCCTGGCCTGGCCTGGCCTGGCCTGGCCTGGCCTGGCCTGGCCTGGCCTGGCCTGGCCTGGCCTGGCCTGGCCTGGCCTGGCCTGGCCTGGCCTGGCCTGGCCTGGCCTGGCCTGGCCTGGCCTGGCCTGGCCTGGCCTGGCCTGGCCTGGCCTGGCCTGGCCTGGCCTGGCCTGGCCTGGCCTGGCCTGGCCTGGCCTGGCCTGGCCTGGCCTGGCCTGGCCTGGCCTGGCCTGGCCTGGCCTGGCCTGGCCTGGCCTGGCCTGGCCTGGCCTGGCCTGGCCTGGCCTGGCCTGGCCTGGCCTGGCCTGGCCTGGCCTGGCCTGGCCTGGCCTGGCCTGGCCTGGCCTGGCCTGGCCTGGCCTGGCCTGGCCTGGCCTGGCCTGGCCTGGCCTGGCCTGGCCTGGCCTGGCCTGGCCTGGCCTGGCCTGGCCTGGCCTGGCCTGGCCTGGCCTGGCCTGGCCTGGCCTGGCCTGGCCTGGCCTGGCCTGGCCTGGCCTGGCCTGGCCTGGCCTGGCCTGGCCTGGCCTGGCCTGGCCTGGCCTGGCCTGGCCTGGCCTGGCCTGGCCTGGCCTGGCCTGGCCTGGCCTGGCCTGGCCTGGCCTGGCCTGGCCTGGCCTGGCCTGGCCTGGCCTGGCCTGGCCTGGCCTGGCCTGGCCTGGCCTGGCCTGGCCTGGCCTGGCCTGGCCTGGCCTGGCCTGGCCTGGCCTGGCCTGGCCTGGCCTGGCCTGGCCTGGCCTGGCCTGGCCTGGCCTGGCCTGGCCTGGCCTGGCCTGGCCTGGCCTGGCCTGGCCTGGCCTGGCCTGGCCTGGCCTGGCCTGGCCTGGCCTGGCCTGGCCTGGCCTGGCCTGGCCTGGCCTGGCCTGGCCTGGCCTGGCCTGGCCTGGCCTGGCCTAGCCTGGCCTAACCGAAATATTTTGGAAACCAAACAACCGATTTCGGAGCAGTTTTCAGTTTTTACCATCTCCTCTAAGCTCCCAATAACCATTTCGGCACTTTTTACAGTCGAGGGCTCAACCCCCGAACTAATTTCCACCCCTAAAGTTACTTTGGACCAAAATATTTCATTCGAAAATTTTTAACTTTTTTCATATTTGACCTAGGGCGACAAAATTTTTATTAACGGTTTAGGAACTCATAATCTACGATTTGGATAGGTTTTTGACTCGATAACTCCAGACGTTTCGCGAAAAATCCTCGCAATTGACCAAAATTTGGTGAAAAAACTCGTTTTTCATTCAAAACTTTAAATTCTTTCAGGAAACCGATCCCGGATTTTCGCTCTGTTGGACGGCCTGCGCCGAGACGCTTCTCCCGACGTATCGCACGCCCCGATCGGATAACAAAAATTTTCAAATTTTGCCCCCCCACCCGCCCTTATACTATATAGGGAAAGGAACAAGCAAACCCTTTTTTGTAGCAAAAAATTTTTATTTGCTTAATTGACGGACCACACCAGTGCTATTAAATTTTTCTGGATTTCCGCTTCGTCCGATTTATACTCTGGACGCAGGACATTAGCGAAAACCAAAATTATACTTGTATACTTTAGCTTTAGTTTGACTCTGTGATATTATCAATTAGACACTTAAGTTATATAATAATTATTTGACCCCCCCTATACAGGGAATTATTGTTTTATATATTACTTCCCCCTTATTATTGACAGTCCCCCCTTTACAGGGCAAAAACCATTTATCACTGACACCTGTATCCCCTCTTTACAGGGATATAGCAGCATAGTCGGGTGCTCCTCTTGCTTTTCTCCCCACACCGCCATCATGTACGACACCACTCCCGAGTCGCCGGCTCCCCCTAATGCTATCCGGTGTCTGTTTCCCGACACCGGAAAAACACCAGCAAACGAACAGCGCGGCACGGTCCTGCCGAAGTGTGGCCTGGCCCCCGCCAAGCCGCGAGAGCGTAGATTATCTGGGCTCGCACCATCTCCGAATTCTCCTCAGCCTACTCGAACATTCGAGAACCGGACGGTGGAGGCGCGATACTGGCTGAAACAGGCCAAGTGTCAACTGGGTCTCGCAAGAAACCTCAAAACGGAAATCAAGACCCAGGCGACACTGGCCATTGAGCGCCTCTACCAACTGGTAAAGGAGTCCGAGGATCAGAGGCTCCCTGAGCGTGGACAGGTCGCGAGCTTGGAGGCTCCCAAATTAGCCGACAGAGAGGAGGAACTCCTCGAAAAAATTACTAGGCACGGTGAACTGCTGAGGGTGGCCACCGCACAAATGGGGGAGCTGAAAGAAATGCTGGTTGATCAGCGGAGCACTGTCACGGCGCCTGTCATCGAGGGCCACTGCGGCCAGAGCACTGAGCTTTTTGCAGAGATGCAAGAACTCAAGTCTGCGACCCGGGAGATCGGGAGACAGGTCTCCGAGATGAGGGCAGAAGTGCCCTCCTACGCGGAAGTCCTGTCGAAGCCGAAGAGTGCAGGGCGGGTCGCAAGACCGAAACACTCAGTCGTCGTGTCCTCCGGTGACAACATGGAAACTAGCGCCGACGTTGTGGGTAGAGTCCGGCAGGCGTTGAACGCGAAGGTGAGCGGTCTTCAGGTGCAAAAAGTCCGAAAAGTCAAGGACCAGAGGGTGGTGCTGAGCTGCGCCAGCAAAGAGGAGTTGGAGAGAATGACGACGCAGCTCAGGACCGACGGGCAGTTGCGGGTGGAAAACGCGCGTCAGCGAAATCCACTCGTAATTGTCCGGGACCTCCTGGCCTACAACAGCGACGAGGACATAAAGGCCGCTCTTAAGACGCAGAACGCACGCCTGCTGGAGGGCCTGTCGACCGAAGAATCTGACGTGGTCGTCAAGTACCGGAGGAGGGCGCGGAACCCACTAGAGAACCACGTCATCCTCCAGGTATCACCAAGGATGTGGGGACGGCTAACGGCGGCCGGCAGGCTCTTTATTGACCTTCAGCACGTCAAGGTGCTGGACCAGTCTCCGCTGGTTCAATGCAGCAGATGCATGTCCTATGGGCATGGAAGAAAGACCTGCACAGAATTGGTCGACCTGTGCAACCACTGTGGAGGTGCGCATTTGAAAGCCAATTGCCCCGCCCATGCAGAGGGAAAAACAGCGACGTGCAGAAACTGTCACGTCGCCAAATGTACAAAGGTGGATCATAACGTTTTTAGTAACGAGTGCCCGATCCGCCTAAAGTGGGATGCATTGGCACGCGCCTCGGTAGCGTATTGCTAAGGTGGTCCCTGCTGCCACTACTGGGTACAAGGTGCTGCAGGCAAACCTTCAGCGTAGTAAGCTAGCCACGAATGAGCTACTGATAGAGGCTGAAAAACGCGGCTGTGTCGTGGCTCTGCTCCAGGAGCCCTACATAGGACGAGAGGGAAGAATGCGGGGATACCAGGGCGTAAGGGTCTTCCAGAGCGCTGACAGAGGAGAAGGGAAAATAAAAGCGGCAATTGCCGTCTTCGACGCAGACATAGAAGTCACGCAGTACCCGCAACTCACCACACACAACATCGTCGTGGTGGGAATCCGAACCCACGCCTGGAGGATCACGCTGGTTTCCCTTTATTTCGAACCAGAAACTCCCCTAGGGCCATACCTGGAGCACCTCCGCGGCGTAGAAAGCAAGCTGGGGCCCATGGGGCTCATCGTGGCGGGCGACGTAAATGCCTGGAATATCTGGTGGGGAAGCAGCGGGACCGATGACAGAGGAGAGGAAGTGCTTGGAGCTCTCGATCAGCTGGGACTGCAAATACTTAACAGAGGAGAAACTCCGACCTTCGACGTGGTGAGGGGACACCGACGCTACACTAGTTGCGTCGATGTCACTGCCTGCACGGCGGACATGCTGGTATTGGTAGACGGCTGGCGAGTTTTGGAGGACCTGACGGGGTCGGATCACAACGGCATTGAATTTCAATTAAAATTAGAAAAACAAAAAGGACAAATTATTAACAGGACAACCAGAATCTACAATACCAAAAAAGCTAATTGGAGACAGTTTCATGCGAAACTGTCTCAATTGCTGCCAAACAAACTAAAAATAGATGAAATAGAAACCATTAATGACAAAAACATACTAGAACAAGCCATAAGCACATACACACGAATATTAGTAGAAGCAGCAAACAATAGCATTCCGAAAAAGAAACCAAAACAAAATCTCACAATGCCGTGGTGGTCCGATGAACTCGCCGGGTTGAAGAAGGACGTCGCCACCAAAAAGAGGAGAATCCGCTGTGCAGCACCCATCCGTAGAGCCGTGGTCGTCGAGGAGTACCTGAAACAGAAGAAAAAGTATGAGCAGGAAGCAGCAAAAGCACAGGTCGAGAGCTGGAAGCACTTCTGTGAGAAGCAAACCACCGAAGGTCTGTGGCAGGGAATATACAGGGTCATAGGCAGGACAACAAAAAGAGAGGAGGATCTCCCCCTGGAAAAGGAAGGGAGGGTGTTGGACGCGATGGGATCGGCCGAACTGTTGGCCGAGACTTTCTACCCACCGGATGATGCGGCAGAGGACAGCGAGGAGCAGGGACTCAATCGTTGGAGGGCGGAAGGTATCAATGATGGGGACTTGGAACACTCTATTGACCCACCCTTTCGCCCCGACGAACTAAAAAGAGCGCTCGCATCGTTCGACCCCAAGAAGGCCCCCGGTCCGGACGGCTTGACGGCGGATATCTGTGCGCAGGCCGTCAGCAATGACCCCGCCTTGTTCCTGGGACTGCTAAACAGGTGTCTCGCTTGCCACTACTTTCCTCGCTCATGGAAGGAGGCTACCGTGGTAATCCTTCGAAAACCCGGAAAGGATTCCTACACCGCCCCAAAATCATACAGGCCGATTGGGCTATTGCCTGTACTAGGGAAGGTGTACGAGAAAATGCTGGTGGCCCGACTCAAGTTCTACATACTACCCAGGATGAGTACTCACCAGTACGGCTTCATGCCACAGAGGAGTACCGAGGACTCCCTCTACGACTTGATTCAGCACATCCGAACGAAGCTGGATGAGAAGAAGCTGATCGTGATCGTGTCTCTGGACATAGAGGGAGCCTTCGATAGCGCATGGTGGCCAGCCATAAAGCTAAGACTGGCTGAGGAAAAGTGTCCGATAAACTTGAGGAGGGTCATGGACAGCTATCTGAGCGAGAGGAGTGTGGCGGTGAGGTACTTGGGTGTGGAACACCGGCGGAAAACTGAGAAAGGCTGCGTGCAGGGGTCCATAGGCGGGCCCATACTATGGAATCTGCTTCTGGATCCTCTGCTTAAAACGATGGAGCGAGAGGAGTATAGGTGTCAGGCGTTCGCGGATGACGTCGTGATGGTGTTCGATGGAGACACAGCTGCCAAAATTGAGCGGCAGGCCAATGCCGCCCTCGAATATGTCCGGGCGTGGGGTGTCAGACACAAACTCAGATTCGCGCCACATAAAACCACGGCTATGACCGTGACGCGCAAACTGAAGTACGACACACCACGCCTGAGCATGGGTGGCACTGACATAACAATGTCAAACAACATCAAGCTGCTTGGTCTCACGATCGACAGCAAACTGACGTTTAACAGTCACGTCAAAAACGTATGCGCCAAAGCTGTCGGCGTGTACAAGCAGCTGGCCAGAGCAGCTAGGGTCAGCTGGGGTCTTCATCCGGACATCATCAGGAGTATATACACTGCTGCGGTGGAGCCTATACTCCTCTATGCGGCGGCAGCATGGGCACCCGCGACTAACAAGTTGGGAGTCCAGAAACAGCTAAACGCGGTCCAGCGGAGTTTTGCGCAGAAGCTCTGTCGAGCCTACCGTACGGTCTCCCTGAACTCCGCTCTTGTGCTGGCTGGTGTACTACCCCTCGATATTCGAATCAGGGAAGTCTCGACCCTATATAAGGCCAAGAGGGGAGTGCACCAGTCGGTGCTTGGGGATCGGGAGGTTGAGCGGATGGCACCGGCAATGGAGAGCCCCCATCCCAGTGAACAGCATGAGATGGAGTTGCGACACCTGGTAGACGAGGAACAATACCGAAGCCACAGCAACTACGCTGTGCGCATATTCACCGACGGTAGCAAAATTGAAGGGAAAGTCGGAGCGGCGTACTCAGTATGGACCCAGAATACAGAGACCAAATCCCGGAAATTAGCGCTATCGTCACACTGCACCGTCTACCAGGCTGAACTACTGGCCATAAAAGAGGCAATGGGGGAAATCCTTAAGGGGAGGAGCAACACGCATGCCGTCTACAGCGACTCCATGGCGGCGCTCCAGACCATTGCGAACCACAATGCTCATCACCCCTTGGCAGTAGCAACGAGGGACGCTCTGCGCCGCTGCGCGAGCCGGGGCAAGAGCGTCTCTCTATTCTGGATAAAAGCCCATGCGGGACTAGAGGGCAACGAAAGAGCGGACGTGCTGGCGAAGGAGGCTGCCCTGGGGTTAAAAAGGAAACCAGACTATGATCGGTGCCCGGTCTCATTCGCCAAAAAGACGATACGTCTGGAGTCTCTTGGCGAGTGGGATCATAGGTACAGGACTGGCACCACGGCATCGACGACAAGGCTGTTCTTCCCCAATGCCGTGGAAGCTTACGCAACTGTCAAAAAGCTTACCATAACCAAAGAGCTAGCACAGGCGTTAACGGGGCACGGTGGGTTCTCGGAATATCTAGCGCGCTTCAAGTGCAAAGAGAGCCCATCGTGCATCTGCGATGACCGGGTCACAGAGTCCCTCCCTCATCTACTGGTGGAGTGTCCGCAGCACGAGCGAGCGCGGATCTCCCTGGAGATGAAAATTGACCAAAGGGTGCTGCAGGCCACACTGCCGATTCTAATCAGAGACAGAAAATACAGGGAGGATTTCATCGACTTCATTACGATGGTGGTGAGGTCCGCAAATACCAGAAATGCAGCCAATAAAACCAGTGACGCGGCTCTTCGTCGGGCATCGCAGGGCGCCCGTAGTTCAGACCATCCTGGAACGGAAGACCGCTGAGCCTGCATAAACGACCCATGTCATGCTACGCATGGCAGGGCGCTTAAAGCAAGCGAACAGGGACGTATACAAGACGGAGAACACGAGCACAAAATGGCAATACCCCGACGAAGAGATGAAGAACGAGGCGCTTAGTATGTATATTGGAATCATAATATATGACAGTAGCGTCGACATTATTATATATTTAATTACTATATGTACTATAAACTTATAAAATTATATATCTATATTATATCAAATTGAAAATTGGCACAAAAAATCAGAATCCAAAAAGTAAAAATAAGTCTCTGATCACGTCAGAGGAGCACCTTGGCACAGCAGGAGGGGTTTTAGCCGGTAAGAGTCCGGCAGTACTCACACCTCCCTATTCGTGGGGAGGTGTGAGTCTCCATGAGGATTTCCCCTCCTGCTGTATAAAAAAAAAAAAAAAAAACCTAACCTAACCTAACCTTTTTTTTTTTTTTTTTTTTTTTTTGACCCTGGGAAAATACTTTATGTATCATCCTCCCGTGGGGGGACGGGAGGGATATGTGGGACTCTCCGGGAGAAGCCCGGCATACCCACTAAAAACCCAGGAGCACACCAGCGTCGCCATGTGAGGGGTCTGGGAGACCAGGACTGAACCTTTACGCACTCATTCGCGACCCGCCTCGGCTAGGCCTGCCAAACGATGGCGGGCCATATCGCGCCCTTCCCTGTGTCGGGAGGGGTCTCGCGGAACGGTCGTGATGCCAACCGTTCCCGTCCCGCGAAAGGTGAATAGTGCAATGCGGATGTAGGCGCCCCCGCGCCTACCACCCGCTATTCACCCCCGGGAGGGAGAAGGCGGTTGTATTGCCGTCTTCTCCTACCGACTCTACGTCGTCGAAGCGCAGGGGCGAGGGCATCTTCCTCCCTCTCACGCTCTGCCGCCTCCTTTTGCGATATGACGCATTCGCAGAAGGAGGCCATCGCCGCCCATGTTTCCTCGCTCCCCAACATTGCGCGTATTACGCAGGGGAGCGAGAGGTCTAGTCCGACCGCCGCGACAAGGTTCTGACGCGGCTCGGACCACGATGGGCATTCTTCGAGTGTGTGCCGCACCGTGTCCTCTGTCGCACCACAATGATGGCACGACGGGTTCTCCTCCCGCCCGATGCGGTGCAGGTACGACCCAAAACAACCGTGACCTGTCATCACCTGCACCAGACGGAAGGAGAGAAATCCGAATGGCCGCTCGAGCCAGGTCTGGAGGACCGGCCCGACTGCGTCCAGCGTCCGTCGCCCAAAGACTGAAGCGGCGAGGTCGTCCGCCCAATGTAGGACGATGGCCTCCTTGGCCTCCTGCCGCATTGCTTCCCGGACTTCATGAGCCGGACGCTCTCCTCGCGCTCTCCGCTCCGCCGTCCACTCGTACACTCTGGCGAGCACCCACGCTTCGAGCTCCCAAGGGGGAGTGCCCGCCAGTGCGCATGCCGCCGCAAAACCCACTGTGCGGTAGGCCCGCGCCACCCGCTGTGCGATAGCCCTTTGGGGCACGCGAAGGGCGGTGGCGTTCTCCCTCCTGTGCAGGGAGTCCGCCCAAACTGGGGCCCCATAGAGGGCCATGCTCCGGAGTATGCCGGCATATAGACGCCGGCATCGCGCGCTGGGCCCTCCCAGGTTTGGCATGAGCCACGACAGGGCATTCGCCGTCTTTATGAGGCGCTTCGATAGATCGGCGAAGTGCGGGCCGAAGCGCCACCTGCTGTCCAGGATGAGGCCCAGATATTTCATCTGCCTCACCACTGCGACCCTCTCGCCATCCACAAAGATGTGGGCGTCAGGAGGAGGACGCTGCCTCGGGCCGTGGAAGAACACGGCTTCGGTCTTGTGCAGTGCGACCGTCAGTCCCAAACGGCGGATCCTATCGGCAACCAGGGAGCCGCCCGCCGATGCCAGGTTGGCCGCCGTCAACCTAACCTAACCTAACCTAACCTAACCTAACCTAACCTAACCTAACCTAACCTAACCTAACCTAACCTTTTTTTTTTTTTTTTTTTGACCCTGGGAAAATACTTTATGTATCATCCTCCCGTGGGGGTACGGGAGGGATATGTGGGACTCTCCGGGGGAAGCCCGGCATACCCACTAAAAACCCAGGAGCACACCAGCGTCGCCATGTGAGGGGGTCTGGGAGACCGGGTGAACCTTTACGACCAGGACCCCCTCGGCTAGGCCTGCCAAAGATGGCGGGCCATATCACGCCCCTCCCTGTGTCGGGGAGGGGTCTCGGGAACGGTCGTGTGCCAACCGTTCCCGTCCCGCGAAAGGTGAATAGTGCAATGCGGATGTAGGCGCCCCCGCGCCTACCACCCGCTATTCACCCCCGGGAGGGAGAAGGCGGTTGTATTGCCGTCTTCTCCTACCGACTCTACGTCGTCGAAGCGCAGGGGCGAGGGCATCTTCCTCCCTCTCACGCTCTGCCGCCTCCTTTTGCGATATGACGCATTCGCAGAAGGAGGCCATCGCCGCCCATGTTTCCTCGCTCCCCAACATTGCGCGTATTACGCAGGGGAGCGAGAGGTCTAGTCCGACCGCCGCGACAAGGTTCTGACGCGGCTCGGACCACGATGGGCACTCTTCGAGTGTGTGCCGCACCGTGTCCTCTGTCGCACCACAATGATGGCACGACGGGTTCTCCTCCCGCCCGATGCGGTGCAGGTACGACCCAAAACAACCGTGACCTGTCATCACCTGCACCAGACGGAAGGAGAGAAATCCGAATGGCCGCTCGAGCCAGGTCTGGAGGACCGGCCCGATTGCGTCCAGCGTCCGTCGCCCAAAGACTGAAGCGGCGAGGTCGTCCGCCCAATGTAGGACGATGGCCTCCTTGGCCTCCTGCCGCACTGCTTCCCGGACCTTCATGAGCCGGACGCTCTCCTCGCGCCCTCCGCTCCGCCGTCCACTCGTACACTCTGGCGAGCACCCACGCTTCGAGCTCCCAAGGGGAGTGCCCGCCAGTGCGCATGCCGCCGCAAAACCCACTGTGCGGTAGGCCCGCGCCACCCGCTGTGCGATAGCCCTTTGGGGCACGCGAAGGGCGGTGGCGTTCTCCCTCCTGCGCAGGGAGTCCACCCAAACTGGGGCCCCATAGAGGGCCATGCTCCGGAGTATGCCGGCATATAGACGCCGGCATCGCGCGCTGGGCCCTCCCAGGTTTGGCATGAGCCACGACAGGGCGTTCGCCGTCTTTAGCAGGCGCTTCGACAGATCGGCGAAGTGCGGGCTGAAGCGCCACCTGCTGTCCAGGATGAGGCCCAGATATTTCATCTGCCTCACCACTGCGACCCTCTCGCCATCCACAAAGATGTGGGCGTCAGAAGGAGGACGCTGCCTCGGGCCGTGGAAGAACACGGCTTCGGTCTTGTGCAGTGCGACCGTCAGTCCCAAACGGCGGATCCTATTGGCAACCAGGGAGCCGCCCGCCGATGCCAGGCTGGCCGCCGTCGTGAAGCTCCCGCGGGCAGTGAGGAGAGTGTCGTCCGCATAGCAAATAACGCTCGTCCCTTGGAGGAGCGTTCCCCGCAGTAGCCAGTCGAAGCCGACGTTCCATAGGAGGGGTCCTAACACCGACCCCTGCGGAACGCCGGTCTCCACGGCGTAGCGCCGCACCTCCCCGTCTCGATCTACAAGGAGGACGGACCTATCCTCCAAGTAGTTGGCCAGGAGGCCCCGAAGATATTGAGGCACTCCGTGGAATCGGAGCGCCTCTAGGATGGTGGAATGGGGGACAGAGTTGAATGCGTTGGCTATGTCGAACGACACAGCCAACAGTCCTTCCCCTTCTTCTACGGCCTCCTGAACCTGGCCCTTGAGACGGGTTAAGGCGTCTACGGTCGACCGCTGAGCCCGAAAGCCGTACTGGGCGTCAGACAGATCCGGCCCCACACATGCCAAATGGCGGTTTAGGCGAGCAGCGATGATCCCCTCGAACATCTTGCCGACCTCATCGAGCAGAACGATGGGCCGGTATGCCGAGGGGAGTCCGCCGGGCGTCCCTGTTTGCGGAGCAGGCACAACTGCCCCTCCTTCCAAGGTTTCGGGAACCGCCCCGTTGCGAGACACGCGCTGAAGAGGTCCCGAAACCGCTCCTCCATTTGGGAGGCAGCGATGGCCACCACCCTTGCAGGGACACCGTCTGGGCCGGGGGCAGTTTTCTTTGCCCGGAGGCGGACCAACGCCGTGTGGATCTCGCTGTCCGTGACAGGGGGAGCCTGTTCCTCCTCTTCCGCTAGGGCCCTCCCCCGAGGGGGATTCATCGCTGGAGGGGAGAACTCGGCGTTCCTGCGCGGAAACAGGGAACGCACCACCTCATCCAGCAGCGAAGGCTCGAGGGTCTCTGTCACCGGGGGACCTGAGGAGCGCAATTTGTTGCGCGCCGCCTTGTACGGTCTCCCGAATGGATCGCCGTCGAGTGTCTCCAGCAGCTCGGCTCTCGCTGAGTCTTTGGCGGCACCGATAGCTGACTTGAGGGCCGTCTTTGCCGCCACGTACGCTTCGTACAGACGGTCCTCGTTAGCTTCGTCTCGGCGCCGCCGACGACGGCTCCGCGTGAATTGGCGTTTAGCCGCCATGCACGCTGCCCGCAGTTGCGCCAACTCCTCCGACCACCAATACACAGCGCGGTTTGGAGGTGGGCGACGAGACCGAGGCATGCTGGAGTTGCACACTTCGGTCAGAGACCCTCTCAGTTGAGACGCTGCGGCGTCGACGTCTGCATTCAGGACGGCAGGGGGCGAAAGCCAGTCCTGCAGGAACGCGGCCTCCTTTGCAGCCTCCCGGTCAAGGCGGGTGAGAGCCCACCGGGGAAAGGGGGATCGACCCGACGATGTAGAAGTTCCCCCGACGGCTCTGGGTGGAGATTTCGAACCGCACGTATCGGTGGTCCGACAAGGTCTCCACCATGTCCACCCGCCAGTTTTCCACACGTGCGGCTAGCGGTGGGGAGGCAAAGGTGACGTCCACTATGGACCCACCCTGCCGCCGCACGCATGTTTGAACTCTCCCCCTATTTAGAAGGGAGAGACCAGAGGAGGCTGCCCACGCCTCAAGCGCCCGCCCACGGGCGTCGGTAGCCGGGTTGCCCCACGTCTCCGACTTGGCGTTCAGGTCCCCCAGCACAGAGACCTGTCGAGGCGTTATCCTGCCGACAACAGCTGCAAGGACTCCGAGAAAATCCTCGAAGTCTTGCAGAGGGCGATTTGGGGAGAAATAGACACCCACTAGTGCCAAGTCCTCCCACGCGACGGCCACGTATCCCGATCCTCTCTCTAAAAGTGAGAGGGGAGGAGAGCCTGTAGAAGGCCGTGCCGCAACTGCCACAAGGCCGTCCCTATCGCCCAACCAACGGTCAGGGATTGAGTAGGGCTCAGCGACTACCGCCACGTCCACCAACCAATCTGCCATAGACTGCACCAGCAGGTCTTGGGCCGCTCTGCAGTGGTTGGTGTTGGCCTGTAAAATGCGATGATTGGGCCCCATTATTCGATCATCGCATCCCCCACGTCGGTGTCCGCGACCGGAGTGTCGGCGGCGGCAGCAGCAATAGCGGGTCGCATTTGTCGCCTGCATTTTGCCCTTCTTCGTGGGGGGATTGCACTTCCTCCCAGCCATTATGTGGTTCGCTGGGCGACCACTAGCGGCACAGACCGCACAGTGCGGCGTGACAGCATCACAGGATGCCGCCATGTGCCCTTGCTTCCCGCAGCGGTAACATGTGTCCGCCCTCTCCACCGTGGACGGACACATTGTGCGGGTGTGCCCTATGCCAAAGCACTTGAAGCAGCGCAGGGGTTGCTCTTCAAGTACCCGAACCACGGCTGAACTGAACCCAATTCGGAGCCGCCCCTTTGTTTTAACCAGGACGGCCTTGGCTGCGGTGACTGGACAGTCCACGCGTGTTGTGCCCAGACCGCGGCGACCAGTCCTGATAGCCCGACCTTGCACCGAATCGACAGGGCAACCTCCTGCTGCTGCAATGGCCGCCACCACTTCTTCCTTGGAGACGGAGTCATCCAAGTTGGCGACCTCTAAAGTCGCGGACTTGACTGGCCTGGCGACCTTTGCCACGTCTGCGATGCCCTCGCGCAATTTAGTTGCAAAGAGGTCCGCATTTTGAGAACCCAATACCCCGGGAAACTCGAAAATTCGAGCTCCGGTTTGAGTACGGCGGCAAGAGACGGCCCCAATCCCCAACTGGGTGGGATCGGCATGGGCACGAGCCCGCGTCAATACGGACTCATATGTTTCGCCCCTTTCGGCGGCCTCGGGGGTGATGGTCACCGTAACCGCCGCCGTTTTGGGAGCCGCCAGTTTCCTCCCTTTTGCTGTGGGAACAGCAGGGGCCCTCTTGGCTGCGGAAGTAGCAGGGGCGGGCTTGGAGACCGCTTTCCTTCCCTTCCCTCGCTTCACCACCTCCGTCCATGTTTCGGTGGGAGCAATGGCAGAAGACTCCAGCACGTCCCTTTCCCGACCCAGAGGAGCTGTTTGGGTCGTTTCCAGCTCAGCTACACTTGTGCTGGGTGTAGGTGGAGCCGCCGTCTTTGTGGTTTTGCCCCGTCCTTTGCCCTTAGATGGCTTTGGGACCTGGGGCAGTCCGCTGGTGGTTGCAGCTGCTGGCGGTGCCAGTGCCGCAGATTGCGCTCTGTCCGCCGCGAGCGGAGGGCGGATGCGCTTCTCTGGCAACAGCCGATCCTCAATGCCCGCAAAGCAGGCTCTGGTGAAGGCCCTTTCCTCCATAATAACCTTCCGGATTATATCCTCAAAGTTGGAGGAGGAGAAAGAGGAAGGGCCTGTTGCCGCCGCGTTGTTGGCCGATGGGGCCGTGGCTTCAGCCAGTTTTTTGTGGAGGTCGCTGACCTCAGCTTGTAGGCGATCCACCCGCGCCTGCAGTTGCCGCGACTCTTCTGTCGCCGTGCGCTGCACCAGCTCCGCGATAATGCCGTGCATGCTGGCAGCACGGCATTTAAGGGCCTTTTGGAAGGTCCCCTTGAGGTTCGAGGACTTAGAGGCGACCTCAACTATCTCTTCTTTGTCCTCTTGTGCCATTCGCGCCAACTCGGCCACCGAATGGTCCGCATACAGGACGTTGGATGCCCCGTAGCCGGCCCTGGACCTAGAAGCGCTTGTTGCGCGCTCTTTGGCAGCGACCTTCTCCTCCAGGTCCTTCTGCCCCTCCGCCCGTCTGGTTTGTGCCAGAGACGCCTTTAATTGGCGTTGAGCCTCATCGAGTCCCACGTCGTGGGCACTCGATTTGGCCTTGACCTTGCGTTTGGTCTTACCAAACGACTCCAAAGAGTCATCCGACTCGAGCCTTACGTACGCCCGCTTTAGCTCATAGCGGCTGGTGGCCGCTTGCGACTCAGTTGCGAACTCCTCACAGTCCGACAACTCATCCGCCCGACAAAACAGGCTAGCCGCAGATGGTGCGCGACTAGCCTCCGACAACGCGTCGTCGGTTTGGCCCTGAGAAGGGCCGTTGTGTTGGCCCTGAGAAGGGCCGTTGGGTTCGCCCTGAAAAGGGCGTTTTGACAGGAAGCGCCCGGAGGCGTCCCGCAGAGGCTTCGACATAGACGAAGACGACATATTCGCACAAAACCGCAAAGGAAAAACGTACGAATTCACAGCGCTCGTTAGCCGCCGGTCTGCCACTCCGTTACGGTGGTCAGACACGGCGTTGCCCGGGGATCACTACGAGGAAGTCAGCACTGTGGGGGGATCCCCAACCTAACCTAACCTAACCTAACCTAACCTAACCTAACCTAACCTAACCAGTCTGCATCCAACCACGACCGAGAACACCACGTTTTCTTAACGCTCCTCAATAAAAAATTGTTTAAAGTGGTATATTCGTGAGTTACATAAGTGTGTTATACATCAAAAGTTGCGTCATTGCCTCGCGCAAGTGCCTGTTTTTGTTTTACAAACGGACCTCCTACTGCTAAAGAGTTATCAACAAAAAACGGATAAAAGTGAGTGAAATTTCATCTTTCAACCCGAATAACTTTGGAAAGCGATCGAGGACACCCCATTTTTAACATACCCTATTGTGGGGCTCATCTTTTCACATCGGATCCCGAAAACCCGACGAGGATCCGGCTTCGGGATCGAGAGTTATTGGGAAAAAACCAGAAATTCTAACCTCAAATCCGCCCACGAGGTAGGAGATCCAGACGACTCACACCACTGAAAACTTCAAAACCTGCAAGAAGACATATATAGCATCGAGAAACCGGTTTTGGAAAAATTTTACCACATCAGAGTGAGCCGAAATCAGTTAATTTATAATTTAACTTCCTGTGGCTCTCAGCTGAAACCTTCAGGAGAAATCTCACTTTTTCTGAAGAAACTGGATGCGCGCTAGCCGGGAGAAGACAGCCAGGGCAAGCAAAAAATTTTAGAAATTTTTAGTTACTTTAAAATCACTGTTTTTATATAAAACTAGTTTTTCAGGCTTTTTTCCTGAAAAGGACACTTTTGAAATCCTTTTGAATTAGTTACAGATAGACCATTATTTTACACAAATTTTAACATTTTTACAAGAATTTTAACATTAACGAGAACAAAGTTATTGAATTTTTTGTGATTTTTTCGCATAAAATTAAAATAAATAGAAAAAATTAGATTCTGATGCTAAAATTACTATTATTGTATATATTCCAGTTAGTTTAAGCCCAAACTCGCGGCCGATACCTCCGGAAATAGCGAATTTAGCCAAAACTGACCAACCTGGTTTACAGGGTTAAAAACTTTAAAACCGAATATCTCCGAAGGTAATTGGCCTAGAGAACTCGTTTTGCTGCGAGCTGTCGTGGGGAGCTTTTGTTGTAACGTGAGCAGACTAAAGAGCCGTTTTTCGGTACTGACTGACTTTGGTGCTGAGACCGCTGTTATCGTACGAAGGGTATCAAGTCACAGGTATTAGTCCAAACCGCAGCTTTCTAGAGCGAACGGTTGCGGAGATACAGCCGTTTAAATACGACCTTTGACAGTTGGGCGGCCATCTTGCCTTACTTAAACACCAGATATCTCCGCTCTCAGGAGGCGTAGAGAGTCGCGGTCTTCACATTAGTGACCAGGAGATCAAACCCTAACCGATTTACCTCTTTTCAGCGGGATCGGAGCTGAAGTTTTTCAGTTTCCTGAAAACAATTTTATTGGCTGGTACTCGGTGAGAGGAGTGTGGGGAGTCCAAACACGGGTGTTTTGCGACTGCTGGAAGTAAAGTTATAACCGAAACGGGATTGACTTTGACAGCTCTTGATCTGTCAGACTAAAGTTTCAGCTAAGATATCTCCGGAACTAGTAGTCGTGGAAAACTCGTGTTTCCACCAGAGGTATTGGATTAACTTCCTCTACACGAATCAAATAATTTCAGGAGCTTTCAGGACCTGTAAATTTTCAGGCCTGAAACCTATTTTAAGCGCTGGATCTCGGCGGGCCCGTTCAGGGAAGCCTAAGCACGGTGGTATTCGGACGGACGGTTCCGGAGAAAACCACTTGTTAGCGGATTCTGGCCGTCATTTTAACTTGGCAACCAGAATCTTGGACCAGGTTATCTCGGGAACCTTTTGGACTAGGTTGGCCGTGTTTGGGCTCTTTGGAGAGGGCTCGAGGAGACCTGTTCGGTGCAGGGTACAGATAGACTCTACGTAGAGAAAAAAATTTTTTGTTGTCTTTTTGTTGACTAAATCTGCCCAGCTGGGCATCCTGAGGGCTCCTTGACACCAGACCAAGTGTAAAACCTAGTTTTAAAAATAGCGAACTGAGCAAGACTCGGTTGGAAATATAATCTAATTTAATAAATTAGTTAGTTCATTAGTTAGTTAGTTTATCTTAAGTTGTATTTTCGCACAAACTAAAAAATAAGACGACTAAAGACTTAATTGATTTCTGTGGACACGTCTGTTGTCTCTTTCGACAACACATTTTATACTTCACATACGACAAGATTCATAGAATCTTAAATATAACATATTTTACAAGACACGGGTACCTATACATACCTAACTGACGATCTGACTACACACACACAAATACACAACAACTATCAAAATGTTTGGAATACGCACCCCAGTGCCCTCGCAAAAAGCGGAAAACCAACCAAAAAAGACCCCCAAAAGGAAAATAACGAGGCTGGACCCTCTACTCAAAACGTGAGGAGAAGTGTAGGCGATTGGGAGGCCGGGAAACCGGGAAGGAAAGAGACCACCCCCACAAAACAATTGAGTCAGCCACAAATGAAAACTACACTGACGACAAACCGAGCATCACTAGAGCTAGTTGGTTTAAGCCCACCTCTGGCAAAATCGAGAATAGCTGAAGCTAGAACCTGCTTAGTAAAAATAAAAACTCACCTTACAAACTCCAAAAATCTCAAGAGGGAAATTAAGGAAGAAGTAAGGGCACAAGCAGAACGGCTGTACCAAATAATAAAAGAGGCGGAACAAGGAAAAAATAGCGCAAAACAAGCGCAAACGGAGACCAAAGAGACACAGGTCAAAATGGATCTCGAAGCGGCCACCAATACAATGGCGGCCAAATCCCTCGAGAAGATACTAGAAGAACACAGTAAGACTCTTCGAGAAAATAACGAGAGGATGGAAAGACTGAAAGAAGCTCTGGACGCTAGCCAAACACAATTGGATAAGCTCTCGTACGCTAGTGTAGTGGCGGGCCAAACAGTCAGGCCGTCCCAAAAACAAACAGCCCTCCATTCCATAGTAGTCACTTCGACAAACGAGACGGAAACAGGGGAAGAAATAATTGACCATATCCGGAAGGCAGTCAAAGCAAAGGAGGGGTGGATCACCGTAGACAGGATTCGCAAGGCAAAAGACAGAAAAGTGGTGATAGGCTGTAGAACAGAAGAAGGAAGAGAGAGAATAAAAGAAAAGTTAGCAAGCGTAGGCGAGACTCTGAAGGTCGAAAACGTAAAAAATAGAGACCCACTCGTGGTCCTTAAAGACGTCCTTAAATATAACAGTGACGAGGACATCATAAAAGCTTTGAGAAATCAAAACAGAGATGTCTTCGACCGGCTGGAAAAGGAAGAGACACGAGTGGAAGTGGCTTTCAAGAAGAAAACCAGGAACCCCCACACACATCACGTGGTTCTAAGAGTCTCCCCAAAAATTTGGAACAAGCTACAAGATCGTGAGCACGTGCACATTGACCTCCAGAGGATACGAGTAGAGGATCAAACACCACTGGTCCAATGTTCTCTTTGCTTGGGATATGGACATGGACGACGACTGTGCAAGGAAGAAGTTGAGAAGTGTAGCCACTGCGGAGGACCCCACTTAAAGTCACAGTGCGCCGATTGGCTGGCAGGAGCAACCCCGTCGTGCTGCAATTGTGCTCACGCAAAATTGGAACACACTGAGCACAATGCATTCAGCAGTGAATGCCCGGTAAGAAAAAGATGGGACGAAATAGCTAGAGCCAGAGTAGCGTATTGCTAAGGTGGAGACGGGCAACAAGGCAGGCACCCCAACCAGAGGCTACGCAGTGGCCCAGGCAAATCTACAGAGGAAGGAACTGGCAACCACCGAACTCTTCTTAGAGGCCAGTGAGCGAGCAATCGCATGGGCACTGATCCAGGAGCCGTATGTGGGGGGGGCGAGGAGTATGAAGAGCTACCGTGGGGCGAGAATCTACCAGAATGGGGTCGAAGGAAGCGGGAGGGTAAAGGCAGCAATTGCTGTCTTTGATGACAAATTAGATGTCGTCCCCTACCCAAAACTTACCACGAACAATTTCGCAGTGGTGAGGATCCGGACCAAAGCCTGGGAAATCGCAGTAGTCTCTTTTTACTTTGAGCCAGACCAACCCATGGAGCCTTACCTGGACCAACTGTCCAAAATAAAACTGGAATTGGGCGCCGGAAAACTGCTCATAGGTGGGGACGCAAATGCTAAGAGTACCTGGTGGGGCAGTACAATAGGGGACCTCAGGGGAGAACTAATGTCCGGGACCCTGGAGGAATCAGAGCTTCAAGTACTGAACACTGGAAACACGCCAACCTTCGACACCATCAGAGGTGGCGTAGAGTACAAAAGCCATGTAGACGTGACGGCATGTTCGCTCGGACTGGTGGATCTAGTGGAAGATTGGCAAGTCGACAAAAATATAACGAGCTCAGACCATAACACAATCCTATTCAAAATTAACACAAAGCGGGAAAAAGGGTCTAATGTTGATAGGACCACAAGGTTATACAATACTAAAAAGGCCAATTGGGAAGAATTCAATAAGAAACTAGTAGAGTATCTCAACATAAAAAACATAAGTTCGAGCAATATTACTAAAATCAAAGACAAAAGAGAATTAGAGAGAACAATAATTACATACAGTAACGTTATTCAAAGAGTTTGCAACGAAACTATCCCAAAATTAAAACGTAAAACCAAAATATCAATACCTTGGTGGTCAACTGAGCTCGCAGAGAAGAAAAAAGAGGTCGCTCGCAAGAAAAACCGCATCCGCAACGCCGCTCCAGTCCGGAAGGCGAAGGTCGTCGAAGAATACCTGAAAGCTAAAGAAGAATATGAGTGCCAAGCCAAGAAAGCCCAAGTTGCCAGCTGGAAGGAATTTTGTACCAAACAGGACAGAGAAGGGGTATGGGAAGGAATATATAGAGTCATTAGACAGACCACTAGGAGACAGGAAGACTTGACCCTAGCAAGCGATGGTGCATTCCTAAACCCAAAGGAGTCAGCAGCCTTACTCGCCGACACATTCTACCCGAAAGACACAAAACAAACGGATAATGCAGACCACATACTCACCAGAGACGCAGCCGATCGAGTGAATGGGTGGCAACATGGTGAGTATCACGACCCGCGATTCACGTCCCTAGAATTGAAAATGGCAGTAAGTCGCTTCAATCCCAAAAAGGCACCTGGAGCTGATGGATTTACGGCAGACATATGCAGTCGGGCAATCTACCAGGACCCAAACGCATTCCTTGCCTTATACAACAAGTGCTTAGAACTAGCACACTTCCCAGACATCTGGAAAGAGGCAACAGTGGTAGTCCTCAGAAAACCCGGCAAGGAAGACTACCTGAACCCCAAGTCCTACAGACCAATAGGTCTCCTGCCAGTTCTGGGGAAGGTCCTGGAGAGGATGGTAGTGGCACGAATGAAATGGCATCTTGTACCACGGTTTAGTACTCGCCAGTACGGCTTTATGCCCCAAAGGAGCACCGAGGACGCCCTCTGTATGCTAATAAAACACGTACAGGACAAGTTGAGACTGAAAAAGTTAATTGTCCTGGTGTCGTTGGATATAGAGGGCGCCTTCGATAGTGCATGGTGGCCAGCCATCAAGGTCAGACTGGCTGAGGAAAATTGCCCGGTAAATGTAAGGAGGCTACTGGACAGCTATCTCGACTGCAGAAAGGTCAAATTAAGGTATGCTGGGGAGGAATGCACCAGAGAAACAAACAAGGGCTGTGTGCAGGGGTCAATCGGAGGTCCTATCCTGTGGAACCTCTTGCTGGATCCACTATTGCAAGAACTGGAGAAGAAGGGGAAATACGCACAGGCCTTTGCAGATGATATTGTTCTGGTTGTGGACGGAGACACGGCAGCTGAAGTCTCTAGAGACACTAACGCCGCCCTCGCGCATGTTCAGAATTGGGGAGTCAAAAATAAACTAAAATTTGCACCACACAAGACCTGCGCAATGGTAATAACAAACAGGCTTAAGTACGACACACCAATTCTGAACATGGCAGGGATAAATATCACCATGGTGCGGAGTATGAAACTGCTGGGTCTCATAATAGATGACAGACTGAGTTTTAACAAACATGTAGAACACATATCTAAAAAAGTCGCCGACATCTACAAACAGTTGGCGCGGGCAGCTAGGGTCAGCTGGGGTCTACACCGGGACATAATACACACCATCTACACAGCTACAATAGAGCCAATCGTTACTTATGCAGCCAGCGCCTGGGCTCCCGCTACAAAAAAGCTGGGGATACGGAAGAAGCTAGGCAGCATCCAGCGAGGATTCGTCCAGAAGCTCTGCAAGTCTTACCGCACGGTCTCTCTAAACTCAGCGCTAGCACTCTCCGGAATACTTCCTCTGGACTTGCGCATACAAGAGGCGGCCGCATTGTATGAAGCAAGGGGAGGGTCATCCCGGTTTGTGCCGGGAGATAGAGAGATTGAGAGGGTGGTGAGATTTGCGGAAACTTCCCACCCTGCCGAACAAATGGATCTGGGGTTCGTGTGCCTGGCGGACCAACAGCTAGTGGACAACTACAATGTGCAGACAGTGAGAATATTCACTGACGGCAGCAAGATTGAGGGGAAAGTTGGAGCCGCATTATCCATTTGGGACAATGAAGGCGAAACCCAGAATCTCAAGCTTGGCCTCGCTAAGTATTGCACTGTCTACCAGGCGGAACTTCTGGCCATTTGCAAGGCAACCGACGTCATCCTCCAACGCAATGAGACGAGCTATGGCTTGTATAGCGACTCAATGTCCGCACTGCAGTCGCTGACAAGTCATGGCTCGCTCCATCCCCTGGCAGTACGCGCGAGGACCAATTTGGCTTTGGCATCGAGTCAGAGCAAAGCTGTCGCCTTGTTCTGGCTCAAGGCCCACGCGGGGCTGCCGGGGAATGAGCGGGCGGATGAGCTGGCTAAGGAGGCAGCATTGGGGTTGCGGAGGAGGTCAGACTACGACCTGTGTCCGATTTCATTCATCAGGCGACAGATCCGTATGGATTCGCTCGGTGAATGGAATCGGAGATACGTGTCGGGCGAGACCGCCTCGGTGACGAAGATGTTTCTTCCGGATGCTGTTGTGGCCTTCCGTATTATAAGACAGGTGCGACCAACAGGCGTGCTCACACAAATCATGACGGGACACGGTGGTTTCTCCGAATACCTGCACCGATTCAAGTGTAAGGAGAACCCAGCGTGCAACTGTGACCCTGAAGAAAAAGAGACTGTTCCGCATCTGATCCTGCACTGTCCTATATACGCCCTTGAAAGACTTAGGGCAGAGCGGGAACTGGATGTGGAAATAACCAGGGATAACATAGGTCTAATTATTAAAAGTAAAAACAGAGATATATTCCTAACGTATTGCGTAAATATAGCTGAAAAGGTAATTAAAAAGAATAAGACAGATTGAAAACCATGCTTTGTATTATATTGTAATATAAAAAGTAAAGCATGGGACATCTGATAATTAAGAAGAGTAATAATAAGCAAGCATTAGACTAAATGAAGTATGAAATAAATAAACAGATAAAAAGAATAAATTAAAGAACTATGTAATAGAATAAGTCCAAACAATAATGTAATAGAGTAAGAAACAATAGCATTAAGAAATAGAAATATTGTACAAGTATGAAAATAAACAACAATAAGCGACCTTCCTTATTACCCCCTAAAAGTAATAAAACAATAAAAATAAGGCAAAAGTAGAAGTAGGGAAGTGGGAGTCCCACCCGCTAAGAAAGTGAAAGGAGATGCATAAAAGAAAGAAAAAGTATGAAGCATAAAAGTGCGAGAGGCATATAAGCGAGAACTGGAATGAAAGTGACACTAGATTAAAATAGGCGCCAATAATGTTGGCGGTGTAGACAGAAATTAAAAAAAAAAAAAAAAAAACCTAACCTAACCTAACCTAACCTAACCTAACCTAACCTAACCTAACCTAACCTAACCTAACCTAACCTAACCTAACCTTTTTTTTTTTTTTTTTTTTTTTTCGCCCGGGGAAAATGCCGTGCATACCCGGCCTCGCGGGGCCGAGGCCGGGTTATGTGGGGCTCGAACCCACTAAAAACCCCGGGGTGTGCCACTCACGCATGAGGGCGGGCCACAAGAACTGTTCTTTCGCACTTCATTCGCGACCCGCCCTGCGCCAGCCCGGCATAACGAAACGCCGGGCTCCTTCTCCTGCGGGCGGCGCCCGCGCACACCGCGGATGCCGCCCCCTCTCGGGGCGCTGCGACGTGGGCGACCGGTTGCTCCGACCGGCCGCCCCCTGCCCCACTAGCTACTAGGGAGGAGGAAGGAGGCGGGCATACCCGCGCCTCCTCCGTCCCGTTCGCCGTCTTCGCGTCGGATGCGAGAGGGGATCGTCCTCCCTCTCGCGCTCCGACGCCTCCTTCTGCGACATGACTGCGTCGCAGAAGGAGACCATCGCCTCCCACGACCTCTGGCCGCCGACCATAGCACTAACTACGGCAGGCAGCGAGAGGTCGGCACCGACAACAGCCACCAGGCTCGCCCTCTCCGATGCCCACTGGGGGCACTCTGCCAGAGTGTGCTGCGCCGTATCTTCGCCGCAGCCACACTCGTGGCAGACCGCCGTCGGCTCCCTCCCGGCAATGCGGCACAGGTATTGACCGAAACACCCATGTCCGGTCAGCACCTGCACCAGCCGGAAGGTGAGCACCCCACGTTTACGGTCCACCCATTTCCGAAGATGCGGGCGGACCGCCTCCACGAGCCTGACGCCCGCCGTGGGCGCCTGGAGGCGCCACTCCCACCGCACGAGGAGTGCCCGTCGCGCCTCACGCCGCCACCGCTCGACCACTTCGAACGGGGCGGCCCGACCGAACCTAACCTAACCTAACCTAACCTAACCTAACCTAACCCTGCGGACACAATGCCTTCAGTGGCGATTGCCCCGTCCGCCGTAGATGGGATGCACTGGCTAGGTCTTCCACAGCATATTGCTAAGGGCCCCCCGGAGAGAACCCACCGATACAATTTCATTCAATCGAACCTCCAACGCAATCGGTTGGCGACAGACGAACTCCTCATGGAGGCCAGCAGGGATGACGCTACCATCGCGCTGCTGCAGGAACCCTACGTGGGTGGGTCGAGAAGGATGAAAACATACCGGGGTGCGAGGGTCTTCCAAGTACCTGAAACCCAAGAAGGAACCGTCAAAGCGGCTATCGTAGTTCTCGATCATTCGCTGGATGTCATGCAGTACCCGCAGCTTACCACTCATAACATCGTCGTGGTGGGAATTCGCACGAAGGCCTGGAGCATCACACTGGTTTCCTTCTATTTTGAGCCCGACCTGCCCATGGAGCCATATCTGGCGCACATGAGGAGGGTAGAACAAGTCGTCGGCTCAAAGAACCTCATCGTGGGAGGAGACGCCAACGCGAAGAGCATCTGGTGGGGTAGTCCAAATGAGAATATAAGGGGGGAGCAATTGTGTGGACTCCTGAACGAGCTGAGTCTGCAGATCCTCAACAGGGGTGACTGCCCAACCTTCGACACCGTTAGGGGGGGCGTCAGGTATAGCAGCCACGTGGACGTAACGGCCTGCTCTACTGATCTACTGAACCTAGTCAACGGTTGGCACGTGCGAGAAAATCTCACGAGCTCGGACCACAACGGCATCGTTTTCAAGGTTGACCTCGAAAAGTCAACTGGGACGGACATACACAGAACTACAAGAATTTACAACACACGGGCAGTAAGATGGGATCAGTTTCGCGAGAAACTGGCTCAAAAAATGAAGGAAAAAAATCACAGCCAAGAAAACATCCTCACAATAAACAACCAAGACGAAATAGACACAGAAGTAAATAGATACACACAAACAATAACCCAAGTATGTTCCGAAACCATGCGAAAAAAGAAGACGAGAGAGCGACTTGCCGTGCCGTGGTGGTCCGAAGAGCTTGCAGAGCTGAAAACACAAGTAACAACCAGTAGACGTAGGATAAGGAACGCAGCGCCGGTCCGGAGAACACATGTTGTCGCTCTATACCTGGCAGAGAAGGAAAAATATGAGGAGGCCGTCAGGAAGGCTCAGACGGACAGTTGGAAGGAATTTTGTGGAAAGCAGAATAGGGAGGGGGTATGGGAGGGGATCTATCGGGTAATGAGGATGACAGAAGAAAGGGAGGAAGATGTGCTTTTACACAAAGGAGATGAAGTCCTGGACGCGAGGGGCTCGGTTGAGCTGTTGGCCGAAACCTTTTACCCGGAGGATCGCGAGGACGGCGACAATGTGGACCATCGCCGACTACGTGAACAAGCAGAATTGGTAAACGCGTATGGTCATGGTGAGCAGCATGACCCACCGTTTACCCTAAGCGAGCTCCAAAGGTCCATGTTGTCGTTCAACCCAAAGAAGGCACCGGGCGCCGACGGCTTCACGGCGGATATCTGCTGCCAGGCCATACTCTGCGATCCCAGCTACTTCCTGTCACTATTGAACCTATGCCTGGCTCGCCAACACTTCCCGAAAATCTGGAAAGAGACGACGGTGGTTGCACTGAGAAAGCCAGGCAAAGACACGTACACCACACCCAAGTCCTACAGGCCGATTGGGCTCTTGCCTGTCTTGGGGAAAGTGTACGAAAAGATGCTGGTTGCTCGTCTGAGGTTCCACTTATTGCCGAGGATTAGTACTCGCCAATACGGATTCATGCCTCAAAAAAGCACTGAGGACTCCCTCTTCACCTTAGTGAAGTATATCCGCGGCAAGCTAGAGGAAAAGAAAATCGTTGTACTTGTATCGCTGGATATAGAGGGAGCATTCGACAACGCATGGTGGCCGGCGATTAGAGTCCGATTGGCAGAGGAAAAGTGCCCAATAAACTTGAGGCGAGTAATAGATAGCTACCTCAGTGACAGGGAGGTGGCAGTCAGATACGCGGGAGCAGAGAGCAGACGCCGAACCTCGAAGGGGTGCGTCCAGGGTTCAATCGGTGGCCCCATTCTATGGAATCTTCTCCTAGACCCGCTCCTGAGACAGCTGGAAGTCAGAGGCGACTATTGCCAGGCCTTTGCAGATGACGTGGTGATGATTTTTGACGGTAATACAGCCCTGGAAATCGAACGACAAGCCAATGCCGCTCTCGAGCATGTGCGTGCGTGGGGTGTCAGAAACAAGCTGAAATTTGCACCGCACAAAACCAATGCCATGGTTATCACGCGAAAACTGAAGCACGACACCCCACGCCTGACCATGGGCGGGATCGACATTGGAATGTCAAAAGAGGTGAAGATCCTGGGGTTGACGATCGACGCCGGCCTCACCTTCAACTCCCACGTCGCTGGTGCTTGTAGAAAAGCTATTGCAATTTACAAGCGCCTAGCCAGATCCGCGCGGGTGAGTTGGGGACTGCATCCGGAGGTCATACGTTCGATCTACACCGCCGCTGTCGAACCGATAGTGCTGTACGCCGCGAGTGCATGGGCGCCAGCCGTCGACAAACTGGGGATAAAGAAGCAACTGAACGTGGTGCAGAGAAGCTTCGCTCAAAAGCTCTGCAGAGCCCATCGCACGGTCTCTCTGCACTCGGCTCTCCTGCTGGCTGGGATACTCCCCCTCGATCTTCGAGTTCGTGAAGCTGCTTCATTGTACGAAGCAAAGAGGGGGGTGCCCCATCCAGTTTTGGGGGATAGGGAGATAGAGAAGATGACGCGTGCGGTGGACTTTCCCCACCCGGCCGACCAGGAAACGTTGCAGTACAACAGCTTGGTGGACGAGGAACAATATAATAACCATGCCTCGAACTACGACGTGCGAATTTTCACGGACGGTAGCAAGATCGAGGGCAAAGTCGGTGCAGCGCTATCTTTGTGGGATAGCGCAACCGAAAATACGTCTAAAAAACTTGTACTGCCGTCCTACTGTACCGTCTACCAAGCAGAACTGCTGGCACTACAGAGAGCGGCCGGGGAGGCGCTAAATAGCGAAAAAACCACGTTCGGCATTTTCAGTGACTCGATGGCGGCGCTGCAAACTATCGTCAACCCTACCTCCCCCCATCCCCTGGCTGTGGAAACAAGAAACGCTCTACGCCACTGCGCCATGCAGAACAAGAACGTTTCCTTGTTCTGGATAAAAGCCCACGCAGGTTTGGAGGGAAATGAAAGGGCCGACTGCCTAGCGAAGGAGGCAGCGCTGCGATCGAAGAGGAGGCCGGATTATGACCGATGCCCCGTCTCATTCGTCAAATGGAGAATCCGTATGGACACTGTCAGCGAGTGGGACGCCAGGTATAGATCCGGAAACACCGCCTCCGTCACGAAAATATTCTTCCCCAGTGCAGCCGCGGCGTACAGCAGTATCAAGAAAATCGAAACAAGCAGCATCACCACCCAGTTGTTTACCGGGCACGGCGGATTCTCCGAATACTTGTACCGTTTCAAAATTAACGGGAATCCGTCGTGTCCATGCGACCCCGCTGAGGACGAGACAGTCCCCCATGTTGTGTTCCACTGTCCGATGTATGCAAAAGAGAGGTTTGAGACCGAGCAACTGCTGCAAGGGCAAAAAATTACCCAAAATGACATCTCCAGGCTGCTGACTAATAAGAAAACCAGAACAAAGACGCTAGATTACTGTAAATGTGTAGTAAACAGAGTGACGGACAGAAACAAAATTTAGCTTAAGAAAACCACGCTTCGCCACATATGCAAATATGTGATGAAGGGAAGCGAACAAAACATTACTAGAGTTTAAGTAAAATAATTATCTAATGTCATAGTTAAGTGGACGTTACAATATAGTACAAGCAATTAGGTAACATAAAGAACAATACATTCATATAAAAATTAAAGCTAAAAAATATAAACAAACAGACTTCTACGATAAAAAGTCTGTACAAAATAACAAATAAATTAAGACTCCATAATTTAGAAATAAAAATTTAAACTGTACTACATTAACGACATGAAAACACTGGCCTTGACCACGTCAGGGGTTTCTGAAAACAGCAGGAGGGGTTTTAGCCGGTAAGAGTCCGGCAGTACTCACACCTCCCTATTCGTGGGGAGGTGTGAGTCTCCATGAGGATTTCCCCTCCTGCTGTATAAAAAAAAAAAAAACCTAACCTAACCTAATTTTTTTTTTTTTTTTTTTTTTTTTTTTTTTGACCCTGGGAAAATACTTTATGTATCATCCTCCCGTGGGGGACGGGAGGGATATGTGGGACTCTCCGGGGGAAGCCCGGCATACCCACTAAAAACCCAGGAGCACACCAGCGTTGCCATGTGAGGGGGTCTGGGAGACCGGGTGAACCTTTACGACCAGGACCCCCTCGGCTAGGCCTGCCAAAGATGGCGGGCCATATCACGCCCCTCCCTGTGTCGGGGAGGGGTCTCGGGAACGGTCGTGTGCCAACCGTTCCCGTCCCGCGAAAGGTGAATAGTGCAATGCGGATGTAGGCGCCCCCGCGCCTACCACCCGCTATTCACCCCCGGGAGGGAGAAGGCGGTTGTATTGCCGTCTTCTCCTACCGACTCTACGTCGTCGAAGCGCAGGGGCGAGGGCATCTTCCTCCCTCTCACGCTCTGCCGCCTCCTTTTGCGATATGACGCATTCGCAGAAGGAGGCCACCGCCGCCCATGTTTCCTCGCTCCCCAACATTGCGCGTATTACGCAGGGGAGCGAGAGGTCTAGTCCGACCGCCGCGACAAGGTTCTGACGCGGCTCGGACCACGATGGGCACTCTTCGAGTGTGTGCCGCACCGTGTCCTCTGTCGCACCACAATGATGGCACGACGGGTTCTCCTCCCGCCCGATGCAGTGCAGGTACGACCCAAAACAACCGTGACCTGTCATCACCTGCACCAGACGGAAGGAGAGAAATCCGAATGGCCGCTCGAGCCAGGTCTGGAGGACCGGCCCGATTGCGTCCAGCGTCCGTCGCCCAAAGACTGAAGCGGCGAGGTCGTCCGCCCAATGCAGGACGATGGCCTCCTTGGCCTCCTGCCGCACTGCTTCCCGGACTTCATGAGCCGGACGCTCTCCTCGCGCCCTCCGCTCCGCCGTCCACTCGTACACTCTGGCGAGCACCCACGCCTCGAGCTCCCAAGGGGGAGTGCCCGCCAGTGCGCATGCCGCCGCAAAACCCACTGTGCGGTAGGCCCGCGCCACCCGCTGTGCGATAGCCCTTTGGGGCACGCGAAGGGCGGTGGCGTTCTCCCTCCTGCGCAGGGAGTCCGCCCAAACTGGGGCCCCATAGAGGGCCATGCTCCGGAGTATGCCGGCATATAGACGCCGGCATCGCGCGCTGGGCCCTCCCAGGTTTGGCATGAGCCATGAGAGGGCGTTCGCCGTCTTTAGCAGGCGCTTCGACAGATCGGCGAAGTGCGGGCCGAAGCGCCACCTGCTGTCTAGGATGAGGCCCAGATATTTTATCTGGCCCTGTACTGCGATCCTCTCGCCGTCCACATATATATGGGCATCAGGAGGAGGGCGTTGCCTCGGGCCGTAGAAAAAGACCGCTTCGGTCTTGTGCAGCGCCACTGTCAGCCCCAAACGGCGGATCCTGTCGGCAACTAAGGAGCCGCCCGCCGACGCCAGGCTGGCCGCCGTCGTGAAAATCCCGCGAGCAGTGAGGAGAGTGTCGTCTGCGTAACAGATGACACTCGTCCTGTGAAGGGGCGTTCCCCGCAGGAGCCAGTCGAAGCCGACGTTCCATAGGAGGGGTCCTAACACCGACCCCTGCGGAACGCCGGTCTCCACGGCGTAGCGCCGAATCTCTCCGTCTCTGTCCACAAGGAGTACGACCCTGTCCTTCAAGTAGTTGGCCAGCAGGACTCGAAGGTATTGAGGCACTCCGTGGAATCGGAGCGCCTCTAGGATGGTGGAATGGGGCAAGGAGTTGAAAGCGTTGGCTATGTCGAACGACACAGCCAACAGTCCTTCCCCATCTTCTATGGCCTCCTGAACCTGGCCCTTGAGACGGGTTAAGGCGTCCACCGTCGACCGCTGAGCCCGAAAGCCGTACTGGGCGTCGGATAGGTCCGGCCCTACGCTTGCCAAGTGGCGGTTGAGGCGGGCAGCTATAATCCCCTCGAACATCTTGCCGACCTCATCGAGCAGAACGATGGGCCGGTATGCCGAGGGGGAGTCCGCCGGGCGTCCCTGTTTGCGGAGCAGGCACAACTGCCCCTCCTTCCAAGGTTTCGGGAACCGCCCCGTTGCGAGACACGCGCTGAAGAGGTCCCGAAACCGCTCCTCCATTTGGGAGGCAGCGATGGCCACCACCCTTGCAGGGACACCGTCTGGGCCGGGGGCAGTTTTCTTTGCCCGGAGGCGGACTAACGCCGTGTGGATCTCGCTGTCCGTGACAGGGGGAGCCTGTTCCTCCTCTTCCGCTAGGGCCCTCCCCCGAGGGGGGTTCATCGCTGGAGGGGAGAACTCGGCGTTCCTGCACGGAAACAGGGAACGCACCACCTCATCCAGCAGCGAAGGCTCGAGGGTCTCTGTCACCTGAGGAGCGCAATTTGTTGCGCGCCGCCTTGTACGGTCTCCCGAATGGATCGCCGTCGAGTGTCTCCAGCAGCTCGGCTCTCGCTGAGTCTTTGGCGGCACCGATAGCTGACTTGAGGGCCGTCTTTGCCGCCACGTACGCTTCGTACAGACGGTCCTCGTCAGCTTCGTCTCGGCGCCGCCGACGACGGCTCCGCGTGAATTGGCGTTTAGCCGCCATGCACGCTGCCCGCAGTTGCGCCAACTCCTCCGACCACCAATAGACAGCGCGGTTTGGAGGTGGGCGACGAGACCGAGGCATGCTGGAGCTGCACACTTCGGTCAGAGACCCTCTCAGTTGAGACGCTGCGGCGTCGACGTCTGCATTCAGGACGGCAGGGGGCGAAAGCCAGTCCTGCAGGAACGCGGCCTCCTTTGCAGCCTCCCGGTCAAGGCGGGTGAGAGCCCACCGGGGAAAGGGGGATCGACCCGACGATGTAGAAGTCCCCCGACGGCTCTGGGTGGAGATTTCGAACCGCACGTATCGGTGGTCCGACAAGGTCTCCACCATGTCCACCCGCCAGTTTTCCACACGTGCGGCTAGCGGTGGGGAGGCAAAGGTGACGTCCACTATGGACCCACCCTGCCGCCGCACGCATGTTTGAACTCTCCCCCTATTCAGAAGGGAGAGACCAGAGGAGGCTGCCCACGCCTCAAGCGCCCGCCCACGGGCGTCGGTAGCCGGGTTGCCCCACGTCTCCGACTTGGCGTTCAGGTCCCCCAGCACAGAGACCTGTCGAGGCGTTATCCTGCCGACAACAGCTGCAAGGACTCCGAGAAAATCCTCGAAGTCTTGCAGAGGGCGATTTGGGGAGAAATAGACACCCACTAGTGCCAAGTCCTCCCACGCGACGGCCACGTATCCCGATCCTCTCTCTAAAAGTGAGAGGGGAGGAGAGCCTGTAGAAGGCCGTGCCGCAACTGCCACAAGGCCGTCCCTGTCGCCCAACCAACGGTCAGGGATTGAATAGGGCTCAGCGACTACCGCCACGTCCACCAACCAATCTGCCATAGACTGCACCAGCAGGTCTTGGGCCGCTCTGCAGTGGTTGGTGTTGGCCTGTAGGATGCGATGACTGGGCCCCATTATTCAATCATCGCATCACCCTCGTCGGCGTCCGCGACCGGTGTGTCGGCGGCGGTAGCTGCAGCTGCAGGTCGCATTTGCGCCTGCATTTTGCCCTTCTTCATGGGGGGATTGCACTTCCTCCCAGCCATCAAGTGATTCGACGGGCGACCACTAGCGGCACAAACAGCACAGTGCGGTGTGACGGCATCACAGGATGCCGCCATGTGCCCTTCCTTCCCGCAACGGTAGCAGGTGTCCGCCCTCTCTACCGTGGACGGACACATTGTGCGGGTGTGCCCTATGCCGAAACACTTGAAGCAGCGTAGGGGTCGCTCTTCAAGTGGCCGGACCACGGCTGAACCGAACCCAATCAGGAGCCGCCCCTTGGTTTTAGCAAGGACGGCCTTGGCTGCGGTGACTGGACAGTCCACACGGGTTGTGCCCAGGCCACGCCGGCCAGTCCTGATGACTCGACCTTGCACCGACTCGACAGGGCAACCTCCTGCTGCTGCAATGGCCGCCACCACTTCTTCCTTGGAGACGGAGTCATCCAAGTTGGCGACCTCTAAAGTCGCGGACTTGACTGGCCTGGCGACCTTTGCCACGTCCGCGATGCCTTCGCGCAATTTTGTTGCGAAGAGGTCCGCATTTTGCGAACCCAATGCCCCGGGAAACTCGAAAATTCGAGCTCCGGTTTGGGTACGGCGGCAAGTAACGGCTGCAATCCCCAGCTGGGTGGGATCGGCATGGGCACGAGCCCGCGTCAATACGGACTCGTATGTTTCGCCCCTTTCGGCGGCCTCGGGGGTGATGGTCACCGTAACCGCCGCCGTTTTGGGAGCCGTCAGTTTCCTCCCTTTGGCTGTGGGAACAGCAGGGGCCCTCTTGGCTGCGGAAGTAGCAGGGGCGGGCTTGGAGGCCGCTTTCCTTCCCTTCCCTCGCTTCACCACCTCCGTCCATGTCTCGGTGGGAGCTACGGCTGAAGACTCCAGCGCATCACTTTCCCGACCCAGAGGAGCTGTTAGGGTAGTTTCCGGCTCAGCTATACTTGCGTTGCGTGTAGGTGGAGCCGCCGCCTTTGTGGTCTTGCCCCGTCCTTTACCCTTAGATGGCTTTGGGACCAGGGGTTGTCCGCTGATGGTTGCATCTGCTGGCGGTGCCAGTGCTGCAGATTGCGCTCTGTCCGCCGCGAGCGGAGGGCGGATGCGCTTCTCTGGCAACAGCCGATCCTCAATGCCCGCAAAGCAGGCTCTGGTGAAGGCCCTTTCCTCCATAATAACCTTCCGGATTATATCCTCAAAGTTGGAGGAGGAGAAAGAGGAAGGGCCTGTTGCCGCCGCGTTGTTGGCCGATGGGGCCGTGGCTTCAGCCAGTTTTTTGTGGAGGTCGCTGACCTCAGCTTGTAGGCGATCCACCCGCGCCTGCAGTTGCCGCGACTCTTCTGTCGCCGTGCGCTGCACCAGCTCCGCGATAATGCCGTGCATGCTGGCAGCACGGCATTTAAGGGCCTTTTGGAAGGTCCCCTTGAGGTTCGAGGACTTAGAGGCGACCTCAACTATCTCTTCTTTGTCCTCTTGTGCCATTCGCGCCAACTCGGCCACCGAATGGTCCGCATACAGGACGTTGGACGCCCCGTAGCCGGCCCTGGACCTAGAAGCGCTTGTTGCGCGCTCTTTGGCAGCGACCTTCTCCTCCAGGTCCTTCTGCCCCTCCGCCCGTCTGGTTTGTGCCAGAGACGCCTTTAATTGGCGTTGAGCCTCATCGAGTCCCACGTCGTGGGCACTCGATTTGGCCTTGACCTTGCGTTTGGTCTTGCCGATGGACTCCAAAGAGTCATCCGACTCGACCCTACCATACGCCCGCTTTAACTCATAGCGACTAGTGGCCGCCCGCGACTCGGTTGTGGACTCCTCACAGTCCGACAACTCGTCCGCCCGACAAAACAAGCTAGCCGCAGATGGTGCGCGGCTAGCGTCCGACAACATGTCGGTTTGGCCCTGAGAAGGGCCGTTAGATTGGCCCTGAGAAGGGCCGTTGGGTTCGCCCTGAGAAGGGCGTTTTGACAGGAAGCGCCCAGAGGCGTCCCGCAGAGGCTTCGACATAGACGAAGACGACATATTCGCACAAAACCGCAAAGGAAAAACGTACGAATTCACAGCGCTCGTTAGCCGCCGGTCTGCCACTCCGTTACGGTGGTCAGACACGGCGTTGCCCGGGGATCACTACGAGGAAGTCAGCACTGTGGGGGGATCCCCAACCTAACCTAACCTAACCTAACCTAACCTAACCTAACCTAACCTAACCTAACCTAACCTAACCGAAATATTTTGAAAACCAAACAACTGATTTCGGAGCAGTTTTCAGTTTTTACCATCTCCTCTAAGCTCCCAATAACCGTTTCGGTACTTTTTACAGTCGAGGGCTCAACCCCCGAACTAATTTCCACCCCTAAAGTTACTTTGGACCAAAATATTTCATTCGAAAATTTTTTACTTTTTTCATATTTGACCTAGGGCGACAAAATTTTTATTAACGGTTTAGGAACTCATAATCTACGATTTGGATAGGTTTTTGACTCGATAACTCCAGACGTTTCGCGAAAAATCCTCGCAATTGACCAAAATTTGGTGAAAAAACTCGTTTTTCATTCAAAACTTTAAATTCTTTCAGGAAACCGATCCCGGATTTTCGCTCTGTTGGACGGCCCGCGCCGAGACGCTTCTCCCGACGTATCGCACGCCCCGATCGGATAACAAAAATTCTCAAATTTTACATTTTCAGTTTCTCCATACATTAACTTTGCTCAGAATCTACCTATACCGAACAAAATTCTCCATACATTCGAAATATTTTGAAAACCAAACAACTGATTTCGGAGCAGTTTTCAGTTTTTACCATCTCCTCTAAGCTCCCAATAACCGTTTCGGTACTTTTTACAGTCGAGGGCTCAACCCCCGAACTAATTTCCACCCCTAAAGTTACTTTGGACCAAAATATTTCATTCGAAAATTTTTTACTTTTTTCATATTTGACCTAGGGCGACAAAATTTTTATTAACGGTTTAGGAACTCATAATCTACGATTTGGATAGGTTTTTGACTCGATAACTCCAGACGTTTCGCGAAAAATCCTCGCAATTGACCAAAATTTGGTGAAAAAACTCGTTTTTCATTCAAAACTTTAAATTCTTTCAGGAAACCGATCCCGGATTTTCGCTCTGTTGGACGGCCCGCGCCGAGACGCTTCTCCCGACGTATCGCACGCCCCGATCGGATAACAAAAATTCTCAAATTTTACATTTTCAGTTTCTCCATACATTAACTTTGCTCAGAATCTACCTATACCGAACAAAATTCTCCATACATTCGAAATATTTTGAAAACCAAACAACTGATTTCGGAGCAGTTTTCAGTTTTTACCATCTCCTCTAAGCTCCCAATAACCGTTTCGGTACTTTTTACAGTCGAGGGCTCAACCCCCGAACTAATTTCCACCCCTAAAGTTACTTTGGACCAAAATATTTCATTCGAAAATTTTTTACTTTTTTCATATTTGACCTAGGGCGACAAAATTTTTATTAACGGTTTAGGAACTCATAATCTACGATTTGGATAGGTTTTTGACTCGATAACTCCAGACGTTTCGCGAAAAATCCTCGCAATTGACCAAAATTTGGTGAAAAAATTCGTTTTTCATTCAAAACTTTAAATTCTTTCAGGAAACCGATCCGGGATTTTCACTCTGTTGGACGGCCCGCGCCGAGACGCTTCTCCCGACGTATCGCACGCCCCGATCGGATAACAAAAATTCTCAAATTTTACATTTTCAGTTTCTCCATACATTAACTTTGCTCAGAATCTACCTATACCGAACAAAATTCTCCATACATTCGAAATATTTTGAAAACCAAACAACTGATTTCGGAGCAGTTTTCAGTTTTTACCATCTCCTCTAAGCTCCCAATAACCGTTTCGGTACTTTTTACAGTCGAGGGCTCAACCCCCGAACTAATTTCCACCCCTAAAGTTACTTTGGACCAAAATATTTCATTCGAAAATTTTTTACTTTTTTCATATTTGACCTAGGGCGACAAAATTTTTATTAACGGTTTAGGAACTCATAATCTACGATTTGGATAGGTTTTTGACTCGATAACTCCAGACGTTTCGCGAAAAATCCTCGCAATTGACCAAAATTTGGTGAAAAAACTCGTTTTTCATTCAAAACTTTAAATTCTTTCAGGAAACCGATCCCGGATTTTCGCTCTGTTGGACGGCCCGCGCCGAGACGCTTCTCCCGACGTATCGCACGCCCCGATCGGATAACAAAAATTCTCAAATTTTACATTTTCAGTTTCTCCATACATTAACTTTGCTCAGAATCTACCTATACCGAACAAAATTCTCCATACATTCGAAATATTTTGAAAACCAAACAACTGATTTCGGAGCAGTTTTCAGTTTTTACCATCTCCTCTAAGCTCCCAATAACCGTTTCGGTACTTTTTACAGTCGAGGGCTCAACCCCCGAACTAATTTCCACCCCTAAAGTTACTTTGGACCAAAATATTTCATTCGAAAATTTTTTACTTTTTTCATATTTGACCTAGGGCGACAAAATTTTTATTAACGGTTTAGGAACTCATAATCTACGATTTGGATAGGTTTTTGACTCGATAACTCCAGACGTTTCGCGAAAAATCCTCGCAATTGACCAAAATTTGGTGAAAAAACTCGTTTTTCATTCAAAACTTTAAATTCTTTCAGGAAACCGATCCCGGATTTTCGCTCTGTTGGACGGCCCGCGCCGAGACGCTTCTCCCGACGTATCGCACGCCCCGATCGGATAACAAAAATTCTCAAATTTTACATTTTCAGTTTCTCCATACATTAACTTTGCTCAGAATCTACCTATACCGAACAAAATTCTCCATACATTCGAAATATTTTGAAAACCAAACAACTGATTTCGGAGCAGTTTTCAGTTTTTACCATCTCCTCTAAGCTCCCAATAACCGTTTCGGTACTTTTTACAGTCGAGGGCTCAACCCCCGAACTAATTTCCACCCCTAAAGTTACTTTGGACCAAAATATTTCATTCGAAAATTTTTTACTTTTTTCATATTTGACCTAGGGCGACAAAATTTTTATTAACGGTTTAGGAACTCATAATCTACGATTTGGATAGGTTTTTGACTCGATAACTCCAGACGTTTCGCGAAAAATCCTCGCAATTGACCAAAATTTGGTGAAAAAACTCGTTTTTCATTCAAAACTTTAAATTCTTTCAGGAAACCGATCCCGGATTTTCGCTCTGTTGGACGGCCCGCGCCGAGACGCTTCTCCCGACGTATCGCACGCCCCGATCGGATAACAAAAATTCTCAAATTTTACATTTTCAGTTTCTCCATACATTAACTTTGCTCAGAATCTACCTATACCGAACAAAATTCTCCATACATTCGAAATATTTTGAAAACCAAACAACTGATTTCGGAGCAGTTTTCAGTTTTTACCATCTCCTCTAAGCTCCCAATAACCGTTTCGGTACTTTTTACAGTCGAGGGCTCAACCCCCGAACTAATTTCCACCCCTAAAGTTACTTTGGACCAAAATATTTCATTCGAAAATTTTTTACTTTTTTCATATTTGACCTAGGGCGACAAAATTTTTATTAACGGTTTAGGAACTCATAATCTACGATTTGGATAGGTTTTTGACTCGATAACTCCAGACGTTTCGCGAAAAATCCTCGCAATTGACCAAAATTTGGTGAAAAAATTCGTTTTTCATTCAAAACTTTAAATTCTTTCAGGAAACCGATCCGGGATTTTCACTCTGTTGGACGGCCCGCGCCGAGACGCTTCTCCCGACGTATCGCACGCCCCGATCGGATAACAAAAATTCTCAAATTTTACATTTTCAGTTTCTCCATACATTAACTTTGCTCAGAATCTACCTATACCGAACAAAATTCTCCATACATTCGAAATATTTTGAAAACCAAACAACTGATTTCGGAGCAGTTTTCAGTTTTTACCATCTCCTCTAAGCTCCCAATAACCGTTTCGGTACTTTTTACAGTCGAGGGCTCAACCCCCGAACTAATTTCCACCCCTAAAGTTACTTTGGACCAAAATATTTCATTCGAAAATTTTTTACTTTTTTCATATTTGACCTAGGGCGACAAAATTTTTATTAACGGTTTAGGAACTCATAATCTACGATTTGGATAGGTTTTTGACTCGATAACTCCAGACGTTTCGCGAAAAATCCTCGCAATTGACCAAAATTTGGTGAAAAAATTCGTTTTTCATTCAAAACTTTAAATTCTTTCAGGAAACCGATCCGGGATTTTCACTCTGTTGGACGGCCCGCGCCGAGACGCTTCTCCCGACGTATCGCACGCCCCGATCGGATAACAAAAATTCTCAAATTTTGCCCTCCCACCCGCCCTTATACTATATAGGGAAAAGACAGGGAAACCTTTTCTGGACCCTAAAAATTTTTATTGACTTTTCTGACAGACGGCATTAAACTGACCAAATATTTCTTGGTTTCCACTTCGTCGGACCTGTAGATTAGGCACAGGACCTAATTGAATATCAAAGTTTAGTCATTCACTGATCATTTTTGTATAATTATTTATTGACCAATTTTAATTTTACTCGACCCCCCTTTACAGGGTACTATATTTTACTATTTATTGAACTATTTTTGGTGTATTGACAACCCCTCTATACAGGGAAAATTTTAATTTTAATTTTGACACTGTATCCCCTCTTTACAGGGATACAATACATATACTTTTGAGCCGGGTGCTCCCTTTACATTTACCCCTCCCCCAGCCAAGATGTACGACACAACCCCAGAGTCTCCGGCCCCTCCCAATGCAGTCCGGAGGCTGTTTCCGGACACCGAAAAGCAGCCGAAGAAGCAGCGCAGTGCGGCCCCGATAAATAGTGTGCGGCGCAGCCAAGACAAACGGCGGGAGCGTGTCCCCTCTGAGCTCGCTTCCTCTCCGAAGTCCCCTCAGCTACCTCGAACATTTGAGAGCCGGACGGTAGAGGCGCGATACTGGCTAAAACAGGCCAAATGTCAACTGGGTCTCGCAAGAAACCTTAAAACGGAGATCAAGACCCAAGCGACACTAGCCATTGAGCGCCTCTACCAACTGGTGAAAGAGTCCGAACACCAGCGACTCCCTGGGGTCGGAGGGGTTGCGGGTTTAGTGGCCCCCGCACCAGAAAAGACGGGTGCAAAGACGGAGGAGCTTATCGCAAAAATGGCGAAGCACGGCGAGCTGCTAAAAGCAGCCGTTGCGCAAATCGGGGAACTGAAGGAGGCTCTAGATGACCAGCGGATAATGAATGCGGCGCCTGTCGCCGAGGGACACAACGGCCATGAGCTTCTTGCAGAAATGCAAGAGCTCAAGTCCGCGACCCGGGAGATCGGGAGACAGGTCTCCGAGATGAGGGCAGAAGTGCCCTCCTACGCGGAGGTCCTGTCAAAGCCGAAAAGTGCAGGGCGGGTCGCGAGACCAAAGCACTCAGTCGTTGTGTCTTCCGGCGACACCATGGAGACCAGCGCCGATGTTGTGGGTCGGGTCCGGCAGGCACTGAACGCGAAGGTGAGCGGCCTTCAACTTGACAAAGTCCGAAAAGTCAAGGACCAGAGGGTGGTGCTGAGCTGTGGCAGCAAGGAGGAGCTGGAGAAAATGACGGCACAGCTCAGAACCGACGGGCAGTTGCGGGTGGAAAACGCGCGCCAGCGAAATCCGCTCGTAATTGTCAGGGACCTTCTGGCCTACAACACTGACGAGGACATAAAGGCCGCTCTTAAGACGCAGAACGCGCGCCTGCTGGAGGGTCTGTCAGCCGAAGAGTCAGCGGTGACCATCAAGTACCGGAGGAAGGCGCGGAACTCCCTCGAGAACCACGTCGTCCTTCAGGTCTCACCTCGGATGTGGGAGAGGCTGACCACGGCTGGCAGATTATATATCGACCTGCAGCACGTGAAGGTATTTGACCAGACTCCGCTGGTCCAGTGTAGTCGGTGTCTCGCCTACGGGCATGGGCGAAAAAATTGTACAGAAAAGGTGGATCTGTGCAACCATTGCGGGGGACCCCACCTCCAGGCGGATTGCCCTAGATCCGCTGAAGGGGGCGGTCCTACCTGCATTAATTGCAAAAAGGAAGGGCACAATGAAACGGGTCATTCCATTTTCGCCCAGGACTGCCCTGTCCGTAGAAAGTGGGACGCCTTGGCGCGATCGGCCGTTAGCTATTGCTAAGGTGGCATTTGGCGTCCCACAGGCGTGCAACATGAAAGGCACCGACACACCGATGGACAACTCCCTATACGGGGAAAGCAGTATAAACTCACGCGACCACGACGACGGCGAGGCCGCACTTATCGGGAGCACCAGCACACGAAAAAGTCTCGGTCAGGTGGTGACCAATGTACCAGCTACATCAAATCGGGGTCCGAACGACTGCGGCATGGAGCTGGCGGGAATTAATTTTGTCCAACTTCATCAGAAGGGGTGCAGATTTAAGGATGGGCCTTTTATCTTGCTGTGGTGGTTCGAACACCAAAAACTGGACTTGCCGAAGGATGACGTCACTGACTGTACTGCAATACGCACTTGTTGCTGCGTGGCCAGACCATCGCCGCCGCCGATCGCCTGTACAGCAAATCAGGGTGACACTGCAAGACGTAGCCAGGGACCAAAAACAGGGAACTCAGACGTTGGCCTTTGCTTGGTGAGCATAGGTTTTGGTAGCTTAGACCATCTCGTCGGAAGTCCCAGAGGGCCACGCAAACGTCTCTAAAAGACATGTTACACATGGTGGAGCGTTTGCGTGAAAAAGGCACCATGACGATGGAAAGCGCCAAACCTCGAATGTAGCATATCAAATAAAGGGCAGAAAGTGGCGCTAGGTACTTATATTAAGAGAATATTATGACATTAGCGTCAAATATCGTATGTATTTTTATATCTAATTTATGTATATACATTATAAATTATTATAAACAATATTTATCTATCTATTTATATATACGTAAAAACGGGTTCCTAAAAGTAGTGCTAGATAAAGTTTGTCAAACTCAGGTCCCTGATCATGTCAGGGGAGCACTTTGGCACAGCAGGAGGGGTTTTAGCCGGTAAGAGTCCGGCAGTACTCACACCTCCCTATTCGTGGGGAGGTGTGAGTCTCCATGAGGATTTCCCCTCCTGCTGTAAAAAAAAAAAAAAAAAAAAAAAAAAAACCTAACCTAACCTAACCTAACCCAACCTAACCTAACCTAACCTAACCTAACCCAGTCTGCATCCAACCACGACCGAGAACACCACGTTTTCTTAACGCTCCTCAATAAAAAATTGTTTAAAGTGGTATATTCGTGAGTTACATAAGTGTGTTATACATCAAAAGTTGCGTCATTGCCTCGCGCAAGTGCCTGTTTTTGTTTTACAAACGGACCTCCTACTGGTAAAGAGTTATCAACAAAAAACGGATAAAAGTGAGTGAAATTTCATCTTTCAACCCGAATAACTTTGGAAAGCGATCGAGGACACCCCATTTTTAACATACCCTATTGTGGGGCTCATCTTTTCACATCGGATCCCGAAAACCCGACGAGGATCCGGCTTCGGGATCGAGAGTTATTGGGAAAAAACCAGAAATTCTAACCTCAAATCCGCCCACGAGGTAGGAGATCCAGACGACTCACACCACTGAAAACTTCAAAACCTGCAAGAAGACATATATAGCATCGAGAAAACCGGTTTTGGAAAAATTTTACCACATCAGAGTGAGCCGAAATCAGTTAATTTATAATTTAACTTCCTGTGGCTCTCAGCTGAAACCTTCAGGAGAAATCTCACTTTTTCTGAAGAAACTGGATGCGCGCTAGCCGGGAGAAGACAGCCAGGGCAAGCAAAAAAAAAAAATTTTAGTTACTTTAAAATCACTGTTTTTATATAAGACTAGTTTTTCAGGCTTTTTTCCTGAAAAGGACACTTTTGAAATCCTTTTGAATTAGTTACAGATAGACCATTATTTTACACAAATTTTAACATTTTTACAAGAATTTTAACATTAACGAGAACAAAGTTATTGAATTTTTTGTGATTTTTTCGCATAAAATTAAAATAAATAGAAAAAATTAGATTCTGATGCTAAAATTACTATTATTGTATATATTCCAGTTAGTTTAAGCCCAAACTCGCGGCCGATACCTCCGGAAATAGCGAATTTAGCCAAAACTGACCAACCTGGTTTACAGGGTTAAAAACTTTAAAACCGAATATCTCCGAAGGTAATTGGCCTAGAGAACTCGTTTTGCTGCGAGCTGTCGTGGGGAGCTTTTGTTGTAACGTGAGCAGACTAAAGAGCCGTTTTTCGGTACTGACTGACTTTGGTGCTGAGACCGCTGTTATCGTACGAAGGGTATCAAGTCACAGGTATTAGTCCAAACCGCAGCTTTCTAGAGCGAACGGTTGCGGAGATACAGCCGTTTAAATACGACCTTTGACAGTTGGGCGGCCATCTTGCCTTACTTAAACACCAGATATCTCCGCTCTCAGGAGGCGTAGAGAGTCGCGGTCTTCACATTAGTGACCAGGAGATCAAACCCTAACCGATTTACCTCTTTTCAGCGGGATCGGAGCTGAAGTTTTTCAGTTTCCTGAAAACAATTTTATTGGCTGGTACTCGGTGAGAGGAGTGTGGGAAGTCCAAACACGGGTGTTTTGCGACTGCTGGAAGTAAAGTTATAACCGAAACGGGATTGACTTTGACAGCTCTTGATCTGTCAGACTAAAGTTTCAGCTAAGATATCTCCGGAACTAGTAGTCGTGGAAAACTCGTGTTTCCACCAGAGGTATTGGATTAACTTCCTCTACACGAATCAAATAATTTCAGGAGCTTTCAGGACCTGTAAATTTTCAGGCCTGAAACCTATTTTAAGCGCTGGATCTCGGCGGGCCCGTTCAGGGAAGCCTAAGCACGGTGGTATTCGGACGGACGGTTCCGGAGAAAACCACTTGTTAGCGGATTTTGGCCGTCATTTTAACTTGGCAACCAGAATCTTGGACCAGGTTATCTCGGGAACCTTTTGGACTAGGTTGGCCGTGTTTGGGCTCTTTGGAGAGGGCTCGAGGAGACCTGTTCGGTGCAGGGTACAGATAGACTCTACGTAGAGAAAAAAAAAAATTTTTTGTCGTCTTTTTGTTGACTAAATCTGCCCAGCTGGGCATCCTGAGGGCTCCTTGACACCAGACCAAGTGTAAAACCTAGTTTTAAAAATAGCGAACTGAGCAAGACTCGGTTGGAAATATAATCTAATTTAATAAATTAGTTAGTTCATTAGTTAGTTAGTTTATCATAAGTTGTATTTTCGCACAAACTAAAAAATAAGACGACTAAAGACTTAATTGATTTCTGTGGACACGTCTGTTGTCTCTTTCGACAACACATTTTATACTTCACATACGACAAGATTCATAGAATCTTAAATATAACATATTTTACAAGACACGGGTACCTATACATACCTAACTGACGATCTGACTACACACACACAAATACACAACAACTATCAAAATGTTTGGAATACGCACCCCAGTGCCCTCGCAAAAAGCGGAAAACCAACCAAAAAAGACCCCCCAAAAGGAAAATAACGAGGCTGGACCCTCTACTCAAAACGTGAGGAGAAGTGTAGGCGATTGGGAGGCCGGGAAACCGGGAAGGAAAGAGACCACCCCCACAAAACAATTGAGTCAGCCACAAATGAAAACTACACTGACGACAAACCGAGCATCACTAGAGCTAGTTGGTTTAAGCCCGCCTCTGGCAAAATCGAGAATAGCTGAAGCTAGAACCTGCTTAGTAAAAATAAAAACTCACCTTACAAACTCCAAAAATCTCAAGAGGGAAATTAAGGAAGAAGTAAGGGCACAAGCAGAACGGCTGTACCAAATAATAAAAGAGGCGGAACAAGGAAAAAATAGCGCAAAACAAGCGCAAACGGAGACCAAAGAGACACAGGTCAAAATGGATCTCGAAGCGGCCACCAATACAATGGCGGCCAAATCCCTCGAGAAGATACTAGAAGAACACAGTAAGACCCTTCGAGAAAATAACGAGAGGATGGAAAGACTGAAAGAAGCTCTGGACGCTAGCCAAACACAATTGGATAAGCTCTCGTACGCTAGTGTAGTGGCGGGCCAAACAGTCAGGCCGTCCCAAAAACAAACAGCCCTCCATTCCATAGTAGTCACTTCGACAAACGAGACGGAAACAGGGGAAGAAATAATTGACCATATCCGGAAGGCAGTCAAAGCAAAGGAGGGGTGGATCACCGTAGACAGGATTCGCAAGGCAAAAGACAGAAAAGTGGTGATAGGCTGTAGAACAGAAGAAGGAAGAGAGAGAATAAAAGAAAAGTTAACAAGCGTAGGCGAGACTCTGAAGGTCGAAAACGTAAAAAATAGAGACCCACTCGTGGTCCTTAAAGACGTCCTTAAATATAACAGTGACGAGGACATCATAAAAGCTTTGAGAAATCAAAACAGAGATGTCTTCGACCGGCTGGAAAAGGAAGAGACACGAGTGGAAGTGGCTTTCAAGAAGAAAACCAGGAACCCCCACACACATCACGTGGTTCTAAGAGTCTCCCCAAAAATTTGGAACAAGCTACAAGATCGTGAGCACGTGCACATTGACCTCCAGAGGATACGAGTAGAGGATCAAACACCACTGGTCCAATGTTCTCTTTGCTTGGGATATGGACATGGACGACGACTGTGCAAGGAAGAAGTTGAGAAGTGTAGCCACTGCGGAGGACCCCACTTAAAGTCACAGTGCGCCGATTGGCTGGCAGGAGCAACCCCGTCGTGCTGCAATTGTGCTCACGCAAAATTGGAACACACTGAGCACAATGCATTCAGCAGTGAATGCCCGGTAAGAAAAAGATGGGACGAAATAGCTAGAGCCAGAGTAGCGTATTGCTAAGGTGGAGACGGGCAACAAGGCAGGCACCCCAACCAGAGGCTACGCAGTGGCCCAGGCAAATCTACAGAGGAAGGAACTGGCAACCACCGAACTCTTCTTAGAGGCCAGTGAGCGAGCAATCGCATGGGCACTGATCCAGGAGCCGTATGTGGGGGGGGCGAGGAGTATGAAGAGCTACCGTGGGGCGAGAATCTACCAGAATGGGGTCGAAGGAAGCGGGAGGGTAAAGGCAGCAATTGCTGTCTTTGATGACAAATTAGATGTCGTCCCCTACCCAAAACTTACCACGAACAATTTCGCAGTGGTGAGGATCCGGACCAAAGCCTGGGAAATCGCAGTAGTCTCTTTTTACTTTGAGCCAGACCAACCCATGGAGCCTTACCTGGACCAACTGTCCAAAATAAAACTGGAATTGGGCGCCGGAAAACTGCTCATAGGTGGGGACGCAAATGCTAAGAGTACCTGGTGGGGCAGTACAATAGGAGGACCTCAGGGGAGAACTAATGTCCGGGACCCTGGAGGAATCAGAGCTTCAAGTACTGAACACTGGAAACACGCCAACCTTCGACACCATCAGAGGTGGCGTAGAGTACAAAAGCCATGTAGACGTGACGGCATGTTCGCTCGGACTGGTGGATCTAGTGGAAGATTGGCAAGTCGACAAAAATATAACGAGCTCAGACCATAACACAATCCTATTCAAAATTAACACAAAGCGGGAAAAAGGGTTTAATGTTGATAGGACCACAAGGTTATACAATACTAAAAAGGCCAATTGGGAAGAATTCAATAAGAAACTAGTAGAGTATCTCAACATAAAAAACATAAGTTCGAGCAATATTACTAAAATCAAAGACAAAAGAGAATTAGAGAGAACAATAATTACATACAGTAACGTTATTCAAAGAGTTTGCAACGAAACTATCCCAAAATTAAAACGTAAAACCAAAATATCAATACCTTGGTGGTCAACTGAGCTCGCAGAGAAGAAAAAAGAGGTCGCTCGCAAGAAAAACCGCATCCGCAACGCCGCTCCAGTCCGGAAGGCGAAGGTCGTCGAAGAATACCTGAAAGCTAAAGAAGAATATGAGTGCCAAGCCAAGAAAGCCCAAGTTGCCAGCTGGAAGGAATTTTGTACCAAACAGGACAGAGAAGGGGTATGGGAAGGAATATATAGAGTCATTAGACAGACCACTAGGAGACAGGAAGACTAGACCCGAAAGAAGGAAGCTTACTAATAAGGCTTTCGTGCCAGACCCTATCGAATGCCTTCGAGATGTCGAGGGAGACGGCAAGCGCTTCCCCGTGCTTCTCGATAGCCTCACTCCAGATGTGAAACCATATTGTTGGTCACTTAGGATGTCATTAGCTTCATTAGGTATGCCAGGAGCTTATTGTTGAGTACACGTTCCATAGTCTTACAGAGGATACGACGACTAGTCTCCCGATACATCAGCACCAGCACGAGTCTGGCTGGTCAGCATGCATAAGAACCGCCACTTCGACCCAACTCCTCTGGATTGGCTACACTGGGCATCGTACCGGAACACGGCTGGGCCGCTTGGCGGCACGTCTTTGCCCAGTGGGTGGTCACAAGCCATCGGTCGAAACCTACCACCAGTTAGTGTCACCTGATTAGCACCACCCGGGGACCACGTGTAGGGCCTAACAATGGGTATACGGACGCGGGTGACTCAGCCCCCAAAAAAAGTTCTAAAGTCTATGGATTAAAAAAAGCTCCGCCAGGACAACATTCACCCAACGGAATCAGTTTTTGTTGAATTTCTCCACAATGGCTGCGTACACAATTTCTTTTTTACCATACAGAATCATACGACGTCATACACTAAATATCTGCATAATTTAAATATTTAAATTAAACATCATTCCGCTGCGCGTAGGCACACGAACTTTTGTCCGAACGAGAAAAGTGCAGGCCACGTCGCTAACAAGCGAGCCATCGACAAGCCAGGCGAGCATCGTGGGGCTGCGGGTTATTCGAAAGAGATACCGCAGCCCCAGAACACCAAGGGCTAAAGAAGGAATATTAATGGGTTTTAGTCAGTAAAAGTTTGACACTCCGTGACCGCGGGAGAAGTTATTTGATGATTTCCCATCCGAAAAAAAGTCAGGCATTGTTTCACCTCTTTTTATACTCCAGTTCACATCGCGAATCGCGATCCACAGAATTAGCTACTTATAGCAATACTAGCTTCTACCCGCGACTGCGTCTGCAAGGACTTCAGGAGGATTATGTTCTTTTCCCACGGGAACCACTTGAGGAACCAGAATAATAGATAGCCTATGTTTTTTTCCATGTCAAATGCTATATGCATGCCAAATTTCATCCAAATCCATTCAGCCGTTTTTGCGTGATTAAGTAACAAACATCTACACATTCACATTTATAATATTAGTTAGGATAATCGATGCCAACAAAATATCCGACGATGCCCGCAATACTATTTGTTACATATAAAAAAATTCATAACATTGAGTCGTCATAATTGAGCCAACTCTGAAATAACGTAAAAAAAAATCAGCTGTTCCTTATAAAAGTTCAATACCTACGCGACCATATTGTATGAAACAGCTTACCTACATTTTTTGCGATTTCAGAGTTCGTTCCATATTAAAAGCTGTTTTTTTTATAGGTAGTGTCACTTCCTTGCTGGAATAAAACTATAAAATATTTAAATAACTATATAATATGACGATGTGTATACCTACTTGTAGGTAATTCGTATACTTAGTACAATGATACGCATAGTATGGATAATTATGTGAGTTACAAACACTACCTAATGAATAAAATATTGCTTTAGACTTTTATGATCATAAAAATTTACCTCATCAGAATCGAATAACTCTATAGACTCCGGTGAATTAAGTTCATGAGTAGTACTATTAGGATCTATGTCATAATGACGGGCTCGAATAGGTGAACTTTTAATACAGTCTTCTTCCATACTCGAAACATCATCCCCATCTACTACCACATTTTTTATGCCTGTAAGGTAAAATCCATATTATACAAATTGTTACCCTCGATCTTATTTTTGACGTATTGTTTATTTTAAATTCGTTGAATTGGGATAAATCGGTCTCCGATCGCTTTGCACGATTATTTACAATTCCTATTCCCATACACATCAGTAGAACATCAAAATTAAGTTAATAAGAATATTAAATCTTTAGAAAATACAAACCAGACATCTTGGGCCGATTATTTCGTGGATAATTCTCTGCGTTTGCTATAAAGGAATTAAGCAGAGACAGAGTTATCTGTCGTGTTAACTTCACCGACTGTCGTGTCGTCTGTGTCGGGGACCGGGGTACGGGCGGAAGGTCCCACATCATATTATTGGTAATATATTGTTATTTTAGTATCAGTACCGATACCGATAAAGACACTCATAATTACATATATTAATGAACTGAAATAAAATATCGGTACCAGTATCGATAAAGAGGTACCAAAATATCAGTTCCTATATCGATATTTCGATATCGATACAGGAATCATATCGGTATTACAATCTCTACCTATCAGTGGGTTTTTTATTTATTTATTTAATTTTTAGTGGGGAAAATCATCGAATGCCTGCTCCCGCCTGGGTGAGGCGAGAGGGAGTGTCAGACTCTTACTGACTAAACACCACCCCGTTCCTTCTCCTGCACGTCGCGCCGGCGCCCCGGTAACCAGTTAGGTTCTCCGAGACTCCGAATCGGGATCGGCCCTGTTGGGCCCCATCTGTGGTGGTTTAAAGGCTGTTTGAGGCGCGCGCGGAACGCAACGCGCCGTACGCTCGGTCTGTTTCTAGTTACACCCATGCTCGTCGTCCACAGGCCCGCGCTTACCGTGGCCGGAGGTCGTCCTGCGATCCCCGACGCCCGGTGTGTCCGGACGCGAGAGGTCGCCATCGCCGATCAGTGGGCTATAAGTACGTATGACCAATTATAGTTATTTTCTACATTTCAGTTTTTAACTATTTTTCGTTTGTTTTTAGTTTTTGGAGTCGGTTTTTTTATTTCCTTTTATAACGCATGCGCATTCGCGGACGTTCGCCAGGTAGGCACGCATCCTTAGACTATAAGATGTTCAAGGCGTAGATTTGAAACAGAGACATTAACATTTTTAGTAATTCTTGAATGCAGAAAAAATGTTCAAAATGTAGCAAGGAACAAAACATTAAAAGTAGTACAGGTAGTACACATAGAGGTAGTACACGTTGTACAGGTAGTACAGGTAGCACACTACCTATCTTCAAACAAAAGTTCATGTAGGTACCAACGTTAGTCATCAGCTGATACTAACACTGTGTACTTAATGCTTTACTTATTACTTTTTATTGCAATTCTAATGAATAGGTATTAATAATTCTAAAGTTGGTTATTTATGTTCTGAATAATGAAAACACATAGCTAAGTGTACCTACTTAGGTAGGATTCAAGCGCTCAGCTGTTTGTGGGCATGATATTAGAGGTATTATTATTATTCAAAACGCATTGTAGGTAAGTTCAGTTCAGAGTTATATTCGTGTATTAAATCGGTTGGTTTGAAAGGAAGAAAGAAAAGGCATTTATTCGGCAGTAGGCACGCACACAGATACAAAAATAATATAAGAAAGAAGAAATAAATACAGACGTTTATATGTACCTATAGATATAGAAAAAATAAAGGAACGACAGAGTATAACAACACAGGAACAATACAATAGTAACACAGTAATTAAACATTAATACAACAAGATATAAAGAAATAACATTGTTTACATACGTATTGTTCTTTCCTATTTAAGAATTCATATTCCGCGTAGATACCTACAGTACCTACTAAACTTATCAGCTGATGGACTAATCAGCTGATTCGTAATTCGTTATACTAAATGCCTATATCCTGCTGAATAGGTACAAACAATTAAAAACTTAGTGTCCTTAGAGACGGACTGTACAAGTACATACCTACCTAAATAAATTACACCTACCTGTGACCTGTGTCACTCGGAGATTTCGTTCGAAGTTTTCATCTTCGCAATCTACCTACGCACAGTAACACAAATGCACTACGTCACTGATAGAACTACCTGTGTCACTCGGAGATTTCGTTCGAAGTTTTCATCTTCGCAATCTACTTTCGAACAGTAACACAAATGCACTACGTCACTGATTGAACTATGTATGCAACACCACGACACTTGTTTCAATATGTTTCAAGCACTGATCACTTACAATCTCTGGGTAACAGCCAGTATGCGTATGCATGACTTCCATATCATACCCGAGTTGAGAGTTTAGGTACCTACGATGCGAATACCTCGATAGAACTGTTTTCACTGCAACTGTTGGCATATAGATGAACTATCTCGACTAATTTTCTTTTATCATTATCACATAAGCACTGAACAAGAACTTTGATCACAATTAGTGACACGAAATTCAAGGTCATGAGAAATAATTTCAATCCAGACCTTGCGCTTATAGACTACCTATTACTTTTCCAGAATTTGGTTGGATGACTTCTTGGCGGGAAACATTCAATACCCGGCCGTATAAGGCAAGGTACAAGGCACTACAAAAGTACAAAATGCCATTAAAAAATTTGTTGCCTACAGCCCCCTGTCCATCTGATTTTTGTAAGAAGGGCATCAATAAACTGCCACTGAGTTGGCAAAGATGAATTGATTTCATGGGTGATCTGATTACTTCGATTAATACAAATAAAAAAATGCATGAAAAAAATTCGTTGCAATTTTTTCATACAAAATGGGAATTTTATATTTTTACATCTACGCTTGAGTAGTGTGTGTGCCACCTCGCCCTTTACGTAAAGTGCGTAAAGTAGTTATTAGGACAATTAAAGTTATTCAACCAACAGTAACACGTCCCTCTTATTGCTTCACATTGCACTTATATGGTCATTGGTCACCTTAAGCGCTTTCCAAGATAAATATTTGATAGGTATCGTAAAATGGAACGTATCAGTATTGCCAGTTCAATACTTATTTGCTGCTGCTGAAAAGTAAAAATTAAATTAAATTAAATTAAATTTTTTGTCCCGTATACTGTCTAGATTTATTCACTCCATCAGATAAATTTAATTTATATTGAACTATTCGTTTTATTTCAAGTACTTAAATATTTCGAGATATGACAGTTTGTTGAAGGTGCTGCCATTGTACAAAATCATTCCGGTCAGCTGTCAAAACTGTTGTTTATGTAATTTCAAAATAAAAAATTCTAAATTTCTATTTTATTATTCTTTATAGTAATAATTTGTAATTAGAATTAGTGTAACATTGTCGTGATGGGAACAGTACACGCTAAGGTAATGTCCGTGCGGTGCTTGGTTGGAAGCTGTTAGGTTATATTGCTCGGGGTCCGGCTGGCTCGCTCCTCGTATGCGTGCTGTGTGTTTAACCTGGATCTGTCTCTAGTCTGACGCGGCCGGTCCGTGGCTATCACTGGCCAGCCGCCGCACGACTGCTTGCTGCACTGTGTTCGAACAGGACAGGACGTGGAATTCTCCACTCAGTTCACGATGTACCTATTACATGCAGTTCAATACTAACGCACAAAGTTAAATGAAGTACATAACTTAAGTAGTACTACATAACCTGCTCTGTTTGGTCCTGAATGGTACGAACTTATTCAATAACTAGCACGAGTAGCAGTGTGTTGACATTTTCATTCAATGTTTAACATTTCTTAACACCACATTTAAATGTGTTCATATAGGTAACTGTGTGATGGTATCAACCACCGTACATATTACAACATTACGTCTGTCACCTTGTAGACCAGTACACATCTGTACTTGCCGCCACTGAACTTGATAAATGCAATACTTTACACTGTGCAGTACAAACATCTGACTGGAGTGACATGTGTGACCAGTGGATGATCTGTTTCATGTATATTTAATTGTTTTGGAAAACTGAACTGATTACTTGTATTCGGCAAGTGGACATTATTAAACTAAAATGATTTTATAAAATTGTATGTTTGTAATCACACTACTCCACACACACACGTGTGACACTACCAATCACACTACTCACACACACACGTGTGACACTACTCACACACACACACACATGTGACAGTGTTGGCATCAACTGATGTACTCGTACATGTTGTTCACTATGTTGTGTGAACTAATTAGGAAAGTCCGATACTGCTGGTAGTCTGTTAAATAACCTAGTTGTATGACAGATAGATGGTGACATGACAAGTATATGGTATTATATTTGTATGGGGTTTTTCCCAGCAACAGTACGGTGTTGATGATATTGAATCAGTTGCAATAATGTTGCAGTCTGCGCCCGGCGACAGTGTGGGCGAGGTGGGCGGCGGACTGTTTGAGTTCGAGGAGCCGCTTGAGATGGATGACGAGCCCATCTCCAAGCCCACCATCAAACTCAACGGAGTGCGGGTACGTACTGTGCTAGTACCTAAAACAATAGTGCAGGTAGTACATACAATATAAAGACAATGCTGACTGGTAGCAGTGCGGTTACAGTACTGAGGCTGACTGACCAGTGGCTACTGAGAGCTATGTAACAGTTCAATCTCTGCAGGTGTTGGAGTCGGACGTGGTGTACGCTAGTGTGAGTGCAGCGCCCCCTGTAGTGTACTAACATGTACTATGATTAATATTGAATGTGTACATATTTGTTAGTTTGAAACGTAAACATGGAGTGGGAACTGGCTACGTCACAAGTAACGATATTTAATTTGATATGATTCTTGTTTGTCGTCACCCTACTCCTTGTACAGAGAGAATAACACTTACTGTATGTTGTGTTTACTCGCCCATCTCCCGCACTAACGTCTAATGAGTCAGTCAGTCAGTCAGTCAGTAATATATTACAATGTCGTAGGCTCGCGTGGACCGCGTGCACGTGGACGGTCTGAACCGCACCAAAGACGACATCATCCGCAGCACTGTCGACGACCTGTTCCACGCCACCGACTTCGAGGATGTCATCCTGCGAGCGCACAAGGTGACCCAAGTCTACCATCGTCGTAAACACTACTTGTACCACACAACCTCCGCGTTGTGGACATCTTCAGTCATCCATGACGAGCAGCTCGCGTCCACTGCAGGGCGATGAACCTCCTCCACGCAAGAGGGAATCTAAAACGAAGAGATCGCAATCTACAACAATCATGTTTGCCATTGTTGCTGCCTAGTTTCTGTTATATAGTCCTTTGGTCAAGTATACGAACGATACCCACACACGCGTACGGTGTCAACCCTACGGTCACACATTATTTCATGAAAATGACACATAACACGATGTATGTGTGTGTGTAGGTGCGGCGCGCTCTGGACGCGATGGGCTGCTTCCGCGACATCGGCGTATTCATCGACGTGTCGTCCGGGCCCGGCGCCACGCCCGAGGGACTCGAGGTATACTCCGCGTGCACTGGGAGGCGCGGCCCATACATTATACATACATTATTATATCAATTCAGTCTATAACGGCGGACAGACGCAGAGTATAATACTTATTGATTGATCGCATGGCTGGCGCGGTGGTTCGATTCCCGCGCACAGCAACTCTTTGTGTGCTCCGCAAATTGTTCAACATCCGCGACAGGAGAGAGACCAAAATAAATTATATAACAAATGTCTGCAACGGTCCGTGCCGGCCAGTGTCACTGACCGGCACGGACCGACTGACACCGTGGCTGGTGCGGCGGGGGCAGGTGACGTTCCAGGTGCGCGAGCTGTCGCGGGTCGTGGGCGGCATCAACACCACCGTCAGCGAGAACGAGGGGAACCTGGTGCTCGGTGAGATATATACCTACATACGTCGTACAGTATACCGGGTGGGAGACACCGCGGGCTGTGGACACTCGCAACACCTGGGGGTTGAAGGAAAATGTGGTTCTAAAGTAAAACTGTGTAATAGTTTACAAATAAGTTTATTTCTGAGATCAAATATATCAATCAAACAATAGCATTCGCCATTCAGACGTACGGTAGACTACCTACCATAGATAAAAAAAACATAGCTCAATACAAATAAAGACAGCGCCACTACCTCTATATAGTGTCGAGAATATAAACTAGTTTGCGTTCTATTTTCATTTCAATATTTTAACAGGGGTTCACCAGAAACAATTCTTTCATATCTCATCTAGTTCGCTTGTTTGTACACGCTGACCTAGTAAACTATTAGTCCGATTTAAAAAACATTTTTGGGTTAGATAATGCATTTATCGAAGATGGCTATAGGCGCTAAATATACACACGATAAATCATTTCCAAATTCTCGAAAGGCCAATAACGCAATTGTTACTCCTGTGACTATTGGTTGTGTTTAAGCGGGGCCGATTGTTATTGGTGCTTGATGCAGGCGTGAAGATGCCGAACGTGCTGGGCCGCGGCGAGCGTATAGCCGCGGAGTACAGCATGGGCTACCGCTCGTCGTCCAACTTCAGCGTGGCGGCGACCAAGCCGTTCCCCCAGAAGCCGCTGGTGCCAGTGCTGACGGGCACGGTGTACCAGCAGAACCACGAGTACCCGTGGTCCGGCTACAGACTGCTGGACCGCGGCGCGCTGCTCGACATCGCCTTCAAGACGTCGCCCGCAGTGTGTATCCCTATATTGTGTGAATATAACACCGTCCGTGGTGGCCGGCACTGACCAGTGTATCCGTTGTCCAGACGCACCACAACGTGCAGTGGGAGGGCCTGGTCCGCGACACCTCCGTGCTCAGCAAGACGACGTCGTTCAAGGTCCGCGAGAGCAGCGGTGAGTACTGGCGAGGGTGCGACGGGGCGATGTAGAGCGCGTGGCTGACGCAGTGCGCAGGTCCGCAGATGAAGTCCATCCTGCGGCACGTGGTGAGCGTGGACCACCGCGACGAGCCCATGTTCCCGACGCGCGGCACGTGGGTGCAGTTCACGAGCGAGGTGGCGGGGCTGGGCGGCGGCGTGGCGCACGTGCGCACGGAGCTGCTGGCGCAGGCCAACCGGCGCCTGGCGCGCGACCTGGTGCTGCAGGCCGCGGCGGCGCTGGGCGTGCTGCACGACGTGTTCGGCACGGAGCTGGCCGACCACTTCTTCCTGGGCGGGCCCACGTCGCTGCGCGGCTTCCGCCAGCGCGGCGTGGGCCCGCACTGCGAGGGCCAGGCCACGGGCGGCCGCCTGTACTGGGCCGCCGGCCTGCATCTCTACGCGCCGCTTCCCTTCCAGGTCACGTGTTGCGCTCACTCTACTAATATTATACAAAACGACGCTCTGTTTAGTATACAGTGACATATAATACAATGCATGTACTTGCAGGGCTCTCGCACAGGCCTGGCGTCCTTGTTCCGCTCGCACCTGTTCGCTAACGCGGGCTGCCTCGCCATGCCAGGTCAGTACTGTACCTACTATACTCGTTATGTCGCACGCGGATTGTAAAAACCGTATTATTGTGGTACGACATTTAGTTTGTTTAAAGACCAGTACAATAAACAAAAAATATCACAATAATATTTTAATACGGTCCAGCTACCTAGCGCATTGAATATAATGTTAAATAGTTTCAGAAATATCATTTTTTTTTTCAAATATTTGACTGACCATTTGACGTAAGTTCCACCGCTGTATAACCAGCGGATGATTTTGTTTCTACAACATATTATGTCTGCTATAAATTTGGCAAGATTCCAATCGAGAGGAAATTCTTAAAAAAATATATATGTTTGGGCTGCCATTGCTCAACCCACCATCGGCGTTGCTGTTGACATCCATAAAGCTCCATAATACAATACTCTCAAGCATTGTACAAGTTACCGACTGAGAGGAATGACTGACATAGACTATCGCAGCGGTTCCTATTAGTCATACATAGCGTAAAGATTTTAACCTTCCTTGTGTAGAGAACTCAGGCCTAGAGTCTCTGGAGTCTCTAAAGCTGGTTCGCGTGTCGGTGGGAGCCGGGGTGGTCGTGAGACTGGGGCGCGGCGCGAGACTGGAGCTGAACTACGCGGTGCCGCTGAGGGCGCAGCCCCACGACGTGCACGCGCCCGGGATACAGTTCGGGGTCGGCGCCAACTTCCTCTAGGACACTACACGAGTGAGTCGCACTACTCACTACATATAATACTATTACACAGCGACAACTACAGCAGTGTGTTTACACTCCAATATAACCACATCGCACTAGATTTGTTGCGACTTTTCTAAAGCTTTCGATAGAGAACACAACGAAGTTTCGGAGATAGTGTACATAATATAATGAATCTTACGTAACTCAACAATGTTTATGTCTCCCAGTATGTTGCACTTGAGTAAATGATCACTGAGTTACTTCTACGATCTCAATTTGCAATATAATGGTGTTCCTCAGGGCACAGTAATGGGTCCACTCGTTATTAATTCATGTTTTTTTTATTAAAAATAGTAATGTGTGTCTTTGTGTTGCCAGGTCCCACTCCCGGCCCGAAGACGAGCGCAGGTCGCGCGCGTGTATGAGAAGTAATTTGTAAATAGTAGCAACATCAAGTGTCGTATTATTTAATTGTTTGTGCGTAATAAATATCTTGTACATTATGTCGACTTGTATTACTTTGTACCCACACTGCGCTCACCGCGGAGCCATCCACGACCATCACACATCTACTACTAACTTAAATATGTAATAGAAATAACATCTGACAAAGTAAATATTATTTAAATAGTACACGCAACAATATGTCACCTGCTTACACACTAAACTATTTAAATGATAATAAAGAAAATTAACCAAGGCGAATCTGGTCTCATTATAGTTCCTTAGTACGACACCCACGGGAATAATAGTGGTGGTAAACTGGTAACAAAGGTATTGCTCTCTGCTACTAGGAATATAAAGCCTCCACCACTCCGTACTACAGTCACTAACATAGTTCCGACATACAGTGCGCCGTGTCGCCTGTGTCGCGGCGAGCACGCGATACATTAGCATACACGCGGCGATATAACGCGCCGCCCGCGCCCGCCGGCCCTCACTCCGCCGCCTGCACAGCGAGCTCGGACGGGCACAACTTCCGTACTGCGCTCAGTATATACCTCTACACATTTGAAATATTTATATAGTAGACATCAGCACGAGTCCTGCACTACTGTTGTAGGAGACTGAAACATTCTTAGACAGTCGGACACTGACAAGGATACAAGCTGTGCACTGCGGGCCGACGTGTTCACTACCCGCGGGAGCTCGTCGTTACATTTGTAAGAACTGAGGTGAGTGCTTGTCATTCATTTCTCAATATATACGTGCGACAGTGGAAAACTCCAACGATCCCTGGGTCGGTAAGTTTCAGGAAAATGTTCAGTTTATAACACGGAGTATGGAATGGGGCCTCGCATGTAGCAACGGCAAGGCTCAGCCCTTGTTACATACGAGACGAACATCTTATCAGTTCAAAAAGGGATGATAATTTTAATGACATTTAAGTGTCGTGCCTATCCCACTTGGAGATTGAGAGGCGTAATATTATGTAACAATTCTCGGTGTAGGTAACTATTTTGTTGTAATATATAAAGTGGTGACGTAGTCGTAGTTTCGGGAATTGGCGCGTTCAAATGAGTGCTCAATTTTTTCACCTTGTCTGTGCTTCTTTGCTACATAACTTTCTCGGGTATCGAATTCGGGACCAGAAGCGATGTCTTGTAACTTCGTCCCTCCAATTGTCCATTCTCTTCCATTATCTACACCTACCTAATTGTAGTACCCAAAGACGATTAAATTGTACAATTAAGTTAATTTATTTTAGATGACGGTACTCCTTACCCTCCTTACTTATAGTCGTGGTGGCCCGTAGGTTTAAGACGCCTCTCAAGCATGAGGGTGCAGGTTCGAAACCTACCAACGGCAAGTACCAACGTAATTTATTCCGAGTTATAATTATGTACTTTCTAAGATTATCTAGACATCACTGGCAAACCGTGAAGGAAAACATCGTGAGGATAACCTGGGGTTATAATTTCTAATTATAAGTTTGAAATCGCCCACCCACATTAAGCAAGCGTGGTGATTAATGCTCATACCTTCTCCGTGTAAGAAGAGGCTTTGCTCAGCAGTGGGCATATAGGCTGTTGATGATGATGATGACTCCTTACCTACGTAATATAATACTTGCATATTGTGTGCTTCGTTCTCCCTGAAGGACACGACCCTTGCGGAGTGCGACCTTGACGCCCACTTTGCATAATGTTGGCATTAGACGGCGACATTGTATCAGCGCGTAGCCGCTCTCGTAGTAAGTCCTCAACACAACTCAACACAACAACTCGCTATCTGCTGCTCATCATCAGCCTATAAATGCCCACTGCTGACCAAAGGCCTCTTCTCACACGGAGAACGTTTGAGCATTAATCACCACGCTTGCACAATGCGGGTTGGCGATTTCAAACTTATAATTAGAATTTATAAGCCCAGGTTTCCTCACGATGTTTTCTTTCACCGTTTGTCAGTGGCGTCTAAATGATTTTAGAAAGTACATATAATTCAGTAAAAGTCACATTGGTACTTGCGGTTGATAGGTTTCGAACCCGCTACCTCATGTATGAGAAGCTGACGTCTTAAACCTCCTGGCCACCACGACGACTCGCTGCTGCTACTCGGTCTGTGTGTCCGTTGCGGCTGAAATCAGTAACCGATCACAATCTCACTCTAAAATCGTCCGCTTGACGTAGATGACAGACACGAGCTCATTGCTAAGTGGAGAAAGCATGGATCTATTCGTAGATATTGATTTGACGTCAGTTATTTATTACTCGCCAAGCGTGTAGGTTACAGCAACGGCTCTCATACAGCCATCGTCCACCAATGGAGTGTCCCCACTTTTGATGTAAGATTTCAGTGCCCGCGTTGAGAGGTTCCTATAATGTATGCAAACTTTCGTTTTCATATTTACAACTGAAGTGTCCTTAGTTCTTTATTACTTTATATCATTGTGCCATTAATTGTATACTATACATACATATATATATAGACGTAACATATAAGTACGTGTGACACTCGCGCGACCTTCACAATATTCAGTGACATTATTACAGTTATGCATAATATACACACACACACAGACACGGACAAGGCGGCCAGTAAGTAGGTACTGTGACTTCCTATTCGACTCCCTTGTGCAGATTGTTATTGGGTCCTACTTATGTTATGGATCCAGCCTTGAGCAAGGACTTTGAGAGTTTATTTTCGTCAAAACGTTTAATTAGAGCTACACTTGTAAACAATCTTAAATACCTACCTAGTTGAATAGTAACAGTAGTGTAGTGTTAGTGTGTGTGTGTGAATATCTCGCGGTTGTCTGAACCAATTTCGGTGCGGTTTCCAGAAAAGTGTTAGTTACACTAAGGGAAAGTATACCTAGGTATATGAAACTCAAAAAGGTGAGGGTTCAATTCGCTTTTTCTAAACGTAATTTGTAAAAGAATTGTGTTATGTGTGCTGTCATTGAGTATTAACATTTAATAATACACAAACGTACACACGAACATATATGTAGCTCCAACTAAGATCCTTCTTTTTATTTTGAAGTCGGTTATAAAGGAATCTATTGCATTCCCAATATTCAGAACAGTGAAACATAATCCAACGTTATTATAAATGACACGTACACATTACATACGAGCCTCCTACCTAGTGTCTCCCTAGTAAGCAGGTGGGGATGTAAGTATGTAGTAACGTGTAGGCTCACAGCCGACCTCTGACTCCATGCAACACTTTGATTTCTTTAATGATTCTCTATGATTATAATAAATTACTGAATATTCAACGTCGGCTCGGTGCTAGTAATTATAATAAATATAAAACATTATTGACTTGTACATAAAAAGAAGTCGCAGGTCAGGGAGCACACATGGACAATGTATGTTTATGTAATGAATCGACAACATGTAACATGCATTATATTATATTTAATTGTTATCATTACATTCTAATATATTATAACTAAATGTAGGTAGACTATGTAGTGTATAGTACAAAGTATGACTATGGGTCTCCTCTACATGAACGCGTAATTTCTACGATTGACGGATGGGTAGGAGATCGCACTTCAAAGGATCAGATTCCTGAACTGACTGACTGATTGACTGACTGACTGTATTCTGGCGTCACCACCAGTTGATGTATGCGGTTGGTCTGCAGGTGTTGCAGACAGGGCGGTATGTCGGCAGAGCCGGGCGACGGGCCGCTGCTGCCCGGGTTCTACGCGGGCCGCGCCGTGCTCATCACGGGGGGCACCGGCTTCCTGGGCAAGGTAACACTATTGATGCAGTCTTGTATAATCATTCTCAGCCCTCAATCAAAATTACAATTAATTCTATAACTAATGTACTGGACTAGTTATCTTTGCATATTGTATCGCTACGAGGTCGTCATTTTACAAGCTGCTACGAAATCGCTACGAGAGCTACGTGAGCTACGAGAGCTACGCCACGTAGCAGGCACTACACAGACATTCGTAACATAATCCAAATTGTTTGTTTTATTGACTTTAGTCGTAGACACTATTACACAGTGTAGGTAAGCAGTTTCTATCAAAATACAAGATTTTGGATTGAGATCTGTCGATCTAATTTCAGCCGTTAGTCAAAATGAGTATTTTATAATAGTGCAATACATATTGTAAAGTACGAAGGCGCGTATGTTTGCAGGTGTTGATTGAGCGCCTGCTTTGGACATGCCCCGAGGTGGGGGAGGTGCACCTCCTGCTGCGAGACAAGCGAGGCCAGCCGCCGCGAGTACGACTCAACCAGCTCAAGCAGTCGCAGGTAACATCTGACACTTACCATCATTTTCTTCAATATGGAATAGGGGGACATCATTCATCAAAAAGTCCGATCACCTGTGGTAAGCAATCGGGACATCACACATGGACATCAAAGTCGAAGTCAAAGTTATTTATTGCAAACACCAAAGAAATGACTACTGCGTTGACGGCCTTTTTAGAATTTGGGGATTGGAAAATGTGGGGGAGGGAGGATTGGGCCTCTAGTAATTTGACTCATACGACGAAACATAACACTTTGATTGTATCACGCCAATATCCTGTGAAAGCCTGGCATCACTCGTGGCAGCCCTATCAAGCCGGGCAGAAAATTGTACCAAAGGGGTCTGCACTTTACAAATTGTTGTGCGATATGATGTGGCGCCATCTGCGAGTTGACTCTGGAAATATATAATGCCATTGTACGGCAGGCGTTCGACAATGTACGCGCGCACTGCCCGGGACAGCTGGACAAGCTGCGCGTCGTATGCGGGGACGTCGCGCAGCCGCGCCTCGGCCTGGACGACGCCGCACTGCTGCAGCTGCGGGAGGCGAGTTATATTTTATATTATACTTACGTATTTCAGTAACGCACTATGTATACAAAACACCGCTAATTAGTTCGCAGCACACATCGACACTACTATCATTTACATAATATACATGTGTGGGTAATTTCATATTAATAGATATGTATAGAAACATTCGTCTATCACACACATCATCTTGGTATTTAAATAATTATCATTTTTGTGTCGGTATACGTAATTATTTAGTAAATAAGTTTCAATAAAAACGAGGGCAAAGATAAAAATACTCATAACAAACTTTGAATAAATCGAAATCAAATAATGAACGATCGAGCTATACAATACCCATATAAATATAGTGTTTTCTCATCGTATTTTTATGTTACTGAATGATATACAATATTTCGATGACCTTATCTACAGCGCGCTTGGCGCAATGGTTATCGCCTCCAGTTGACAAGTAAAGTGCCGCCGGATCGATCAAATATTTGAAATTTGAAATTCGAAACAACTAAATCTTTTCTTTTTTTCCTATCCTATTTTTCCAATAATAAGTATAAGGATTTGTGCAATTTATCAGCCGAACCGAAAAAACTTTGACGACTACCGCATCCCCGGTTGCGTGCGATATCTGCTAGTAATGCGTCAACATAATATACGTATATAGTTGTGTCCCTACAAGGTGTAGATTATCAGAGATCGTTGTTGCTTGATGACTATTTTTTTGGCTATTATGACTGCCCCAGGGAGAGAAGTAGTGGTGAGAAATATTAAATGTTGCTTCCATGCACCAGCACAGGTGTCGCTAGTGTTCCACAGCGCGGCCACGGTGAAGTTCTGGGAGAGCTTGGAGACGGCGCTGCACCAGAACGTCACCTCCGTCGTTGCGCTGATGGAGCTCTGCGACCAGCTGCCCCGGCTCGAGGTCAGTGGGATGATGCCAGCCTTTATTTATAGAATGGGTCGGTGAACAAGTAGACGGATCACGTGATGGTAAACAATCGACACCTTCGATTGATACTCTCTACACCAAAGCAATTAAACATGCGTTGTCGGCTTTTTGAAGGTTTGAAGTTTCGGGAATTGGGTCTTGGGGGGAGGAGTGAGGCTCCGATAGCCTTGTTTTACACCAGTTTTCTGTGGTCTTTAACCGAGGCCAGGGCACGTAGCTATGACAGTATTTGTACGTCCGGCAGGCGCTGGTGCACGTGTCGACGGCGTACAGTAACGCGGAGCGGCGCCACGTCGAGGAGCGCGTGTACGAGGCGCCGGCGCAGCTGGCCGGGCTGCGCGCCATGCTGGACGCGCTGCCGCCCTCGCTGCTCGACGACCTCACGGCCAGGTACCTCGCCGCGCAGCGCTGGCTGCTCGCAGTACTGCATGCCTGGCCTACCCGCTGCTGGGTACAGGCTCCCTCTTTGTCTGCCATACTTTATCAGCTGTAGTGTAACCCTCTGTTTGTTGCTCCCTGTAAAATACTATACAATGTACTGCACCTTTTGTACTCACAGGTACATCGCACCCAAACCCAACACGTACGTGTTCTCGAAGGCGGTGGCCGAGGCGACCATCGCGCAGCGCCCGCGCAAGCACTACGCCACCGCCATCGTCAGACCTTCCATAGGTACGTCACTCTACCTGCCGTACACTCCACATAACGTAGAAAAGTATGCTAAGATTACACAGAAGTCAGTAAGGGGACATAGTTAATATGTGCAGCAGTGGACGTCTTGGACCTGATATGACGATGTCGACAACAAGATGCGAGGGTGTGATCGTATTCGGTAGCGCCCTGTAGTTTGACCACATCCTGTGGGTAAAGAATCTACACGTAATATGTTACTGGTTCATATCTCCAGCAGTGGTATGCGGGAGCATACAATACATCTGTCACTACTCTCAGTCTGTTTTTGTGGAGACTTCTGCAGCGCTCTCTGATAAACCTCCGTCGTCTAAAGAGAGCTCCCCAATCCGGTTACCAAGCGTCGACGCTATGGCTACTTATAACTCTCTGGTGTGGAGGCCTGTAATCCACCATTTAACGCAATATTGTACGTGTAGTGGTATCCTCCCACCGGCACCCGTACCCCGGGTGGATCGAGAACCTGGCGGGCCCCAGCGGCGTGGTGGTGGGCTGCGGCAAGGGCCTGGTGCACGCCTTCAACCTGGACCTGGCGGCGCGCGCCGACCTCATCCCCGTCGACATCACCATCGACACCATGCTCGCGGTTGCCTGGGAGATTGCTACCGACAAGTGCGTAACTATTTATTGTGTTCATCTATATTTTTATACTAATTACTTCAAAACAATGTTTGTAAACATGTGACTAAGTTGTAATTGCATGCTCTTTGGGTATACCATTCTCCGGCACGACTGGGCAGCCGCACAGAGACCCGTTGTGATCCTACCAGAGTGTTGTGTGCAGCAGTGTGAATGAGGTTACCGGGAGTCACACGTCATCTCTCCCATCCCTATCCCTAATTCCCAAATAATTGCTGTACCCGCCCCCCCCAAATCCATTAATAACTGAAACACTACATAATTTGTTTGTTTACGTCCCGACTACTCAGGAGTGAGGAGGTGCGGGTGTACAACTCGTGTTCACAACAGAACCCCATCACATGGGGCACGTTCCGCGACCGCGTCGTGCGCAATGCGCGCGCGCATCCGTTCGATCAGCTCATGTACTATCCGTTCACATTCGGCATCAAGAACAGGTACTGTGTGTTTGTCTGTAGCATAATACATAATCTATGGGTGGGTCACGTCAATAGACGTCGCGGTGGGCCTAGGAGATGGCGGGATGAAATTGACGCCTATGAAAAGTATTGGCCACAGAAAGCTATAAGAAAAGACGAGTGGAAGGAGGGTAAGGAGGCCTTTGTCCTGCAGTGGGACGACCATGGCTAAAAATAAAATAAATAAATAATGGGTACACACGGCTACTCAGCGAGCTATGTACTCGTACAACCAGTATAAACTGACCGTCGTTAATGCGAAACCATCGTACAAAGCGATACCGCAATAAACTGGTTCTTATAGCTTGATATGTATTCGTGTGTATAATAACCAGGCAACTCTTAATTCATGGCGGCCGCTCGGCAGCCGAGCTACAATCGCGTCCCCCTGCTCCGCCCGCGGATGTTGTACTTGGATGAACCAACTAAGGCGCTACACATTTTAACAGAGACCCAGCAACAGCTCTCTTTAACCGACTTCAAAAAGAAAACAAAAGTAGTTCTTGGTTTGACTTGGATTTTGGCGCGATTATTTCGCAATTGGCTAAACCGATTTTGATATGGTTTTCAGAAAAGTGTTTGTACCACGTAGGAGAAGCTTTTAGTATAATAATTAACCGACTTCAAAAAAGTAGGGCTTGAAGTTGATTTTTTTAAACGTAGTTTATAATTTTTGATAACCTTGTACTTTTTAAATTGCGACCGACGGACTATCTGCCAAAACGTGAAGACTATGGCAAATTGTCTTACGTAGAGGATTCTCATGGCCGAGCAGTGGACTGTGTCCCGCTAGTATTGAAAGCAATATTGTATTGTGATAAAAGCGCCGCATCTCTCGCAGGTATGTGTACAAGTCCCTGGAGCTGGTGCTGCAGACCATACCGCTGTACATCGCGGACTACATCGCGCGGCTGTGTGGGATCAAACTACAGTGAGTACACGTCTATTGACGTACAGATCACAGAGAATTGAGAGAACAGTTTAAACTGAACCGAAGTTACTGTCGTGACATTTGATGTAGGTTAACATATTTTTGAACGTCCTTGGTTACTATTTACTTTCCCACCAGATGGCGCTAATTTCTAATTTTGTACAATCTTTGCAACTGTTGAGGAATCTTATTGTTAATTCTCTCTATTGGATGAAACGTCGGGAAGTTTCCACTAACGCCATCTAGTGAGCAAAAAAATGGTAGCCCCCGTTGCACACTAGTAAGTTCATTGCGTACAAAAAGAAAGATCGTATTGAAAGTGTTTTTGTACCAGACTGAGCCTGGTGACTGTCAGCGAGCGCCTGCAAGCAATGAACCGCGTGCTCGCGTTCTTCGCGACGCGCGAGTGGTACTTCAGCACGCGCAACGTGCAGGCGCTGCGCCGCCGCCTCACGCGCGCCGACCAGGACATCTACAACCTCGACGTCACCTCCGTCGAGTGAGCACCCTACCACACTATTACATTCACTCGTCTCGTAGTTCAATATGTGCTAGCTGAAGTGGCAGTGAGTGAGTCACATAGCATGGAGAACCAATAGAGGATGGGGTAAGAAGGTTCTTGAATGGAGGCAGCCGGTGGATGCAGGTCGCTTCCCACCGACCTAGGTGGAAGCCATGGGGGAGGACTATCTGAGGCTGCCAAATTTAGAGATGATAGCATCCCTAAGATACAACGTTTAAGTGCCGAACTAAAGGAACTCTGCGTTCTACATATACAATACCTAATATAATAATATACTAAATGTATGCCCACAGTTGGGACGAGCACGTGAGCAACTTCGTGAAGGGCACACGCAAGTTCTTGCTGAAGGAGAAGGATGACAACATCCCCCGCGCCAAGAAATTTGTGGAGAGGTCAGTAGTCTGCATCTATTCACGAATCACTTGATGGTAAGCAATCAGCACCGCCTATGAACACCAGTACACAACATCAGGGAAGTAGAGCCCGAAGCTGCGGATAGAGCTTAGTTATTGTGGCTTCGGCTCGAAGCAGTTGTTGGACCCTTGGAACGAGGTGGTACTAGGCGGAGTGGATCGAATGGGAACTGAAGTTTGTATAATCACATGGTATGATGTTCCAGACTGCGTCGCGTGCACCAGTTCGTGCTGCTGATGCTGTCGGTGCTGGTGTACCGGTTCCTCATGCTGCTGCTGCCGCGGTTCGTGTTCAGAAGCTCGCCGGTACTGGCCGGGTTCGCCGCGCCACACTGATGACATTCAGAAATGTTGGACAAGATACTAAATACGATACGTGTAGTACGAGGAGACTTTCATCACCATATTTACCTAACACCTAATCTAATCACTTACAACTCCTCCGGTGTTACTGTGGTTAAAGGACGGAGCTGAGCAATTACACGAGTCTTGCTAATCACCACTTTCCATCGCTGATGATCCTTGCCCTACATTTTAAATTAAGTGCCTAAAATAGGAGTTAAAATATGTTGACGATTGGTCACACTGTGTAAACTACTTATTAAATATTTGATTTAATAATGAAGATAATTATTAGACCGTGAGCGTTTAAGACTTACCTATTCGGAAAAACTAAGTAAGTAGGTAAATATGCTAATATGATGTTGTAAATAAATGTTCTAATGTAATGTACTTATGTAAGATAATGGGTTTCATTAAAATATTGTATAGTAAGATGAGGGTCGTTTTATTTATGCACAACATTATGCAATGACCTCTAGTTCTAGTGAAACTAATAATATCTGCGAGAATCTAAAACAGTCGCTTGTTTTCAGTAATTACCATCATTAAATATCTGAATATTTGTAAATGTTATGTAACGATCATAAGTAAATGAAGATATGAACTCGGTAGGTAAGGAGAAAGACTTCGTAGGTTTTTTTGAAAAATATTACGCCTTTAATAAGTATTTAACGTGATTAAATAATAATGCCCATTGGTTTTTCGGCACTGATGTATCGAAAGAATTCGCCATTTGCATTTCGGAGGAAACCATGCATGCTGAGTATGCGATTTGTGTTTATCAAAAAATATTACTTTATTTCTGTTTTTCTTAATTTTTATTTATTCATTTTATTTACAAATGACTCTTAAAAATAAATTATTTTATTACAATAATTCCCAATATATTGAGAATGAGAAACGGAGCGTTATTTCGCACATTTTATTTATCTAGGCTGGCAAGTGGCAACATTAGAGAGAAACGTCAAATTAAAGTGATACAGAGCTGCGGACCCACTTTTATTTGATTATGATTATTTTTATTGTTAAAATAAGGTAAAAGTTCGACGGTTGTCTTGCAAATTATCGTGTGTGATATTGGGCTACACGATACGGCTGAGGTAAGGCGATGTGCTAACACAAAGAGTGTACAGTTCCGTGTATAATGTGTGCCTGTCATTGCATCGTTATTATATTATTTTTGTTTTGTGCCAATCCTGCTGAGTAATTTCTGGCTGGTGTGTTGTGGCGGTCAGCGGTCGGTCTGTCGGTGCGAAGTTGACATCGTGCCAAGTTTGTGCGAGCGGTGACTGTGTGGTTATTGCGTTGTTTCTGTCAGACTGCCGTATGGGTGTCACGTAGCGCTGGCTGCGAGCTGGTGGCCGGAGCAAGGTCGTCGCCTTGCACCCTCAGCCTCACACTGGGTCGCGGCGAACAATGGTCGCGATGACTTGCGTTCTCTACACGTCCAGTGACCCATATAGTGGCGCTACACCAACACATTAAAATGCAATTAGTAAATAATTTGTTGTCGGAATAGTTTCGTGTGTGTACTTGTGTTGTGATAACAGCAGAGCATGACAGTGAGTTGTATGAACTGTTCAATAAGTAAACAGTGCACAGACTACATAGATTGCAGTTTTGTATTGCACTGGTACACCTTGAACCTCTCCTAGAGACTGGAGACTGGTGATGTATGCTGTACATGTTTCCTATTAGATGATTGTCCCGTCACATGCTGGTGTGACATCTAAGAATATATTGTAACTACAATGTTGCACACTATTGTGCCATAATATGTACTGCACAGTTAGTTAGCCTCTGTTGACAGCTGTGATCCAAAGAGGCTCATCATTTATTACTGTGTACAAGTGGAACATCTACCTAGTGTTAAGACCACTGAGGACCACAAGATATTATGTCATATTGAAGAAAGTTTGAAGAACCCTTTGTCAGGAGACAAGAGACATGACATTGCAAGTCATACTGTTATAAATAGCAGAAGAAAATTTTGACTAAAATTGCAGCACACTGAAAGTTAAAGATAGTCCATTGTTGTAGTACAGTCAACATTAACACATTTAATTCAATCAATCCATATACAAGCACTTTTGAAACATCCAAATATAATAGTTGTACAGTGAGGCTATAGGTATATAGGTGCTTGTACCAAAGTGTAGATTCTTATGGAGAAGAACAAGCAAGAAACATTATTGTTACTCTTTTAAAATATATATTTTACTGTGTAAGCACGCAGTAATGAGTGTTAGTGAGTGTGCGTGTTGTTGCAGGTTCATGTTAGGTGAGTGTGATGATGTCTCTCAAGCCCCGCAACGTTGACTTCACGGAGACATGGGCGCACCTCAAGGAAACGGTAATAAACACGTTTATTTTGTTGCATATTCATTTATGTAGGTAAATTTAGATAAATGTTATCCTTTTACATTGTAATCTTCAAAAGTCTTGTTTGTAGGGGAACCTATATACAATAGGGGATAGCCTATCAGTCTCTCTTATTGGCTGTTGATGATTCTACATTGGATATGTTATGAGTCCCATGTAAGAGTTGTGCTTGTTTCCAGTTGAAATAATATTCATTATTCTTACAACTGGAGGAAATTGGTGCCCGCATGGCGCATGTATTAGCAAATAATAATGATAAAGCAGTACTTTTATACATCTCAATAAAACGAAAATAAACATGCTGACTCTCAAGACAGGGAAATACAAAGTCAGAGGTCACATTGTTTTGATTACAAAATAAAATAAAGTAAAATAAATAATAGACAAGCAACATTAACTACTTCAATATACATCATTATAATTAAACAATATCAAGGCCCTAAGATTAAAAGTATAGACCGGCACCATTAACAGTGTAGGTTGTCAAATAAAAACAAATTGTTCTGGGTGATCAACATGCCATGTCTTCAATAAATGGAAATTTTCAAAAATGTAGGAAGTCAAAATAGTGTTTAATTTTTTTAATAACTTGATTAGGAAGGTTTTTAAATGGTTTGAAAGTCATTGTTTTTGAGAAAGTTCACTTTACACAAATAACCTCTTTACTGTAATCAAAATAGAAATCACTTTAGAATAATAACCGTTGCACTGAACCCATTCCAAATGTTAATTTACTTTTAATTATTTTTCAAAATAACGACTATGAATGGTTCTATCACATTGTTACAAATTAATTTATTATTTAATGACAAACAAACAGTATTCATCTTTGTGTGGCGTTTGTGTATATTACTCACGTAAATAACTGAGAGAGCTCTACTAGTTTCAAGTCATCTGTATAGTGTCATGTATATAAATCATACGAGACTGGTTGCAGGTGGCGGGAGTGGTCGGTCTCCGCGCCGTGGAGCGCTCTGTGTGGAACACTCGGTTCTCTGACGTGTACGCGCTCTGCGTGGCGCACCCCGAGCCGCTGGCCGACAGGCTGTACGACGAGACCAGGAACTTCCTCGAGGAACACGTTGCGGGGCTCCTGCAGCGGGTGCGCGGCACCGCGGCCTTGGAGAACAATGACCATAATGATGGACTGCTTACTAGGTCAGTACCGCCTTTACCACGAGGGCACTCGGGGCCCGTGCGCAGGGCCCCATCCTCAGGGGCCCCGAAATACTGACAATTTCTACGACTGACACACACCTGCTATACGGTGCTACATGTCGCGGGCTCGATTCCCACACATTGTTGTTTAGAGTCTGGGTGTCACGTGTATGTGTCACACATACAACACAGGAGGAGATCTTAGTGTGGGGCAACGTAAAAAAACCTTCCAAAATGGCCCCGAATTATTGTGTGCTCATGGCCCCCAGCGTAGTGTAAGACGGCCCTGCACAAGGTACATAATATGTAATATGTAATGTAAAATGTCAGATATATTATATCTTGGCTACATAATGGTGGACTATCTTTATTTTGCTTAATAGATGCCAATGTAACGCATGTTTTCACTATTCTCTTTTTAAAATTTTTAGGAACCGCTAATGTAGGTGATATTTAATGACATTATTTTTAAAGGAACAGGGTGCTTACTCTTGAAACCAATATCAATGCCATTTCAATCCAATAATTATTCAATGTCAACACTATACAACCCCTACCGTAGCTGTTAAAATAGCATTCAGAGTACGGAATATAAAGCCAAACTCAATACCGTTTAGTTCATACAATATCCACGCAATACGGATGCAATGGGCGCTAGTGTTGCAACTCAAGAGTACGAAATTGCACAATACCAATGTCGATCGATCGGAATTGGATTCAAGAGTAAGCCCCCGAAAGGGAAAAAAGCTTACGTTTTGATTTAAATCCTATAACTAAGTAATAATAATAATAATAATAGCCTTTATTCAGATAAAGATAAGAGCAACAGAACAATTTTACAAACTGGACTTAATTTAACGTCTCAGCTTAATTGATGGCATTGACATCTTCATCTGTTTGCCCAGCTTTGGCAAAGGCCTCCTCCATGTCTTTCCATTCTGCTCGATTTAGAGCTTTTCTTGTCCATGTTTTTCCCGCTGTCGCCTTTATTTCGTCTTCCCACCTTCTAATCTGTCGGCCACGTTTTCTTTTCTTGTCTCTAGGATACCAAATATCAACCCTATAACTAAGAGTAACACTTAATGTTAAACTGTACTGAGAGTAAGGAGTTACTATAAGTGCTCTCTCACACTAAGTAGCTCTTACTTAAAAAAGAAATGATGGGTATTACTGAAAACCCTGTTATGTAAAAGATGCTCAAGATGCTCAGCTCACAGTCCACCAGTAAACTGATACCTGCTTTTTGAGGGGAGATAATTCTCCAATGACTTTCTCCCGCCTGCGTGAGGCGACAGAGTCAGACTCTTGCTGACTAAACACCACCACGTCCCTACTGCTGCATAGAGCCGGAGCTGCGGTATATATATATATATGGCGAACTTTGTCGCAACTAATGATGTCTGTATGTTTGTTCAGATACGTGAGCGCGTGGCGCGAGTACAGCCAGGGCGTGGCGTACCTCAACAGTCTGTACTCGTACCTCAACCTGCAACACGTCAAGCGCCAGAAGGTAACAGTATACTCCCAGCCAACCTTCCTTGATGAATGGACTATACAGCAATAAGCGCTTCGCATCAAGCAGAATTCTTTGCCAGAGTCTGTATTTCCTGAAGGGTATAACCTGGGAGTCTTCAAGGCCCGAGCGGTTGATTATGGGACGACGTGATCCATCGTAGATCGCATCATCGTGCACCACCAGGCGAGATAGTGGGCAAACGTCGGCCCGTCAAATATAACAAAAATAAAAAAATGTAATTTGAACCAGTCAAAGTCAAAATCATTTATTTCAATTAGTCCAGGAAGGCACTTTTGAATGTCAACAAAAAAATTTAAAGTGAAGCTATTTGCTCATTCCAAGGTGTAAATTCCTATGTAGAAGAATGAGCAAAATATATGTTATAGTATAGTATTCTGTATTGCTATGTGCATAGAGTGTAATATTGTCCGGCAGGTGTCTGACGCGGAGATCATCTACGGCTCGTCTGCTACAGTCACTTGCCCCGAGCATGACGCGAGACAACTCGAGGTGAGACTTGTTATTCAATTATTACAATATCTATAGCGAAACATACTAAATTAATATAATATGACTTACTTATGTCATTTTTGGACGAAGCTCGACTAATTTCGAGCTGTACTGGAGCTCATAATCTTCGCTAATTAGTTACTCAAGCTTGTTCGTTAGTTTACACAGCTCTCTGGTACATTTGTGTTCAAAAGGGAACCTAAGAAAATATTGTCTCGACATTGTTATAAGAAGACCAGTCACAATACAGATGATGGCGGGGCACAGTATTCCAAAATTGCTTGGGATCGGACATTTTTAACTGACCCCAAAGATTGACGTATCTTGCTATGCTGAACAATTGACTGAAAGAAACCCCTATTCAAATATGGATAGTTTTTGAGAAAAAAAGGTTTAAAGTACGCTCTTCGGAAGGGTTTGAAAAATAAAAAATAATAATATTTCTTTTGTTGTTGGTTCCTTTCCAGCGATTTGTTTTAAGTATATTGGCCATGAAATTATGAGCTAATTACGCTTTTTAAAAAACGAAAGTTGTAGATAGTTTCGAAGAAATTAAAAATAAAACGATTTTTGATAAAGATTTTTTTTCTCAAAAAGCGTGCGGTTTCCGCACGAATTATTTTAAACTTCTAATTCCTTAGCTTTATATCTATATATGAAAAAAAAACCAGCTCGGGATCTCGTGTCTAACTGGAGATATTCGCGATTTTATTTTGGGTAACAGTGCCTGGCATATTTAACATAGCAAAGTTGCATTGAAATATTTTGCTTTACAGTTTCTGAACGCTTATGGACATGCAATTTTTAGCCGCGTAAAAGAGGGACAAAATCCTGATTAAGTTGATATTCTTTTCTTAAGAACCAAGCAAATATTGCGGCACCATTTCGTAATACTCCCGCTTTTTTTTGTATCTCCGGCTTGACGCCTTATCCCCGCTCCTCCAGTCTACGTGTATTTTTACACGGGGTTTTAGCAAAAGCCTAACGAGGGTGGACCCCTTCCCGTGCCACACGTAGACCTTCATCGGAAAATTGATCTCTTAATCGTTTAAATACCAACTGAAAAAAATGTTACTGCATAAGCAGCTGGCTCTCCAATAACCTTGTACCAGTAACTGTTTTTTGTCAAGCTTTTATTTTAACTTAAAATGTGTGTGTATATCTATGTATGGCTTGTTCTGGGGGGAAAGTTTCTTATTTATATAATTATAATATCTTTGTATTTTATTTTATTTTTATTTTTATTTTGCTTTTATTACACTTATTCAACACATAACCACACACTAACTCTAATAAACAAGAAAATTGTTTGTTATGATTGTTTTGAATGTAGAGTTACACTTGTTGTCTCCTTACCTTTTCTGTTTTCGCCAATAGTACTGCATAATCTTGTTCGCGTTCCACTCACAATAAACATGATCAATATCGACAACATTATGCACAACTAGGTTGTTTTGTTTCCGTAATCTGAGTACCATTCATTACCACATGCACTTGTTTATCTATTTGATTTGTCCAGCCGCGTCTGGATTGCGTCATATTAGTATATTGTCAATGTCATTGAGGCAAATGTCAAAGTAAAGATACTCACTGTCTATGGTGATGCGTCCAACTCTAACATAATTGTTTTTGAATGTAATTATATTTATTTTCAATATATGTGCTATTGTTATTAATATGTATGTGTAATGTAATGTTGTTCTTGTTATTATTTATTTTTTATCCATTTATTTAGATTTTTGGCAGTAATCGTAGCTGTTGGTTTTGTCACTTTAATATTAATTTACCATATTATACATCATGCTGTACTCCGAGCAGCGTTAATAAAGCTAGTACGTATTATAACGGGCTGGTGCTGAAAATCAGCGCCGTGGGCTCGAGCCTCTGTGCCCGGTCCACGGTATTAAGCTGAGCTCCAGCCTTTTGCGCTGCGACGCACCATGGGCTTTTTTTTTTTCGGTGTTTCTAAATTCTTGTTGTGTGTCGTAGCAAAATAAATGGATTTTCTTTCTTTCTTTCTTTCAAATGGTGCCGCAATATTTGCTTGGTTCTTAAGAAAAGAATATCAACTTAATCAGGATTTTGTCCCTCTTCTACGCGGCTAAAAATTGCAGATTTACGTTCAGGAACTGTAAAGCAAAATGTTTCAATGCAACTTTGCTATGTTAAATATGCCAGGCACTGTTACCCAAAATAATATTTTTCATATATAGATATAAAGCTAAGGAATTAGAAGTTTAAAATAATTCGTGCGGAAACCGCACGCTTTCTGAGAAAAAAAAATCTTTATCAAAAATCGTTTTATTTTTAATTTCTTCGAAACTATCTACAACTTTCGTTTTTTAAAAAGCGTAATTAGCTCATAATTTCATGGCCAATATACTTAAAACAAATCGCTGGAAAGGAACCAACAACAAAATAAATATTATTATTTTTTTATTTTTCAAACCCTTCCGAAGAGCGTACTTTAAACCTTTTTTTCTCAAAAACTATCCATATTTGAATAGGGGTTTCTTTCAGTCAATTGTTCAGCATAGCAAGATACGTCAATCTTTGGGGTCAGTTAAAAATATCCGATCCCAAGCAATTTTGGAATACTGTGCGGGGTATAGAAATTAACAATCTAATTAGTCCGTCAATTATATGAATAGATTTTAGACACGTATGTTTTTATTTTGTCGTATTTAAGGAAACGAGACTTAGATACAATGAACCAAATTTTTGGAGTGGGAGGTAGCTACGTCATTTTTGAATATAAAACGTACATAGAAGTGACGTCACGCGATATTTCAAATCAATATATTGTCGAAAGTATATGTTTCTGTAAGAAAATAAAAAATACATGTGTAATGTTCTTAAATAATGTACCAGACGGACATTAAAATAAAAATTAGTCATCTACCCTATTTTCAGAGATCGCTGTCTTTGTTAATTGCTTAGTCTCTTGGTCGGGTATACGAGACCCGCGGTAAGCGATGGTGATACATGTATATACTCTGCAGTATACGGCGTGTACACAGTGATAATATATAGGTGTATATCGTTGCAGGTGGGTGAGCTGGGGCTGGAGATCTGGGAGCGAGTACTGGTCAAACCACTGTCCGCGGCACTCACGGGTCAGTCGCCGGCGCCATGTTACTGACATGACTTGCAATATGTGTGTGTGTGTGTGTGTGTGTGTGTGTGTGTGATTGATCTGCAATATTGTACACACGTTTGGTTTGCTTGACAATAAATGTTAAGCTATATAACTGCTGGTTTTTAAAATATTTTAATTGAAATATATTTGACACACAGGTCGCATAGTCCGCGGTCTAGCAGCGGCCCGGAGTTCGACTCCCGACCCGGCCTTCGCGTCCACCCTCCGCGAAGCGATCCGTTCCACAGTCCAGGTGCGGGCCTTCAGGGTGAGGGCGCCACTGTCGCTGTACCAGTCGCTGGTGCTGGAGCCATACCTCGCGGCCGCCGCCGCGGCGCACGCGCAGCTCGCCGCCGACCTGCTCGCCGGCGGCGACATCGCGCACTACACCACGCACGCCCTGGCCGGCCTGGAGAGAGAGGTCAGTCCGACTCATTGCAATAGTACTAGACATCGCGCACTACACCACGCACGCCCTGGCCGGCCTGGAGAGAGAGGTCAGTCCGACTCATTGCAATAGTACTAGACATCGCGCACTACACCACGCACGCCCTGGCCGGCCTGGAGAGAGAGGTCAGTCCGACTCATTGCAATAGTACTAGACATCGCGCACTACACCACGCACGCCCTGGCCGGCCTGGAGAGAGAGGTCAGTCCGACTCATTGCAATAGTACTAGACATCGCGCACTACACCACGCACGCCCTGGCCGGCCTGGAGAGAGAGGTCAGTCCGACTCATTGCAATAGTACTAGACATCGCGCACTACACCACGCACGCCCTGGCCGGCCTGGAGAGAGAGGTCAGTCCGACTCATTGCAATAGTACTAGACATCGCGCACTACACCACGCACGCCCTGGCCGGCCTGGAGAGAGAGGTCAGTCCGACTCATTGCAATAGTACTAGCGACTTCCGCGCGGCACCACTCGTTGTTCAGCTGTTATTGCTCATAGCGTTATGTTTTATAGCCTTCCTCGATGAATGGTCTACCCAACATAAAGAAAATTATTATAGCTTCGAAGTTCGGCAGAATGGCTTCGACAACGCGCTTACGTGAGAGCTCCGTCTGTTGTAGCCGCTCACGTCACCGTTCGAGCGCGTGTCGCCTTTTTGCCACCTCAATGTAATGAACACCACTCCTGGCAATCTAGCGCCATTTCGGCAGACAGTACGGATTTGATCGTAGACCTTCGCATCCATATCCGCCAGAATAACCAATGGTGGAAAGCCAGACCCAGCACAGATCTTTGTGGAACTCCGCACATAATCTCCCTCCGCTGAACACTACCGTCCCGACACTCCCGGCCCACATAGCGAATGTGTCGGTCCCGCGATAAACAAGGGCCTCTCCGATTGCCTTCCATGGTAGGGTATTAAAGGCGGTAACGACGTCTGTGCTTATCGCTAACGCGACCCCACCCTGGAACACTGCCTGATCCGACAGCGAGCGGACGCGCCATATCACATCTCTATTGTGGAACGCTGCTGCCGGAAACCATACTAGTTTTCAGACAGGTCGGAACCAACTCGCGATAGGTGCCCGACGAGCCTTTCTTTTTAACTCTTTAACTCATGTTTTGAACGCCAAAGTGATAACATCGTTTTGAATTTTGCTCCGTTAAAATATTTAGAAAAGTGGTAAAAAGTTCACCAATCTAGTAGTGCTATATATCCATGTCAAGCTGAGTTTACGGTCTACCCAGTGGTGATAACATCTCAACAGGACTTCTATGCGTTCGTGAGTAATAAGCAAATTACTTTCAAAAAGTTTATTTTTAACGGCCACGCCGTTGCTGCATCCCTGACCTAGGACAACCCGCAGTTCGCTCGCTTCTACGCACACACGCGCAGAGCTTACATGCACGGTGCTTGCCGCTCTGCGCTTTAACGACTTCAAGCTTTATGTCACATATTGTAAACGCTTATTTTTGCTTGAAATTGTAAATTTGAGGGAAGATTGATTTTTACAAGATGGAACAAAATCGTATTGCTTGCGCTGGGTGCCGGAATAAAATAAGGACCTCAGAATTTCTGGATTGTTGCTAGTGTAAATCAAGATTTGATATTTTTTGTGTGAACATACCAATTAACAACTTTTACCTCATGGACCATGAATCTAAATCCACCTGGAAGTGCCCCGAATGTTGCTGTAAAAAACAAAAAACCGACAACACGGATACTCCTGTTCGTCCGTCTAAAAGTACTGTCAGGCGATCACCAGATCGAATTCAAACATCGAGCCACAAAACTATACCTAAAACTTATGACACTCAAAATACTACACCTGATGCGATGAATGTGACTCTAAGGAAGAAAAGCAGTCAGTCCTTGTCTATGCCAAACAATCAGGAAATATTCTTGAGTGAAAATAAGCTTAGAGATATTATTAAGGAGGAATTGGCCGCGGTTATGAAATTGTCTTTCAAAGAGTTACTTACAGAACAATTGGGAAACATACAAGGTAAATTATCAGAATTTAAAAGCTCATTTGAATTTTTTAATGAGCAATTTGAAGATTTCAAAAAACGTTTTAATGAAAAAGACTCCATAATCAATCAACTGCGCAACGACAATGCAAACCTTCAGCAAAGTGTTAATTATCTTACTACACGTTTATGTAACGTGGAACAATATATGCGCGAAAGCAACGTAGAAATCAGCGGTTTGCCCGAAGATAAGTCTGAAGACCTGGTAAAGACGCTGCAAACAATCGCGAAAGTAACTAACTGTGATATTAACGACAGTGATATTATTCAAGTTACAAGAGTTGCTAAACTGAATAAAGAGAGTAACCGCCCTCGTGCTGTAATTGCTAAGCTCCGCAGCCCTCGCCAGCGAGACAACCTTCTGGCTGCCGTGGGGTTCTTTAACAAGAAACAACCCTCAGACAAATTGAACTCACGACACTTAGGTATGGCTGGTAACATAGTGCCTATCTTTGTGGGCGAGCATTTATGTCCCACTGGTAAACAATTGCACGCGGCAACACGGAAACTGGCTAAGGAGTTATCGTATGACTTTGTATGGGTACGAAACGGCCGAATTTTTGTGCGGAAGGATATTCAGTCAAAGCCTATCTATATTCGCAATCATTACAGCTTAGATTTATTTAGATTTAGATTTATTGTATTTTCTATTTTAAGTGTTCTTGGCGTTATCGTTGTTCGTAATGCTTGATATTTACTATCAAAATGTTCGTGGAATGAGGACTAAAGCAGAAGATATTTATAAAAACATTTTGCTTACTAACTATGATATAATTGCGTTTACTGAATCTTGGTTAAACCCTAATGTAGGTAATGGAGAGTTCATTGATCCACGGTACACCGTATATCGTAGGGACAGATTAAGTTCTATTATATCTAAGAGGGATGGGGGTGGAGTTGTGATTGCTGTCAATAATAAAATCAAATCCTCTAGAATTAAAACCTGGGAAAGTGATTTAGAAGATTTATGGTTGTCTGTAGAGTTAAATGTTAACAATAACGCTAAAAAGATTGCTATTTGCGTTATATATGCCGCCGCCGGTCAAACTTGACTCTCTTCAGTACTTCCTAAATAATGTAAATAACGTGTTAAATAATGTCGACGATGTTGTGATTCTTGGGGATTTTAACTTGGGTTTCATTGACTGGAACAGGGGCCCTGATGACCTACACCTTTCTCCGTTTAATTATGGAAACCGACTGGGTTACTCACTTGTGGACTTCTTGTCAATTAACCAACTCCACCAGTTCAATTCCCTTCTTAATGCAGATAGCAGAATTTTGGATCTTGTATTAAGTAACATGTCAGGTTTGTCAGTTACTAAGCCTAATGATCTGTTAAACTGTCAAATACCAAGCGGTCACCGGTGACCGCAACCTATTGTTCTATAATTGTGTCTACAAAACCGGTACTCGACGAGTTAAGTAAGTTGGACTCTCATCATCCTAACATGCTCATATCTATTCCGGTCCCAAACGCAAAACATTTGGTTACAAAATATAGATCCGGTTACAACTTTTTTAGAGCGGACTATGAACAAATCAAAATTCATCTTAAGAATATTAACTGGCATGAAACTTTCCATAGGTGTCTCAATGCTAGTGAAAGGGCTGATGCCTTCTACGTAGTGCTACAGAACGTCATAGATAACTTTGTACCTAGATACTCGAGAAAAAAGTCTAAGTACCCCTCTTGGTATTCTGAGTCACTTATCTTAGCTTTGTCTGAAAAAGAGAAATTTAGGAAAAAATACCGAAAATATAACAATCCTCGTGACAGACTCACGTTTGAGTTTCTTCGTAGTCGCTGCCATACTTTGATAAATAATTGTTACAATGCTTATAAATGTAAAATAGAAAATGATATCCCCAAAAACCCTAAAGCTTTCTGGAGGTTCATTAAGGATAAACGCCGCGGGGAATCTTGCATACCTGCTGACATGTTTATGAATGATAAGGTGGCTGGCAGTGGTCCAGAAATTGCTAACCTTTTCGCTGATCAGTTTGTTTCTGTTTTCAGCCAAAACCTAGCCACTACTTATAATGGAAATACTTCTAATCGATTCTCTGGTACTGATTCTGTCATAAGCACTATTAAGTTTACAGAAAATCAAATTTAAAAAAAACTTAAATTTATAGATGCTTCTAAGGGTGCTGGGCCAGATTCCATACCACCATTGTTCATAAAACGCTGCTGCCATGAACTCACCTTACCGTTGCAAATAATCTTCAATTCCTCCCTTGGTGAAGGAATCTTCCCTGATGCATGGAAACGCGCAAGAATTATCGCAGTTTTTTTTTTAAAAAGGAGACCCATCAAATGTAAAAAACTACCGCCCTATTTCAATATTATCATCCTTTTCAAAGATCTTTGAGTCTCTTGTCTGTCCAATTATTACTCGCCACATAGGCAGAATTATCTCACCAAGTCAGCATGGCTTTAGGGCTGGTCGTAGTGTAGAGACAAATCTTGTCGAGTTTGTATCTGATGTAACTTTAGCTCTTGACGACCGATTGGAAGTGGATGCTGTCTATACAGACTTTAGCAGTGCATTTGACAAGGTTAGCCATTCGTTGTTACTCTCCAAGTTGGAATACAATGGTGTTAATGGTTCACTTCTGAACTGGTGTAAGGTGGTGCATCGGGGAGATTAGAGAAACAACTTTATTGTTTGAAGTTACATTTAATACTCCTCTAAATATTGGATACAATCCGATATATATGGGTTACACACTTAGATCTAGCAATGGCCATGTATACATACATACACACTACACGCCCACCGTTTTTTTTTTTTTTTTTTTATTGAAATTACATTTTATAGGGCCTTGTCCTATTCTTATGAACTAACAATTGTTTTCCTTTATAATCTATTTTTAAATTTGGTTCACAATCTTCTAATACTTTAAAAGGACCTACATAAAGCTGATCAAATTTGCTCATACGCTGCTCGTTTTTTCTGAGCCCTAGTTAATACTGACATAACATGTTCATTCATCCCTTTTAAGTCCTCACTCGATATTCGAATACGCGACAATGCATCTGCAGCTGCATTGTCTCTTCCTCGAACATATTCAACCTCATAATCGTACTCTTCCAATAATAATCGAAATTTCGTGAGACGACTTGATGGGTTTGTCATGTTGAATAAATAAATGAGTGGTTTGTGGTCAGTTTTGATTATAAACTTTCGTCCATAAAGATAAGGTTTAAAATATTTTACAGACCATATAATAGCTAGTAGCTCTTTCTCAATAGTAGGGTATCGAATTTCAGCTTTATTTAAACTCCTACTCGCAAACGCTACCGGTCTATTATCGCTATTACATAATACCGATCCAATTGCATAACCAGAGGCATCAGTTTGCAAAATAAACCTATTACTTTCTTCTAAATTTGGATATTGTAATATTGGTGGAGATATTAACGCATTCTTTAACTTAGAAAAGGATTCTTGACACTCATGGGACCAAACAAAATGAACATTTTTGCGGCAAAGCTTGTTTAAAGGTAATGATATTTCTGCGAAGTTAGGTATAAATTTTCTGTAAAAGTTAGTAAAAGCTACAAATCTTTTTGTTTCATCAACATTTCTTGGTATGGGGTAATTTTTAACGACATTAATTTTTTCAGGGTCTGGTTTTATACCTTCCGTAGAAATAATATGACCTAGAAATTGCATTTCCTTCCGTAAGAAATCGCATTTCTCCGGATTCAATTTTAAATTAACTTCACGTAACCTAGTTAAAATATCTATCAGATTTTTATTGTGACTCTCAAGGTTGCGACCAAAACAAATTAAATTATCTAGGTAAATGAATAACTTTTCGTAGGTGAGTCCTGACAACGCAACTGTCATCAGACGAGAGAAAGCACTTGGGCTAATTTTTAAACCCATCGGAAGACGCGTCATTTGATACTGCCCCGACGGAGTAGTGAATGCTGTATATTTTCTAGATTCGGGACTTAAATTTGACTGATAATAAGCTTGAGATAAGTCTAATTGAGAAAAATACATTGCACCGGACAATGAATCCAGAATATCTGTAATATTGGGTAGTGGGAATTTATCATCTAATATCCTGTCATTTAATTTACGAAAGTCAATCACTAATCTCCATTTTTTTGTTTCATCATTAGACTTTTTAGGTACTAGTAAAATGGGACTAGACCATTCACTTTTTGAAGGTTCTATAATACCATCTGACAGCATTGTTTTAATTTGCTTTTCAACTTCAACACGTTGTGAAAATGGTAGTCTATATTGTTTAACATAAACTGGATCTGCATTCGTCTTTAGCTGGATAGTTTGATCGAAAAGATTCGTAGTGGTTAATTTATCATTGGGTAAATGAAAAACATCTGAAAATTTTGCACAAATATTTTGGATCGATTTGCTTTCCTCTTCATTTAAATGACTTAAATTCAAATGTGCAAACATAGTGCGTACTCTATCTCCATTAATATTATTGTTTCTTTCAAAATTTAATATTTCGTATTCTGATAATTTGTGTATTTCTGGCCTAAAATAATTTAAATTTACTGTTGTTAACCGAGTATTTAGTATTTGTATATTTATTTTCCCGTTAACCGGTTTACAAATACTTCCAGCTAAGAAAACTCCTTTTCCTAATTCATCAGGTATCACTACACATTCATTTTTAAAAGTACAGTCTATTTGAAATATTTTTTCACACCTCGGTGGAATACTTAGAAAATTTGTCGTATCTAATGTGCCATTAGTCATAGTAGATGTAACAGTATTGTTATTGTTACTTAGTATCAAGGTATTATTTTCAAAATTTAAAATAGCATTGTATCTTCTCATAAAATCTCGACCAATTATACCGTGTTGCAAACATGGTAAGAATTTCATAACATAAAATTTGTGTATAAATTCATTTCCATTTATGTTGAGCGTAATAAAAACATACCCCACGGTTTGTACTTTGCCTCCAATACCATTTATGGAAATGCATTCGGTGTGCATTGGAATATTCCAATGCTTCACCGTTTCATGTTTTAATACTGACAAAGATGCTCCGGAATCTATAAGCAAACTATATTTGGCATCTTGTATTGAACATTCCACCGAACTATTATACTCACAAGCTAATACGAAATTGTTATCGAAAAAACTGCAAAAGTTCGTTTCCACTGTTCTTAGAGTTTGGTAATAACCGATCGTCCGATGTGTTATTTACCGTATTATTCATAAAATGCATACTATTGTTAGAGCGAGTGAAATTTCGGTTATGCTTACCACCATGGAATCCACTTTGTCCACGTCTAGAGTAACCTCCACCACGTTGTGGATATGTTCCTGAAATTTGACCACGAGGTTGGCGATTAGCATAAGTTGTATGTAAACTACCCCGCGCCCACTGGTGATTAGATTGTCCAAACCGTCCTGAAAAATTACCTCTGTTGTTGTTTCGAAAATATGTATTATTATTGAATTTTCCTCTATTTCCGAAATACACAGACGGTTCCGGATTCTGTTGACTACTTGATGCCTCTTCATCCTTAGCCGCCCTAATAGTATCTTTTAGACTGGTATAATTACGTGCGGATAGTATAGTGCTTAGCTGTCGATTTCGTAGGCCGTCGTTGAAACTTCTAACTGCAATCTTTTCATTTAATGGACGTAAAACTGTATACGCATTTTGGTCACCGTCGGCTTGGGAAATCGTTAAGTCTACGAATAATTGTTCTATTTTACGGCCATAATTATCCAAGGACATGCCATTTTGTTTCAATTCTAGCATTTCCTTATGAATAGAAGTGCTTGATTTTTTACTTAATAATTGCAGACGCATGTCTGCCAGTAGCGCGTCACATGTTTCATAGGTACTTGATAACCTTAGTTTTGCACTTTGATTTAAGCGCGTTTTTAATATAAATTTTATAAGCATGTTGTTACCTTGGTCATTAAGTGTGGAACTATACAATTCTATAGCATCGATTAGGTCCTTAGTGACATTCTCTTCACCCGTCATAACCGGCAATAGAGACGTAGCTATCTTAAAATCGAAACTAGCCATGTCGATAGATTCACTGTCGATACCTTCAACAATACTATGAGAAGGGGAGCAGTACTCCTTAGAACATATGCCTTCTATTTCAATATAAATTTGTCTAATCAAATCACAATATGCCTGTATTTCTACCAAAACCGGACTTTTCAATTGTTTCCGCTCTATTTGCTGAGACAAAATAAGCATACAGCCATCAAATTGTCTCCGTAATTGCGTGGCCTCATTTAACTTTTGTTGCAAATATACTTTGGTCCTTCGAGAATAATTAGATTTAACTAAATTATTTTTTATACTCTTCAACTTATCATAAATAGTTTTTAGCTCCGTGGCCATAACATATTGACATAATCTTAAACCTTAGGCAAATTACAACATATTTGAATTACGTTAAATTTATCTCTATACCTCAAACTAGTCTATGCAATTATAAGTCCATAAAGTGTTAAATCTACATAAAATTATGGCATTTAGTACGTTATAGTCAATAGGAAACCTTAACTTAGGAAACCTTAACTCAATACACTTTTTTTTTTTCACATTTCACGCTTCATTATAGCACTATCTCTATCTTTTCGACACTGATATTTTTAACACTGATCTTGCACTTTCACCACTGGCTCCTGTCGATATGGTTGTTGACGGTGCTCGCAGCTCTGCATCACTTGGCGCTGGTGTCCTTCGTACACAACTCGTCCCTCTGGTCGCCGAAAAGACCGCATCAATTGTTGTGTCAAAAATCCGTTTCTAATCCAAGTATGGTGACAGTTTCTATACAATCTATAGACTGCATATAAACCAGCAATTCCAATCATAGTGCACATTACAATTAGCACTATGCTAATGTTTGAAAGGTGGTATTCTTGAATCTTCGCTGAGTTAGACCCTCCGGCAGCATTTTGTGTTATAAAGACTTCTTCCTTTTCGACTTTTGCTCGGCACATTTCGAGTTTGACCACTTTGTACTTGTATATAATTATTTTAATTTATTTAGGTATGTAATTTATACGCGAACGCGCGACGGAACCCGAGTCGGCCGCCTTAATTGGCAGGGTCGCCATGTAAGGTGGTGCATCGGGGAGATTAGAGAAACAACTTTATTGTTTGAAGTTACATTTAATACTCCTCTAAATATTGGATACAATCCGATATATATGGGTTACACACTTAGATCTAGCAATGGCCATGTATACATACATACACACTACACTGGTTTTCTTCCTACTTATCGCGTAGATCGCAAATTCTTGTTGTTAATGGCTATGAATCTTATCCATACTATGCTGACTCAGGAGTTCCTCAGGGTTCACATCTTGCTCCGGTCCTATTTACACTTTTCATTGACGACATCACTGACCAAATTCATCACTGTAAGTATCTTTTGTTTGCTGATGATCTCAAAATTTATAAAACTATTACATCAAATGACGATACTACCCTAATTCAAGAGGATTTAGATAGAATTGACCAATGGTGTGCACTGAACCACATGGAACTTAATGTACAGAAATGTAGTCATATACGTTTTAGTAGGAAGAGACAAACTAATACTGTTGCATATAATATAAGAGGAGCTTTATTAGAATCTGTTAGTGAGGTACGTGATCTGGGTATCATTATGGATAGTAAAGTTAACTTCAGGAGTCATATTGATCACATTGTTACGATATCGGCACGGCTACTGGGATTTCTTAAGAGAAATACTAGAGGATTTAAGAAAGAAAGAAAAGAAAAGAAAGAAAGAAAGAAAGAAAAATAATTTATTCGCCACCGACATGGACCACCGAATAACACACAAAATAATAACAAAATAACATTGAAAAACAAAAAAAAATAAAATAAAATAAAAAACAATAAGAACAAAAACAATAATAACATAACAGCGACTCTCTGCTGAGCAGGCGGGCAGGAGTCGGGGTGGGAGAAGAGAGGGGCGCCCCAAATATTACAGCCGACAACCCTGAGGATGATGCTTTGCGGAGCGGAGAAATGTCTCCAGTCAGCTCCGTCGGTACATCCCACTCGACCACGTTAACTTTAAATGAAGATACACGCAGAAAGTGGTCAAACGCAGAACTTAAAGAACTCATCTTTTGCTTTTATCGCGCAAGAGCATTGGGATCAGGATACATCAAACGATTAGAGACATTATTCAGAAGCAGAAACCCCAATAACCCCAAAGCATTCACATTTACTGGCAACACATTATCAACACAGGCAAGAAGTATAATAGCTCGGCAAAAAATACCCATAGAAATCCTTAATGAAATAAAAAGTAGAGCAGAAGAACCCACATCACAAACTGAACAAACTCACAGCACCCGTTGCTCACGCGAACCAACACCCAGTGTTACTCATTCTACAGATACGTCACAACACGCGGAACATACTGACATTAACATACAACGACATAGCACACAGACCAGAACTACATCACCCGGGGTAGCAGAGAATCCTGGGCCACCATCTCAAGCGCACACACCACACACCACTCAATCAACCATCACACAAAGCTCACTATCCACAACTGACATACAAACTACACCCACACAAAATTCAGAACTACACACAGATAGTGTCAGTAGCAGAAGAGGAAGAAGGAGATTTAGAAACCAAATTTAGAAGGGGGCTATGAGCATCGTTTTTCCTGCGGGTCGCGGGACGCGGTGCCCATTTTCACCGGGTCAATCCCGAGAAGGAGAAACCTCCATAAGAGTACATAACATACAAAAAATAGCAGTAAAAAATAAAACAACAATGAAGGCAAAAAACATAAAAAAGCAAAATAAAAAAAAAAAAAAACAGGGTGGCAGCATGTCCGCGACGAAAGGGCTCGCCAACTCAGTTTGAGCTGGGCACAATAAGTACCCAACACTGGTTTTCAGTTGGCACCCCTGCAGTGACGCACGGACGGAAGCAACGAAGAATAATTTTAAGGAAAATAAAATAGTTACATAAGACACATGTTAAAAAATATAATGATAATAATAAAATAAAAGGAAGAATAAAAACAGACCTCTAAGTATGTACATTGTGCGATAAATAAATGAATAAAAATGAGTATGCATACATAAACAAGCTTAAGCTGGTGAGAACAAAAATAGTCCTGTATAACGCCTTAGTTCGTAGCCACCTAGAGTTTGCCAGTGTAGTATGGAACCCTCACTACGCAGTACATTCACAAAGATTAGAAAGCATCCAAAGAGCCCACTTAGCATGCATCTTTGGCAATATTTCTCCCCGGTGTCCATATGAACAACGTCTTCTAAGCTTTGATATGAATACTCTGCGTAACCGTCGACTGTCGCAGAACCTTATATTCTTCTACAAATTGGTTAATAACAGACTAGACTGCGATAAATTGATTGAACGGGTGCAACTACGAGTGCCCCATAAATTGCCCAGATATCCCATATCAAACTTGTTTCATACTAAAGCATCCAATACAAATATAGGGGTGAATTCACCTCTCAATAGGCTTGCCCGTGAGGTTAATTCTTTTATAAAATCCTCTCCAGATGTTGACATATATCATGACACCATAAAAGTCTTTAAGACCCGAATACTGGAACCCCAAACCGCACAACTTAGTTTACTATGTAACTTTTTTTTTTTTTTTTTTTTTATACCACGACGGTGGCAAAAAAGCACACGGCCCACCTGATGGTAAGCGGTTACCGTGGCCTATGTACGCCTGCAACACTTGGGGCATTACATGCGTCTTGCCGACCCTTAAAAAACCTATTCACCGCCCTCTTGAAGAACCTCATGTTGTAGCCCACTGGGAAAACCACGGCAGGGAGCTCATTCCACAATCGGAGGGTCCGTGGGAGAAAATTCCTCTGAAACCGAACTGTACGGGACCATTTTGGCTCCAATGAGTGAGCGTGAACCCCCTGTCGATGGCGAGCGGTGCGATGATAAAAAGTGGCCGTGGGCATCGTATCAAATAATTCCGCAGAACATAACCCATTATACAAGCGGTAGAACACGCACAAGGAGGCAAAATCTCTCCTTAGACTTAAGTGCTCGATACCGCTCGTAAGTATAGGATCATCAACAAGTCTGACAGCTCTCCTTTGGACCGCGTCAAAAGGTCCAAGCTGGTATGCTGGCGCTCCTGCCCAGAGATGAGAGCAGTACTCCATATGGGGGCGAACTTGCGATTTATATAAAAGCAGTCTTTGTCCCGGCGTGAAGTACCGCTTCGCTCTGTTTAGTACACCGAGTTTTTTAGATGCCAGCTTGGCCTTATCTTCTAAGTGACTACGGAACTGGACGTCACTAGATATGTCGACACCAAGGATACCTATACTTTTGGAGATGTTAAGGGTAGTGTCTTGGAATTTAGGGGCCACAACGAATGGGGTTTTTTTAGCGGTAAACGCACAAACTTGTGTCTTGGAGGGGTTGAACCGGACCATATGGTCCCGACCCCAATCGGAGACTCGACATAAGGTCCTCTCGATTTGAGACACAAGTTTTACGCGGTTTTCTTCCACAACGGAACGAGGGATGTTTGCACGGCCCGTGTAAAATGCGTCCCCGGTGCTATCATCAGCATAACAATGAATACCCTCAACAGACAGCAAATCATTGACATGCAGAAGAAACAGCGTCGGAGAAAGTACGGAGCCTTGTGGGACGCCAGCGTTTATGTCCATGCTTTCAGAGTAACTACCGTCTACGACGGCTCTTATGCGTCGGCCGGACAAAAAGCTACCAATCCATTTGCACAATTCCTCGGGCAGTCCGTATGATGGCAACTTCGTCAGAAGACTCCGGTGCCAGACCCTATCGAACGCCTTCGCTATATCTAGGCTAACTGCCAATGCCTCACCTTGACTTTCAATGGCCGAGGCCCAGCGATGTGTGAGATACACTAGAAGATCACCAGTCGAGCGACCGTGGCGAAAACCGTATTGACGGTCGCTGAGCAGGTCGTGCTCCTCTAGGTATCGAAGGAGTTTGGTATTGATTACTCGCTCCATCACCTTGGAAAGAAGGGAGGTAATAGCGATAGGCCTGTAATTCGTCGGGTCTGTTCTATCGCCCTTTTTGGGCACCGGATGCACGTAGGCGGTCTTCCACGAAGACGGTACTTGCCTAGTGTGGTAAGAAAAAGCGAAAAGACGCGTTAGAACAGGGCACAATTCAGGAGCACACTGCTTTAGAACCACTGCCGGTATGCCGTCGGGCCCGCTCGACTTATGAACATCAAGACTTAGCAACTCCCGCCGAATGTCTCTTTGTGAGAAGCGAACCTCCGCCATAAAGTGGCCGCAATGCGGGATGGTAGGTGGTATGGTGCTTTCGTCGACGTTCAAAGTCGAGTTAGAGGCAAAAAGAGTGCTTAACAGATCGGCTTTCTCCTTTGCACTGTGGGCCAGGTTGCCATCGGTATTTTGCAGTGGCGGTAAGGACGACTGACAGAAGTTACCCTCGGCAGCTTTGGCAAGTGACCAGAAAGCACGACTCCCAGAGGGATAGCCCATTAGCTTCTCGCCAATTCTGCCGATGAAATCGAATATGTACCTATGTGAAATATTAGATGAGTACGTATTAGTAGTGAGTGTCCATATCACATTTTTCTGAATCTCATTCTTCATATACAAATTTTTAAAAATGTTCATGTCCTTAGCTTAGTATATTTTTTTTTAACATTCAAATTTTTACGAAACATGCTTATTTTCTTCCTTTGTTAATCTAGAGGTAATGTTAATTTCGTTAGAAGTAGTTTCTTTTGCAGTAACTAAAATTTTATTGTTCTCGTTCATTTTTGTGTCTGTAGTTTTTGTTATCACTTAGTAATTAAATGTTGGTTAACCTATAATTGGCGCCTGTATAAGCCTAATACATTGTTACTTTCATAATCTCTTAATACTATGTATATAGAAGCTGTTGGTATACCTATTTAAATAAATAAATAAACTCTTTCAAAGAGCTTGGAAACCTCGTCGAGCAATTGCGGGCTTGCCTTGTTTCTTTAAGAGGACTAATCCGGCTTCCTTCCAACGGGTGGGTATCACGCCTGATTGAAGATAGCTGTTGAACAACTGTGTTTCGAGCACTTTGTCGGCGGTCCAACTCTCCTTCTGTTACCCCTAAGTCAAGGGACCAATCCGACGATGGTGTGGGAGTGAGGGACTGTCTCCGACTACTGGGAAGAGTGTAATTATCACTCTTTCCAGTAGATCCGGATCCATAGTCTCCGTGGGGAGGAACTTATGGGCGAAGTTTGCCCATGATCCCCGTTTAGCCCCTCGAGAAGTTCCTTCCAGGACCGACACTTGGCATTTGTAATGGCGTGTTGAAGCGCCATAGTTGCCTCTCTGTACGGTCGTGCCTCTGTGTAGGCTCTAGTGATTTGCTCTTCCGTGGAGCTCGGTTGTCTTCTGCGTCGGTTGCGCTGGAACTGGCGTCGGTGCCTCAGTGTGCCTAAGTGTCTGCCGACCACCAGTGAGCTGCTCCAGGACGCTGTCAGTACTTGATTCGGGGCATAGAAGCGTCGCAAATTGACGTAATTTTGTCCCGAAACCAAGCCGCTTTTCCTTCTGGAGCGGGTGAGATCCTTTGAAAACATTCACACATTCAAACACATGCTGGCCAGGCAGCGACGTTGGCAGCTGCGCTTGCATAAGCATTTCCCGATCGAGCTTTTGGAGGGCCCAACGTCGTGCCGGTGGGTTAGAGCTTGGACGACTTCGACTATTGGAGGAACTGGGTGCCACATCGAACACAATGTGGCGGTGGTCGGAAAGTGTGACCATCTCCTCGGCCACCCTCCAGTTCATAATTCTGGGGGCTAGAGAAGGAGACGCCCAAGTTAGGTCAGCCTTTCCCTGCCACCGGACACAGGTGGCAATAAATCCTCGATTTTTAAGTCAAGTGAAGCCGCCCTGTTCTGGACCACGTGTCCCCTCGGCCTGTCCCGAGTATTATTACCCCATGATTTGGAGTGAGCATTAAAGTTACCTGGTACTGGTACCAGACGGGAAGAGCATTTATACCGGATACAATTAGCTACCCCACCCAGGTAGCACTCGAACTCAGGAAGAGAGATGTTAGGAGACACGTAGAATCTCATCACAGCTAGTGGTTCCCCCATTCAACAGCCACAATTACCTGGCCCTCGGCCCTGGTCTAACAGGGCACAGTGAGGCCCACCACTCCCAGCAGCCCAGTAAAGTGCGACCGAGTCTACAGTATCACGGAACCAGCGAGGTTGATCCTGGAGACCATAGGTCTCTGCTACCACCGCCAATGCAATAATATATTCTGCGCACTGCGGCAGTGGTTCAGGTTGCACTGCAACACTTTCAGGGCTGGGAATGTGACGTGTCCATTTCCTCTGGATTGCTTCCACTGTGAAGTGCGATCCGATCACATTCCTTGCGATTTCTTTTCTGACCGTTTTTTTTGGGATAGACATTCTTTACCTCCGAGACGGTGATTTGACGGTCTGAGCATACTGGGCACTTTAAGGTTGTTGAGGTACACTCACGAGCTTTATGTGCACCACCGCAGGCATAGCACTGGGAGCTCCGATCCGCAGGACTAGTACGCATGCGCCTGACGTGTCCCGCCTCGAAGCAACGGTAGCACATCATGCGTCCAACCTAACGGCATGCGCTGGTCGAACGCCTTTTTGTTCATTGGCACCAGAGGGCCACGCACCCATACATGCCCCAAGGAAGATGGAGGACGTCGAATTTTGCCAACTTTAATTTCTTGCGTGGAACATCCACCCGCCCTAGCAATGATCGCGGCCACCTCCTCCGGGGTTACACCATCGTTTAGATCCATGACTCTCGCCTCGGCCATTATAGTCGGACGCCCAATTTTTACCACATATTCCCCGAGGACTTCTCGCATACGACTTGCAAGCTTTGGACGAAGAATCCTCACATGTGATCATGAATGCAATCCCACCATCAGCAGCACGTTTCTCACGGCATGAGTCACTCGTGATACCGAACTCCGAAAGATTCGTCTCCTTGCCTCAAAAGTACCTCTCCAAGACCTATGGTTGCTCCTTTCCGTACACGTACGGTGATCACTACCGAAGCGGGAACTTTTGGCAGTTTCACTGACGGTTTTTTTATAATGTGGCTAGTGCAGCCGAGGCGGATGAAGAATTGGGAATCCTGGGAATTTGCAGTTCCCGGTTGTCCATCCTTAGCAGTCGAAGTGGATACTCGTGCAAGTGATGAGCGACTTCACTGGCAACAATCTGCCTTCTAAAGCGGCTAGCTTCGCGTCCAATATAGCGCCAACTTCAATGGCGATAGAACGTCGAAGTTTAGCCTCCGTATCTGGTGCCAGACCAGCAGGCACAGACAGGCCAGGAACTGACGATTTTTGCTTTGCGGGAGCAAAGCAAGAGGGATCTTGGGATAACAGGTTAAGCTGGTGTTTTAGTCTTCTTTGAGGCTAGCGACCTGAGATCGTAGATCTGAGTTTTCTTTGGTCAGCCTCTCAGAAACGTCTTTATCGGATCCAGGCAGGACTTGTACTGCAGCCTGCACCGACCTAGCAGTTGTACGCTTGCGTGCCGGTGCCGTTACTGACACCGTCGACATCTGGGAAACCGACGACATTTGCGAGCAATCACACTCACCACTGTCGCTAGCTACTCCTCCCATTGGTGTAATCGGTCGCTTAAAATGCGACCGCGTTGTCATTTCTTTCGTACCTGGACACGAACTGTTCTTGCTTGAACTAGATTAATGTTTTTTTATTAGTAATATCCATACAATTAATTCCCACGAAGATTGGGGAAAATGATCCACCTAGGGAGTGCCCCCTGTTCTTAGGTAAGTGTACATTTAGTACCCAACTAGAGGGTCCACCGGTACCATTCGATATTTTTAATCACGTTATTTTTAAACGAAAATGCTTGTTATGAATCTGCAAAAGTGTATCGCAAATAATCCGGCTGAAATATTGATCTAGGATGTCTCGATCGGTACTCAAAGGTCCAACCAAGTTGTAGGTGTTCCGCTATGCCCGTTATTAGACTAGAGGTTTCCATCAATGCTGGTATACAGCTTAGGTTCATATTTCTTACACTCCCCCGTGTGCCGCAGGTGGCGCTGGGCGCGCGCTACCTGGACGGCTCGTCGGCGGAGGCGGTGCGCGCGTGCTACGAGCGCGCGGCCGTGGCGGCGCACCTGCCCGCGCTGCACGCCACGGCGCCCGCGCTGCTGCGGCGCGCGGCGGGCGAGGCGGGCGCGGCGGGCGCGGGCGGCGCGGCGGGCGCGCGCGCCGACCTGCGCCGCATGTACACGCTGCTGCGGCCGCTGGGCGCCGCCGCGCTGCGCCCGCTCGTCGACGCCGCGCACGCGCAGGCCGCCGCCGACGGACAGGCGCTCCTGGCGCAGGCGCACTCCAAGGACGAGGTCGGTGTGCTCCCTCATCATCCGCATAACTGTACAGACAGGAGGGTCAATCGATACTGCGAACAATTTCCCAATATCTATTCACCCCTCTGCTGTCTTTCTCACCTCTCGATCCCTATTCGCCCCATTTTACGATACTCCGCCTATAATAACACCGAAGATTTTTTTAATCGTTGCCCAACTACCATTTCCTCCTGTGTCGTGTGTGCGTTTACAAACATACAAATTCACATTCATATGACACCTAGACCCGAAACAACAATTCGTAGATCACCCAAAAAGCTACTCCGTGCTGGAATCGAACTCACTACACGTTGCACGGCAAGCAAAATCAAATCATCTTTTGACACACGAAGCTATACAGACACAATTTGTTTAAATACCGATCACAAGCACTCGATTGAGGTCCGCACAAGTGAAGTATCGCCACCACAACACTGACTGCCCGTCTTCTCTCACTTCACCTCAAAGTCGCTCTTATTCTTGTACTACTCTAACAAATATTCTCAACGCTACGTCCTGCGTCAGAGATATAGGAGCGAGCGCGAGTATGAAGCGGTGACATACGAATTCAACGCGACGCGGCGACATGTCCTACGTGCACGCGAATCGTTTCGCTTCCAAACATAACGTTTTTTTATGGGTAAGCCGGTAAACGAGCAGACGAATCTGCTGATCGTAAGCAATCGGCGTCGCCCATGGACACCTGGAATACCAAAGGCGTTACAAGTGCGTTACCGGCCTTTTGGAATTGAAACTTTAATAGATTTCAACAGTTTGTTGTTATCGCGCCGCGCCGCTCCACATTCGCTAGATCGCTCACGCAGGACGTAGCATTACATCCCCCACCACTATCCCTATTCCCATAATGGCATCAATACTTCTCCCCCAGTCAGTAAGTAACGAATTTGTTTCGAAAATAATGTACGGTCTGAGGTCAAAAGTCCACTGCCACCGTAAGACTACTATCGGTTGCGCTGCAGCGCTTATACAGACACACACACGCATATTTGTATCCGTGTGCGTACGCGATTCTATGCACATGAATATGAAATTACTTACGCATTGTCGTGTGAACATCACTCACGGCGGCAGTGGACTTTTGACCTTTGACTGTACAAAGGACTGAGTTAAGTAATCATTACTACAGTCCTTGTGTAGTGGTATAATGTCACGTGTGTCGTGCACCCGCCACACGAGCCACGTAGGCACGCTCCACACTGACACAGCTCTCTGTCCGCAGCCGGCCGACTGTACGGGGAACGGATCCGAGGTGGGTCGCGTAGTGACGGCTCAGTACCAACGCATATACAAGCATACTATATTATTATTCATTTGACAAGAATTCGATCTCAATTTTAACATTTATAAATTCAAATTCGTGATTAGTGTCGTTTGAAAACACAAAACAATGAAACGAAACGAAACGAAATATAATTTAAAACGAAACAAAACCTTATCTGAAAATCATTAATGTTTTATTTCCGGTATTTCGATGTGTCAGTTTGAGTATGGCAACATTGCACAAACTGACATTAGATAATGTCATCAATCGTATTCAAAGTGCGAGTGTAGATAATATTGTTTGTATTCAAATTTTTCTTGCAATCCTTCTTGCTCTCGGCTCGAAGACCAAGCGGTTCTAATGTCATTTACGGGCTTCCGCCATGTAAACGACATATATACCTCTACAATATTACTCGGTAGCTGTTGGTGAACTTTTATAATTATTATTATATCTATATGATACGAAGCTACTGAGCCGACACCCACCGTCATTATTCACAAACGTTACTTTTATAAAAAATATTGCAGCGGTTTGTGTTCGCGACAATTTTGAAAAAAATCACGATGTTTACAACGCGCCGCGGCTTGATCTCAATAGTTGCCTACTATGTATAGTATAGTGACGTTTGTGAATACAATATTAAAATAAATGTTAGCATGCATGTTAGCAGAGATATGTGGTATAATGGGACTTAAACATGATTTCATCAACCTCTCTTAAATTTTAAGGGACCCGTAAACCTAGGTAAGTGGCACTTAACGACATTATAGTTTACAGTAAATTGCAAATAAGTGACACATAACGGTTAGTTACAGTACTCTCACGCTAAGTACTCACTCTTAGTTAAGAGATGGTTGGTGAAACGGATCATAAGGGTCCCCGAATTAGTCCGTACAGTTACAAGCTCGATGGAAATCGAGCTAAGAAACTATGCAACTAGCAAAGGTCAAGTCCCCACCATAGATGCACGGATGCACAATTGTTGATACAAAATGCTCGCTTGTAGACCCAATATATAGCATGGTACTGTTTACAAAATGTTTAGTCATACAAATATATATGGAACGTTTGGACCGCCGCGCCTAGTGATGTGCCACTGAGAACGTTCTCGTTGCCGGCAATATTGCCAGTGAGAATATTCTCAAGAAACTAGAACGCTCCCGGGAATATTCTCAATGTTCTCAACAAAATAAATTTACTTTGTAATTCGATGTTTTTGTACATTCATAGATGATATTATGTACCTACAGTGTTTCTGTTTTATTACCTTGGCGCTAGGACTAGTCCTTAGAAGCAAGGTATAAGTGAGTAAGTGAGATATTACTGTCCTGCTCATTCTTTTCGTGAAAAATATTTTGGATGAAGCTACATGGGTTGAAATAGAGTGGCATGCAAACATTTTTAAGCCAACAGTAGATTGGATAACGAAATTAGAAGGAGACGATGGAAAAATTCATTTCGCAAAAATTCATTTATTCACCAAACGTTTACAGAAATCGAAGATTTGCTTCATTCCGAAAATGCAGTCCAAATATTCGAAAACCATTTAGAAGAAATATTGGCTAAGTTTACACAAAGAAAACAAATTGCATTAAAATCAGTTCATTTTGCAGCCGCTATTTTGGACCCTGGCAACCAAGGTACAACTTTACCTGCTAACGCGAATCTCGATGGCTGCCAGGCAATAATGAACATTGCACAGTGTGGATACGGGACAAACGGACCAAGAATCCTTGAAGATTTAGCAAATTACAAAGGACGAATTGGCATTTACGACAAAAGTTTTCTTTGGGAATCAGCATCCACGATTCAACCTTTGTCTTGTTGGAACGTATTTTTTCCCAACTCAGATTTGGGAAGAGCTGCTCTAAAAAATTTATCTATAATTTCAACATCGGCAACTGTGGAAAGGAGTTTCTCAACATTTTCAAAGATACATATCCAGAAAAAGAACAAATTAAAGACTGATCGAGCTGGAAAACTGTGTTACGTGGCTCATAGTTGGAAGCTCATGAACAAAACTCCTAATTCCTCAAATAAGACACAAACACAGAGTCACGAAACTCACGAATTATATTCTACGATTCAATCGGCGTCATCTACCTGAGCAAACCACGAAAGTGATTCAGAACATGAAGAATCTATACTTGAATCTATGGAAACTTTTGATTATGAAGAGTTTCAGGATATTCAAGAAGAACCATTACTTCTTGAATATCGTCTAGCGATAGATTAGAATTATTTTCTTGTACGTAACGGTATTACGATACTATTTAAAAAAAAATCAGATTGCAAAGTGTTCATTATATCTGAAAGTCCGTTAAATATTGTTATTTTAATATCCTTTGTTAATTTTTACATGTTTAGTTCTGATTCGATATTTCTTTAATCATAGTCCGTTGATTTCATCTTTAAGTAGCTGTTGATTTATTTTAAGTTAGTAACTTTACTTTTTAGTCAGATTTTATTTAAAGTGTTCACTCAATGTTTGTGAATATTGTAGTAATTAGTGAAATTGCTTTTTTGATTGCGAAATATTGTTTTATTTTGACCATTTTGTTTGTACCTAAAACAAACATATATTTAATGTCAAATAAACGAACATTTTTAACCGTCCATTATTTCCATACGTGTAAAAAGAAAGTGCTGTCATCGTCCATATCAGTATTACAATATAACACAAAAAAAATATCAAAGGTACAGTAATGCTGAGAACATTGCCGAGAAAGTTCCCGAGAATATTCTTGAGAATATTTGCCAACACTGGGAATTTTACTGCAAATAAAGTGTATTTTTTATACTCAATAATCTGTTGATTTCATTTGATATTATTTTATTTTAGAAAAATATGGTTATTGGCATTAGATAAAAATGATTCTCAGTCATTCTCACTTAGGAGAACGTTGCCGGGAACGCTGCCGGCAATATTCTCAGGTAGGAGAACGTTCTCGAGAACGGCACATCACTAGCCGCGCCGCGGTCGGCTATAGGCTACAAACCAAATGTACTTAAAAATCATGTCAATCATGACGCCATGGCAGTCTCCGGTGACAGACATTAGCGGAGGATTTGCCTTCAACAGTTTTTTTATTGGCAGCCAAAGCCTTAATGTTAATCTGATAATATGACTCACCATTTGAATAAGGTCCTCGATTAGTTGCACGCCCATTGTCCGCCCCTGTTGAAACTAATCGAACATCTTTGAAATGTTACCTAAGTCATACGATGTGTTGAGCTACTGAGCTTCGATTTTCTACTTTATTTATAAAGCGAGAAGTTTGCAAATGTATTAAATTATAATGTAGTGTCCTGCCTGCTCGCAATGTAGATACTGCCCCGTCCTTGTAGAATATGTGTATGTGCGTGTAACTAGCGGCTCCTGCGCTGTTTCCCTCGCTGCTCGGCTCCTATTGATCGTAGCGTGATGTTTTACTGCCTACAGCCCTCCTCTATTAATGAACTATCCAACACAAAAATAATGATTCAGTCGGTACCACTAGTTCCGGAGATAGTAACTAATATAATTATGTATTTATATATACGCAGGCCCACACTCACTTCGTGAACGCGATGCTGACACTACACGGCAAGTACAGCAAGCTGTTCAGTGAAGTATTCGGCGGGGCCCAGGCCTTCGTGGGGGCCCTAGACAAGGTACGTGCGGGCCCCGGGGACCAGGGGGCCCACTAGTATACAGTATATAGTGCCTTGTATATATGTGCTGTCTGCTTGTAGTTGTAATAGTCTTGTCTGAACAACTAATTATTGGGTAGATTTCTAGTAATCGAAGCTAATACTTATTTAAATCATAATGTTTGTACGAGGTAGTGAATTGTGACGTCATATTTTTGTTTCAAATTAACTTCGAAAGTATGAAAATGAAATAATTGGCAGTTGGTTCATTTCTAATATTGTTTATAAAATAAAATAAAAAAATATTGTCAACTGCGGAAACTACCCAACTTAAAGTATATCAAGGTATACAACTTAATACATAAAGAATAGGTAGGTATATATAAACCTGCTGCTTGCATGGCTTGTTTGTACATTTTTAATGTTTGTTTGCGCTTGAAATGAACGAAATAATATTTATTTTGTGTCAATGTATGGACTTTGTATGCATGTATGTACAATCGACAGCTTTGACCACTGACCCGTCTTGATTGATACTAAATCGTTTGCAAGCTATCTATGTCAACAGGGGTCGGATATTGTTGTCGTCCATAATTGATATTTTGCGATCAAACTTTTTGGAATTAAATTTGATGCAGAAAAGTTGTTTTATTTTATCGAAATCATTTTCCGAACTCCTGATTGAACGAAAAGAACATTCAATAACTTACTCAGAATCACTGCAATGAAAGTATCTAATTACGTGTACTGCGTGGTCAGTAATAATATAAAAAAGTACAATTGCATCGGTTTGTAAATAATTCTCAGTGTAAATGACAAGATAAAAGTCTTTATCTGAACTATTTATATTGGAATGTGTAACAGAATGAGCTCGTAGTGGGTCAGTTCTCAAAGTGGCCGACTGTACAGTTGTACACGCGTTTAATCAAATGAATCAATGTCATTTCATTGAGACTTGTGACCACATACATTAAAGGCCGATTTTTCAATCGTCTGTTAATTCTGAACTGTAGAATAAAATGACATTTGACAGTTTTCACCTGATGGTAAGCAATCGCCGCCCATTGACACCCGCAACACTAGAGGCGTTACTAGTGCGTTGTTGTGTTTTTGGGGGGTAGGGATTGAAGATGTGGGGATGGGGGAGGATTAAACCCCCCGGTAGTCTCACTCACACGGCGTGTGCTCGATGCCACGCCGGTGCTCTTTGAGGTCGTGGCATCACTCCGGCTATTTGTATCGAAGCATGACTTTCCCACACTTTAAACTTGATTTTAAACACCTAAGAGTGAGGCTCCATTTCACCGTTGCGTTGCGTCGTCGCAATGGAACAACGCATTGTCGCCCCGCCTGACTGGCGACGACGCACGGCGTCGCAGCTGCGTCTCAGAGACAGACGTCATAACTGTCCGTCGACGCAGCGCATCACTCTCCCTCCAGCTTGGTCTCTTGTCCGTCGATCTGTTGGAACAACGCTACGATGACGCAACGCAACGCGGGACTAATGGAGCCTCGCCCTAAAACAAAGTATTGTTGTTGGTGATAAAATGTACAAGTACATATATAAGACGTGCCGTCCAGGCATGCAGCGCGGTCGTCAACAGCGGCGCGGGCGCGGGCGGCGCGCCCGAGCTGCTGGCGCGGTACTGCGACTGCTTGTTGCGACGCCGCGCCGCCGCAGACGTCGACGTCGACGACAAGCTGGCCGCCGCCATCGTCGTCTTCAAGTACGTCGACGACAAGGACGTGTTCCAGAAGTACTACGCGCGCGCCCTCGCGCGGCGACTCATACATCAACTCAGCGCGTCCATGGAGCAGGAGGAGGCCATGATTAACAGGTCCGTACTCTAATATATTATAGAGCTCACGCTCGCACACTGAAATGCTTCTCAATTTAAAGTTGTACTTAAATATCGTGCTGTCTCTGTCATTTTATAGAGAATTTGTAGAGACAGAAATATTGGTGACGGTGAGATTTTATTGTAATTAGTCACAACCTCTTTTCATTGCTGATAACCACCTACTCGCACTGCCAAGGCTCTTCGCTGCGAGTTTCCTGGTAAGGAGTGATATTACTAGGGTTTGCCATAATCTCAACACTTGCGAAGCAGATTGGAAATTGCGGTTCAAATATATTAAGATTTTCTAGAGAGAAGAATCGCCTAGTCTATGTTGAATAATATAAGTCCCTTGTCGACTATACGATACCTACCCGCTAGAAGGGAAACGGTGGGAAAGATGTCCTTCAGTTTTTCGACACAAAGTAGAAATTATGGCTAACCCGTCTTATATTGAGAACAAGCTCATAGTCCAACCTAAAGTTGATAATCTGCTCCAGAAGGTCTTATGTTCCGCCTCCAAAACCATCCTACTTTCAACCCTAACTTGTATTGCATACATTCGACTTCAGATTGAAGGCCGCGTGCGGGTACGAGTTCACGAACAAGTTACATCGCATGTTCACGGACGTGGCGGTGTCGGCCGACCTCAACGCCAAGTTCCAGCAACACCTTCGGGAGAACAACCTCGCCACCAGCACCGGCTTCTTCATACAGGTACCTTGTAACTACAAGTCTCATACATTGAAGGAACGAGCCGTCGGACCGCGGATGGGGCCCAGTAGGGCTGCTGCCGATATGCCGTTCCGGCTCTATGCAGGAGTAGAAACGGGGTGGTTTTCAGTTAGTAAGAGCCTCACCCGCCCTGGGAGGAGTCATTAGGGATGATTTTCCCCCTTAAATAAAAGTCTCACAAATTAATCTTTTTTTTTCAATTACAGCAGTGTTTTTCAACCTTTGTAACACTACCTCAGTGATGAAAAACAATCCAATCGTCGTAAGTTCCAGCGAATTTGACTCGTACGAACGTGCGACCAAACATATTGAATTGGAATACTTCCTAACGGGGTCTGCCGTACTTCTGCTCAACCGATGGCATTAGTTTAAACTTCTCGTTCTTCGTCCAATAGGGAATTAGCTAGTGTCACACGATTGGACGTTCAGTATTTGACAGCTGCAGTGATTGGACAAAAAAATTTCCTTCTTACATTTACGCCATTTGTGCGAGCAAAAAGACGTTAGCCGAGTCGACTCGCCTTGATTGTACTATGTAGCAGACATTACAGTAGGCATGATACCCCCACAGGTACTACAGGCGGGCGCCTGGCCCCTAGGGGGCGCGATGGCCCCCCTGGCGCCCCCGCCCCAGCTGGAGCGGCCGGCGCGTCAGTTCGAGGCGTTCTACCGGAACATGTTCAGCGGGCGGCGCCTGGCCTGGCTGCATCACTTGTGCAGCGGGGAGCTCCGCACCCGGTACACGGCCAGGCAGTACCACGTGTCGGCCAGCACCGTGCAGTGCGCTCTCCTGCTCAGCTTCGACACCGTCGACTCCTGGAACGCGCGCGAGTTGAGGGACACTCTCCAGCTGGAGGGGGACGCCTGGGGACGACAGCTGCGACCTCTACTGGACGCCGGACTACTGCTGGCTAGCGGGGACCTGGGTACGTGCCTTATACTAGCTTTTAACCGCGGCTTTTCAAAGGTAAAGAGCTGTACCTGCGATCAGTTAGCTACTAATAGACCGCGTGCAAATTTTTAGCTTGTTGCCATGACATCCCATATGTTACGGAAGTGGGGGGGGGGGTTTAGAGAGAGTTAAGAAGTAGTCTATGTCACTCTGTCTCTTTAACTATCTCCACTTGTAAAGTCACGTCTCTTGTATTCGCTCTTGTGTTGCTGTGAAAGACACACTTTGACATTAATAGAATGAGTTATTTGCGCAGGCGCAGAAGACGAGGAGCTGTCCCCCGCGGCGCGCGTGTCCCTGAACCTGTCGTTCAGCTGCAAGCGGACCAAGGTGCGCGTGACGTGCGCCACCGCGCCGGCGCAGGGGGGAGGGGGGGGCGCGGGGGGGGCCGCCGCCGACGGGGGGGACGCCGCGCACTGCGACGACGACCGCAAGATGTACCTGCAGGCCGCCATCGTGCGCATCATGAAGCAACGGAAGGTACCGCCTCGTGTATTGGACTACTTGACTACTTGATTGTACAACAAACTTTCAACCCCTATTTCGTCCCTTATTACCTAATACATAGTTCGATCATTAAGGCGGGAATGTGAGGACTGCTTGGAATGTTTTCCATGAGTTTTAAAAATTGGCAATATTGTGTTTGATTGTGATTTTAATGTGCTCTTTCTGATTTCCATTTTGCATCCTCGTACATGCGCCGCTCGCGTCGCCATCTTGATAAAATGGCAGCCAAAAACTGATTTTTGCAATATCTCTTTTCCTGTGCATTTTACGAGAAAAACGTTGACTACAAACATAACGAAGTCAATATACAGTCCGGACTTCATTAATAGTTTGCGCTCGGCGATGATGAATCAATACATTAATATTAAACGGTTTTATTTAGCGTGCGTACTTCTGCAGGTACTTCGTCACACGGAGTTGATCCAAGAAGTAGTATCCCAAGCTCGGGGCTCGTTCGCGCCCTCTGTCGCGATGATCAAGAAATGTATCGAAGCACTCATCGACAAGCAATACCTCGAGAGGGCGCCCGCGGCGCTCGACACGTACTCGTACCTCGCGTAGGACGAGCCAATGTAAGCGCTGTGCCGAGGTCATACGGGCCATTGTCGCGTGATACAAATTTAATGTTTTGTTTCTAAATGTCTCAGGTCTCGGCGCTCTCTGACACTAGTGGCGCCACTGTCGCTACACCGCTAACATCTCTCTGATAGATAGTGAAACCCTTGAATGTCAAAACATCTCGTTTCAAAGATTTTATATTGAGATTGATTACTAAACTACGTCCCGCGCTTGTATTTTTAAAATTGTATAAAGTACTGTTTTATTGTAATTTAATACTATTTAGCATGTCTGTCAGTATATGACTAACTTCTCTATATCTGTTCTGTCTCTGCTCTCATTGTCTAAGGTTTGATTTCCGATTACTGAAATGATGTGTGAAACACTAGTGTGTTCAGTGGTTAGAGTGCGGTGTCGCGGAGGTAGCGCGTTCGAGGCCGGCCGAGGCAGTGAGCACATCTGTTGTATATTTAATGTACAATAATAATATATTATGTTTAACGGAGTAGAGGCACATAATTATACATATATTATAATAAACTTGTACGAAGTCGTTACACATTCTTTATTTTATCCCCCTTAGCGAATCCTTTCTGACGAAGTTGCCATCATACGGACTGCCCGAGGGATTGTGCAAATGGGTTGCTAGCTTTTTGTCGACGCATAAGAGATGATAGCACCGGGGACGCATCTTACACGGGCCGTGCAAACATCTCTCGCTCCGTTGTGGAAGAAAGCCGCGTAAAACTTGTGTCTCTAATCGAGGGTACCTTATGCCGAGTCTCCGATTGGGGTCGGGACCATATGGTCCGGTTCAACCCTTCCAAGATACAAGTTTGTGCGTTTACCGCTAAAAAAACCCATTCGTTGTGGCCCCTAAATTCCAAGGCACTACCCTTAACATCTCCAATAGTATAGGTATCCTTGGTGTCGACATATCTATTGACCGTCCAGCTCCGTAGTCACTTAGAAGACAAGGCCAAGCTGGCATCTAAAAAACTCGAAGCGCGCTAAACAGAGCGAAGCGGTACTTCACACCAGGACAAAGACTGCTTTTATATAAATCGCAAGTTCGCCCCCATATGGAGTACTGCTCTCATCTCTGGGCAGGAGCGCCAGCGTACCAGCTTGGACATTTTGACAGTAAGACTTGTTGACGATCTTATACTTACGAGCGGTATCGAGCGCTTAAGTCTAAGGAGAGATTTTGCCTCTTTATGCGTGTTCTACCGTTTGTATAATGGGTTGTGTTCTGCGGAATTGTTTGATATGATGCCCACGGGCACTTCCTATCATCGCACCGCTTGGGCTCGCTGCCATTGCAGCGGTAAGTCCCCTCTTTGAGGAGTGGCTTGAGAGACGCTACGGCGTCCTCACCTACCGCCTGACGCAGGTCCTCACTGGACATGGAAGTTTCGGGAGGTACCTGTGTCTGATGGGGCGGGAGGAAACGCCCGGGTGTCATCACTGCGAGGACCGCCCTGAGGACACGGTGGAACACACGGTGGGAGAATGCCCTGCGTGGGCTGAGCACCGCCGTGCCCTCAGGGAAGTGATCGGCGATGGCGACCTCTCGCGTCCGGGCCTAGTGCAGGCCATGATGCGGAGCGAGAGGGATTGGGATGCCGTCTCCTCCTTTTGCGAAGCAGTCATGCTAGCTAAGGAGGAGGCGGGACGCGTGAGGCAGCGAAGCGCTGCCTCCTCGCAACCCAGCCATCGCGAAGGACACACCGGGCGTCGGGGATCGCGAGACGATCTCCGGCCACCGTAAGCGCGGGCCTGCGGACGGCGAGCAGGGGTGGCTCCCCGTCCGACCAGAAACAGACCCGAGCGTACGGCGCGTCGCGTTCCGCGCGCGCCTCAAAGAGCCATCAGACCACCACAGATGGGGCCCAATAGGGCCGATGCCGATTCGGAGTCGCGGAGAACCTAACGGGTAACCGGGGCTCCGGCTCGACGTGCAGGAGAAGGAACGGGGTGGTTTTTAGTCAGTAAGAGTCTGACACTCCCTTCCGCCTCACCCAGGCGGGAGCAGTCATTCGATGATTTTCCCCCCTTAAATAAAATAAAAAATCATCGCACCGCTCGCCATCGCGTAGAGTTCACGCTCACACATTGGAGCCCAAATGGTCCCGCACAGTTCGGTTTCAGAGGAATTTTCTTCCACGGACCCTCCGATTGTGGAATGAACTCCCTGCCGTGGTTTTCCCAGTGGGTTATAACCGAGCCTATTGCCATATACCAGGCACAAATCCTGACTACGTGCTACTGCAGAGGTTTTTTTAAAAACCTAGTAATTCTTTGCCCGACCCCGCGAATCGAACCCGGGGCCCCTTGCCCAGCAGTCGCACTTGCGACCACTTAGCCAACGAGGTAGCATGATTACTAAGGTACTTTAAATAAGGTTGGAATTTGTACAGCGCTCATTACAGAGTGGCTGCAAAATTCACTGGACGTGATTGTCCATTTTACAGTAATATGTAGCGAAGCGAGACTACAGGGACAGAGTCTCAGGTTCAATTCCCACATCACTCAAAGTACATAATAGTGTTGTTCACAAAATTGTCAATTTAATTAATCTCACTTCCTACGACATGGGACTCGTAACATGACTGAGGGAAAGTACGTAAATACGACATGTGCACGATTCGAAAGTGCAATAACTCAATTATTATTTAAAAAGATTCGCAATAATGAAATATTACAACAATATCTAGAAACACAGTAACACTATACACGAGATGTCACGTAGTCTCAGATAACGATATAGTTCAACTAATTCGACTAATATTATAGATGCGAATGTTTGTGTTTGTTTGTCAAAACGGCTGAAGAAATCGGGATTAAATTAGGAACAGGGATATAACACATATACTGTTTACCCCGCGGGATCCTTCGCCTCGAGCGAAGCCGCCGGCGTAATCTAGTATTATGAAGAGAAAGCATGCATAGCTGGGCATTAACTCGTTAATCCGTTAATCGTTAATTAACGAAGTTAACATTTTGATTAACGGATTAACTTTTAAGTTAACTTTTAAAAATGTTAACGGACACGTTAACTTCCGTTAAAATGCATTAAGTCCGTTAATCGTTAATCCAATGCCTACTATTTACTGCACGGCACCGCGGTGCGACGCGAAAAACAGGTTCAGACAAGTATGAAATGACAAGTTCTGAGCGGCGCGTGGCAGCGCGTGAAACAAAAAAAAATCTAGATATATTTGGCCGGTGCGTGCGAGTGAGAAAACTGCGAAGAATTTTTTTTCGTTTGATCTTTTCATTACTTAGCGCCGGTGCTTACAATGATGAGTGTTATGTTTGTGAGTGTAATTTAGCTAGAAAATATGTATTGTGCAGTGTAGTAATTAAAACCATATCATGGGAGACATGGAATCGAATACCAGCGATGCTGATGAGATTCCATGGCCACATTTACATTTAACTGAGTATGTGTATCCAGATCGGAACAGCAAATACTGTTTGCGTGTAAGCGATGCTTGCCGAAAGACACCAAAATAAAAGTTCATGTATCAAGTCTGAATAATTTGAAACAATATTATGTAAGACATGTGACTCATGTACCCTACATGAGTCACAGTACGTGCAGTTTGAATAGATTGTTAAGGCGGGCTTTAACCGGGGCAAGACAAAAAGGAGAACACATTCTGACAATGATAGCACAAGTAGCAGTAATCCTAATCCTGTTAAAAGAAATTAACGATTAACGAAGTTAACTATTTGATTAACGGTGCCCAGCTATGAAAGCATGTATGTATGTTTGTCACATTTTTACACAAGAACTACTGAATCGATTTCGGGAATTCTTCCATCAATAGAAAGCTGCATCTTTACTGAACAACATAGTATGCTATATTACTATTTTTTCATCTGCTCGAACTTATTCCACGCGGACGTAGTCGCGATGTAACGTGTTCATATGTGTCGCTGGGGGGATTGACAGGTGTATGTTTTTTTTTTAGGGGGGGGGGGGTGAAATCACCGAATTATGCTCCCGCCTTTAGTGTCAGACTCTTACTGACTAAAAATCATCATGTTATGCTTGTCGCCTGTTACACGGAAGCAACCAGCGCCCCCCATGGACACTACTAGTGGTAGTTGCTTGGAGATGTGCCCTAACTGGTGTAGCACTAGAGGAGCGCGATGCCGGCCTTTTTGGGACTAAGAATTTGGGATTGAAATAGGCCTCCACTTAGGGGAGGAATTAGGACTCCACTGCCCTCATTCACACAGCTGCACACGACGCTATTGTTTTATAATTGACGGGCTGACGTTTGACCTCTATCTCGCCTGGTGGTGCACGATGATGCGGTCCACTATGGAGCACGTCGACTCATAAGCTGTTTGCTTTGGTTGTTTGAAGCCGGTGTTCCTATGAATGCGTGGTATCACTCCAGTCGAGTCGTCGCCCATTCGTGCCGAAGCACGACTCCCCCACGTGATCATCCTCGATTCATAGACTCGTCAACAACACGAATAGTTTCACAAAATACATGATAGTGAGTTACGGAGTTGTGTCACTGTGGCGACACTGCGATAGCGGCGCGTATATAGTCGCCGGCGAAACAACGACAGACAAGTTGCTTGCACGACGTCATACAATGAACTCCTTAGTCGCACTGTTCTGCTTGGCGGGTCTGGCGCAGGTGAGTTCAATTACTTACTTATTTCATTTGTTATTCTTAATATTTTATGATTTGCTGTATAATTTATACCTTAAAACTGTCGTGTGGTGATGGCAAAGTAGATAAGATAATTATGTCACCACCGCTACTCTTCCCGCGGGTGTCATATACCCGACTAAAGAGCCTAAGGTGCCTGAGACCGGGCAACATGTTCTCTGATAAACATGAACTGTGATCTCCAACCGCCTGCCTGCGGAGATTGTGGCAAACCCGTCTTATATACCTCTAGAGGAGGCCAACTTAGTACTTCCCATGAAATGTAGCTGTAACCAAATATCTATTAATTTATGCTAAATGTTAATATTTGTATTCCAGGTCGCGTACTCTCAGTACGCCTACCCATGCGCAGCAGCAGCACCAGCCCCACTTCTACTACCAGCCCCCGCGGCCCCCGCGCCCTTGGTTCTCCCGGCCCCCGCAGTAGCCCCCGCCAACCCCTGCGCCGTGCCCCCAATACTCGCCGCCCTAGCCCCCGCACTTCCTACCCTGGCACCTGCGTTAGCTAACACAATCTCAGCGTCTATCGCCGCGTCGCTACCTCCTCTGCTTGACGCAGCTTTACCTACAGTGCTGACCTCTGTGTTATCTGCCGCTGGACCTCTACTAGAGGCTGCGTTACCTCCAGGTTGTGGTTGTGCCCCAGCTCCTTTAGCTCTCGCAGCCCCCCCAGCCCCTCTCGCTTATGCTCCCCCTGCCCCCCTCACGTATGCTCTCCCCGCCCCCGCTCCCTGCGCTGCCCCCGCGGTGCCATACACTGCCCTCCCCCCTCCACCCCCTATGTACGCGGCCCCCGCTTCGTGTTTGTGTTACTAAATATGTTGTAAATTGTTTCTAAAGTTTCAATAAATTGAATTTTCATTAATAAATTGTGTTTTGATTGCTTTTATTTGTGACGAGCAAGTTGTTTTGGGTCTAACTGCCGTACTCAGATACTTTGAATGATCACTTAAACTATTCCTCAGTAGGTAACGATTGTGTTCCCAAAAACAATTGCTAAGGACTGGGTTAAGTAACCATTAAATGATTGCGACTGTAGAGGTAAATGTTTCTAAAACTGATTGTGTACGTATCGAGGACACAGTGTATCAATCGGACAACATTTCATTATTTATCATAAAATATTTCACAATAATATTATAACAGTAATAATCAAGTGAAACACACAGCATAATCATTATGAAATCATTTAATAAACTTTGGTTAAAGAATTTAAACATTGAATTAAATTCTAAACAGTAGGTACTGAGCGGGCGGCGCGCCTTCGCGCGCTTTTTGATAAACAAAATGGCGGAACTGACGTCGCGCGCACCCACAACCAACATACAACGAAATAATAAACAAAAATACGTAATATATGTACCCCCGACTATACAAGACTACTACATAGACACGGCCACACTTCAATCTATACGATACCAGTGTATCGTGGTCTACCTTTGTATGATCTCTCCGAACATTCGAAGATTAGTTTATACTGGATTTATTTATTTATTCATAAAAATTTACTGGTTTTGCATAGCTTGATGTGTAGATAAAAGTATATAATAGAAGAATTTTCTATTAGTGGGAATGATGATAGGATCTGAAAATTAAACTAAAATATTTAACCCATTACACAGTATAAAAGAAAATATACGACAACTAATTTTTCTTTTTTTACCGGTCAAAATCACAATCGACAACAACTTCAGCCCGTAAGTCCACTGCTGGACCACGAACTTGTCCAAAAAAGAGATTGACTATAATCTCTACTCTTGGCCGATAGATCAAATATATAATTAATTTCCCTACCCTGTCATCAGCCCAAGTTTGTAGATCATACATTGATACATAATATATCATGACGTCACACCGCTTACACAACAATATTTGGTGTTGACTATGACACAGGGCTTACAACCGACTACTTACACTACATTTGTACTCAAACTGAACTGGGTTGTGACGTCACAACACAGTAAACAAAAATTATATTGCCATCTCTGTCTAACACACACAAAATTATATAATAAGACGAGACAGAGATGAAGAATACAGTCGGGGGAGTCATTCAAGTAAAAATGAAACAAAAATAAAACAACTAAATCTAAGATATGTACTGAGCGACTGACTACGTCGACTGGCGAGGACACATCACACCATTCTAGCTCTTAGACAAGCAGGGATATTGTTCATAATCGTTTGTAATGACGCCATTGCAGAATAAGGTTCATCTTACTAATATACATTTGATAATAGCTATTTAGATTGACCTTTTTCGACTGTGGCGCCATCTACGAAGAGTATAAACAATCACTTCAAATTGAATAGTTTAATCCCTGCAAAAAATACTCTAATAACAATAGCTTTCTTTACAAAAATAGCTAAACTCGTTGCGATGTTAAACCCCCGCCCGTACTACCACAGTTTGAGACACGCGGCGGTTGGAAACCACCGTTCTGACTAGAAACAACCAAATGTTCACTGCAACTAACAAAATACAACTCAAAACGAGATTCGTGAATTACTCAGATCATTAAATTATTATTATTGAGGTATTTATTTATTTGCTAATTCAACAAATTCAATTAAACTACTACATTGACATTAGCGACAGCTGTCAGAAATGACAGACGTCGAATCTGACAGCTGTCATGTGTGACAACTATGACTATAAGAAAAATAAGGATCGGTTGTATAGAGAAGAAAGTAGAGTATGAATAACTATTTTTATATTTTATGCGAATATTGATCTGAGCGTAATTTCCAACTGACAGGGGAGCGATATTGCCTCCGTTTTTAGGGCAACTGACAGGGGAGCGATATTGCCTCCGTTTTTAGGGAAAACTGCTCTAAGTGAAAATAATAATTTAAACCTAAAATACGTTACTAAGTAGACGGAACTGGAAAATACTACTTATACAGCTAAATGTATCAGTCTAAATCGATAAAACTACTAGAATACTTTGGGACGAATTTTAACAATAAAAATGACTAACTCGGTATTGCCAGCTCAAAATCGCGTTGTTTTAGTGAGCACAGTACCGCCCCCTGTCGGCTCACGCAGATGGTATCAAACTGTGGCGTCGCTTCTTTGAGACTGTGCGCTGCGACACACGACCTGATGACAGCACATCAAATTACCCGTTTCTTTAATGCATTGTCAACTATATTACAAAGCGTTAAAGTTGAAAATGTGTCAAACAAACAGGTGATTTGATGTGTCTAAATATTGAATATCTGATTGCAAGCAACAACAATTAAAATAATTCATTAACAATTTAATTTTTTTAGTGATCATTATATACATTATTTTTATAACCATTGGGATACATTATATAATAACCCTGATCTGACTGATCAGACAAAATACTTTAACAAAATGTTTTTACAGTTTATTACTCACCAGGTGGCGCTAAAACCTCGTGTGGTCCTATTTATCCAAAACATAATAAGATAGTGTCAAACCTTTGGACATTTCATTATTGACAGCTACATTGATTGAACAAACAGATCTCACGATACACCAGCGCCATCTGCTGAGCTCAAAACCGAAACCTTCTTGACTGGAATATCATTAAAACAATAATTTAATCAAACAAAACCATACATTGACAAAATTTTACAAATTGGATCAAAATCTACATTAACGCCATCTAGCGTCGTGTGCGCGCAGACATAAATTATAATACTTACAAACTAATTTGGCAAGTGAATATTGCACTAATAACATATAACGATAACAATGGCTTCATTATGACACGATTTAGCGACAATCTTAGGTTAAGCAACACACCACCACGAGGATTGGAAAATGATGGGTGGCAATATATATAACTTCACTTATGTTATATTTACGTTTATTGGACTTAGACGTCCAAATATAATGCCAGTTAAAGGCATAAACATAACGTTTTTCATTCCTTATTAGGATAAGCAGAAATGTACACATTTTGCCTGCACCGGGCATAATTCCAGACTGCAATTAACTATAGAAAAAAACATTATTTTCCCGGCTTGGGAATCGAAACCCGCGACCATCGTACTGATATACAGTCTGGATGAATAAGGCACTAAAATAATATCTTCGCGACATTTATAAATATCTGAAAAGGGTAGACAGAACTCTACCTAAAACTAGACTAAGTATGTCTTAGTCTAGATAGGTCACAAACAGTATCTGCTACCTTATTATGTGAACTGTGATTGGTTGAGATACTCACCAATCAGAGCAAAGGGTTTTGATAGATAATAATGCCTCTAATAAGATAGGAGCGCCACCTAGTGACTGCAGAAAGTAAAACCCACTTTGATATACCTCTAGAATATAAATTATACAGTAAATTATCTTTTTGCTCAGAACAAAGAGTAATTACTAGAATTCATTCAATACATTTGAAAAGCTACCTTATATCCATATGCATAAGGTTATTTATAAATGATAAATAACCGAATACATTTTTATTATTATTGCTTTATCATTACGAATTGAACTTTTTTCAAATTGCAAAAAAATTACCTTAAATCTGTGAATATAAAGTAATAATATCGAGAGGAACGTTGACACTGGAATTTCAACTCTATCTCACAGGCACTAAGGTATATTATAACGAATACCATGCGTGATTAAATACAACATTGTTTTTAATATTCCATTTGACAAAAAATATCATTTGTAAAGTAATATTTTACTAACTTCATTGATTGTAAACACATGTTTATAGCAAACAAAATTCCTTATTGAAGAATAATTTTATTATTCAAAAATAATTCATAAGTCAAAAACGATTTAATTTTGTAAATTGATTTATCTGTCCAAATTGTCTAGATTTTTTATCTTCTAATTACAAACAACGATGTATAACACTAGCCGGATTTTCAAAAACTCCGTAGAAAATAGCGAATTCAAAATTACACATACTGAAAACAACATTGCATTACCAACCTCTCTACCCTGGCGACCCCAAGCTCCCTACCCTGGCGGCCAGCCCATCTGGCGGCCCCCAAGTACATGGAGGTGTAGATGATAGACAGACTGCGCGCCGTCCCGTCCGTTGTTGACAATGAGCCGCCACCCAGACGGAGCCCGCGCCGAGCCCAGCGAACGAGCCACCAGCATTAGGTGACCGAGGAGCTGGAATTGAGAAATTGATCGTTAATCACAACATAGTATAAAAAAGTCTTTTCCCGCTGTCTGTCCCTATGTATGCTTGCCTTAGATCTTTAAAACTACGCAACGGATTTTGATTGCGGTTTTTTTTTCAAAAGATAGAGTGATTCAATAGAGGTTTTTATGGAGTAAACGAGTAGACGGGTCACCTGATGGTGAGCAATCTGCGATACCTATACTCGCAACACTAGACGAGTTACTGCGTTAAAAGGTCGGCCATTTAAAAAAGGAAATAATTTTTTTAATAATGAAAGCTCGTATCGGTTTCATACTTGTGGACTAACTTATAAGAGAATCAACAGTGGATGACAGTCCACTGGTACACCTATTTTTCTTTTTCTTTTTTTTATAAAAATGTTGCCCCATAGAATTTCCTCCTATATCGTGGGTGCGTTTACCAACATACAAGTTCACATACACATCACACACAGACACGGTACAACAATTTGTGGATCACACAAAGAGTTGTTCCGTGCGGGAATCGAACCCGCGACACGTTGCGCGGCAGCCGGTTGCCCAGCCACCGCGCCGACCGTGCAGTCACATGGTCTATGAACCTCTTCAACTTATAAGGGTTTGCCATTTACCTCAGTGCTTGGCACGCGGTTTGGAGAGTGCATATATAAGTGAATGCAGCTGTCTGGTCTATTGGTTAATATGTAATCCCTTACAGCCGATCAGTAACCAACCACAATCCATAATTTTAAGACTAAGATAAATTCTTGACATTAGTTGTATGGAATTTGGTATTTTCCTTAATCAAAAATAAATTATTTCGACTGTTCAATACAATATAAAAATTATCACATTTTCATTAATTGATTTTATGACCAACTTCATTTTAGAATCTTTAAGAAACAAGTATGTTCTTTGACGTTAAAAAAACGTGACGTCACAATACACAATCTCGTACTAAATTCATAAAAACTGTCGTTTTTGACAGTTCGAAAAACGTATTGAATTTGAATAGTTGTCAAGTACACAATTGCCGTCGCGGAGAACCTAACGGGTTATCGGGGCTCCGGCTCGACGTGCAGGAGAAGGAACGGGGTGGTTTTTAGTCATTAAGAGTCTGATACTCCCTCCCGCCTCACGCAGGCGGCAGCAGTCATACGATGACTTTCCCCCTTTAAAAAAAGTACCCAATTGCTGTCAAAAACTCTACCGTCTCCAAATGGACAATATAGGTAGCCTAAATTATATACAATCTAAATTCTATACAATGTCACCTTTGATAGAGTTGAAGCCCAATGTTATTGAGACATAATTATACAGCAACCAGCTACGTTATCAGGTGTGTACACACCTCGCTGGAATTCGCTGATAACTGATAATGATAGTCTGCATGTATGTATGTACTGGAGTTTTGTTACAATGTTATTAATGCTACATAATGGAATGTAACACCTTTCCAATGCTCAAAGGGGTGAGTCCCATATAACAGGGGATAAGGCTATCGTCATAATTATATCTGACGCGATTACAGACACCATGTTCAATTAAGTACTCAAAAATGCAACAATTAACTTCACGGTATCCGAAGTTGTGGCCAACCTAACCAGGTTACCACGGCTCCAGCTCTATGCAGGAGTAGGAACTGGGTAGTGTTTAGTCGTAAGAGTCTGACACTCTCGCCTCGCCCAGGGCAGGAGCAGTTGACACGGGTATCACAGGTTCGAATCTCACACGGAACAAATTCAGACAATCTTTAGGTAGTTTTATATAAAGTATGCTGACCGCCCACCGACTTCTAACCTATCAGTGGGTGGGTAACCTATCAGTACTAACTAATAGTCATTTTTTGCTTTTCATATTTTTTACTTATTTTTGTTTTCATTATTTGATTTTATGAAGTTGGTTTTTTAAACGCAAGTGTTTATGTTTGTAGGTTTATTGTTGTATACCATTGTGCTCTGTTAAATACATTCAATTTCTTTAATTCTTACTTTCTTCCTTACTCGGGGCCGTGTCAAATATTCAGCGTAATTGTAGTGAGTGCGTGAGTAACGAGTTGGCGCGCACTGATAGCGGCGCACTGCCCGGTAGGTACCTACCGCTGATAACTGAGGAATTCCGCAAGACGTGACACACTCACAGCCGACGTAACGACGACATACGTAATTTACTTGCAGAAATATATTTTCCAATTTCATAATAATATTAAACATTAGCGTCTGCCCGCCGCTTCGCCCGCGGTTCATAGGATAAAAAGAAGTTAGCCTGTGTTATTCCATACAATCGAATCCCTTCAGCCGTTTTGATGTAAAGGAGTAACATACACACAAACAATACAATCTTCCCCTTTATATAATAGTATAGTATAAGGTTAGTAAGAAGTAAGATAACATAATAACTACAAGTCTCTACTAATATTGTAAAGCTGAAAACTTGGTTTTTTTAAAGAAGATATCTTCAGAACTGTCCCCATACATTTAGTTGCCTACTCTCTCTACAGACAAACACTAAAGTGGCGTTTGGTTAAAGGCACCGATGAGTGATTGTGTATTATTGTCATTGTAAGTATAATTTTAGTTCCAGAATCCAATATATTTGAAGCACCCCTACTCTTGCAGCGAGTATTATCAGGGTAGATTAAGGGACTACATCAGAGACCGGGCAGGTGCTTCTCTGATAAAATTGACCCTTTTAAACTGCAATCTCCAATTAGTTTCCCAAGTTTGGAGATTAAATAAACCATTGTTGATTAACTCGTCGAGTACCGGTTTAATAGACACAATTAAAGAACAATAGGTCGCGGTCACCGGTGACCGCTTGGTGTTTGACAGTTTAAACTGTCAAAAACCGCGAGGTCACCGGTGACCGCAACCTATTGTTCTTTAATTGTGTCTATAATGACAGTACTCAACGAGTTAAGGAGTACAGTTCGTTGATAAACCTGATCTCATTAAACTGAAATCTTCAACTTGTTTGCTAAGTGTGGAGATTATGGTGAAGCCCTCTTTTGTGGAGGAATGTCCATAGTCCAGCATTGGATTGTCACGGGCAGTTTAATAACTACCTACTGGTGTGTTTGTTCTCACAGTATATTAGAACTTGATTAATTAAGTCCTCTTGTCAGATTATGTTGTTTTTCTAATTGTCTACTTAGTGGTAGCCTTGAATATAAATTTTGTTGACATTGTCTGAGTACCTACTGATGACTACATTGTGTGAAATTTTAATTTTAGAAGATTTTAACAATTTGGAATCTACATTAATACATTGAAATGTCATACTGAACATTTGTTCATACAAAAGTAGTTTCTAAGAATCGAAAATAAGGTCTATAATGGAGTTAGCGGAAAGAGGCCACCGGTGACGGCTTGGGCATTGAACAGTAAAAATAGATCCTTCTATTGTTACATGTAAAAATGCAACAGAAGTGTATTTTAAAACTTACCTAATTTAATGTTTGTTCAGCAGATGAGGCTAAGATTTTACAAAAGCAAAGAGTTCTTCAAACGGTTTCTAATGTTTATTTTAGTACCTAGCAGTGGAGAATAGATTACTGTTAACTGAAGAATCTAATATTTTGGAAGATGAGCAAAATCTAATCCTTTCAAAATCAAACCATAAAAACTGATGACTTGACCTCCATTTACATTGTAACTCAAATAGAATGGAACTGGAATGGAACCATATTTGTTGCCAAAGGAATCTACTCAAACAGCCAGAGGTTATACTCACTTCCATATCATTTGGCTCCGCATCCTGTAGCCGCGGGATCCTACGTTTCGGTATCACGAGGAAGTGCACGGGAGCTTGCGGAGATATATCATTGAATGCCAAACACAAGTCATCTTCATAAATAATATCCGCTTTAATCTCCTTCGATATAATCTTGTCGAAGATTGTCGGCCCCGGCGCAGCGACGCTCTGGGCCTGCGCACGACGCACTTCGTCGCTATACGGTCTACGCACCGCTATAGCCGACCCACGAGATAAATCATAAATATTCGTGGGATAAGACTTCTTCAGCCGGAACTTAAGAGCACGTTGCAACACTTTATTAAACATTTTTATTGTTTTTCACGTCGGAATTCCATCGTCACGAAACTAAATCACACAATTTTTACGATTGATAAGATTATGACTTTGACATTGACAGCAACTTTTTTGACAAACTTTTTGACATTTTGTTGACAATAGTTCAATTGTGTTGCTATCTAATAAAAAATAAAGCTACCAATATTGTTACTGACAGTGAAATGCATACATAAATTCACGCCTATCTCCCTGGGGTGTAGGCAGAGACTATGGAACGTCAATTACTACGACTCCTACATATCTCTTTCGCTTCATCAATAGTCACCAATCTTTTCACGTATGCTCGACTGACAGTGAAAAACTAAAACATTTTTACTTCCATATCTGCCGACAGAAGCAACCTACATTCAGCAGCTTCTTGCAAATTTTGTTAGGTCGTCTTTCTAACGAACGAATGGATCTGTTGCGCTGCGCTTAGCAATAATTCACCCTTAGACATGTGAATTTCTGTATGGAATCTATGTGTACTGACTATAACGACTAACAAGAGAAATCTTGACGTTGGGGTGGTTGACGGTGGGAGGTTCTTATTTATTCACTTATCACTTCGCTGGTATAGTTCATAATCAGAGGTCAGAGGAAGTTAAATCACTACAACATCATACAAAAAATATAATATTTTATTGTAAATACAATTATTTTTATAAAAATTACTTAAAAATAATAATTGAAAATATATTATATTTGACTTCATTATGACACCGTTACCCGTAAATATGTAACCTAAGATATCGAAGATTTCAAAAATATGTACTAAACATTTTTGTATTCATAATTAATCATTAATTATAACAAACATTGAAGCAGAATTAGAATGTTTTATTAAATTACTTAAATTTAATAGATTGTTTATATGAATTTTAAACTTTATGTAAATTTATGTAAATAAGAATTATTGTTCGTATTTATGCGTGGCTTGAATATAAACGTTAGCTATGTCAATCGTTCTGGTAACAACTAAGGCCCATAAAATGTATATATGCTCTATAATCTACATCATAACACGTCATACTAACTTTAATACAATTAATTACAAAAATATATTGCATCCATTCGCTACACAACCCTAAATATTAATATCATCGATTGAGCAAAGCTTGTTACGTATAGAAACTACTATAAATTCACTGATGCTTAAAAATTACGTGTCCTAATCTACGATTTCATCACATTTACAATTCACTAGTATCAAATCTTAACTAATTTACACTTTTATCATTCCATTCTTATTGTAATACATTACTACAAAACGTATGGACGTAATATTCATTACACTACGCATATATGTTGATTTATAAGTCTCTAAATGAGATAAAGTATTGTCAATTCTCAGCTCTGTCGTATACGCATGTAAGCTGAGCCGGTGACAGTCAGTAGCATTCTGAAGGTACGGTAGATGAAAGCGCGCAAGTACTGGTTGCGTAGTGCCAGGCGGCAGAGCAGTGTTACAACGAAGAACATGACGCCATGGTGCAAGTAGTACATCCTGGAATATTTTTAATGAATATTTAGTTATTTCCACATTGATATTTAGTGCTCAATCAAAACAAATTTGACTGCCTCGTTGGCCGAGTGGTCGTGAGTGCGACTACCGGGCAAGGGGTCTCGGGTTCGATTCCCGGGTCGGGCAAAGTATTACTGGGTTTTTAAAAAATTCTCAGTAATAGCACGGAGTCTGGAAATGTGCCCGGTATATGGCAATAGGCTCACTCCCTATTACATGGGACTCATAACATAAATAGTGAAAAGTGGGTGTTACTTCTGTGTGCACCTCTGCCTACCCCTTCGGGGATAAAAGGCGTGATGTTATGGTATGTCAAAACAAATCTTGGAGAGAAATTGAATATATACTGTGCAGTGGCAAAATTTTTCAAAATCTAACAATAAATTGACTTCATTTGATTTTGCATTAATGTAATAGGTGTATTGTTTACATTAAACTGTTCAGTCAGTATGTTTACACTAAAATGTCGTAGGAGTTGACGAGGGGATTACACTTTTAACAGAAACAGGATATTAGTGCTCTGTCAGATCTCTGAAAAACCACCAGATCCCCACCAAAATGGTCACCAGCTATTGACGTATCATTATGTCGCATGGCTTACCTGCGCAAATGTTTCTTTGCCTCGTTAATATCTTGGTCTTTCTCTTGTAACAAATATTTTCTTGCTCCTATTATGAAATTGCAGTAATGTTCATTCCAGCTGTAACAGTAAATTATATTTTAGTCTTATTTTAGTTCTTTAACACTCTTTACTTGTTAGATATTTGTTTTTGAACTACATATGTACTTATTCTGCTTAATATTCTGAATTAATTTTACTTACTTAATAGTCTGCGGGTCCAGGTTGTAGATAGCAGCATCTTGCGGCGTTAGTCTGGCGTGTAGTTTACGCACGTTGTCAGTCACAAAGTGCCACTCACGTACTGAGAAGAATCTTAACACCTCATTCATAGCAATGAGACGTTGACTCACTGTTATGAGGCTCAACCTGAAAATAGATACATTATTTATTTTAATTCTCAAAAATCGAATGAAAATATTAAAACTATTCACAGCTTGACATCTGAAGCTAATATTAAATTATTAACTTGGACTGTACCACCCACTTCGGGAACATAGGACCTTCTCTTTTGAATTTCGGTAAAAATAACAAATATCAAAACCGGTTGACACAGAGTGTACCAGTTTGTCACAGGTGCGATCATCATCATCCTATGTTCATCAACTGCTGGACATAGGCCTCTCCAATGGCACGCCATTGAGCACGGTCTTCAGGTCCTCTCACCCAATCACTGCCAGCCACCTTGCGGATAAACTGATATCGTCCCTGCACCAAGCTGGAGGGCGCCCTATACTACATTTGCCTAGACGCGGTCTTCACTTTAGAACACGTTTACCATAATGGTTATCGGTTCTTCGATAAATGTGAACGGCCCACTAACTTTGGTTCTCTGTCGGATCACTTAGTTTTCAATTCTACCCTTCAGAGGGACTCCGAGCGTCTCTCTCTAAATTGGTGGACCAATCGCCCTGTCAATGTCCACCTCTCCGGGTTCGTATGTCATTACCTACTTCAGGCTTTGCGGTAGCTGTGACGAAAAGACGTGGTTGAGTTTCCTATACGCTGCTCAGCTAAGCAGTATCCTTCTACGAGTCTCTTTCTTTGAAGATGTATTCCTGAACAAGTTCGAGAGCCAACCCATTGGGGACGATTGTGTCCCCAGAAAGACATGTTTGTTGTTTAGAACATTATATAAATACAATACTTACTTTTTTTGCCAAGCTGTAAATGCATAATATGTGTTTAACACACTGCTATTTGCCGAAATTATTTATGAAAACTGTGGTTGTTCCCTTGTTTAAAAACGGGTCTGGCAGTACATCCGATTTAAGAAACTATCGTCCTATATCTCTTGCTACAATATTCTCAAAAATTTTCGAAAGGCTGTTGCACCCTGAATTACTTAAATACACAAATTTTAGTGATGCTCAGTTTGGGTTCCGCGCCGGTTTATCAACGGATATGGCCATATTTGCTTTAAAAAATACAGTTAAATACTATAACTCGAGAAATACTACCGTGTATGCCTGCTTTCTCGATCTCAGCAGGGCGTTTGACACTATTAGTTACGATATGTTGTGGGCAAAGATGGAGGAGGCAGGCATACCAGGTGATATATTGGGAACGTTGAAATACTGGTACGGATCTCAGACCAATGTGGTAAAATGGGGTAATGGTGGCTTTTCTAACGAGTACACACTTAAATGTGGCGTAAGACAGGGTGGCCTAACATCTCCGTCCCTGTTTAACCTATATATAAATGGACTGATTGAGGAGCTCAGCAGATCAGGCGTCGGCTGTCACATGTGTAATGAACCAGTAAATAACTTAACTTAAGCTACGCCGACGACATGGTCTTGCTGAGCCCCTCAGTTGACGGCCTACGAACAATGCTTTCCATATGCGAAAAATATGCTCTGAGACATGGACTAACGTATAATGTTAAAAAGTCAGAAGTCATGATTTTTAGACATGACAGAACTTGTTGCTTTAATCCAGTAATAACACTTGGCGGCACTCAATTAAACGTTGTATCGAAATTTAAATATCTAGGTCATGTAATTAACAATAATCTAAAAGATGATGACGACATGGAAAGGCAAAAGAGGTCCATTGCTGCAAAAGCCAACATGTTGGCGCGCCGATTTGCTCGGTGCAGTAACGCAGTAAGGATCACTCTGTTCGTGGCTTACTGTCAGGCGTTCTACACCTGCTACCTATGGAAGAACTATACACAGCGGACGTATCACGCGTTACGCGTGCAGTATAATAATGCATTCAGAGCTATGCTCAACCTACCGTGGAGGTGTAGTGCGTCTGGCATGTTTGCCGGGAATAGGGTAGATGACTTTTATGCAGTGATGAGAAAACGGGCTGCCTCCTTCATGAACCGAATACGAAATACTGACAATATTATTGTCCAGGCTGTGTATGACTGCTGCAAGTTTGACATTTGTGACATGTAATGTAATTAATTAATTAATAATTTGTAATTTCTATTAATAATAATTTTTGTAATTTGTACTTTGTAATTTCTATTTTCTGTGTATAATTTTCTATGGGCATGTGCCTGAAATAAATGAATTTGAATTTGAATTTTGAATTTTTGAAATGTGAACAGTTCCCGTAAAATCTACCATTTTGGTAAAAAATCTTTGCTGTGACAACATCTAGTGTTTTCGTTTCTTTCAATGCAGAATTGCTAACAAATGCACTCACCTAGTTTTTATTCCTAGAATCTTTGAGATGTATTCAGCGATATGTAGCGGGGCTGTTTGCAATATAGTCTCCAACGTTTTCTGTGTAAGCCTGTAACAAGAATATTTATTTTAGTATGTAAAAATGTGAGTATAAAAATGTGATGACTTTCTTAGTGATGAAAGGCACAAACCATTATTTTATGAATTTATTAAAAGGACACTGTAGTAACAGCATAGTTCAATGAATGCGTTAACCTTAATATCTTAATTTTATAGTTCATAAACTATTGCTTAGGAGTTTGTTGTTTGTTTGATGGTGCTACTAGTCTCAGGAACGAAAGGTCCTATATAAAAAATATTTTTGTGTTATAGTCCATTTATCGAGAAAGGCTATAAAACATCACGCTAAAATCAATAGGCGCCGAGCAGAGCAGATGAGACCGCGCACAAGTAGTTAGTCATATAATATAAATGTTGTGGACGATACGTAAAAGTTTACGGGAAGCCCCTTTTCCCAAGCCCCACCTCCAGCAAGGACCAGTCACACACTTTTTATATTTATTATATAAATATAAGGCTTTTCCTAAAAGGAACACGTCAACCAAACGAACTTGTAGGTAACTTAAAATTTCTCTAATCCACAGGGTGTTCATAGTCGGCCTAGGGTGCTTACTCTTGCAACCAATCTCAATGTCAATGCAATTTCAATCCAATAAAATAATTATTCAATGTCAACATTAAACAACCCCTATCGTAGCTGTTGAAATAGCATTCGGAGTACGGAATATAAAGCCTCATTACGATAATACGATACTAATATCCACGCGATACGGATGCAATGAGCACCAGTGTTTCAACTCGAGAGTACCTACGAAATTTCACAATACCAATGTCAATCGGTCGGAATTGGATTCAAGAGTAAGCTCAGATTGCTTACCATCAGGTGATCAGTTGCTCGTTAATTTCACGTATCATATAAATATTTCTGATGAATTTGCACTGACTTGTTCTCCACAGTGAACCCGCTGGGGTACCAGAATGCGTTGTCGAGCGGGTTTACTCGTAGACGGTGGCGCAGCGCCGTCTCGAAGTCCCGCCATGTCGTCGGGTTCTCACATGTGCTGCAGTTGTACACGCGCACTGTTTCTGGCCTGGAAATAGCAATACAAGTCAACTAACTATACACGTGACTACTGATATATAATGACATCTTAATTTTATGACATTTCTAATTTATTTTCTGACTTTACTTGTTTTAATGTATTTGAATTGTTTTCAATAATAATAATACGGGGAAAGATAGATCTAGATTGGTTGGATACTCCAAGAGTCTAGACGGTAAACTTAGGGAGGTTTTTTAAACGGAGGTGGATAGACCGCACCTGTGTTCCGCATCCGTGTTCTAAGAACATGTTTAATTGTCAAGTTATTATATATGTATACATATTAACTATAACTAAATGAAAATATATACAACTTAAAATATAAATAACTATGAACCGTTTGGGGTTGAAACTTTAGGGCCGTGGGGCCCAAGTGCACATCTTCTTTACAAAGATATTGTAAGGAGGATGGTTGACACTTCAGGTGATCGAAGGGCTGGCTTCTACCTTGGACAAAGGTTAAGCATTGCCATTCAACGTGGTAATACTGCCAGTCTTTTGGGCACCCTACCTCACGATAATAATTAGGAAAATTTTTTTTTGATGCCTTATTATAAGCTTATTAATTTATTATTACCTTTTTTTAAGGTGTAAATATTTTAGTTCATAGTTATTTATATTTTAAGTTGTAGGTATATATTTTCATTTAGTTAGAGTTAATATTAATTGTATACATATATAATAACTTGATAATAATACTAATTTCAATATAATTGTTCTTTAATGCGACATAAATTAATACTGTTAATACAATTTTATATTTGTACACCGGAAACGGTAGTATGTGTGGAACTTTGTTCATTTTAAGATCTGTGTGCAGTGTGCACCATGTACTGAGAAATAAAGGACATTCATTCATTCTAAAAATTACGAGTCACGTGATATATATATATAAAAATGAAACCCGTTTCCCGTTGTCACGCCATAACTTGAGAACGGCTAGACCGATTTGGTTGATTTTTCTTTTTGTTGTGTTTGTTATTGTCAGGAGCAGGTTCTTATGACAAAAAAATCCTGAAAATCCTACGGGAACGGGAGAAAACGGGATTGCGCGTATATGAAGTCGCGGGCAGAAGCTAGTATCCTGTTAGAAGCTCATTGGCCGAGTGGTCGCAAGTGCAACTGCTGGGCAAGGGGTCTCGGGTTCGATTCGAATCCCGGGTTTTTAAAACAATCCAGTAATACTTGCCCTATCCTATGGGACCTGGCGACGGTTGGTTACCTTAATTAATGAGTTAGTATCTGGAAATGCCGTATCTCTGTATTTAATATCATGGACAGTACCGGGTAGTGCGGATGCGCACCTAGTGTTTTATTTAAGTATAACGAACGTCGCCAGGCTATAACAGTACACTTAAATAAATACTTTAATCATTTTTAAGTGACATTATGCCCGCCTTTTTTCAACGTCCTTGCACCGAAGTAGATGCTGCATCTAACTGCACTATTTCAATATACCTTATAAGTAGGAATATGCTTCCTATTTCAGCCGAATTCGGAAAGAAGTCTGTGCCAAAGGCCAGGCTAACCTGGTTAGGCAATAAGCAGCTATTGAATTTGATTTATTTATAACTTAATATTATTAGTCATCTTAGCAATTAGAACCGATACGGCCTTCAAAGTTTCAAGTTTACTCTTGCAAGCAAACTCATTTTCAAAATACCCGCAACGTATTTATGACTTCTCTGGTGTTACCGGTGGACTTATCTGGTGTCCGGGATGACCTGACGACTTATATAACATCAGATGATACTTTCTTTAAAAATAATCGTCTGTGATGTATTTTTCCATCGAGATACCTTTTTCGGCATCGACGTCTTGTTCGGTTAATAAATATGGTCTTACTAAGGGCCGATTTCTCCAACGCCAGATTAATTTTATCAGAGGAATAGGTATCTTAAAATATTTGACAATTCTTCCATACGAAAAACTGTCAAATATATGTCAATTTAAAAGAAATGAGAAATCAGTTAGTCCCTACTATGGTTCAGATTACCTAAGAGTTATGATTTGCTAGACCTATGGTCAAATAGTTTTATTGGTCCACAACTAGACCGATAAACAATAAAAAATATACGAAATATAAAAAAAAAACTAAATTTTCCCGCCATGATTCACTCGCGGAAAGATGTTACGGAACTACAAACGCAGACAAGAAGTGACATTGTTCGCGCAGGCGCAGGGTGACGCTCGCTCCATATTGTTATTAATATTTTATTAGAGTATTTAATGTTCCGGTGTTTTTAATTATTATTGTTATTGTAGCCTTCAACTGTTCATAAACTGTTCGCAATAAAACAAAGCATAGTGTAAGGTGTACCTACAGAGTCGTGGTTGCCGAAAATGGTGTGATTGTAATTTCCTGCCCAAACGAAATGTCTTTCTGGCTATTAACTTTTATTTTAATTGCTGTTAGTCATTAATTTGTATTGTTAACTAACTGATGTCTGTGACTAAATTTCGTGTAACTACTTACCTATATTTTTACATTACCTCGTCACAAATTAGATGGAGTTGATAGAGAGGAAGTCCTTTTAAATCTTCGAATAAAATATTTGTGTCATAAATTATTTCATATTTGTTAATTTTTTGTATAGATTTGATTTAGACTCATGTAATAAGGATCGATGTCGTATGTAGCTAGTGATTGTACACCACCAGTTAAAAATTCATAGCTTGATAGCGTGCTATTAGCAAGGACTATGTCCAAAAGTGGATGAAGTGAGCTAAGAGATAGATGAATAAGGATCTAAATAATTGCCTTTCACTGCTCACATATCCTAATCTCTGCGAAAAACCTTGGACCATTATCACTTACCATAACAACAACATTCACCTATTTTTTTTTTGCAAAAATCAAATCAATATCTCTACTAACCGGTCTACAGCAGTCTCCCAAGCGACAGCAAGCAGCGTATCTATAGCCATGTCGACTGGCAACATGTCAGCTCGGGCGGCCATCTTGCAGCAGAACACGTGGAGCAGGCCCTTGCCGGCTGCCACTACAACACCGCTTGGACCGTTCAGATTCTCGATCCAACCAGGAAACGGGTGTCGGAGAGATGATATCACTGGGAAAATTGAAGTTTAGTTTTAGAAAAAAGAAATGGTGCTTTTGAAATGAATAGTGTGGCTATCCTTTGTGAGTGAGGATGTTACTTCAGAAATTATATTTAGGTCAAGAAAGCTCCGCACAGGAGAACGTAACGTAAGGTAACATACAGCCCTTTAGCCACTAAAAGCTAAATGCTGCATAAGTACTTATCATATCAGCACCCATTTTTCACCAGCTGTTATCTCGACCCAAGAATCAAGCCCAAGATTCTTCGCTATCATCGGTGAGCGAGTGGGTCTGCCGATTATATTCTCACTAACTAAGTAGTTACATATTTACGAATTATTTACCAATAGTAGGTCTGAATATGGCGACTGGGTATCCTCTGTTCCCGTGTTCCTGCACTACGTTCTCTGCCAGCGCCTTCGTGAACGTGTACGTGTTGGGCTTCGGGGAAATGTACCTGGCAACAGATAATTAAAGGCTAGACACAAGGGACACTCGACATTGACTCATGAGGTCTGATGGTATTTAGGGACAACACAACCCAATCGCGGTGTTCAGTCCCTAAGTCCCCAAAAGACCGGCAAAGGGCCTGGGTATTGGACACAAGGAACTGAAGATTATTTGCAAGGACTAAACTATAGTGATTAGGTACGAGCTGATGAATTTGATGATAATGTAAGAGAATAACCAATTTACTTTTTAACAAGAATACTGACTGTGTATTGATCTGTCCGATCAGGTCTACCGGCAGTGTCTCGGCGAGGGTGCAAGCCTGAGCCAGCGGTACTGGTGCAGGGTACACACGCTCCTCCACCACTGTCAGCTCTGCGTTGCTGTATGCTGTTGATACGTGGATAAAGGCCTGGAGATAAAGATGGTAAATTTGATGATCAGCTAAATGAAAAGAATACAAAATCAATGTATTGGCAAAAGCTTTCAACTTTATTGTAAGCTTGTATATCCTTTGGTTGTTGTGCCGAGTCTAGATGTGATCTCTAACTTGTGTTTGTAAACGCACGTCAACGACACAAGAAATAATCCTAGTATTGTTAAAAATTGAGAATTTATCGTTAAAAAAGAACCTATAAAAAGTATCATCTGCTAGCGAAAACGCATAGATCTTCGAATACGTAAAAGGTATACCTACATTTATTGAAGTTGGAATAACAATAAATCTAGATATATAGGTAATCTATCCACGCCTCCGCTTACAGGAAGTAATATCATCGTCCAATAACATTTTATTTCTGCATAATCATAAAATCTAACAGGTAACCTTGAACTTGAAAGTAATGCAAATAGCGAGAGTTTGTAAAGGTACTATCTAATAACTAGGCTAAATGTGGCCTTGTCTGTCAGTAGCAAGCGGTCAGCTGTCTATCATCTAATTACTAATTACTGTATCTATGTTCTCAGCTGGTTTACCTTCAATGTAAGTCGCCAGTTAGCTAAACGTTGCTAATACCACCTCTGCCATCAAATTCGCCCACTATACCAGGAACAAAGTAGTCTGTTACCTAAAATATATTTTTGGCTATTCGATCGACTTCAAAAAATATATAACGCTTGCTAAATATACCTATGACACTGTTTATTAGAATAGAAACGAAGAGGTTAGCATTTGTACTTCAAAGAAAGTACCTGTAAATAATTATTATGTTTAAAATTAACTATTACTGTTTATGTAGGTATAATTATTTTAAATTGTAATGGATATGGTAATTTAAGTCATATTACGTCTTTATGATTTCCTTAGTTCCTTTTTTTATGCAGCTCATCAAAACTTCGTAAAACGTATTGTATAACTGATTAATAATCTAAATATAATACTTAAAAAAAACAATTGTACTAAAAAACTTAATCTGTTCCTATGGAACAAAACGGTGTTATTTCAATTATAATATTGTGTTGCAATATTTTTTGCATGACGCACGTTTATGACCATTTTACACTATACTAAAGATCGCAAAAAAGACAAAAGATAATTATTTTACTCAAAATTGTCAAACATTTGATTTGATGATAGAGTTCATACAATACATTAGGTATCACCGCACCACCTCAACGTGGAGGAGTAAGGGGGAGGCCTTTGTTAAGCAGTGGACGTCTTCCGGCTGTTGATGGCACATCATCATTATCATCACTTCGTGTTTCTTCCCAAGTCGTAAGAGTCGATTGTAGACTACACATTTACAGAGACCGGGTGGCAGCACTTTTTGAATTTAAATCTGAACCTTTTGTTATATCTCGATATATATTTGTTCGATCTCGATCTCAGCAGGGCGTTTGACACTATTAGTTACGATATGTTGTGGGCAAAGATGGAGGAGGCAGGCATACCAGGTGATATATTGGGAACGTTGAAATACTGGTACGGATCTCAGACCAATGTGGTAAAATGGGGAAATGGTGGCTTTTCTAACGAGTACACACTTAAATGTGGCGTAAGACAGGGTGGCCTAACATCTCCGTCCTTGTTTAACCTATATATAAATGGACTGATTGAGGAGCTCAGCAGATCAGGCGTCGGCTGTCACATGTGTAATGAACCAGTAAATAAGTAACCAGTTGACGGCCTACGAACAATGCTTTCCATATGCGAAAAATATGCTCTGAGACATGGACTAACGTATAATGTTAAAAAGTCAGAAGTCATGATTTTTAGACATGACAGAACTTGATGCTTTAATCCAGTAGGTAATAACACTTGGCGGCACTCAATTAAACGTTGTATCGACATTTAAATATCTTGGTCATGTAATTAACAATAATCTAAAAGATGATGACGACATGGAAAGGCAAAAGAGGTCCATTGCTGCAAAAGCCAACATGTTGGCGCGCCGATTTGCTCGGTGCAGTAACGCAGTAAGGATCACTCTGTTCGTGGCTTACTGTCAGGCGTTCTACACCTGCTACCTATGGCAGAACTATACACAGCGGACGTATCACGCGTTACGCGTGCAGTATAATAATGCATTCAGAGCTATGCTCAACCCACCGTGGAGGTGTAGTGCGTCTGGCATGTTTGCCGAGAATAGGGTAGATGACTTTTAAGCAGTGAAGAGGAAACGGGCTGCCTCCTTCATGAACCGAATACGAAATACTAACAATATTATTGCCCAGGCTGTGTATGACTGCTGCAAGTTTGACATTTGTGACATGTAATGTAATTAATTAATTAATAATTTGTGATTTCTATTAATAATAATTTTTGTAATTTGTACTTTGTAATTTCTATTTTCTGTGTATAATTTTCTATGGGCATGTGCCTGAAATAAATGAATTTTATTTTTTATTTTTTTTATATGCGATCTTTACCAAGTGTAATTATGGCAAAACTCATTTATTGTATAGAATACATAAAGGCTATATTACAGCACTATTAGTACTTTCGTGAGACATAGTTACTAAATGAATTATTATGTTTTCTGCTTTCTGCGTTTCGCATTCCGCGATACGCGACGCGGTGACTGTCACGCATCACGCTGCTACTGCTCATGTATATGTATAAGCCTCTAATATGGCTTGAATTTTTATTTGACAAATACGTTTTATTGACATTAAATTTTAATTAAATTGGTGACATTATATTTTGAATTATCTTATATTACAATAATTATGTTGAAAGTTTGAATTTTGAAGGTACTTGATTTTTTTCCAAATAACATTGTAAAACTGTAATTTTTGTAAATTTTGTAATTTGCATGCCTCAAGGCGTAGTATGGTTGGAACTGTATCTACTTATCTGCTAACAACTTAATTTACCCATATTAGCAAATAAATGATTTGATTTGATTTGATTTGATTTGACACTAGTTGAGTTCCTCGTTAAACAGTTACGCGAGGAATGAGAAACCAAAATTAATTACAGCAGTAGATTAATTGTCATCCGCTGTTGATTGAAGTTGTAGTTTTTGTCTAATTAACTAAAAAAATGTTCTTACAAAAGCCTATTTTAAACTGCTGACGAACGTAAATTAACATAAATTAACATAATTAATTAATAAACATAATTACATTAATAACTTACTATGTCAAAAGCCGTCATAAGATTCTGTTAAAGTTTTTGTGATTTGTAAATTGCAGTTTTTATATTTTGAGCATATTAAATTGTGGTTTAAACTGTCAAACACCAAGCGGTCACCGGTAATCACGGTACTCAACGAGTTAATACCCATATAATACAAAAAATCAACGTTTACGTAAAAATAACTGCTATTATAGAGTGTAATGTAATAGAGATTCCCATCATTATCTGTGACTTGTGTATCTTCAGACCTTAACGCAATTTAAACACACCTACATTTTTTATTCTTGATAGGTTGATGTTTGGCCAACATCTCGCCTGGTGGTAAGCGATGATGTGCCCGACGATGGAGCACGCCTACCTATGACTCCTATGAGCAATCTTTTTTTATGGGACACAGCCTCTCAAAACCGCTGCAACCCCAGTAAGCCAGGAATGCTAGAATCTAGAACCGTAGATAAAACTATGAAAACACCGAACCACTGAAGTTCAGCGCGTCCCAGGGACATGAACTACTGTCTTGGATCCCGCAACGAAATTAATCAGAAGATATTATAATAGGAGAGGACAAAACGATAATTTCAACTTCCCTCGGTGAATTATTGTATGAATTAAGCCTAAAGGCACAAAAAAGTCTGTGTACATACAATTGGGAGAAGCCCAGTCGAAACACCACAGAAAGAAAAACTAAGTGGGTCCAATGAGCAATCTGTTCACTCGGGACTTGAAGACACCCAAGTTGTATAGTTTGTCGGGAAACTCACATTCCATCATTTCACAAAATATTGTGATAATCGTAAACCAGCAAGGGTGTTCCCTAACTTTCAAACCAAAATGACATACAACACTTTAGGCTACGGTCGTCTTCTGTAAGTAAACAATGATAATAATGTCACATCTAGTCAATTTATACATCTGTGTAAATTAATTCAGATTTGTGTAGATTACCTTTAACTAACTTTTTTTTTAAAGTAGGAATAGTTAGATCTTGATTAGCAGGATGTTCTTACCTCCATGTTGGGTAGTTTGTCGCAGATGTCAAGCAGTCGCTCCACGGAGCGCACATTCTGGTCGATAGCGACCGGCAGCGGCTCGTCAAACTTCAGCGTCGCGGCTGAGTGGAACACTATGGACACCTGGGATATAAACAAACAATCAATATATAAAAACCGACAAAGTGTACACTCGATCATCATTAGGCGATGTTCGCATGCACTTGGCGCCTGCGACCGCAGGGAAAACGCTCGGTGGATATCGAGTTTGTCTTAGGATTTTGTTTAAAAATTATACTAACGGAAACTTTGCCTTTAGTAGGTACGTATATGAATGTACATACATAATTATAAAATCCCTGCAAAGTGAAGACATAGCCAGGTTCAACGATTCGTGCATATGCAACCCCTTCAACCCCTGTTTCGAACTAAACATCACTTGTTCACTTGTAGCGCTGGGAATGTCTTGACTAAAAACGCAATAATTATTAATATTGGTGCACAAATGAACATGGCATGTCGGTTTACTCAAAATGATCTATCAAGTCAAACCTATAGTCATGTTGGTTCAGGAACTTAAATGACATTCAATCAGTGCTATTGAAAAAGTTTTTAACTTTGTCCTTGAAGTTCAAATACCCTAAGTACAAATAAAAGTTTAATAACTAACCGATGGAGCGCTTACTCACCATGTTGCCGTTGCTATATGTACAACTTTATTTGACAACAATACATTACACCTATATGGCTACTTGAGCTATTTTCATCACAGGCCTATTACTTCCAACCAGATCTGATGGCCATGCACTGGCCCGCGGCCTACAGAAACATTGTACTACCTACCCGCATCATGTGTCGCAAATATAAGGAGGTACTATCAGAGAACAATTTTATCATACACTGTTTCGTCTGCGTTTCTTTTAGACGATTTTTCTCGAGTAGTTGACGATCCTTTAGTAGTATCAGGATGAAATTAACCAATGTCAATTAAGGACGAATTTCATAAAATGGCTCCTCCTGTCTTAGGTGAGGCGAGTGACTGTAACTTGCCAACTTCTGCGTTCTGCTGCGGCAATGGCTAGAATGGGATAAGCCGGTAAACAAACGTGCAGACGGTTCATCTAATGGTAAGCAATCGGCGTCGCCATGGACACCTGAAATACCAGGGGCCTTACAAGTTCGTTACCGGCCTTTTGTGGATTAGGAAATTAAGGATTGTTAGGGATTCAGGAATTGGGGAGATTAGAGAAGGGGAGGGGGGGAATGGGCCTCCAGTACCCTCACTCACACGACGAAACACAACGCAAGCGTTGTTTCCCGTCTATAGATAAAGGTGCTCCATTAATGGTGATTTTAAATTGGTCCAATAAACAATCAACTCGTTCTCCTTTATAATATCAGTAATTCAGAATACAAAGATACAAAACCACTAGATGTCGCAACCCATATAATGTCGTAACTCTGAGCGAAGTATACGGAGCTGCCAATCATCACAATTATTTGTAATTGCAACGCATTCGCCACCGAACGCAGATTGTATTACGAAATTATATTACACGGAATACATGCGTGGAGAATTTAATATTTATTTATTTTATAAATAGTACCTACTCCATCGAGGCTGTTCGACTTCAATTGAATGCAACATGAAGTTTTTATAGCATTTAGCGTTTCTCGATAATAGACTATCCAACATGAGAGGAGTTCTTGACAACAAACTGAAATATTTAACTTAATTACACATGACAGAATACTAATAATATATTAGTCCTTGAAAACTCACAGTATGTCATTTTTGTCTGTCGCGGCCGAGATTTGCCGATCTCCTTTGGATCAGTACCTAAATTACCGCGTTTTTGTAATATTAATATTAGTATACACTGCCAGCGACCACAACTATATAGTATTTGCCTACTTCAACTAAAATTAATAAATGTTATGTACGTTTTTGCTACTCAAGTTTCTCTTGAATTAGCGGCTAAGTGCGACTATCCTCACGTTTTAAAAAGCATAAATAGGATAGTCAAGTCACATGTTTCAGAACGTGTTCATAATGAGATGTTGACAGGATACACAGCTTTTTTTATGAAGAAAAATCTTATAAATCGATAAGTGTCATTTCTTGCAAGTCTAGATATCTGTGTACTTACTATTACTATTTGAAAAATCGCTGCGTTGCGGTCCTACAAAGAACAAGTGAAGTAAGCAATGTTTATATAACATAACATCACGCCTTTTATTACTGAAGGGGGTAGGCAGGGGTGCACAATACGGCACTTAATGCCACTGTACAATGTAACACCCACTTTTCACTATTTATGTTATGAGTCCCATGTAATAGGGGGTGAGCCTATTGCTATACACCGGACACAGTTCCAGATTCTGTGCTACGACTGAGATTTTTTTTAAAACCCAGTAATACTTTGCCCTACCCGGAAATCGAACCCGAGAACCCTTGCCCGGCAGTCGCATTTGCAGCTACTCGGCCAACGAGGCAGTCAAATCAATGTTTATGTATTTTACATATATCAAGCTAATTTTACAAAACAAAATACCTTAATCTAAATCTTTTGTGAACAAAAAATAAAAAACAAATCTCCGAACAAGATGGCGGGCATTTCGACATGCCACAGATAACATCATTGCTTTTTAATTTCATAGCAGAATTCGAAGGGCCTTAGTAGGCTAAGGGCATAGCATGTACTGCCATAATATTTAATTCACGGGGGCTATCGCGGCCAGGGTCTTACATTCTCCATACTGCGGGCAGTTTGAGACACCATGGAGCACCCAAAGGGCCAAATTATAGAACCAACTGTTGTTTGTGGCCTCGCTCGCCCACTTGGTCAAAGGATAGCCTATAACTAATTATGTAACTATATCTCTCTATCTACAGCTTCGTACTGACTCCAGACAATTAGTAGGTAGTTCTGGAGAAACAAAGAAACGACACTTTTCTTATTTTAATAGTAACGATGTCTTTCTAATGAAAAAAAATATACTTTTTAAATAATAACAGAACAATTTTCATTCGTATATTCTATATTCCCACTGGATCGGATTTTGTATCATCTAAACCAGTGTTTTTCAAACTTTATCATGATGCGGCCCCCCCTGGTATATAAAAATATTTCGCGACCCCTTGACCCTTCACACACCCGTGTATGTTACAGTATTACCAATATTCGGATATAAGTATTTTAGATTAGGATTCGGATATAAGTACATATTTATCGGATATGAAAACGTATTATTTTACAATTACATTACACCTGGAATTCAAGTCTTCTAATTTGGATACCTTTTGGTTAATGACAAAAAACCGTCTTTATGACGACAATTATGGTAATTCGGGTATACTGTGATTGATAATAAACCACAACTATCAAGCATGAAGCCATCGAAGTTAACTCGCCACCTTAATTTTTTGAGAGAATATGCAAGTTCTTAAACATTAAAAAGCTGGTATAGTACAAATGTCCAACCTAAATGAGAAAGCGTTGCTTGCTAGTTATAGAGTGGATTTTCGTGTGACTAAAGCAGCAGTAAGTAAGAGTAATTTTAAAGTCTTACTTAATAAATAAATATTAATTATCTTTATTGTTATTTTTTTTACTAAAGTACCCAGTTTTTTCGACCTCTGGCGACCCCCCTACAGAAGCTTCGTGACGCCCCTGGGGGTCGCGACCCACAGTTTGAAAAACACTGATCTAAACTATAGACGCTATTATTTCGTTTAAAACTAAACATTAAACACATTAGTATGGATGTGTGGTGTATGTACTCTTGTATTTTATTTACTTTTTTTACGGCATAAGCCGGTAAACGATCAGACGGACCACCTGGTGGTAAGTCGGCGTCGCCCATGGACACTTGTGATACCAGAGGTGTTATCGAATTTTTGGGGATTAGGAATCTGAGGATTGTTGATTAAGGGATTGGGGAGATTGAGGACGGGAAGGGGGTAATTAGGCCTCCAGTAACCTCACTCACACGACGAAACTCAACGCACGCGGTGTTTCACATCGGTTTTCTGTGAGGCCGTGCCCATTCTTGCCGAAGCTTGGCTCTCCCACACTTAAAATGTAGTATATGTTGTATGTACTCTGGTATTGCATGTATTTCATGTCATGTTGCATAAAACATCAAGGTGAAGTGCGCAGCTGATGACCCGCGACCCGCGACCCGCGACCCGCGACCGGGTGATCGACTTCTTAATCGCAGTGTTACGAAACTTCCCAATGATGGTATGAATGAGCCGACGGACTCACGCCGCTAGAAAATCGCGCCGTGAGTCCAAATTTTTTTTTTTTTTTTAATCGGGGAAAATCATCGAATGACTGCTCCCGCCTGGGTGAGGCGGGAGGGAGTGTCAGACTCTTACTGACTAAAAACCACCCCGTTCCTTCTCCTGCACGTCGAGCCGAAGCCCCGGTTACCCGTTAGGTTCTCCGCGACTCCGAATCGGCATCGGCCCTACTCCGAATCGGCATCGGCCTTAAATCGGCATCGGCCTTAAATCGGCATCGGCCCTAAATCGGCATCGGCCCTAAATCGGCATCGGCCCTAAATCGGCATCGGCCCTCCGTGAGTCCGTATAGCGTGAAGATAAAGACGTTTTTTTACGGCATAAGCCGGTAAACGAGCTGTCGGATCACCTGATGATAAGCAATTGGCGTCGCCAATAGACACACGGAACAATCGTCAAAATCCTATTCCACAAACGGCCGGTAACGCACTTGTAACGCCTCTAGTGTTGTGGGTGTGATCCTTCTGCTCGTTTACCGGCTTATGCCATAAACAATATAGTTCTCTAGCTCCGCACCTCTCTGAGCTGTGCGATGGCGTCAGCATCCATCCCGAGCTGTGGCTTGGACACGTCTCCCGACACCACGCACAACTTGTCCAGCTGGCGGTGGTTGCGTGCGCGCACGTTGTCGAACACCTGCGGAATATTGCATCGTGTAAGGGGTAGGGGGGGTAGGTGCACATAAATATATGTAACTTTTATCACCCGTCGTTATAGAGTCGCTGTCAATACCATAACTAAATAACTAAACACACATAACATAACATCACGCCTTTTTATCCCCGAAAGGGTAGGCAGAGGCACATTACGGCTTACGGCTCTTAATGCCACTATACAGTGTAACAGGCCAAGTGGTCGCAAGTGCGACTGCCGGGGTCTCGGGTTCGATCTCGGCTCAGGCAAAGTATTACTGGATTTAAAAAAAATTCTCAGTGGTAGCACGGAGTCTGGAATTGTGCGGACACAATATAAATATATACCGGAGTATATGGCAATAGACTCACCCCCTATTACATGGGACTCATAACATAAATAGTGAAAAGTCGGTGTTACATTGTACAGTGGCATAATGTGCACCTCTGCCTACCCCTTCGGAGAAGAAAGGCATGATGTTATGTTATGATTTCTCGAATGTCACAAGCTCATCAAACTACCTGATTTAAAAAACTTCTAACACATTTTCAACCTTCATCTTTTAACAATAAAGTTCAAAATCCCTCATTACGGCGTAGTATACCTTAATGAGCTTCCACATACATATCACCACACCACTCACCTGTGACTGCTTGAGCTGAGCGAGTCTCTTCTGCGGCGAGTGTCCCTTCTTGTCGCGCATGAGCAGGTGCAGGCGACCGACTTCGGGGCATGTAGATAGTATGCGCTCTACTAGCACCTGGATGGAGACAGAAAGTATTAAGGTAATAAATATACATACATACATACATATATACATAACTTTGTAGGCAGAGACTATGGAACACCAATTACTATGGTAATAAATATAGGGTAACATATTTCTAACTAGCTAAATACGCGCGGTTGCATGCACTCTACTCGGCTCCTATTGATCGTAGCGTGATTTTTAGTAGCCTATAGCCTTCCATGATAAATGGACTATTCAACACAAAAATAATTTTTCAAATCGGACTAGTAGTTCCTGAGATTAGCGCATTCAAACAAACAAAAAAACTCTTCAGCTTTATTTAGTAGTATTTTTTTAAGGGGGGAAGATCATCGAATGACCTACTCCGGGCTCCCGTCTGGGTGAGGCGGGAGGGAGTGTCAGACTCTTACTGACTAAAAACCACCCCGTTCCTACTCCTGCACTTCGAGCCGGAGCCACGGCAACCCGTTAGGTTCTCCGCGACTTATTTAGTAGTATAAGATTATTAATGTAAGTCGGCTTCATTTCAAGGCGGTGCCCTCCGCCTTGAAGATATTTTCCATGACACAGGACGGTAAACGAAGTGACAGATCACCTGATAGCAAGCAATCGTCGCCGCTCACGGGTAGCCGCAGCAACACCACCTAGGTTTTTACTGATAATTCGAAATTTCAAAGTGAGCTCGATCGCATTCTCGCCATTCATTGGTCGAGATTGTCACAACCAAGGACATGACGGAGCGGGGTCGAGTTCATTCGATCTCTCGAATAGAGAAGAGCAGAGGAGTTACATACTTGGTCTTTTGGGGGACAGCTTAGCCGACTACTTATTGACGCAGCGAAACACAATGCAAGCGTTGTTTCACATGATGATGATGATGATCATACCTTCCCCATGAAGCCAGTAGCTCCGGTGATGAGTATGGACCTTCCCGCATAGAACCGCGGTATCAGCGGCTCCGCGGGGCTTGGAGACACCGGGCGAGGAACCATTGTTGCTGCGAAATAAAAATACACATTAAAATTAAGCATAATACATTTGACACCACCCCTACTCTTCCCGTGGGTGTCCTATACCCAGGGCCGTCTTAGATCACACAAAGAATTATTCCGTGCGGGAATCGAACCCGAGAAGCGGGTGTACGTCCTTTTTTATGGAATATATGGAATCCCTGATTCCCCGACATCCCTCAAATTCCTAATCCCCAAAAGGCCGGCAACGGTATTGTGTTCCAAGTGTCCATGGGCGACGCCGATTGCTTACCATCAGGTGATCCGTCTACTCGTTTACCGGCTTATACCATAAAACAAGTCTAGCACTGGACTGTTTTGATGACGACGTCTGGTAAAACCCAATATAATAATATTGTCAGAATAGTGAACTCTCAAAGTACTAGATAAACGTATTAATTAATTAATTATTGTTAAACAAGACCCACACACACCGCAGGTAAAATACCACATTATTTGCTAGACACTTGAATCCACCGACGGTCATACACCATCGGCTCTTGACTATGACTTTGAGCTGTGAGTGCCTGAGACTCAGCCGTCAAGCGTTGCTAGTCAATATAGGTATAATACGCTGTGAACTCTGTTTCGTTTTCGTTCCGAAATAAAATGGTTCTGTCTCGGTAATACAATAGTTTTATAAAGAAATACATCACATCATCAGTTCATCACGCCTTTTATTCCCGAAGGGGTAGGCAGAGGTACACATTATACCACTGTACAATGTAACCCACATTTTTCACTATTTATTTATGTTATGAGTCCCATGTAATAGGGGGTGAGCCTATTCCCATATACCGGGCACAATTCCAGACTCCGTGCTACTAGTAAGATTTTTTTAAAACCCAGTAATACTTTGCCCGACCCGGAAATCGAAGCCGAGACCCCTTGCCCGGCAGTCGCACTTGCGACCACTCGGCCAACGGGGCAGCCCAAGAAATAAAATACTTAAAACAAAACATAACTTGTGAACCATTGCAAAAGCGCATACGAACTCATAGTACATTATCAAAACATCACGCGCCATGTAATTGTCAAAGACGTACTTCTCGTTGGGAGGCACGTGCGATGCGAATAGTGCCTACAAAACGTCCAGGGTTTCATATGTGCATATTTCCATGTAGACGGCATAATTTGCGTCCAAGAGTCCATTTCGGGGACGACGGGGATGGGACTCGTAATAATAAAAAGGGACAGTAAGTAAGTCTATCAAAAAGGGACGGCAGGTCACCTTAGGTATACGAAATACGACACCCGCAGGAAGAGTAACGGTGGTAATAACTTACATAACACTTTTACCCTCGAATGAGTAGGCAGAGGTGCACATTACGGCACTTAATGAGGTACAAAGTAACACCCACTTTTCTCTATTTATGTTATGAGTCCCATGTAATAGGGGGTGAGTCTATTGTCATATACCAGGCACAATTCCAGACTCCGTGCTACTAGTAAGAGTTTTTTTAAAACCCAGTAATACTGTGCCCGACGCGGGAATCGAACCCGTGGTATTAATTTCTGTCTAAATAATGTCTGATATTTCTGTATCTCACGTACTAACAACGTTTCGAGACCGGAAATAAAGTTGACGTCACTTCACTCTACAACATTTCATACAAAAATTTACAGAACATGTTAATTTCTTATACATATATATACAAGAGAATACTGCGGAATTCCTCGCTCGAAGGTAACAATTATTGTAACAAGACTAAACAATTACAGAGGTGTATACGTGACGAACTAACACATGAGTTGATGTTTGTTTGGTCAGACGTAGCTGCGATATAATGGAGACTAAGTTTCCACAATTACGGAATATTATGTCTGTTTGTCTGTTTGTCTGTTTGCTGGCCTTGTGCTCGAGGTTTAGATCTATGTGTGTATTATGTATCTACTTGTGTACCTATGTATGAGTAACGAAGGAATAATTGAAAATGTTACGGAAAATAGAGAGCTCCAAATATTTGGAACATCCAAATTCTGGTAGTTTGGGGGCTCCAAATTAAGTCAAAGTCAAAATCATTTAATTTGAACATTAACAAAAAAATTAAAAGTGAAGCTATTCGCTCATTCCAAGGTGTAGATTCCTATGGCGAAGAACGAGCAAGAAACTCCAAAGTCAAAGTCAAAGCATTTATTTCAATTAAACCATAATTTCCATGGGATAAAAGACGTGATGTTATGTTAAGTATGTGTTCTTTTATAAGCTAGTTACGTTTTAAAAACAGACTTCAGCCCCACCTATAATTACATGCTCTGTGGCCCCACCCACCCCTCTTTTTTGGGAGTCGGTGAATTAAACAGTACTCAAAGGGTTCTTTGCCTAAGTGTAACAAATACTTTTCTAAAAACCGCATCACAATCTGTTCAGCCATACACACATATAAACAGAAAAACTTCTTTTTTGAAGTCGGTTAAAAATTTGAAATTGTTGTAAGTACTTAAATAATTATTTATTTTACATCTTAAAAGAAAGTTCACGTTGCCCGCTAGCATAACACATAATGTTAATATGTCATAACAATTTTAGATACATTAAATGGGGTCTACTTTATGAACCCCTCTGTGGTTCGAAACTAGTAGAGCTTTTCTCAGTATATTCACGTGTGTCTCACGATAGTTAGTTATAGAAACATTAAAACATAGTTCTAATACAACTATTGAACGATCTCACAGCTGACCGGTTGAACGCACTCCTAGCCCCCAGGTATAGGTAGTTGAACAAAGTACCGCGTATGACCCAGCCACGTCGCCCACGCATCTATTTCGAATTAAGATCCATTGACTTTTTTATCGAATTGGAGGCAAACGAGCAGACGGATCACCTGATGGTAAGCGATCAGCGTCGCCCATGGACACCCGCACCAACAACACCAGAGGAGTCACAGTGCGTTGCCGGCCTTTAAAAAGGAGTAACTACGCTCTTTTCTTGAAGGTTTGAAGGTCGTATTGGTTCGGAAATACCGCCGACGACAGATCATTGACTATATTAATTTAGGCCGTTAGGTTATCAAATAATCTAGATACAGGTCTAGCTAGATATAAATGAACAAGAGTACAATACTGTACAATATTCGAAAATAAAAAGAAATGTAATTCCAATTACATCCCTCCCCTTCCTCAATCTCCCTAATCCCTGAATCCTCACCGATCCTCAAACTGCTAATCCCCAAAAACCGGTACTTGTAACGCCTCTGATGTTCCAGGTGTCCAAGGGCGACGCCGATTGCTTACCATTTGACAATTTACGTTTTGACATATTGACATTGTATTTAGCATTTAAATTTTATGAAATATTTAAACATTTTGATGGAAATAACATTGTTACTTCTATTTAATGACATGTACCAACCAAATTCTTATAATGTGTGATTCAATTTACTTGGCATTATTGTAATTACTAGTTTTTTTTTTATTTAATTTTATAAAGCATGGTTAACATAATATTTCTACACCAGCAATGGTAGTCTAAGTGAAACGATATTTAATGTAAAACCTCAATGTACCATATACTTGGAAATAAATGACATTCATTCATTCATTCATTCATTCATTCTTCAGGTGATCCGTCAGCTCGGGTTATCCCGTAAAATATGAAGAAGGACAAGACACGTGGTAGACACAGTATCACAGATCACGTGTGACTGACTTCATTAACAAGTAAACAATATATAGCATATGTAGGTATAAATAATAATAAAGTACTCAAACAATATTTGCGCGCATCAAACCCAACACAGAAACACATTAACAGCTTTTTACACGAATTTTGAACTCAAGCACTTAACTAGACAAGGTAAACATATAGTCAGGTACCCGACGCCATTTGTTAAATCTCTGAGAACTTTATATCGTGTCAACTGGCTTGTATTCTACAACAGATGATGATGGGAAAATATAATATAACTCCTGAACCATCCCACAGTAGGCGCATCGGGCGTCGAAGGAGAACAGAAATCGCTCTTTCGACAGCCCTAAATGGGTTCGGGGACGGTGGACTTGAGGAAGTCCCCGTTTTAAAGGACACGCGCGCCTCCGAGGTGTTGCACGGAGGAGATCAACACCTCACTCCTCTGTGCACCTTGAGGTGGGACCTGGCAATGCAGGCCGCCACGAGTTCGGAAGCGGAAGAATTTGGTTTCCGCACCCTCATAACTAGACCCACGTGTGAGACGGAACACCGGGGTGGGTTTGTCAGTAAGTGCCTGACACTCTCTCTAGCCTCAGTCAGGGTGGGAGCAGTCGTTGTATGATTTTCGTGTGGCTACTGACAGACACCTGGGTTTATTTCCGAAATCTGTGTTTCATGAGATCTTTAGTCACACGGAATTGCAGATTATACCGAACCAAAATTAGTATAATGTCGTTGTCGTGGTGGCCCGGAAGGTTAAGACGCCCGCTTCTCATGCATGAGGGTGCGGGCTCGAAACCTGCCTACTTTCTAAGATTATCTAGACACCACTGACAAACGGTGAAGGAAAACATAGTGAGGAAACCTGGGCTTATAATTTCTAATTATAAGTTTGAAATCGCCAAACCTTCTCCGTGTGTGAAGATGCTTTGACGATGACACACATCACACTATAATTATCAAACAACAAAAAGAATTGACACATTATACAGTATAGTTACATGTTAACAATGAACTTGGCCGGGCACGTGATCATTTTCATGTCTTGGGTTGGGACAAGTCCGCCTCAACTCCTGTGCACCAGGATCTGCAGTAGATACAACCATGCACACACCGGAACGCTGAAGTCCAACGTCCCAGGGGCATGAAGCCATACACAATGTGAGGGTCTAATGGACTGCTTTTGATTATTGTTATTTTGAGGATTGACGGCGGAATATTATTGCTATTTTCATTTTTATATTTTACAAATAATATACCTCTTTTTTACCGACTTCAAAAAAAGCAGGAGTTTCTCAATTCGACCGTATAGGTAAAAAGGGTAAAAATTGTGAAAGTTCGGGAAAATAAATGATTTTGATTTTGAACTGTCTTGTCTCGAGCAACGAAATCGTCGAGAAGAAAACTGAAAGTTTCCAGTTCCCTTAGGGAATCCAATGTAGAAGACAGAATGACTAGTCTTAGTATAAAGGAAGAGTAACTACTTTCTTCCCCCTCTTCCTCTCCATCTCTATCCATCTCCAGTGACCTTGTGTTCACGTGTCTCCAGTCTCGTGTCTCCGGAACTTGTCACCCAATACATGAGCCGCTCATGTTGACACAGCACATGTTTGTTCGTCCATTATAACATGTGTCAACTTTGGTGACATTACCTATGTCATTACATCATTCTTATTTAAGTACTGCCTCGTTGGTCGAGTGTTCGAAGAACCATGCTTCGGCTCGAATGGGCCGGCTCGACCGGAGTGATACCACGGCCGAGCAGAAACCCATAGTGAAGCAACGCTTGCGTTGTGTTTCGTCGTGTGAGTGAGGTTACCGGAGTTCAATTACCCTTCCCTTCCCCAATCTCCTCAAATCCCTGAATCCCCAACGATCCTCAAACTCCAAATCCCCAAAATGCCGGTAACGCACTTGTAACGCCTCTGGTGTTCCAGGTGTCCATGGGCGACGCCGATTGCTTACCATCAGGTCATCCGTCTGCTCGTTTACCGGCTTATGCCATAAAAAAAAGCGCGACTGCCGGGCAATGGGTTTCGGGTTCGATTGCCGCACGGAGCAACTGTTTGTATGGATCCACAAATTGTTGGATCTGTGTGTAATGTGTATGTGAACTTGTATGTGAGGCAACGTTTAAAATAAATATTTAGGGTAATTTTGTTTAAAAACATAACATAACATTAAGCCTTTTATTCCCGAAGGGGTAGGCAGAGGTGCACATTATATACAGCACTTAATGCCACTGTACAATGTAACACCCACTTCTCACTATTTTTCTTATGAGTTCCATGTAATAGGGAGTGAGCCTATTGCCATATACCGGGCACAGTTCCAGACTCTGTGCTGATACTGAGAATTTTTTAAAAACCCAGTAATATTTTGCCCAGTACTAACTTTGTACTTTGCAGTTTATAAAAATAATGAAGTAATCAAATAATAAGCGAAGTATCGTACAGTGATTATCATTTACTTTGTTATTACGTCAGCTTTGTATTTTCTTTCTTAGATCATCCGCCATTTTTATTTGCTTTTTTTATTAAGCTGTCAACATAGAGGCCTATGGGCCTAACACAAAGTTGTTTTTTTTACTAGACAATTTTAATTAGTGTGAAGTATGACAATTACTGTGTAATGTTGCAAGTTCGATTCCTGTACAAAACAATAAAATTATTTGTTAATTGTTTCAAAAGTTATATTTCTGGTTCTGTGTGTAAATATGAGCATACGTAAACTAGTATTAAAGTAAAAATTATAATAATATAGTACACATTCTCAGTAGTAGTTCGGAGTCTGGAATTGTGCCCGGTATATGGCAATAGGCTCACCCCCTATTACATGGGAACCGTAACATAAATAGTGAAAAGTGGGTGTTACATTGTACAGTGGCATTAAGTGCCGTAATGCGCACCTCTGCCTACGCCTTCGGTGATAAAAGGCGTGATGTTATGTATAAAATTGTCAACACACGACACAGGAGTAAAATTAAATAAGAAAATGGTGAAGTTATACCTACAGACACACAGACAAATAAACAATACATTGCAGTGTACATTACATGACAGTGGACGCATCGTCACGCGCGCTCAGCACAAGGTCAGCAGAACTAAAGCGATGATATAAACAATACTTAGCACGTAGCTACCTACGTAAGGTACATTCAAATACACAGAGGACCTGATTGGCCTGCTTCAGTGAACCAACCAATCAGAGGGCTAGTCGCAGTAATGTTTGGATCTCGATAAACGCAACGACGACAAACGATTTAGTTAACTTATGCATATGTTTCAATAAATAACTAACATAAATTATTATGTTTTCGACTTACTCACGTAACTGTTTGACGTGGAACTCGATTAGTTTCAAGCCATGTTAGAGGCTCATATTAGACGGTAGCAGAGCAAGTCGCCGCGTCGCGGGTCGCGGAATACTGCTCATGAATATGAGCCTCTAGCATGGCTTGAAACTAGTCGAGTTCCTCGGCAAATAATAGGGTAGATGCCTAATTTTTATTTTAATGTCCGTCTGGTAGATTATTTTAAAACATTAGACACGTATTTTTTATCTTCTTACAGAAACGAATAGTTACTTTCGACGATATATTGATTTGAAATGTCGCGTGACGTCACTTCTATGTACATTTTATACGTAGAAATGACGTTTTAGCTCCCACTACTGAACTTTGATTCGTTTTATGTAAGTATTGTTTTATAATACGACAAAATAAATAAATACGTGTCTAATATTTTTTCATTACCTAACTGACGGACTAATTAGATTTTTAATTTTCATACCCCGTCATCATCCCAAAATTACCTACGTGAGTAAACCGAAAACATAATAATTTATTTAGTATGAAGTTTTATATTTATTACATTTATGTGCGTATGTAGAGGTACAATGTATATGGATTAATCGTTATTAAAAGTTTTATTTAGTTTGCCCCGTTTGTTTGTTCGGGTCTGTAGTAATTGTAATGTCGGCCCCTTCCTGTCGACAGATCGATCTGATATTTGGTACACACTCTCATTTTATTTTATTTTTTATTTTTACATTTAGAAAACTTACAGCTAGAATTGACAATTATATATAACTATGACTAAATTATGGCCAATTACAAGTTTTCGCATATATTTGTTAAGTATTTAAAAAAAAAAAATATCGTGACTTGCCGACAGTAGTTATTAAATTAAAACCTTCAGCCACTCACATTTTTTCCACTCAATATGTCAGCAAGCAATACAAAGAAAGAAAAATAATAATAAAAAGCGGTTACCACTACATCTATGACAATATAAACCAAGATAAAAAAAAAAACAAACAAAAGAAGCATTAACGAAAAGTTTTTTTTTTTTTTATATGCTGCTAACTAAGGACGCACAGGCACATCAGAACTCTTAATCTCGATGACCATACAATATAATCTTTTAGGGAACAGAGAGTATAGTTCCCTAAGATCGGAAAAGGAGGATCCTCCGACCAGGCGAGGTGATCGTGCCTGGCGGGCTTTCTGCCCAACAGTTGCTCGTTGGGATTTTCTATCCGTGTTAAATCGAATGTAAACTTCGCATGTGCGATGTAGGATTTTATGACGTCATCCGTTGACTTGTGACATGTGTCGCCACAATCTAATTGTTTCCACAACTACCTCCATTGTGGATACCAAACGACAGGGCTTCATTGGTAGAATAGAGCCTATTAAAAATATATCACCTGCAATTCTATACCTTATATACATAGCAATAAGAGCGATGTGAATGTCAAACAGTAACCATGAGACGTCAATGGTTTTAGTAGAGCGCTCAGGGTCGTGAGTTCGATACCCGTGTGTTGCAATATTTGCAATGTTTAATAACATGTAGTTAGTATTATTAATTATTACGCTTGTTACAAGCGAATGGGTTTTTAATTATTATTTGATTTATGGCCGAATTTAATATAATCTTACCTAATCGAACATTTTTGAATTTGTCTAGGCTTTAAGAGTAATGTTTAAAATCGATTTGAATCCATTTCGTATTCTATGTAGGTACGTAGGTAGGTACATTTAGGTACTACCTAGGTAGGTAGGTAGTAAATTAATTTTAATTTAGGCTGGAGTTAGTGAAGTCATATTAACACTAGGTGTAATTCATTTTTATTTAAAAAAATCAATCGTCTTCTATACCTATTTGTTTTTTTTATGAAATATAATACAAAAACGAAGTAATTACTTTTGTTTAATATTTAATTTATTACACTTCGATAAACGCATAATTTTAAAATTCCGATTTTTATTTGATTAATAATAATTATTAAACATAAATTTATTAGGAATTGTACTTATTAATAAATATCTATTTGAAATTGAAAGTTAGTATATAAATACCTAAAATATTGTGTTCAACGTTTGTTAATAGTGTAATTTTTTGGAAATTGTTTGTTCGTCCCTTATTAGAAACGAACTCTTGTTGTTACAAGTGAAAAATAGGAGAACATATTTTACTTACTAATTCACAAAATAAAATATTTTAACAAATAATAAATATAAAATAATAAAATTACAACTTACCGAAAATTTTTAAATTTAAATTTAATGTTTCACTAAAATCCACCCACAACAATATAGGACAACTTTACTATTAATAAATAACAATAATTATGACTTTACTATCATTTGTATTATATGATAATTATTTAAAAAAAATAATATTTTACAAGTGATGCGTGCTATAGTTGAGCGCTTTAGTGCAATACTGAGAGTCAGTCATTGATCGCGGAGTGTTATGCGGATGATTTGCGCAGGAATTGATCTGTCGTTGATCTTAGAACTTATCGCTATCATTCAACATCAACAGTGGGTGTCCACTGCGTCCACTGCTGGATTGTAGTCATTTTCTTTTCTGTACGGAATAAGCTAATAATCGAGCAGACGGATCACCTGATGGTAAGCAATCGGCGTCGCCCATGGACACGCGGAACACCAGAGGCGTTCCAATTGCGTTACCGGCCTTTTGAGCATTAAGAATTTGAGGATTATTGGGGATTTAGGGATTGGTGAGATTGGGAAAGGGGGTAAGATAATTGGTTCTCCGGTAACCTCACTCAAACGACGGAACATAACGCAGGCGTTGTTTCACGTCAGCTTTCGGCTCGTTGGTCCTGAGCCTTATAACTAAAAAGTGTTTACAATAACAAAATCATCCATCTACAGAGTAACACGCATGATGACACTCTACCACCTGTATGTTTGTCTATCACGGACACATCTCAGAAACTGATGACGTCAGTACAATGTTTATTTTCCTTCATTATTGAATTAGGAGTCGCGTCAATTTATTGTCACCTTTAGTTCTGCCCACTGGATGTCCATAAGTATGTATGTATGTATGTATGTATGTATGTATGTATGTATGTATGTATGTATGTATGTATGTATGTATGTATGTATGTATGTATGTATGTATGTATGTATGTATGTATGTATGTATGTATGTATGTATGTATGTATGTATGTATGTAATATGTAGATATCATCATTATAACAGCTACTATACGACCACTGCTGAACATAGGCATTCGCCTAATTGTACATAAGCATACGTACATAACTTCACGCTTATCTCCCATGGGGGTAGCCACAGAAATTCCTGCGGCATCCTGCTCGGACGCTGCTCATGTCACAGAGGGTCATGGCGATCCGAATGATCCGCGGATACCGCACGATCTCTGGGGAGTCGGCGAACCTCCTTGCCGGATTACCGCCGTGGGATCTGGAGACGAAGGTGCTCGCGCGCGTGTACAACATGCGCGCGGAGGCACGTCGCCGGGGCGAAACTCCGCTGCCGCGCCAAATAAGTGCGTGGCGGGATGAGCTCCGGCGCGATCTCATGGCGGAATGGCAGCAACGACTGTCGCAACCGGGGGCTGGGCTCGCTGCCATTGCAGCGGTAAGTCCCCTCTTTGAGGAGTGGCTTGAGAGACGCTACGGCGTCCTCACCTACCGCCTGACGCAGGTCCTCACCGGACATGGAAGTTTCGGGAGGTACCTGTGTCTGATGGGGCGGGAGGAAACGCCCGGGTGTCATCACTGCGAGGACCGCCCTGAGGACACGGTGGAACACACAGTGGGAGAATGCCCTGCGTGGGCTGAGCTCCGTGTGCCCTCAGGGAAGTGATCGGCGATGGCGACCTCTCGCGTCCGGGCCTAGTGCAGGCCATGATGCGGAGCGAGAGGGATTGGGATGCCGTCTCCTCCTTTTGCGAAGCAGTCATGCTAGCTAAGGAGGAGGCGGGACGCGTGAGGCAGCGAAGCGCTGCCTCCTCGCAACCCAGCCATCGCGAAGGACACACCGGGCGTCGGGGATCGCGGGACGATCTCCGGCCACCATAAGCGCGGGCCTGCGGACGGCGAGCATGGGTGGCTCCCCGTCCGACCAGAAACAGACCCGAGCGTACGGCGCGTCGCGTTCCGCGCGCGCCTCAAAGAGCCATCAGACCACCACAGATGGGGCCCAATAGGGCCGATGCCGATTCGGAGTCGCGGAGAATCTAACGGGTAACCGGGGCTCCGGCTCGAAGTGCAGGAGAAGGAACGGGGTGGTTTTTAGTCAGTAAGAGTCTGACACTCCCTTCCGCCTCACCCAGGCGGGAGCAGTCATTTGATGATTTTCCCCCCTTAAAAAAAAAAAAAAAAAACCACAGGAATTCTTTTTTATATCTATGGGGGTAGCAGAGACTATGGAATGGAACGCCAATGGCTACGATACCTACATACCTACATATCTTTCGCTTCATCAATAGTCATCAGTCTTTTCATGCATGAAAAAGTAACGGAAGAAGTATACAGAGCGGAAGCGGATATGAATGGGGAAGTCGGTAGAGGGCGCCCTAGACGGACATATAGTGACCAGATTGGCGATATATTAAAGAAGAGCCAAATTAAAAGTTTTTTTTTTTATACTTTATAGGTCTACGTTTAACCACCATCTCGCCTGATGGTAAGCGATGATGTGGCCGACGATGGAGCACGCCTACCTATGAGCAACCTGTTCACTCGGGACTTGAAGACACCCAAGTCATATTTGACGGGAAACACAGCCTCTGGCAAGGAATTCCATTCCTTAGCGGTACGCATGAACGCTTCGTTCGAATGGGTGGAATGTCCACCATATAAGGGTGGCGTCCCGCCGTTCGTCTGGTGGTACGGTGGTGAAATGGACTAGGGGGAATAAGTTTGTGCAATTCCCACGCACACTCACCGAAATGTATCCGATAGAAGACCGAAAGGCTTGCGATTTTGCGCCTATGTTCGAGGCTTTGTAGCCGAGCCTCCACAAGCGAATCGTCATTGATGAGCTTCTTGGCACGCCTCTCGATGGATTCGAGGGCTTCTAACTGGTATTTCGCTGAGCCATCCCAAAGATGAGAGCTGTACTCCATACAAGACCGAACTTGTGTTTGGTAAAGAGTGAGCAACTGCTCCGGTGTGAAGTACCGTCTCACCCTCGACAGGACACCCAACTTTCTACCAGCCAGTTGCGCCTTTGTCTCGATATACGAGCCAAAATTGAGAGTGGGCGACAGAGTTACGCCGAGAAGCTCGAGACGGTCACCCATCGGAACGGACACACCCCGGAAAGTAGGAGTCAGTGGGAACTGACTCCGTTTAGCGGAAAACAGACACGCCTGGGTTTTGCTGGCATTGAACCTGACCAGATTGGCGTCACCCCAATCGGAGACCGCCTGCAAGGACAGGTTCAGACGATTTACCATAGATTGTTTTGGAAATTGCTGTGCTCTTTCCGATTTCCATTTTGCTCTCTCGAATGTGCGCCGCTCGAAAACGGTTTTTATTTGCAATATCTCTTTTCCTGTGCGTTTTATGAGACATAAAAACGTTGACTACAAAAGGAAATTACCTATTTTGTACAATTTATGTCTTGACAGCTTTTTTTCTAATACACAGCAAAGTACATTTTAATAAGCATTTTGGAAAAAAAAGATATTTCCACACCACGTGAATGTAGTAAGCAAGCGGCGAATTTTTTTTATAGAGGTAGTAACTAGTTATTCTTTTATAGGCCTAGTACTCATGTGATTGTGATACACACATTACGAAATTGCCAATAATCTCCTGTTTTGGGCACCCAACGATATGTCATAGACGATATTTTTAACATAACATAACATCACGCCTTTTATCCCGGCAGTGGTAGGCAAAGGTGCACTTTACCGCACTTAATGCCACTGTACAATGTAACACCCACTTTTCACTATTTATGTTATGAGTCCCATGTAATAGGGGGTGAGCCTATTGCTATATACCGGACACAATTCCACACACCGTGCTACTACTGAGGTTTTTCCAAACACAGTAATACTTTGCCCGACCTGGGAATCGAACCCGAGACCCCTTGCCCGGCAGTCGCACTTGCGACCACTCGGCCAACGAGGCAGTACTTAAAATTATAAATGATTAAAATTATTACTTAGATGATTATTTCGTCGCGGAGAACCTAAGGGGTTACCGGGGCTCTGGCTCGACGTGTAGGAGAAGGAACGGGGTGGTTTTTAGTCAGTAAGAGTCTGACACTCCCTCCCGCCTCACTTAGGCGGGAGAAGTCATTCGATGATTTTCCCCCCTTAAAAAAAAGACGATTATTTCTCCACTAGAAGCTCAGTTTGTATAGTAGTACCGATATAGTAATAATATACGTTCAGTTACTTTAACGCATTAAAACACCAGCGAAAAATATACGAAACGTGATCATAACTCAATACAGCTTTTACCCCAATCATCAACAAACATTGAAAATCAATCTTCTTCCTTACAAAATTAAGTCGTAATTGATTTGAAAAATGTAACCAGTCAGGTTTATAGATACAAGTTAAAGTTTTAAACAAACATTAAGTTTAGTTTAGTGCAAATATTGGCAGCACACGGCGGCGCGCGGCGGTCTGACACGTGAGCTCATGTCAATGCACTGAAAAAACATTAAACATTTTTGTATGTTTGTAATGAATAAACTCAAAAACTACTGGACCGATTGCAATAATTTTTTCACCATTAGAAAGCTGCATTATTCAAAAGTAACATAGGCTATATAATATCACGCTAGGTCCTATAGTTGTGGAGCAGTAACCAAAAATGTTTTAAAAACGAGGGAAAAGTATCGTTTCTGAGGCCTTCCGTGGCGTGCGCTGAGCATATAGTTAAAGTTATACAAAAATGCTCTATAGATGAATTGTTCATCTTAACATTATTTTTAAAAAAGCCCGCGAGAGCATATGTCTGCCTTTTATAGTTTACCCATAACAATAGTTTTAATGAATGGTTCAATCCTTATACAAGTTTGCTCTAGATAAAACAAACTTTTACCTCAACCAAAACAAACAACAACAAAATAGGTAGGTACCTATTTAAGAAGAAAATAATTAATTAAATAAATGAAATAAGTAAATGAAGTCCGGAAAAATATTTTCAAAAGGTAAATAGTAAATACTTCCTAAATAAAAAAAAACTGAGAATAAATATAAATAAAACATAAAACTATGTAAAAAATCTTAAGCCCCCCGTGCGAAGCCGGGACGGGTCGCTAGTATAATATAAACCAGGAAACGAGCAGATGGATCACCTGATGGTAAGCAATCGGCGTCGCCCATGGACACCTGGAACACCAGAGGCGTTACAAGTGCGTTATCAGCCTTTTGAGGATTAGGAATTTGAGGATTGTTGGGGATTCGGGGAGATTGGGGAACTTACACTCACACGACGAAACACAACGCTGTGGTTGTTTCACTATGGTTTCCTGCTCGTTGGTGGTATCACTCCGGTCGAACCGGGACAGCAGTGCTGGAGTTCATAATATTAATATTTCTGTGATAATATTAGTAAGAAGTAAACGAATTTTTCATCATCATTCTGATCTAATGGTGATGAATCCAACATATTGAGTTTTTATTTAAGTATTACTCAGTATTGATAAATACTAAACGTTTCCCTATAATTAAATCAAGCGCTAAATAGATTAGAATTTAAATATAATAAATATATACAACTTAAAACATAAATAATTTAAAACTAAAATATTTACACCTTAAAAAATAGATATAGAAGTAAAATAGATTCATCATCATCAACTGGAAACAGTCTACTACTGGACTATAAGCCACCTCTACATAACAGCATTTGCCAGGCCCCAGACAGGTTGGCGATCGCAGTATAATAGCTTCAGGTTTATCAGAGAGCACTGTTGCCCGGTGTGTGAAAAAAATAAAAAAATACCTATTCGAAAAGAAATGTACAAAGTATTTGAATGACTTTATCAATTATTTTATTTGTATAGAAGCATTATTTCAAATTATAAGTGTACATATATGTGTGGGCACCATTCATTGATTCCATAGTCTCCACATCGTTCTCACATATAAGTATAAAATAGGTAAAGGGTGAGATAATGTATCAATGAGACTGTAAAAACCATTTTTTTAAAAGATTAACTACGGAGTTTTTACTCGTTCTTCTCCATTCCAAACTACACTTTGGGACGAGCGCCCTATCTGCCCTGACAGACTGACGGACGGATAATTTAATTTTTATTTTAACGTTTCAATAATGCCTAATTAAGGATTAACTCGTCGAGTACCGTCATTATAGACACAATTATAGAACAATTGGTTGCGGTCACCGGTGACCGCTTGGTGTTTGACAGTTTAATTGTTAATACTTGCTTTGACTTTGATGTGTGGTCCCTTAGTCGGGTATACGACACCCGCGGGAAGAGTACGGCAGATAGTGATAAGTGTATGATAAGATAACGGATATAACGGAAGCACTTTACTCTAACTGCGAAAAATAAGTAAATTTTGACCTTAAAAGTTGTTGAAGAGGTCAGGTGATGTCAAGACTCTTGAAATGTTCAAGGTAGCGTGAACGAGTACCTACACAAGGAGTATCGGTAACGGTGTCACAGATACAATGTTCAATATGTAAACACTATGTTCCATAGTTTCTGCCTACCCCTATGGGAGACAGGCGTGAAGCTATGTATGTATGTATGTATGTTAACAGTGTTTAACGACCCGTGAGAAACTATCCGTTACTTTAGGTACCGTGTGGTGACTGTAGAGTAGTATTACATTACATTGTAGTATCCTCATCGGATGATCCCGATTTGTTCATCGAATTGTGCAGGTGTGAGGGAACTTTTCTGTATTTTTTTGTCCAATTAACTACATCAGGTTTCTTTTTTTATGGGGTGAGCCGGTACACAAGCAGACGCATCACCTCATGGTAAGCAGTCGGCGTCGCCCAAGAACACCTGGAACACCAGATGCATAACAAGTTTGTTACTGGCCTTTGGGGATTAGGAATTTGGGTATTGTTCAGGTTTCAGGGATTGGGGGGATTGGGAAGGGGGGTGAGAGGGGGGGGTAATTGCAACCACATTTACACGACGAACAAAATCATAGAAGCGTTGTTTCACGTAGGTTTCCTGCTCGGCCTGCAGTCGTGGTATCATTCTGGTCAAGCCGGCGCATTCGTGCCGAAGCAATTAATCTCCCACAGGTATTGAACGTCGACGTCATCGTTCATCGTCGTCGAATGGCTTAACACTGGCTTGTTCCTTATTTGACGAAGAAGGAAGGGGGCGGAGAAGCGGTAGGCCGTAGGCCCCATTATGTAATTGTATCACACTGGCTGGTGCAGCGTTGGAGTGGAGTCGAGCCTTCGTGCCCTGCCACAGCAGTAAGCTGAACTCCGGCCATTTGCGCTGCTTTGATCATGATGCTGATGATGGCCGCACCACACCACAGAACACCAGCATAATATTAGTTTTTTAACTTTATTATAATAACTTTAACTTATTCATTTACGCAGAATATACATGTATTTTTAATCTTGTACAGTTCCTACTCACACCATATTAATTCATTTATTAAAAATCCTAAACGTGAGGACTTGTTATTGGCTCAACTACGGCTAATGATATTTTTATCCATTTATATAAGCTCCTCCATGAATTAAAAATAAATAAATAACTAACTTCTCAGGTCAGCCCCAAGAAGGAGAGACCTCCACATAAATAATTAATTAATAAGTATCTACTTACTCAGGTAACCAAGTACATAAAGCAAGTAAAATAATTATTAGTCAGTGCTACCATTTATTGTTGTGTTATTTATTGTAAGAACCTCATGAAGTCGCCATCTTTTAATATAATTACCTATTCATCCTAACCTAATCGTTATTGTGTTGTTAGTAAAAATATAGCTTATTGTCATCATTAGGTACTTACCTTATTCAAAGATACATTTATATAATGTTTAAGTATGATAGAAGTTTAAGTACGTATGTCAAGTCTCATTATGATTTGTCGTTTTATAAGTAGGTAACTTTTAGGTGTAAGAAAATGATTTTCACACTTGTGTACCTAGTTAAAAAAGTTAAAACTGACTGCAGTTTAAACTGGGATTCGAAGGGTCGTCCTTTGGCAAACATTTATGGGAAATGTACCTACCGACCAATAATGACTGACGTATGTCGTTAGAAAGCTCTTTTCGTGGCTATCATTTGTTATTATGGGGGCTTTTTTAAGTGGGTAATGTCATCGAATGTCTGCTCCCACCTAGGTGATACGGGAGGGAGTGTCAGACTCTTACTGACTAAAAACCACCCCGTTCCTTCTCCTGCACGTCGAGCCGGAGCCCTGGTAACCCGTTAGGTTCTCAGCGACGGTTAGTGTTAATCCGTTATGGGGAAAATGTAATATAATTTACTTAAATGAGATGTTAAACAAAGGATAATGCGAATCAAATGTATGGAGTCAGGACCCACCCCTCAACAAAAATTGATGCACTTTTCTGTCCATCTTGAACTTGAACTTGTTTCCTTGGCCACCAACCTATTAGCCACATGACGCCCAGTATTTAACATTTCGTTGCTCGATACAAGACAGTTGTTCATGTCCCTGGGTCGTTGGACTTCAGTGTTCCGGTGTTTGCATGGTTGTATCTACTGTAGATCCTGGTGTATAGGCGTTGTAGTTTTGGGAGATAGTGACGGGGTTGTCGCATGAAAAAAGCTTCCCAATGGTTTTTAAATTGCACTTTATCCTAAAAAACATAAAAAGAACAGAAGAGAAGTGATATTTTTGCGCTACGTAGGTGGCGCCACTAGCGAGTTTGGTCCTGTCAATGTAATTTTTAACTTTGTAAAAGGTTTTCTTTTCAATATTCAGGTATTTTAGGAAGAAATAAAAATACAGAATTAATTTCCAATATTTATTATAATTTATTCAGCACATACAGTTTTAAAAAGTAAGAAATCACAATATATAATAATATTTCGCCAGATACTTGTAGACACACGCATCGTAACATTATTTTATTATTAGATATACATTATTATATCGCTTGGAATTACCGATATACGAAATTTTGATATTATGAATTATACAGGCTATAAACCTTCCTCTTGAATCACTCTATATATTTAAGAAATCGCATCATCGGTTACAGACAGCGGGAAGCGACTTTGTTTTATACTATGTAGTGATCTCTGTATACACGGCTACACATCAATCTATACAAAACCAGTTTATAATGGTGTCGCGGTCGCATTATCTTTCCGCACATTTAACGTTCAGTTTATACTGGTTATGTAAAGCTTGATGTGTAGCCGTGTGTACCAAATTTCATCGATATCGGTGCAAGATTTAATCGTGGTGAAAAGTAAAAAGTATATCTTCATTGTTTGTTTAGCTATTTTTTGTGCATAAAATATATTATTTTCTGTATCTACATAATAATAAAACAATAATGTATGAACAATTTAATATAAGTTTGACGTCAAATGACTTAAGGCATGTCTGTCTATGACATCATGTCTCGCGAACGGATTGGTTGATTTTGATGCAGCTTATTCATATACATGTAGGTATTTGTTTGTGCAAGTAAAATTAGAGTTTTTTAAAAGTATTGGATATCGGTAAGTTCAAGCGACATTTGAGATATAACACCGTTTACGATTTTATTTAATTTTTTTTTAGTTTTTATATAAAACACTCAATGTACAGATAGGGTCGAGTTGATTGTAGTCCATGATCTTTGGTTAAATAAATATATTAAAACATATTTATTAATAATAAATAAATACGAAGAATATGGGAATATGATAAAATACTTATCTTGCCAATTTAAATTTAAGATAACTAAATAATAAGTAAGTAACACGGAATAATAAAAATTTTATGGTTATTTATGTATTATTTAATTCACTGCACAATATGGTGGGAGCGTATAACTTAGAGAAATATTACTAAAGGTTACCAGAAGAGCCGATCAGCAGTAAAACTAATATAAAAAAATAGTATAACATGTATAACATCACGCCTTTTATCCCCGAAGGGGTAGGCAGAGGTGCACACAAAAGTAACACCCACTTTTCACTATTTATGTTATGAGTCCCATGTAATAGGGGGTGAGTCTGGTATATACCCACTCGGCCAACGAGGCAGTAAAAAATATTTTTCTAGATAAATTATTTTGATAGATCCTAGCGGTATACTAATTCTGTGCTAGCGGTATCATTGAATATAATATTTCTGGGAACAGTTTAGTTAAAGAGGCAGGTAGTCGGTGGATCTGAGTACGATAAATATGCAAAAAAAATGTATCACCCGCGACACAGAAGAAAGTCTTGACCAGCTTAAACACAACATAACATCACACCTTTTTATCCCTGAAGTGGTAGGCAGAGGTGCACATTACGGCACTTAATGCCACTACAGTGTAACACCCACTTTTTACTACTTATGTTATGAGTCCCATTTAATAGGGGGTGAGCCTATTGCCATATCCAAGACATATTCCAGTCTCCGTGCTACTACTGAGAAACCGACGCGACCAGTCAACGAGGCAGTCTCGACCAGTATTTATGAGAAAACAAAAGAATACCAGGCAAATTGTATGTTTACTAAACCTATATATACACTTAAATTGATAATATAGTAAAATATACATAACATATAATATATAGCTTCATCATGGACTACAATCCACCCAAGTATTGTATAAACGTTTAGCAACACTTCATAAAACACTGTAAAATGTAGCCAGTATCAACACTACCCGGTCAAAGTAGGGAGTGAATATTTTGTAGCTTAACCGGCCAATGTTGATACTTTCTTGCTATAATTTATTCAAATGCATTTTCTTTAATATCACTATAAAGACAATATAAGTTCTGTTTACCTACTGAGTTTTATGCGGTAAGGTATTTTATTGTATCCGGGTAAAATTGAAAACGTCTAAAACTTTTCTAGTACAATATGCTAGTAACTTATTCTAAGTAAATGTTTGATATATTTTACGCTTGTATTCTCAATGATACCCGGATAATGTACACAATTACCTTTTGAAGACTAAATGTGTGTATAACGGCTGTTATACACACATTTAGTCTTCAAAAGGTTTATTTCTATAAAAAACTTAAATAACAACTATTACTTAAATAAAATTAAAACTAAATATTACTAAATTAAATATATAGAAATTAAGATTAAAATTAATTATAGGAAAAATAAACTATTTATAAGGCATCGAAAAACTCGGCCGCATCGACGTCAGTGGGGAAAGTACCCAGAAGGCTGGCAGCATTGCCACGTTGTATGGCAATGCTTAACCTCTGACCGAGAAAAAGACCAGAAATGTTTTTGAACAATTTAAGCGCACTCGGACCCCACGGACCTAACGTCTCAACCCCAAACGGCTCAAAGATATAACTACCAGCAAGGTTGTTATACTTGCGCCGCTTGAGGTTTTCTGCAGAGGCAGCAGCCGAAGCAGCACAACCCGCCGTTACTGGAAGATGAGAAGGTGCAAGGGTGTCGACACAGGTTGCGTCCCACACCAAAGACTTTCCCAGCTTCCAGGGCATAATGGACATACCGTCGGGTCTCTTACCATCGTCGCGTGCCAAACCCTTTGGTTCCAGAACAGCTGGCACTCGGGCGATGACAAGAGCTCGACGGATGATGTCGTTAATGCTGGCGTGTCGGGCTATCCGGCCCGCGCTTCTGCTACACGATAGGCCGTGGTGGCCGAGGTGGTCGACCATCTCACAAAGAAGCACAGGGTGCACCTACACGCAAGCAAGCAGCAAGCTGAAAAGTTGAGTCATTCAACATCGTGCCAATATTGAATGACGGAAGTGCCTGAAGCCAGAGACCTGATTCCCACTCACCCACAGCCAATAGGCGAGCTAACTCCGCAGGATTGGTGCTGGTATTAATTAGAATATTATGCACCAACCTGCAAAGCGGCTCGTCCCATTGTCTCTGGGAGGAAGGGTTGACAGGCAAGGCTGTATTGGGACATGTTTCTGTCCAGGCGTTCATCGCGTCGTTCAGACACGGCACATCGTGTTCAGCGTCAACACCGGCTAAAATATTTTTGTGTTAAAGCACTAGTGCTGTGGACAGAAGAGATGAACGCCGGTAAACTAACACTGCAAATTTTGCGGACGCCTAGACCACCAAAACGAATTGGTAGTGTGGCTTGAAACTAAACACGATCGTCCATAGAAGCATTCAAAAGTGAAGTTAAGGTGTCACGGATAATTTGATCAATTTGGTCCAGAATATGCGGATGCTTCCACAGAGGGGAAGCACGCAGAAAATACATAAATTTTGGGCCGAAACAACAATAGCGAATTAAAGTAAAGGCACAATGTAGATTAATTTTGGAAAGTCTATCGGAAATGTCACAGAAATTTTTAATTTTCTCGTTTATGAAATCAGAGAAACTGTTTTCGAAAATTGGGGAACCCAGGAGAAGAAGAGAGTTTTTATCAACAATTTTTAAATTCGGCGCTACGGTAAAAAAAGTGTTTAAAATTCGTTGTCTATCAATAATTTTGTCCGGGAGGTAAATTTCGCATTTAGAAATATTTAATTCTAATCCGATGGATTTAAATTTAGAGATCAAAAGCTGTAAGTCATGGAAAACAGTATCTGCGTCACCTCCTAAGGTTCCATCGTCCAAATACCAAACATTAAATTTAGATTTAAGTTGCCGAATAATAGGGTGAATGGCCAGACTGAAAATGACTGGACCAAGAGGATCACCTTGTTGGCAGCCTACCGCAGAATCCAAAACTTTGTCTTTATATAATAATTTTGAAGGTTGTCTATAGCACTGCCAAATAAAACTGTAAATTTCAGGTAATTCTTTTTTAACTTCAGCCAACAAAGTGTCCCTATTGATGGAATTGAATGCATTTTTTACATCAACCTTAAGGATGACCTCACTTTCGTTTGCATTCAAGAAAGATGATAGGGCGTGTACGGCAGCCTCACAACCCCCTTTTGAGCCGACGCCTAGTTGGAGGGGTTGAAAGTGCGACATGAGCGCATCTTTATGATAGCTGCAACATAACTTGGCTGCTAAACGCCTGTAAATACAATCTACGGCAATGGGACGAATGCCGCCATCTTTCTTGCGTAGGGCACATAGATTGGCCCCGTACAAAATGTCGATAACGGCATCCGTCACATTACCGGAGAGCATTAAATTAACCAGAACCGTTAGCTCCTTCAGAAGAGACTCACCGGCTTCCCCGACGTCTGGCCCCGTCAAATCCTTAAGATGTTGAGGAGTCAGACCATCAAGTCCACCAGCAGAGCCACTGCGGAAGGAGCCAACGGCTGCGGCTACTTGCTGGACAGTTGCGGTGAAAATATGAATATCAGGTTCAGGAGGTTCGGGAAAAGTGAGGTCAGCCCTAGCAGGCGGGTGTTTACTCTTCAGAGCTTCAAAAGTTTCTGAAGAGTAGGGAGCAACCACGTCACTACTGAATAAAAGCCAGAATAAAGGCTCCGCTTATATCACCTTCACCTAATTTGGATTCTACGTAGTCAAAACGAGTTTTTTTAGTATTGTTAAAGGAGTTAGGAAATTTTGGATCTAAAATGGGGTTCAAGATACTACAATTACTTTTAATTTGTGAGGTTAAGTTTTTTTTAACAGCCAAATTTTTTTTCACGTGTAGAATCCTGTAGGGGAAGGTGAGTAACTGCTCCTAAGCCGAGAAAGAGTTCTCCCGAGTTGCAAGACGAATGCAATTTCCTAAATTAAGAGCCACGGACCGTCTTGCACCACGAGGAACTCTTTTTAAAACAGGTGTTGAATTTTTGAATTTGGATAAAGTCTCCCATAAAGGCTGATTTGAAACCGGAAAAGAATTTTGTAGAGGAGTAGTGTTAGAGGGGGATAAGGACACACTATGAGATTTATGGATTTTTCCATAATGTATTCTTAACCCGCGTTCTCCTTTAAAAAATCGAGGCTGAGAGCACAAAGAACATCTTACCAGGCTCTTTTGAGGTTGATGGGCACATTGAGGAGACTCAACGGCTGCATCACATGGATGCATGTAGGTCGAAAGCCTTCAAAAATGTATCAAAAATTCTAAAATTAAACTAATTAAACAATAATGATTAATAATTAAACTTATAAAAAGAAAAATTGGTCAAGGACTGGCTGACAGGAAGGCTGCCGCGCTGTCGCGCCGCGCCGCACTGTCGCGGTGTTCCGCGTCTCCACGCCGCCCATATCTTAAGCAAGACTGTTCGCCCAAGCGGCAATGTTGGAAGAAATGCTCGGAGACGGTTAGAATCGTTTTTCGACAATGAGTCAAATTTGTCAGCACGTCGAAGCAGATAAAAGTCAACGCATAGAAAGATTTAAAGTATGCATCAGACAGGCCACTTATATTTCGCCTTAAAAAATTTTTTTTATTAAACACAATCACGTCTCGATGAAAATAATACACTTTCGAGTACAAATTTAACAATAATTCACTTTTTATTTAAAAATTTAAATATCTTGTTGACTTTTCATGTCATGTCATTCTAGTAGCTTGGTTAACACCACACCACCACCACTCTAGTAGTACCACATTTAGTTAAATTTAAACTACTTATTTAATATTTTTATTTTTAATACATGACATTTTGACCGGGTTATATCAATTCACGTATCACCCGGTCAATTTTAGCATTACCCGTAAAGACATGTTTAATAAATATTGTATAATAATAATAATAATATTGTTATTATTGGCAACCTTACATACTTCTTTCGGTTCCATTATATTTAGTTATTAATTTAAATATTAAATTTACTTACTTATTATAGTTATATCTATCTAAAAATTTGGTGTTCTTGTTGCACTATAACCTAGATATATAACCTAATATACTGCCCGTAGAAATATATAAATAAAATAATTTAACTACCTAATTAATCAGATCTTGTATTTCAGTAATCGACTTGCATACTATGTCGGTATTTGTATATATACAGCGTGAATTTTAAATAATTATGACTGAATGACTTTCCCGTAGCGGAATTCGTTGCCTTATTGCCCTCGGTATGGACTATCGAAATATAAAAAGGAAAATTAAAACATTTATCCAGGTATTGTTTTTAATTAACCAGGAATAATTGCGAGGGCAACGACCTTATTATGACCAGCTCTCGTGCCATCAGATTTATTTATTAAATAATTTGCCCGTGAAAAACAATAATAAAAAATCCACACTGAATATACCTCTATATGTGTACGTCGTAAAATTGTCACACAGTAGAGTATACATAACTAAATCAATAATAAATAATAATAATCCTGTTAATGTATTTATTTTTACATACATTTTATGCATAACATCAAAATTACTATTATACACACTGATTTTAAGTTCCCATGAGTAACTAATAGGGAACTAGGTAAGGGTAAAGAACCAGGAAAGTCCTTGAGTGGAGACCACGGACCGGATGACGAAGCGTGGGCAGGCCTCCCGCTAGGTGGACCGACGACATCGCCAGAGTTGCGGGGAGCCAGTGGATGCAGGTGGCGAGTTGTCGTTCGACGTGGAGGACTAAGGGGGAGGCCTTTGTCCTGCAGTGGACGTCTTTCGACTGATGATGATGTTGAAAGATCTTTTATAAATCTAAGAGCCTTTTTACACGCCCCGGTTATCCGGGTTAACGATACCGGTTATCCGGTAGCAAATAACAACCGGAGCATGTGAAAAAGGCCTAAAAATCGTCTAACATTTATATATTTCTACGGACAAGTAATTATATACTAAGTTACTATAATATATCCGTCACAAGTTCTCGGGTATGATTCCTATGTCATATATAGTTATTAAAAATTAGCAAGTTATCGAGATGGCAGGACGGGTACAACTACATACGTATAAAATAATAGTTTTGTCACAAAAAATCTTAATTAATGTTAATTTGGGTATTATTCAAAATGACTGGTACATATGTGATACAATATCTACAGCATGTCAATAACCCATGAGAATCATATATCTCCACATTTGGACATCGGGTTGGAGGTTGAAGGCGCCGTGACGTCTGTTATATATTATTATGTACCTGACAGTTAGGCCCTTGGTCGGGTATATGACACCCGCGGGAAGAGCAGGGGTGGTGACTAATGTAATTTACTCAGCCGTTACCACATTGCAAGGTATGAAAAGAGAGACAAATCTATATAATTTGTTGTTTTTCTCGAAATTAAACTATTTGCTACGTCTCAATATAAAGCGTAGTTACTTAGGTATGACGTCACGCGATGTTTCAAACCAATGTATTGTATCGTCAAAAATATGTCAAAGATTTTTTTTCAAATTAGGTAACAGTCGGCCGTTCAAATTATTGTTTTCCTTATTAGCTTGTGGCGTCCCAATAACAGAGATATGTATGGGACCCACTTTTAGTATATAAGGCGAGAATATTGATATTGTTTATGGTCGCCATTGACCGTCTATGGTTTGATTATTATCTGGGTGACATTTTATGCCGTTACACTTTTTGGACAGAGAAGAAGTCGAATACAAGTTTTGCCAATTTAACACGAGTTTTATTTACAGTATTTGATTTTGTTTTACTTATTTCCTTTTTATGACAACTATACAAGAGAAGCTACTTTGTTTTATATATACAATTAATATTAACTATAACTAAATGAAAATATATACAACTTAAAATATAAATAACTATGAACTAAAATATTTACACCTTAAAAAAAGGTAAGGTAGTTTTATTTATAAGCTGCTCGAAATTACTCGGCGCACAACGCCAAATTGGTGACACAATTCCACATTAACAGGATAACAAAAGAATTAACTAAATATTATTATGCTGCCAGCCAACTTGACACTAAATCTGCTGGTGAAGTGGAACATATTATTACAGCTCCACCTTCTCACCAACCATACACCACATTAAAAACAGCTTTAATTAACCGTTTTTCAGATTCTTATGAGGTAAAATAAAAAAAGTTTTAGAAGAAGAAGACATTGGTGATCGGAGACCATCATCTTTTCTTAGGCACCTTATATCTTTAGCTGGCAACTCTGTCCCAGAACAACTCATACAAACTATTTGGCTAAATAGGTTACCTAGTACATATCAAGGAATACTGATAGCCCAAAAACAGGCCTCCCTCTAGGACCTTGGTGAATTAGCCGATAAACTGAGTGAAAAGTCCGGTACAGTGAACGACGACATGGGAGAGCAGCTGCGGGCATTGCAACAGCAGGTGGCCAACCTGACACTCGCGGTTTCCTCCCTCACCACAAGTAGTGGCCATAGACGCCCTTTCAGCCGTTGTCGCAGTCGTTCACGGTCTCTTTCTCAGCCTTGCTGGTATCACCAGCGTTTTGGAGCGAAAGCCTCGAAATGCATTTCATCATGTAGTTGGCCCAATAATACGGCAACTTCCACTAACAACCCGGGAAACACCAACAGCAATCAGTGATGGCGACATCTGATTGCACACAGGTGAGTCGCCGTTTGTTCGTTACGAACCGTTACTCAAATCGTCGATTTCTTTTCGATACTGGCTCCGACCTTTCCTGCCTACCGCGTCATCATCACAAAGGCAAAACTGAGCCCCTTCCATACGAACTAATCGCGGCCAACGGCACTAAAATCAGTACATTCGGCCTCGTTCAATTAAAATTAAATTTGGGGTTACGTCGTGATTTCGATTGGAAATTTGTTGTGGCTGAAGTAGGCACCCCCATTATCGGCTCAGATTTTCTGGCCCACTACAATTTATTGCCCGATTGTGCCCGAGCAAAATTGCGAGACGACATAACCGGCCTATGTACTGACACTGAAATCGTTTCTTTCAGCCAGCCCAGTATTAAATTGATCCACTCACCTGCCTCCCCCTTCGCGCACATATTGGCTGAATTCCCTAGTGTCTCAAGACCCCCTGGGGCGCCCAAAGATCCTAAGAACACCACAGTGCATTACATTAAAACCACCGAGGGACCACCGATTTTAGCACGTCCTCGTCGTCTAGCTCCTCAAAAACTTCGGGCCGCTCAAAAAGAATTTGAGGAGATGGTACGAGTAGGTATGGCTAGGCCCTCTAGCAGCCCTTGGTCTTCTCCCTTACATTTAGCGCTCAAAAAGGACGAAACCTACCGCCCCTGGGGTGACTACAGGGCTCTTAACGCCCGCACCATTCCGGACCGCTATCCGGTCCGTCACGTAGGGGATTTTAGTCATAACCTCTCCGGCTGCACAATATTTAGTACTTTAGATCTCGTAAAAGCTTACCAACAAATTCCCGTTAATCCAGCAGATATTTGCAAAACAGCTATTATAACGCCCTTCGGACTATATGAGTTCCCCTACATGACCTTCGGCCTCCGGAACGCTGGGCAAACCTTTCAGCGATTCATAGACGAAATGGTGCGAGGTTTAGATTTCTGTTTTGCATACGTCGATGACGTTCTCGTGTATTCCAAGGATGCCAAAGAGCACGCTGGACACCTCAGGCTCTTGCTTAGCCGCCTTCAGGAGTACGGAGTAGTCATCAACCCCGCAAAATGCGTTTTCGGGGCAACTGAGGTGTCCTTTTTAGGGTACCGCATTAACGCTACGGGCACCTATCCTCCCGAGGACCGCATCCGTGCCTTGTGCGATTTCCCTCTACCTGAGACGGTACAAGGTGTGCGTAGATTCATAGGCATGATAAACTACTATCGTAGATTCTTGCCCAGTGCCGCCAGGTACCAAGCACCCCTTATTGATGCAGTGGCCGCGACAAATAGCAAGGGCGCCAAACCGTTCCCCTGGACACCTGAACTCCGTCAATGTTTTGAGAGCTACAAGAAAAGTCTGTCTGACGCCACGCTCTTATGCCATCCAGCATCCGAGGCCCACTTGGGCCTGTTCACTGATGCATCAAGTGTACATATCGGCGCGTGTCTGCAACAAAAAGTTGGCGATGCTTGGCAACCTCTTGCTTACTTTAGCAAGAAACTCACGACGAAGCAGGCGGGGTGGCCGACACACTACCGAGAACTCCTGGCTGTGTACGAAAGCGTCCAACATTTTTGACACATACTAGAGGTTCAACACGCCACGATTTACACCAACCATAAGCCTCTCGTTTATGCATTCGCTCAGCGCCGTGAAAAATTGCCACCCATACAACTCAACCAACTTACATTCATAAGTCAGTTCACTACTGACGTTGAATATGTTAAGGGCACTGACAATATAGTTGCAGACGCTATGTCTCGCATTGATTCGATATCATTAGAGCCCGATTACGAAGCCCTGGCGGAATCCCAAGAACAAGACGATGAGCTGAAAGAGTTCACGTCTTCTTCTTCTTCGTTTTCCCTAAAAATGGCGAAGGTCAATATTCCCGGGACCAATACCCACATTTTTTGCGACATTTCAACGGGTAAGCCTCGCCCTTATCTTACTCCAGTTTTTCGTCGAACGGCTTTCAACAAACTTCACGGACTAAGCCACCCTGGTGTACGAGCAACCATTCGTTTGATGTCTGACCGTTTCGTATGGCCCAATATTAAAAAAGACTGCCGCGCATGGGCCCAGTCCTGTTTACAATGCCAACGCAGCAAAATCAGCAGACATATTTCATCACCGCTTTCATCCTTTACTAACCCATCCCAAAGATTTCGCCATATCCACATAGACATAATTGGTCCTCTTCCACACTCTGGTAACTTCACGGACTGTCTTACTGCAGTCGACAGATACACTAGGTGGCCCGAGGCATGGCCTATGTCTTCTATCACGGCGGAAGAGGTGGCTGACACGTTAGTAACTGGCTGGATATCCCGTTTTGGAGTACCAAGCACTGTGACGACCGATCAGGGATGTCAATTCGAATCCGCTTTGTTTCAGCGCCTCATGAATGTGTGCGCAACAAAACGAGTTCGAACAACCAGTTACCACCCTTGTGCTAATGGCATGGTAGAACGCATGCACCGCCAACTCAAAGCTTTTTTAATGTGCCACTCCCACTCGTGGTTTAAGGCACTTCCCATAGTACTCCTGGGCATGAGGACAGCGCTCAAAGAGGACTTAAACACCTCGTCTGCTGAGCTTGTCTATGGAGAGCCGCTCCGTTTACCTGGAGAACTAATCATACCGTCAGGGGATCCCAGCAGTCCAAGTGACGCACTGGATTTCGTCACGGAACTTAAAAGCCGCATGGAAGCCCTTCGTCCAACACCAGCTTCCCGGCATGCGCGTCCATCCTCTTTCATTTTCAAGGACCTGCCTACAGCGACTCACGCCATGCTCCGTGACGACACTGTTCGACGCCCACTACAACCTCCCTATACTGGACCACACCGTATCCTAGGGAGAAGGGATAAAACCTTCCCCTTAGATGTAAATGGCAGGGAGACCACGGTTAGCATTGACCGTATTAAGCCAGCATACTTAACCCCAGATATTGGAGTATTAACTAATAAACACCACTTTCCATCTCACCAACCCCCATCACCTCCTATCCCAGCACCTATCACATCACCAACCCCGCTCATACATCAACCTGTACTGCCACCAACACAGACAACACCTCCTCCAGACCATACATTACCTCCAACCCCTGCCACTACCAGAGCTGGTAGACGGGTTAAATTCAGAGACATTTTAAATTTGTGATGTAAGATCTTTGTTATTATTTTTTTTTATATACAAAACCTTAGCTATATCATCCAAAATTAGTCAGAATGATTACTAATATGAATAAACGATTGTAAACGATTTTATTACTCAAGTGTTAATTTTAATTTCATGAAACTCCTATTTATTTTAGAATCATCGAACCATTGTCTACTAAAAGGAGGCTTACTTTGTACCATTTTGTATCGTATCTACGCCTTTTGGCGACTGATATAAAAGTGTTATTTTCAACTTATAACATGTACCTAATCTTAGTATTCCAAATAACTGGGTAATTAACTAGTAATTGTGTCCTTTGTTGTTCACCTTTTTTTGTATTTCATGCAGTAGTTGCATATATTTTTTTTTTCTTTCTGTCTATACCTTTCCCTTCTGCGTGGGGGGGTGGTGTGGCGTCCCAATAACAGAGATAATAATATGTATGGGACCCACTTTCAGTATATAAGGCGAGAATATTGATATTGTTTATGGTCGCCATTGACCGTCTATGGTTTGATTATTAACTGGGTGACATTCTATGCCGTTACACTTTTTGGACAGAGAAGAAGTCGAATACAAGTTTTGCCAATTTAACACGAGTTTTATTTATAAAGGTAAGGCTTGCCTCGAAATTACTCGGTGCACAACGCCAAAAGCTTCTGCGCTACGTACCTATTGACACCAAATATTTGTTTAATCGGTCGCGTGGTTGTGTTCCGGGTCTGGGTGTGATGTGCGTGTGAACGTATGAATTTGTAAACGTACCCACGACACTGGAGAAAACACTATTGTATGAGGCACGATTATTTTTAAACTGTCAAACACCAAGCGGTCACCGGTGACCGCAACCTATTGTTCTATAATTGTGTCTACAAAACCGGTACTCGACGAGTTAAATGTGTTTTTTATGCTTCTATCAAGTTGACGTTTGGCCACCAACCCGCCTGGTGGTGCACGATGATTGCGGTTCGTACTTGTGTCATTTTGAAATTATTTATTTCATTTTAATGGATAACCTGGTAAACGAGCAGACAGATCACCTGATGGTAAGCAATCAGCGTCGCCCATGGACACCTGGAACACCAGAGGCGTTACAAATGCGTTGCCAGCCTTTTGGGGATTAGGGAGATTGAGAAGGGGAGTTATCGGACCTCCGGTAATCTCACTCACACGTCGAAACACCACGTAAGCGTTGTTTCACGTCAGTTTTCTGCTCGACTGTGGTATTAGTCCGGTCGAGCCGGCCCATTCGTGCCGAAGCATGACTCTTTAACACTTAATATTGACATCAACAAACCTAGTATTTTACTAGTATATTACGAAACTTTGTCATAACTTAGAATGCTGCTTACCCCGTCATTAGACTTGGACATGTCCTTGCCAATCACTGTTTACTGACATAGAACTGTATGGAAGTTTGTTCTACAGTAAGTATCAACTGAGGGACATTTGACGAGATGGGAACGAAACCTCGTTAGGCGCCCAGAGGCCTTAGTACGAGTTTGTAATCGTAACGAGTACGCGTTCGGCGTTGTGGTGGTTGGTTCATTGGCGCCGGCCAATCAGAGTGCCGAACGCGTACTCGTTACGAATACTTTAAACGTAAATCAAACTCGTACTAAGGTCTCAGATTGGTTCATTGGAGCCGGCCGGCGAAGGCTTACTCGTTTCGATCTAGCTAAACGTAACAAACGCGTACAGCACTCTAAACTAAATAGTAAAATAGGGGTAGGCAGAGGTCCACATTACGGCACTTAATGCCACTGTACTTACAATGTAACAATCACTTTTCACCATTTATGTTATGAGTCCCATGTAATAGGGGGTAAGCCTATTGCCATATACCGGGCACAATTCCAGACTCCGTGCTACTACTGAGAATTTTTTTTAAGACGTCATACCTAACAGTCATCCGTAAGGCGTTAGTTTAGGTGCTACGTGACTTTCAGAGATATGTTTTAGGGATGGTTGGGGGAAACGGCCATTAGTCCCTTAGTCGACACCCGCGAGACGAGCAGAGGTGGTGACAAATGGCTAAGGCCTAAAATATATACATATCTCAATATGCACAGACAGACAGACAGGCCCACTGATCCCCCGAGGGTTACAACGCCATAATCAAGCGAAACGTGCATCAAATTCGAAGGTCTAGTCACTCGAGCTGCTAAGCGAAACTCGCCCTTATTGCTTAGATTATAAAGGTGTTGCGATATTAAGGAAAGTCAATGAGAGATATTGAGTATCACTTTTATGGAAAGTTGAAGGTTCAGGACAAAGATAAGTAAGATAGGTCTTGCCCTTTGGCAGTAAACAAGCACAGATCACCTGATCCTCACCCACACGGCTGGACACAACGCAAGCATTATTTCACGTCATTATTTCATGTAGCGGGTACTTTGTTAAAACCTGTAATTAGCGACTATGTCCGTGTCCTCACCGGACGTGGAAGTTTCGGGAGGTACCTGTGTCTGATGGGGCGGGAGGAAACGCCCGGGTGTCATCACTGCGAGGACCACCCTGAGGACACGGTGGAACACACAGTGGGAGAATGCCCTTCGTGGGCTGAGCACCGCCGTGTCCTCAGGGAAGTGATCGGCGATGGCGACCTCTCGCGTCCGGGCCTAGTGCAGGCCATGATGCGGAGCGAGGGGGACTGGGATGCCGTCTCCTCCTTTTGCGAAGCAGTCATGCTAGCTAAGGAGGAGGCGGGACGCGTGAGGCAGCGAAGCGCTGCCTCCTCGCAACCCAGCCATCGCGAAGGACACACCGGGCGTCGGGGATCGCGAGACGATCTCCGGCCACCGTAAGCGCGGGCCTGCGGACGGCGAGCATGGGTGGCTCCCCGTCCGACCAGAAACAGACCCGAGCGTGCGGCGCGTCGCGTTCCGCGCGCGCCTCAAAGAGCCATCAGACCACCACAGATGGGGCCCACCGCCCAATACGGCCGATGCCGATTCGGAGTCGCGGAGAACCTAACGGGTAACCGGGGCTCCGGCTCGACGTGCAGGAGATGGAACGGGGTGGTTTTTAGTCAGTAAGAGTCTGACACTCCCTTCCGCCTCACCCAGGCGGGAGCAGTCATTCGATGATTTTCCCACTTAAAAAAAAAAAAAACGGTCAGGCTAATATCTGAAATGGCTGGACCGATTTTGCAAGACTTCTATACGCAGGTAGCTGATGTACTAAGGAGTAACATAGGCTACTTTTATTTTCGGAAATTGAAATAAAAAACGTCATTTCTTAAAATTAATATTCTACGCGGATGAAGTCGCGTGCAACAGCTAGTTAAATAATCTTGACTGAGATTTATTAACTATACATTATTTACAGGAGCTCAGCAGACAAATATTATCAGTTTGATTCCTATCCTACCTTTCCATGAGGAAACTTGAGGAAGCTTCGGCACTGCTGGGCCGGCTCGACCAGAGACTACTCTGGTCGGCCGAGCAGAAAAATGACGTGAAACAACACTAGCGTTGGTTCGTCGTGTGAGTGAGGATACTGGAGACACAATTACACCCCCGCCCCTTCCCCAATCCTTGAATCCCCAACAATCCTCAAGTCCCTAATCCCCAAAACGCCGGTAACGCACTTGTAACGCCTCTGGTGGTCCGCAGTGCGACACCCGTGTACAAGTACTTACGGATAATGCAATCGTTGTTTCACGCCTTTGTTCTTGTGAGGACGTGGTATCACGCCGGCCGAGCTGAAGCTTGGGTAAATATAAATAGGTAACCGCGGTTCTGGCACCTACGTAGGAATAGGAACGGGGTAATGTTTAGTCAGTAAGAGTCTGACACTCCCTCGTCTCACACAGGGTGGGAGAAGTAATAACATCACGCCTTTTATCCCCGAAGGGGTAGGCAGAGGTGCACATTATGCCACTGTACAATGTAACACCGACTTTTCACTATTTATGTTATGAGTCCCATGTAATAGGGGGTGAGTCTATTGCCATATACTCCGGTATATATTTATATTGTGTCCGCACAATTCCAGACTCCGTGCTACCACTGAGAATTTTTAAAAAACCCAGTAATACTTTGCCCTACCCGAGAATGGAACCCAAGACCACTTGCCCGGCAGTCGCACTAGCGACCACTCGGCCAACGAGGCAGTCTATAGCGGGACAAGTCATTGGATGATTTTCTTCCCTCAAATAAAGATATTTATAAAGTTCCAGCGTATCACTTTGACGCAGGTACGTATATAATTCACACCTATACAATCACTATACAATAGTAGATGACATATGTAGTACATACATACATAACTTCACGCCTGTCTCCCATGGGGGTAGGCAGAGACTAAGGAACGCCAATTACTACGACATAGGTAGTAATTGTTTATATTATCAATTCGGATATTTTTGAGGCGCTAACCAATAACAGATCAATGTATACGTAAATCTTACAGTTGCAAACGATTATCATTCTTACACCACTTGAAATAAAGTTGAAATTCCCTTGACACATTGAGTAAGCTTCATAGTAATTTTATCAAAAAATATAAAAATATAAAAATTATCAACTTTATGCCCTTAAAAATAATGATGAAATTCCATTCCAAAGTATAGCTGGTTTGTATGTAAGTACGTATGTATGGTCAGTTCTATCTTCCGTGGTCACGTGTATCTTTGTGCTAATATAAAGCTAAGCAGTTAGTTCGTTTGAACGCGCTCATCTCCGGAACTGCTGGTCAGAGTTGAATAATTCTTTTTGTGTTAGATAGAGCATTAATCGAGAAAGGCTATATGCTATGCAACATCACGCTACGATCAAAAGGAGCCGAGCAGCGAGGGAAACCGTGTGAGAGTAGCTAGTCTATTAATAATTATGATTAGTCTATTCGTACAACAGTGCATGATATTCGCTATTTATTATAGTTATGTATGTGAGAATTTATTGGCCCTTTGTAACGTATTTTGCTTGAAACAGAAAAATATTTGTCTAATATATTATTGGGTTTTAACTGCTTGAATCGTAATAAGACACAATAGAAAATACATTGTCTCGCGTGGGTCAACGTTTAGACACACGACGGGTTAAAGATAACTTTAATTACTTGAGACTACATTTGTATATTGTTTTTTATCGTAGATCCTCCGTGTTGCTCTATGTTTTTTATAGGATAGCGACAGCGTAGTAAACGAGCAGACGAGCATTACCTGATGTTAATCAGGTAATCCGCAATAAGCGTCGCCCATGGACACCCGGACAACTAGAGTATGAGATGCGAACCGGTAAAATTATTACGATATTTTTGCATACAACTTTAAAAAATAGTTATAAACATAAGAGCCAGTCAGTTAAAACAGAATGTGCCATTGTATTTCTAAAGTAATTAAATAATTTAGATTAATTAATGTTCATCACATCAGTACAATGCCAATAGAAAAATAAAAAAAGTAAATAAATAAGTTGTATGACAAATTCTATAAACATATATTGCACCCGTCCTTTTAAACAATTCCTAATTCCATACAGTCCAGATCTAAAAAAAATATAAAAAAAAGAAAATTAAAAAAAAAAAAAAACAAAAATAAATATAGTTTGTACTACAATGTATATTTCAATGCATGGTTTAAAATAAAAAATACACATACACACATATAGTAGAGATATAATATACACATCGATATTTAATTATTTATAAATTTTTAAATGCTGTCTAAAATCCACTTAGCCTATTTTTACAAAGAAAAAAATAAATTAAAAATAATAAAAAATCTATCTACTTACAAAGAATAAATTATTACTCCCTATATTATAATTGTAGTAAAATAATAAATTCCAAACTATAAAATATACAACAAATTCACTTAAAACTAAGAAAAAACATTGTGCGATCCAAGAAAAATAGACTAAAAAATTATTCTACACGCAATGTAACAGACGCTGGCAACACTGGCTTGATTTTTTGGCAATAAACTTTTTTAACACTGGCAACTTTACTATGAAATGTGCAATTCCATTTATTTAGACCTATCCTTCACCATTTGTGTATTCAGAAATAGTTCAATCGCATTAACCTGAAATTCAGTAATTTACTATAACAAAATGAGTCTGGTGGGCAAACAATTTTATTTGCCACCTGGTGGCGCCAATGTAGTTTAAGGTTCTGTTCCTTCAATAGAGCTAGTGTCGTGGGTTTGAATTCCGCGAACAATTCTTAACATGATCCACAAATAGTTGTTCCGGGTGTGTATGTGAACTTGTACGGTTGTAAACGCACACACGACACAGGAGAAAATACTAGTGTCAGGCAACGCTACAAAAATATTACATTCTATGTTTTTACATCTAAAAGCAGGCTTATGTAGTATAAGGTACTACATAAGCGAAATCTAGAGATCAAAAATCCGTTAGTCTAAATTACTGATAACTACTGAACAATCAAATCGAGAAATAAATACAAAGACTGACTGACTGCTCAGTAAAATTGTCATCAAATTAACTGAAAATCATTTTCAAGCGATTACATTATTATAATAAAATACACAAACAATATAATTACATAATTATGGCAACATTATAAACATACAATTAAAAATAACTATAATAAAGTTGCCAGCTCAAAAAAACAACACTACAAAACAGTGCTGCCAGCTCTGTAAATTTTAAAAACATATACAAATATTTAAATTCCTTCTTTCACACAATTTTGACTATCAAAAAAAAATCTTAAAATTAGTTTTGATAGAACACACAGACTGTCGACTATTTTTTGATAAAATAAATTCATTAAAATACTATTTTTATACATATAACCCTTCCTCTTAAATAACTCTACCTATTAAAAAAACCATATAAAAATCCGTTGCGCAATTTCATTTAAAGATCTAAAGCATACATGGGACAGACAGCTGTAAGCGACTTTGTTTCATACTATGTAGTTAATTGGGATGATGACAGGGTATGAAAATTAAAAATCAAATTAGTCCGTCAGTTAGGTAATGAAAAAATACTAGCCACGTATTTTCTTATTTTGTCGTATAATAAAACAATATTTAGACAAAACGAATTAAAGTTCAGTAGTGGGGGCTAAAACGTCATTTCTACGTACAAAATGTACATAGAAGTGACGTCACGCGACGTTTCAAATCCATATAATATCATCGAAAGTATTCGTTTCTGTAAGAAAATAAAAAATACGTGTTTAATGATTTAAAATAATCTACCAGACGGATATTAAAATAAAAATCAGGCATCTACCCTATTAAACCTGTGTTAGTTTTTGACGTTCAAAAGTGCCTTATATTGATCTATTTAATGATTTGACTATAATTTTAAAGTCGTAAGTTAATGTAAAGCTGAAGATTTTAGTCAAACTCGCAAATTCTCTAAATTTAACAATCCTTTTTGTTTATATATTAAAACTGTCAAACACCGCGAGGTCACCGGTGACCGCAACCTATTGTTCTTTAATTGTGTCTATATTGACGGCACTCGACGAGTTAAAACTTTAGTGAAACATACTACATTAATTATTATGTTTTCGGCTTAGTCACGTAACTGTTTGACGAGGAACTCGACTAGTTTCAAGCCATGCTAGAGGCTCATATTCATGAGCAGCATTCCGCAACACGCGACGCGGGGACTGCTTTGCTACTATACTTAGTCAACATGACTTGAAACTAGTCGAGTTCCTCGTCAAACAGTTACGTGAGTAAGTCGAAATGATAATAATTATTTTTGTATTGAACAGTACATTTATGGAGGAAGGGTATAGGGTATAAAACATCACGCTAGGATCAACAGGAGCCGAGCAGAATAGCTATTGTTACAATATTATTATGTTATATACAGTATGTAGTCGACATTTGTGCGTCCCATCGAGTCTGTAGCACATGTTGCGTAAAATAAAATTATCTATATAAATTCCTCAAGCAGCCTATATGTTATTGTTTTTATAGTAGTTTTTAGTTTAATATTTTTTTCTTTACTGACATGCTACCTATATATTTTATTGTAGTCTTGGTTCAGTTGTATGTAACATAATTTTATTTTTTATGTCCATGGTTGAATATGTTCATAATAAACTAGTTCTAAATTATTCATTTCAGTTAAGATTTCACCTTTGCGTAGTTCCTCGCAGTAACAGTTTTTGGAACAATTTTTACCAATAAAGTTGCTCAAGTATCGGAAATCCGATCCCAAACACTCTCGAGTGTATATAAATATTCATACTCATTGTAAAATAATTTTCCTTAAAATAAGATAACATCGCGCCTTATGTCACTGTACAATGTAACACCCACTTTTCACTATTTATGTTATGAGTCCCATGTAATAGGGGGTGAGTCTATTGCCATATACCGAGCACAATTCCAGACTCCGTGCTACTACTGAGAATTAAAAAAAAACCCGAAACCCCTTGGCCAGCATTTGCACTTGCGAGTACTCGGCAAACGAGGATTTTCCATAGTACAAGATTAAACCTATTATGTTTTCTATCAATTATCGAGTTTTATATAATTACGGCGTAGTACGGTAGTCAGTTTGTGTATCTTATAAACAACCCATCATATATGACCATATATTATGACGTAGAACCATTATGACATAGTAAAAAGAACTTTAAATAAAGGTTGTTACAGTCCACTTTGTAGTAGAACAATAACATATAATGCTATGATATGGGAAAAAGAGCTTTATTTAAAGGATATTACAGGTCATTTTTAACTGTAGATTATTTATAGATGCTGTTATTTTTTCGTTTGTAAATGGTTAAAGCAAATAGTTTAAAAATGGTCGCTTGAACTTTGTTCATGTAGATGTCAAATACTTATGGCATTTCATAGTCAGGTAACTAAAAGAAGGAACATCATTCATGTTTGAGGAACATTCAACCTTATTAGCATAGTTACAATGTACAGATTACTATAAACTTAGAACCAAGATCAACATGCGAGCAGTTTAACTCGTCGAGTGCCGTCATTATAGACACAATTATAGAACAATAAGGTTGCGGTCACCGGTGACTGCTTGGTGTTTGACAGTTTAGGATCAATTGCACTAGAAATACGATTGTAAATTCCATAAAAGTGACATTAAACCGCCTTGAGAGACATTTTCAACCCTATTAACACCATTATTAAGGTCAATTTCCCTTAAACACGATTTATAATTCCATACAATTGTAACCAAGACCACCTTGTACCGGGATTTTCCACTCTATCTTCAACATGTTAAGGTTCATATTCATTTATATAATATAATGCAGTTAATATTATCAAGATACTACTATAAAAATAATATCACATAGAATTAATTACTGTCCTATTTAAAAACTGATATATATATATCCATTGCTTAGATCGAATTAAAGAAAAAAATGATATAACTTTAAAAAAATAATCACCAGATATACGGAAAATCTGCTTTCAACAAGCATGGTGATTAATGCTCAAACGTTCTCCGTGTGAGAAGAGTAAGTGAGCAGTAGGCATTTATAGGCTTTTGATGATTATGTGATGGTATAAGGCAGTAAACAAGCTGACGGAGCACCTGATGGTAAGCAATCTAAGCCCATGGACACTTGGAAAACTAGAGGAGATATAATAAACTCCTACATTTTGGAACGACCACCTAGCTGCACTGACAGACAGACTGACAGACTGACAGACTGACAGACTATTATTTATTTTATATTTATTTACTTTTCAAAAGTACCATACAGTAATTATTGTTTAATTAAAATAAATGCTTTGGCTTTTTGTCTCAGTTTTGTTATTTTAATCTATTCAACGGATAGATAGCTTGAGATTTAATTATCAAACATTAAATTTCGACTATAAAACTTCAATTGATTAATCAGTTGACTTGACTTTCAAACATCGGAATTGTTCCGACAATGATGGCTTTAACCGACTGTCGCGCAACGTCAGCGTGTAGGCTTCGATTCCCGCACGGAGCAACTCTTTGTGTATTTCACTAATACTTGTTTTACTAAACTTGTAACTTATTTTCAAAGAAACATCAATTTTTTCTATAGTTTTCTAATAATTAGCAATGGACATAGACCAGAGAATGCGGTGATAGCTATAAAGGTAAGCATGTCTGTTCATAGAGACACAGCACTTTATGAATCAACTCGTACTGCTCCGAGTTCTGGACCATCCCGCCTCGGTTCAGACGCATATTGCATACAATAGACAACACATCCACTTTATTCTCAGCCATCAACTGCTTGATACCATTCAAGATAGCCAACAAACACCCCGTACGACCGATCCCAGCGGAACAATGAACTACAACAGGCACTCCGATACCCTCGATACACTGAGCCTCCTCCGGAGGGAACACAAACCTGTCCACATCCCTCTTCGGAGTATCACACTGACACACACTATCACTGTCCGCACTGAAGTCATACTCCGTCCCTCCGAGAACGTCCAAACTGAGGTTTAGGAGAGCGGTCACATCTTTAGGGCACTTGTGGTCGGCCCAATTATGGAACCAGTAATGGTATACGGTCACTGCACTATCACTGTCACTATATGAAAGTTGTAAATGTCTGATTGTGTATCCAGGTTTCCGGAGTAGTCCACAATTTTTCACTATAAACACATCACTGATATCGTCCGGTCGTTCCGGGTTGGGTACGGTGAGTTCCTCTCCGGGTTCCAAAGGGAAGTACCTCTCGCATTTGTGTCGGTTGTTTTCTACAAAGTTGGTGAGCATCACCACTTTTTGTGGGGATAGAGGCTGGTTGGGTATTGGTGATTGGTTCTGGTGGAGCATTCTCCAGAAGTCGTGGAGGGTGTTCTGGAGAGGGCCCTGGGTGGCTATGTAGGTGTTGCGGCTGTACTCGTGGCCCTGGAATGTAGAAAATAAGACTATTTATAATAATAATAATAATAATAATCTTTATTACGTAAAAAGTACACAAGTATACATTAATTTGATACAAGTCATAGTGTCGTAGTACAAAATTAAAACTCTGACCTCTGTACTAGGGAAATACCTGTATCACAGAGATCAGTGCCTACATGGATGGTATCATTGTGAGCCTAGAATAGACTTTACATAATAAATTAATTTAAATTAAGATTAACAAAAAGCAAACAGAGAAGACAAAGAATGTAATTAAATTAAATAAACAAAATGGGATGAAAAACAAATGGTAGTTATGTGTGGTGTGTATGTGTGTGCGTTTGTGAGAGAATGTGAAAGTGTGTGTGTGTGTGTGTGTTTGGTGTATCTGTGAGATTATGAATTTGTTTGAAACCTAACGCGTGACAGCAAGAGTGTATGCGAAAGAGAATGCACTTTTCCCAGATTCCAGTCCCTCACCACTACAGACGGCCCCCCATCAGCTCCTCAGTGCTGTGATAGTCCAAGCCAAGCAGAAATTTTCTTACCACTGCTTTACATTGAAATTTGCAAATGGAAAAGATGCTTAGTTTTTTATTTAGGCTATTATACAATAAAGCACTATTAATATAATATTGTCGGTTTGCGAAAGATGTCTTTCGAGACTCCACGATAAAAATGCGATGTTTAAGCCTGCGAGATAGGGGCTGCAGAGGCCTACCCGAGTGTCTACGGAGAACCGATGAAAACACGTACAATTGCCTAACTGTTAAGACTTCTGCCCTCTCATACAAGAGTTTTGTGGAATAGCGTCGGGGCAAGAAAAGCAAAACCTTCAGGACAGCTCTTTGAGCTCTCTCCAGGTGGATAAAGATACTCTGTGCGGCACCCCCCCATACTGGTATGCAATAAGCAAGAATCGACTGGCAGAGAGCAAGATAAGCCATTTTTAAAATTTCTGCGTCGGCAGATTTACGTAGTTTTTTAAAGATGTAAATTAATCTACGTGTCCTAGTTGAGAGTACATCAATGTGTTTGTGCCAGTTGAGGTTCCGGTCAATGTATACTCCCAGGTATTTAGCGTCCTGCACCCTGGACAAGACCATACAATCACAGTTTAGAATTGAAGAACAGGTATGGGCTTTAAGAGAGTAATAAAATGGCGGCCGGAGATCGTTTCTGATAGCAAATGCGATATAAACCGTTTTCTCGATGTTAAGAGTAAGGAGACTATTGTTTAGCCACTTCATTACAGAGGACAGTGCTAGCTCAGCATTATAAAAACAGTCGTCCCAATTCTCTCCAGATACTAACAAGGCTGTATCATCAGCATAGGTAACAATACTACAGTGTGCCAAAGGTAGTTTACATAGGTCATTTATGTAAATAAGGAACAAAGTTGGTCCCAGTATGCTCCCCTGGGGAACACCGTATGCTATCCCAAGTTCATCACTAACGTACTCCCCAATTTGAACAACCTGAGTCCTGTTGTTGAGATAATCGCGGAAGATATCCAAGACGACCCCACGAACCCCCATCCCCTCCATCCTCAACAAGACGGGCGCAGGGACCGTGTCAAATGCCTTAGATTCGTTATAAAAATGAAGGATTTAATTCTAAACGCCAGAGCTTAGTCACGCAATTTGCCTGGGTCGATTCAACCAGGAACGTCCCACCCTAGCTCACTGTTGCACCATCATTTTTACAAATTGCAACAATGGCGCAATAAAAAGTTTTGCACCTATGACACTTCTGCAGTTTCAGGAGTAGGTACTTAGGTTACGGCGCCTGCTTACAATATGGTAGTTTCCTAAATTTTATTTTAATGTCCGTCTGGTACATTTATTTAAAACTTTAGACACGTATTTTTTCTTTTCTCACAAAATTAAATACTTTCGACGATATTTTAATTTGACATATCGTGTGACGTCACAGCGTGTCAAATTTTGTAGCACGTTATGACGTAATAAACTCCCACTCCTAAACTTAGCGCCATTTTATCTAAGTAGAAAATAAAAAAATACGTGTCTTATATTTTTGCATTATCTAACTGACGGACTAATTAGATTTTTTACCCTGGACACTACCCAATTAGATGATACGTTTTGTTGCTACTGACAATTGTTTAAACAAAACCTTATTTTATGCAAAACTTAGAAAACATTCAACTTCTGTACTCGGAGACATTCATTGAATGATTACTTAAACTGTTCCTCAGTCACGATTTTGTTCCGAAAACAATTGCTGAGGACTGGGTGTTTTACAAATCCGAGTACGGCACATAATTTTAGGTTACTTAAATGTATATCTTATATACTATTATATAAAGCGAAAGAATGTGTTTTTTTGTTTGTTTGTTTGTCTGAACGCGCTAATCTCCGTAACTACAAGTCTGATTTGAATAATTCTTTTTGTGTTGGATAGCGCATTTATCGAGGATGGCTATAGGTTATAAAACATCACGCTACGACCAATAGGAGCTGAGCAGAGCGTGTGAAACCGCGCGGAAGTAGCTAGTAGTTTAATATAGTTTTTAACCGACTTTAAAAACGGAGGTTCCCAGTTTGACCTGTATGTATGTATGTATGTGTGTGCTACTATCTCGCAATTGGCTGAACAGATTTTGCTGCGGTTTTCAAAAAGCTGTTTGTTAGACTCAGGAGAAGGTTTTAATACCTATATTAATTAACTGGCTGCAAAAAAAGAGGAGATTGAATTCGAAAAAGGTTTTTTTAAACGTAATTTATATAAGAAGTAAACAAATAAGAGACAGAACTCACCTTAATATAATTGGCATTAATATATCCCTCAGGCGCGCCTCGCTCCGGCCTCAGTATAACGCGAGAGTGCTCATTAGGCAATATTGTCTTATATCTATTCTTCGTATGGGATCCAGACACCAACGGCTTCTCCTGGAAATTCGTCGGCATATCCCAGAACTCCTGATGAAGATTTCTGAGCAGCATCTTCTGGTATTCCGAGCAGGGTTGAGAGACCACTGGCTCTGGTATCACAGTCTGAGGGTTTTGCTTTCCAAGGTCTTCCACCCTCCCTGAACAGCAATGCTGACCTTCGCCAGGTATGTGGCATTTGACTTTAGAGTACCCATTCTGGAATACATCGTTCAAGTCCCTAAGATTCTGTCTGGTGAGCACGCTAGATGCGTTTTGTAAATGCTGCATATTAGCTAGATATAGTCTGAAATCTTCAGAAGTGCTTTGAGGACTTAGCGGTTTCGTGGTTATATTTCGAGTGAAGCCTTGTTGATAATTTGGCTCATCCTGTCTTCCGAAGGCATAGATGATCTCATTTTCTTGGTCTCCGCAAACAAAGGTTAGGTTTTGGGGGTATTCCTGGTCGGAGTACGAAGTAGACCAGAGGTTATCATGAGAACCGAAACCTACACCTTTGTCGGTTGACCGCAATCTTGTGCGGTTCTTGTAAGACCTCGGTATTAAATTCTCTGTACTTAGGGACTTTCTGTGCTTATCTCGGTGTGGTAGGTCTTTCAAATTGGTGTCTATTAAGGTCTCGTCTATTTCAAGGTCGCGCGGCTCTTCCCGCGGTTGTATGTTTAGAGTAAGGGAGGTGTTGGAGCTCCGTCTCTCTAAGATCCCCTTTCTAGGCTCTGCAGTAGGATTGTCTATACTTATATTACTATTATACCTACTTAAGTTGCAACTAGACCCGTTTAAGTTGTAATTAGACACACTGAGACCTCTGTTCACTGATAACTGAGGATTTGACTGATTGATATTCAAAGTGAGGGAAGTATTCGAACTTCTGCGTTCAAGAAGGCCTTTTTTCTGGTGTGGTTTGGCGTCCTTATTGAGGGAACTATTGCTGGAGTGACGGCTGAGATTATTCGAGGAGAGGATGTTCAAAGTCAGGCTGTTATTGGAGCCACGACGCTGGAGGAGGCAGTTCCTCGTGACTTCACCTGATACGTTGGAGTTGGAGGAGCATATAACTCTTGTGGTGGGTGTGAGATGGTCTGTGGCCAAAGAGCTGTTGGAGTCTCGTCGATCGAGGCTGAGTTTTTTCTGTCTACTATCAGAATTAAGGCTAAAGTTTGAAACACTGGTCCTGACTGTAGCTAAATTGTGACAGGAGGCACCAGCACTGCTCAAAGAACAGTTCGAGCTCTGCAAGCTATGAGTACTCAACATTAAGCTCTGGTTGGAATTCCTCCTATGTAACTTCTTCGTCATCTTCTCATCCTCAGCGCTAAGCTCGAAGTCATCTGAAGGTACACCTTCAGGTAAGGTCTTCAGATTAGTGCTTGAAACACTAAGATTTTGTTTATAATTGAGTAAATTGGAACCAAGCGTAGCTCCTGAATCAACCACATATGTCCGGCTATCTGCGCCCGATATGTTAATTTCTGGCGTGTTCTCTAAATCAGCCATGTTCTCATCAAAGGATCCCATGGTTCGGGAACCCATGCGGGAAGTACCGGGCTGGTACAGCATCAGGGTTGCATGGTTCTCTCGAAGGTAGATCCCACTATCCTGGCCTTTCATGTACAGTCTGCGCTGTTCTGCGTTGGACTGTAAGGAGTTGTACCCGAGTTTAGCACCAACAACGTCATGTTTGATGTTCTTATGCGCTAGAATCCTTTTAATCTGGCGTTTGGGAGTGTTTGGCATGGACACAGAGTTCTGAGGGACCTCCAGCGTCTTCTTCTGAGGAAGTGAGAGGTTTACACTCTCAGAGGAGTCTAGAGATGTAGCCTTTACTTTTAAAGTGGGAGTTTTCACTTTCTTCTCCTCAGCGTCAGTATACAACTTTTCAAATTCCAAAAGTTCCTTCTCCAAATCGCTATCTCGTTTCGTGAGGTCGATTCTTAAGTTTCGTAGATTCTTTCCCTTCTTCTTCGTTTGTGTTTCAGCGGCTACGGTGGCGCCCTCTTCAGACGTCACCGTGATTTCGAATTCTTTAGGAGAAAATCGTGGCATGTCGAGGAAGGACTGTGTGTCAGAGCTTTGGCGTAGAGACTTCTTCTGTTTTACGTCGGGAGACTTCGGTTCCTCTGCGTCTGCTTCTACTACTTTATCCTTCGTATCGTCTTCGAATTTAAACATAGGTCTCTCGCTAGGGGGAGTCTTCTGTGCGTGATGCCTCTCCATGCTCTCACATGAGGTGCTGGTCTCTTGATTCTTATAGGCCTCATTCATTTGATCCTTCATCTGCTTCGCTATGGGCAGACCAAGGTTCTGTTCTATTATCTTCGCGTTGTCAGAGTCTAAAGATATCGATTTAAGTCTCTGTCGCCTCGCTTGTGCGGAGTTTGAGGGGCTGGGAGATACTTCAGGCTCTTCTGGAACTTTCGGTTCAATATCTAGCGTGTCCATCTTGATACAGCAGTCGGTGACGTCCTCTCCCAGTTTAGTATCTGCCTCCTTGTTATCCTCACACTTGGTGATATTCAGTTCTATAGTCTTGTAGTTGGCCTCGCAGCTGTGATGTCTTCGGTACCTCCTGACCTCCTTGTCTGCGGGAGGAGTGAAACGTTCCTTCTCTATAGAGTTCCTGCCGCCATACCTCCTCGGTCGCGGCAGTGACTTGTCCTCTAAACATGATTGTTCGAAGGTGAAGTAGTTCTCTTTGTTATAACTATGTACTTTGGGACTAGGTCGGTTCAAGACGCGCGGAGAGCACGGCTTCTCCGTGACTCCGTTTCTGTTGAGATGGTCTCCAAGTGCGCGCGGGGATTGCGGCACTTCGGCGTCGCGGGGAGTATCCGGAAAGAACTTGGGAGACCGCACCGTATCGTAGTACACTGATTTAGGCGACGGATCCGCGAAAAACATCGGGGACACCGTCTCTGGAGGTGTGAAGAATCTTGGTGAGGCCATCGTCTCCGCGAGCAGCTTCGGGGAGAAGTCGAACTTAGGAGCTGAAGACTTTTCTTTGGCTGAGCTACACTCTAACACTCGCGGGGAATTCTGCATCTCCAGCCTCTCCTGCTGCCCCTCGAGGTGCGCGCCCTCACTGACACTACACATGTTCAGCCGAGTGCTCACTGACCGGAACCGCCTCAGGTTGCTGGGAGACGCCTCTTCTTCTTGAGACCTCTCACTCATCTTCTCACTTAGTTTTTCGACAGCTTCGCTATCGAAGCCGAATACTTCTTTATCTGACTTTGCAGTAGCGCTCAACAGGAAGGGAGATTTGTCGTCTTTCTCCAGTGAAGGCGAGCGTGTGGCGCTGAACTTCTTGGCACGGGTCTCCTGGGATAAGTCTGCGCCCAGGTCCGCGATGATGGGGCGGGGGATTGTAGTGTACTTATAGTCGAGGCGCTTGTGGAGCCACTGTTCCGGCAGCGGCAGCTTGGGGATCAGCTCGGAGGGGGCGGGGGCAGGGGCGGGGGTGTGCGGGGCCGGCGGGGCGGGGTTGCTGACGATGACGATCTGCGGGGGGTCGTGCGCGGGGTCGGGGGGCGGGGCGTCGGCGGGGGCGCGGCACAGCGAGGCGCGCGCGCGCTGCGGCTCGGCGGGGCGCAGGCGGCGCGCCACGAGCAGACGCGGCTGCGGCGCGGACGCGCGGGGCGGGGTCGCGGGGCGCGGGCCTGCGCTCAGCAGCTTGCGTCGTGTCGCGGCGCGGCGGCAGCGCGCTCCCAGCAGTAGCAGCAGCAGCGCGGCCGCCGCCAGCGCGCCGCACCACCAGCCCGCCGCAGCGCCCCACATGACACGCTCACATCTGGAACACAAACACACACCACGTCACTACACTACTTACAAATTCACTGTGGCGATAGTCGCGCGATTGGCGCACACATGGCCTATTTCAATAGTGATAACCGTTCTCAACCCGTTTAGATTAAGATCGACTTATGACTAGAGTTCTACAGAGATTTTGTCAAAATTCAAGATCGATCCGGAGTTATTGGATTAAGATTGATTATTGAAATCGACAGATAGACGATCGACGACACATATCAACCATGTGACGTCAGAAATCCTACATCGCGAAAGTGAAATTCACACGCGAATAAATAGACACAGAAAATCCCAATGCAGTAGGCCACCAGCCACGATCACTTCGCCTGCTCAGAGGATCCTTCTTTTCCGATCTTGGGGAACTTTACTCTCTGTTTCCTAAATTCCCTAACTTAAAACTTAATTCAAAATCCTCACAAACACGGTAGGGTTGACAGGTGTAACGACACGGTTGGTGCGGTGGCTGGGCAATCGGATGCCGCGCAACGTGTCGGGGTTTCGATTCCCTTGAAGTAACTCTTTGTGTGACCCAAAGATTGTTGTTCCGGGTCTGGGTGTCATGTGTAAGTAAACTTGTATGTTTGTAAACGCACCCACGACACAGGATAAAATCCTAGTGTGGGGCAACGTTTTTTAAAAAAATGCTCTCGGTTCTTATTTACAAACACGCAGCTCGTTCCTACCTACCCATAAACGACATAGTCCCGGCACATCACGTGCTGCATACAAGAGTCCAAGTGTCGCGCGTCACAGGGTTGGCAGAGGACACGGCCCTCGGTATAATTACACGACGACAACGCATCAATCACTGGGCACCGCTGCCAAGTGACGGAGATACGACTAAATGATGCTCCATTCATGAACTGATCAAGTCCATACATGCAGAAGTTATCAAGCTGTACTTTTAATTTTTAAATTGTTTAATAGACTTTGAACTCTCTCGTTTCACCATAAAGTCGAATGATTTTGACAGCTACATTCATCTTGATGAGCTGCTTTGAAATAATTCCCCCGAAAACGTACAGGGTTATCCATTTTAACAAAAGTCTCTACTACCTACCATGTTTATATTAAAAAATTTACCAGCTAAAAATTGTTACCTGGATGTTTAGCTTAACCATCAGTCGAAGTCAATAATCGATCATAATCCAAAAACTGGATCGATTTAATTTAATTTATTGACAGAAACTAATGTCAAAAATTGTGTAATGTAACCAAGAATTGTATTGAGAACCTGATTGAAAAAGAGTAACCTATGGAGTTTCTTGCTTGTTCTTCTACATAGGAATCTACATCTTGGAATGAGAAAATAGCTACACATTAAACATTTTTGACGTTGATTTTCTAAAGTGGTTTCCTGATATAATTGGAATAAATTATTTTGAAATTGACTTTGAATTTCAATTATAAATCTTTTCCCCTCCAGGAATCAAACTCAAACCCGCGTACAGAGCAAAGCAACGGTATCAACGCGTGTATCAAACAGTAGAGATAAGGACAATAATAGAGGTACATGTCATTATTATCTTATCATCATACATACGCGTTATATTCTTTAATCTAAGTAAATACATAATCATCACACAAGGTAATTGTCAATGTTTGAGGGAGGAAAATCATCCAATGACTCCTCCCGCCCTGGGTGAGGCGAGGGCGAGTGTCAGACTCTTACAGACTAAACACCACCCCATTCCTACTCTTGCAGAGCCGGTGCCCCGGCAACCCGGTAGGACAAAATAGCCAATTAGTACTGTACCTCTATATCAACATTAACGTTGGGTGAGAGTCCACTACTGGACTATGGCCACAGATACACTCGTACCTACCCCCTTGAAAGGAAATAAGTCATGAAGTTGTGCAATAACAGGGCAATAATTACTAAATGAATAACTATTTATTATTTCCTAAGACACCTACGACAACAATAGTCTATCTATGGAACAAAAATATTAAAACTGTACCACCTGTTTTTGAGATTTGTGCAACACCAAACACCGACAATCAACTTTATTATTGTTTGAATATAAAGTCGAAAATCCAATGACAAAAAAATACCAGATTGGAGTACATCACAAACAAAAATAAACCTTAACCCTATGACAATAGATACTAACTTACAATACAAAAAAAAATAGATAAACCTATTGACCACTGCACTGTACAAACCAAAATACACTTTAACACAATCACTATAAATACCAAATTACAATAACAAAACAAAAAACTTACGTCACACAGCACTGCCTAATGACTAGAAGATGAGATTCCATTATAAAAAACATTATAATTATATTACAAAATTAAATTAAAATCAAACTTTTATACTAAGCATTTACGGTCATGCAACCTAAATATGTATACAAAATTTCAGATCAATCCGTTGAAGATATCTGCTTCAAAATTCAGTTGGCAGATTTCACTTCACATACACACACACATTATTAAAAGCTTATAAAATAAATATTACAATATACTAAAAACATGACATACAGGGTCAGTTGCAAATGCTACAATATAAATGAAATGATACGCTTCGAGTACAGATATATAAACATAAAGATAGTGACACACAATTGCTGACTCATAGCTAACCCTCAATATATAAAGAGGGAAAATGAGTGAATCATGACTAATTACAGTGTGCCCAGTCAGTGTGTTGCACCCCTAATGGTAATTAGTTGATTACCTATGGAGATCTAATTGTAACTACCACTTTTACCATAGTATTCTGTAAATATATTTGTCATTGGATTTTCGACTTTAAATCTAAATATATAAAGTTGTAATCTAACAAAGGAAGAGTTGTGACATGCTGGTGATCTGCGTCTGGGATTAAATGATAAAAATTGTGAACTTTTCATGTATAGAATTTTGGACTTTATATCAAAACATGTTAAGTTGTAAATATAGAGAGTGTCAGGACAATGAGAAGATATTTCTTTAAGTCTTTTAGGGGTTCAAGAACCTAGTCCTTTCCATAGTAGTCGAATTATATATGCGTTCTTTCAAACAGTTAAATTCAAAGCATGTTCTTGCACCCGCTGATTACTTTCTCTGCATCACCCAAGGGTCAGACTGGTAGAAAATGCCTGCGGCATTAAGTCCACCCATGTACTTGTTTGTGTGCATAAAGTTTATTAAATAAATAAATAAATAGTAGTATTTTTGATGGGCCGACGTTTGACCACTATCTCGCCTGGTGGTAAGCGATGATGATGCTGTCTACGATGGAGCACGTCGTCCCATAAGCAACCTAATAACTCGCGCCTTGAAGGCTCCTATACCCTTCAGCTAATACAGACTCTGGCGAAGAATTCCATTCCTTAGCAGTACACACAAGGAAGCTTGATGCGAAGCGGTTCGTACACATGCACGAGTGAGACATCTACCATGACTCGGTGACGCTTCGCCGATTGTCTTGTGGTACGATGATGGAAAGGACTATGGGGAATCAAGTGCAATTCCCCCGTACGCTTACCGAAATGACTCCATTAAAAAACCGAAAGGTTTGTCTCGTGGACAGACAAAATTATATAAATGTAATGTTTTTATTGGTGTTGCCATTGAAAATTAAGTTACATTTTTTTATTGATGTTACCAGTAAAAATACTCAAGTGCGTGGAGACAAATATGAAGTAAACAGACAAGTTAAGCTATAACTGTTGTCTGCTTCTCATCCTATCTGTTTAGCATTAAATTAATAGACCCAGATCAAATAACTAATGGAGTATTACTAAGTTCTAAACCATTTAAAAAATGACTAACATTTACATAATCTCATTGTATCAGGACAAAATCTTGAATAAACGACATTAAAACAATGGACAAAGGTTTATCAATAAACATCAATTATTAATTACTCATTATATCGTTATGAAGGTCCATACAGATCAAGTCACAATAAACCAGCATATCATGGTATCGCATTGTATGACCTTTCAAGACATTCAAAGGCACTTTATATTAGTTAAACATCGAACTGTAGAAGACCAGTATATCATAGTCGCGTTTCGTTTAATCATTCTGTACAGTCGACGGTCAATTTATACTGGTTAGCATAGCTTGATCCGTAGCTGTGTATATGGTTGATTAGTTCTACTCTACGCATTCTACTAGGTATACTCCGTACTCCAGCTAAAATTGGATGTCTATGAGGTGATGAAGGGTCTATAATTAGGTACAGGCCAGACTTAGGGTGTCTATATAAAAACCTAGATCGATAACCTCATAACTTTCGTGTGCCATTCTGGAGGCTCATATTCATGAGCAGCATTCCGCGACCCGCGACGCGGCGACTGTCGCGCTGCTACTGATTCCTCGTCAAACAGTTAAGTACGTGAGTAAGCCGAAAACATAATAATTAAATCAATAATATCCTTGCTAATGTCTATGAGTAAATAAAGAATGCTTTTAAAAATGCTGGCAATGCATTTGTGGCTCCTCTGGTGTTGCGGGTGTCCTTGGGAGGCGCTGATCGCTTACCATCAGGTGATCCGTCTGATCGGTTGCAGTCTAGTTAATTGAAAAAAAAAAACTAAATATTACTACAGACATTAGTGGCTGAGCGAGTCCGCAATGACTAGTGGGTTCGATTCCGACATGAAACAATTTATGTGATTCGCAGAAAAACCTCATAAAAAAGGTAAAAAAGGCTATGTTATAAGTAAGTAAAAATAATAACATTTCTAAACACTACTTGTTCATTACTCATCTCAAACTGCTCTTCTATGAGGAAAGGTATTTAATAATAGAGGTAGAATTTACATCTTAGAACATTATTATGTCATTGTAAGACAATAGAAGATAATATCTTTAGTAATAATTTTAACTAACTTTTTTATGGTAAGTATTTTGTGGGAAGTCATCGAAGACTGCTCCCGCCTGGTCTGAGGCGGGAGGGAGTGTCAGACTCTTACTGACTAAAAACCAACCCGTTCCTACTGCTGCACTTCATGCCGGAGCCCCGGTAACCCGTTAGGTTCTCCGCGACTCCGAATCGGCATCAGCCTATTGGGCCCCATCCGTGGTAGTCTGATGGCTCTTTGAAACGCGCGCAAAACGCGACGCGCTGTACGCTCGGGTTGTTTTTATGGTATAAGCCGGTAAACGAGCAGACATATCACCTGATGGTAAGCAATCGGCGTCGCCCATGTACACCTGGAACGCCAGAGGCGTTGCAAGTGCGTTACCGGCCTTATGCCAGAATACTGAATCGCTACAAAATTTTACATCGTCCGCGTAGAGTGTGAATTTTAGAAAATATATTTTTTTGTTTTATTTTCCAAATATGTTACTCTTTAGTATATCAGCTATCTGCCAATAAAAGTCTTGCAAAATCGGTCCAGCCATTTCAGGGATTGGCCAGTACAAACAGGCAGACAGACAAAAATTGTGGTAAAAAGCAGTTATTTTAATATTACAAAACAGACAGTCTCCAATTTTATATCTCTGTATAGATAATATAAAAATACCAAATATGCTCTTGTTATTCAGAAAACACACAATAAATTTATTCAAAACAATGACAATGCAAATTAATTTCCAACATTGTTATGTCATAACTTATTATACTCAGTTGTTATACATTACATTATAATTAAATTAAACATACTTATACTACACACTCATACATGCATACATGAACTCACACCTTCGTCTCGTGGCCTATAGAAACTACAAATCACCACCGACTATGATCCTTATGGCCATTTTACCTATCTCTCCCCAATTTTAAAGCAATGTACAAGTGACATGTAACAGTACAAGTAAGGGTTAAGTTTAGGTGCTTCCTCACCGTAAGCAACTCTTAGTTAAACTGTCAAACACCAAGCGGTCACCGGTGACCGCAACCTATTGTTCTATAATTGTGTCTACAAAACCGGTACTCGACGAGTTAAGAGATTATTTAGGGATGATTGAAAATGGCCATTAGACATTTAAGTTCCATCACTTACATAATATATAAATAAATTTAAAAAAAATCAAATAATCTGTGTTCATATTAATTAAAAATGACTTTGTTTGGTTGTTTATCTGTCAATCATGTTGAAACTACTGAACGGATTTTGATGAAATATGGTGTATAGGCAGGGTATTGGCTGATGTAGGTAAGAGGATACTCTTTATCCCGATTAAATGCTCCCATGGGATAAAACAGGAATACGCAGGCAAAACCGCAAGTGAAAGCAAGTAATAAAATAAAATAAATATACAAACAATTCACCTAACAAGCAACACAGTACAGTCAATCAATAAATACCTGAATAATTATGAAATAGAAAAAAAATATAAGGGATTATCACAACAACATCGGCATTGCCCAATGATTAGCAAACATTAATGGACATGTTGCACCACTGCTGTCAAGAATTGATGACAAGTTCGGACAAACTGATAGTTTGTTGTATAGTGTGTAGACTTGTTTTAACTTGTTAACATACCTACATACACTAGCTTCTGCTTCGGCAGTGCATATTTCCGGGATAAAAACTTCTCATATGTTATAACTGTAATCCATCTCGGTGAGCTAAATTTCATTGAAATGTATTCAGTATTTTTTGCATGAAAGAGCACCAAACATACATCGTCATAATCAGCCTGTTCTCGTCTACACCTGGACGTACGCCTCTCCAATGGCACATCACTGAGCTCGACCTTTAGCTCTACACATCCAACCACTACCAGCCACTTTGCAGATATCATCACTCCACCTTGTTGGAGAACATCCTACACTACAAACTTTGTAAAACTTCAAAATACTCACAAATTTTTAAACACAATATTATTAGGATAATATTGCCATGCTCGTCTCCCTATTGGGGTAGGCAGAGAAAGGCAGGCGAAAAAGAAAGTTAATGGAATGACACAATGGAATTGAATAGAATCCCTATATTATACAACATGTTTGTACATACAATAATGAATTTACATTCATCAAAAAGATTAACATAACACATTGTCATGTCATCCATGGGTCGACTACTCACTGCTGGAATATCTAGTTTGCTATAATCTCCAAGCTTAGCAGATGGGTTGAAGACCATGTTTTGTTCTGGTAGTAAACAACAACAAAAAAGAAAACAAAAAGTCAAAAAATTGTCTATCCTATTGTTGTATGGAAATCTCATTCAAATTAGTCTAGTAGTTAAAGTGTAAGAAGCAATAAACAAAAAAATATTTTAAATGTACATGACTATGAATAAGACAATGGCAAGTACACAATTTTTATCTTGAGATAAATACACAACTAAAAGTAACTTGATTGTAATCATTACTATTATGTCCTGAAATCTGAAACTAGAATGTTGTAAAGACTAGCTTCCTGTATGAGTCTACGGCAAATGCGAATAATACATTATTACCATATTTCCTGTTGTATTTTTATTTTTTACAAATATTTTAAAGCCATTTAGTTTTATATGGTCTGACAGCGGAAATTATGTATCAATATCACTCATATATTTTGGCAGAAAATATAATACTTATAGAAGAGACTGGCTAGCTATCACAAAAAAATAAAAATAATGTTACCATCACAATTCTCTCATCAATTTGGAATTATAATTCCGATCCCAAAATGTTGCAAGAAAAAATTGTTCATGATGGATGATTCAGTTTTTACAGGGAATATTGTGGAATGGGGGATGTTCGTACTTGTCATAAATTGGAGGAAAACTCAGTGGGAAAACTGTGACATTGGTCATACTGCCCGAAGTGGCTTACTGGCAGCTGATGACATCTTTTATAAAAAGAAATTAGTGGTGCAGCCCTACAATGTTTTTTTAAACTGTTACAGTTTACGAAAAGTGTACTTATAAACCAGAACATATGAATTAAAATTGAGTATTACCTAATTAAAAATATTCGGATATTAGGGCTTTTTGGGTTGCAATTTTTGAAGTGGTAGTGTTTATTTCTATTTTTAATTTTTGCCTCAAAAATCATGAACAGCATTGGTCCAACCATGGTATAATTTGCTGTATATTAGCTGTACTGTTTACAAGAAGAAAAATGATGATAAATAACACGTTTTTTTATTTAACTGATCAATCCCCAATCGGTCACCGGTGACTGCTATTCACTATCTCAATTATATACCTTATTTTCAATGTTTAGAGACTACTTTTGTATGAACAAGTTTTGGGGATTATATCAGACGGTTGTGTATGAGTTAAGTCACTGTATTAAATTGTCATTTTAATGATTCATGAAATCAGGAGGATAAATGTTTAGTTATAATCAGTTTCGATTCATTTCAGTCAGATTAGGTAATACTTTAGTTATATATATTAACTCGTCGAGTACCAATTTTGTAGACACAATTATAGAACAATAGGTTGCGGTCACCGGTGACCGCTTGGTGTTTGACAGTTTAATATATATTATACAGCCCTTGACTTGACAGACTCCAGAAAACACATTTTATTATTGTGCAGTTACCTAAATAAGAATATTTCAAAATTGAAACTTTCTAAGATTTGACTTTAACTAGACCATGACCTAAGCCAACAACAAGCTTGATGAGCTCATGGTACAGGGTTCAATACTCAGAGACAGTAAAAAATGGACTATAATCTATCTACATTTGTTTAACAGTCGAGATTGATTCCATAAGAATTTTCAAGCGCCAAGGTGGAGGGGAATCGTCGGTAACCTGGGACCTATGGTTTTTACAAGCACTGAGATATGTAATACTTGTCTGACTACTTTGAGACACAAGTTTGCACACAGAACACAGAAAATGGTTGTAAGCAAATATTCAACGACTTGTACCAATATCTTGAACATATTAAAGTTGAAACTAGATTTAGCCACTACATAAATACCTCATTATTTACAACCTCATCAATCTCTACATACATTGAAGAGTTAATAAGCATCTGTATATAGTCAATATCAACAAATAATAACTCTTTACTTGTGATCTACAAGTGTATGGCGCGACGGTGTCACCATCAAAATGCATTGGGTACTATTTACGGTTCCAACTTACGTACGAATGAAAAATATAACTCTAAATACACAACAGTGTAATATTTTATCGTTGTTTTTGCATTCTGACCTTGTTATATACGTGCTATCAAGGCTGGGGCACCGTTCTGACGACGAGCCACAGCGTTTCCGGACATCTAAACCTTCAAAATATACATCGAGAAATGTTGAAGGCAAACATCGACTAGTTGCAGTTAAAGTGGCCATAAACGCCATAACAACTACCAGGCAATTGTAAAGGACGTCCTACAATGCCTATTTGGCAGTAATAAAAGCCTTATACTGCTAAAGTTATCATAAAAATACTTACTGTGCATCTATTTAGCAGGTAAGAAACTACACACTCAGACTCGTCACCATATGAATTTAATCCCTAATTTCACCGTATAACACAGTATTACAGCCACTAAAAACGTCACCGTCACTGAATTGCACTTTTTCACTATTTCAAGAGTATTTTATACGTTTTTACGATGATCTCTCGCCCTACGAGTTTTGACATTATGTGAATCGGCCATTTTTCTTTCTGGGGACAACAAAAGCAGGGAGTGTTGCCAGTTTATAAAGTAAAATCTACCTTCTTAGATTAGTCATCAGTTCGAGGTTTGTTATTAATACACACTTTGTCATTAATTTCAATGACTACTGAGACACACGTTAAACAGATCAAGAAATGACTCAAAATGTTTTACACAAAGACATTGTTATCCTTAACACAGATTCCTGATTATTTCGTGCACTATGAGCTTTCGTTACAATTTCTGTACGTATTCACTTTATTGAAACTTCGCGGGTAACTTTACCACAGAATCAAGGGACACTGGTGTTTTTTCGCGTTGGTTGACCAATTGTCACTGAGTGTAGTCTGATATTCCATTCAGCGGCTATGTTGCACATGCGCGGTAAGCGGCCCGGCCAAGATGTAGGCCACTGGGGCATCGACTGTCCCTACGAGCGCGCTCCTAGGTCAAAACATACAACATACATACTTATCTACAATCTAGGTCGCGGGGGCTCTGAACTAAATATGGTAAAACAGATTAATACCTCATTATGTACTGTTTCTATGTGACGCCAAGCAGTTTACAAGATCATTGCGAATATTAAATATTAGATCTAAGTTGTGAACGTCTTTCAAGGAGTAGTGAGCCACGATGAGTGGGTATTGTTGGGTTTTGTAACCAAGCAACGTTAGTCATGCACACTTACAATATTTTATTGAATGGCTCACGCGCCCCCAAGATGTGACGTGATGTCTTCTGTCATCAACCGGTGGGTGGCTCATACGTAGTAAGTAGTACTTAGAGGATCATTGACACGACAGTAATGTAACGATGGTGTAGGTGTTCGAGGAGGCGTAAGAACATAGGGGTCAAGTAGGTACTTGAGGAATAGGGATGGAAGATAATGTGTAGATCAAAGTAGGTACTCGTTTTTCAGGAAGTTATATAAGAATACTTTATATGCATTGTATCGTAGAAGAACCATATTAGTTTATTCGAACAAAGCAACAGTTTGTATTTGTACTGAAGTATGCTGGGAGTGCTGGGACACGGAAGCTTCAAAATGTGTTTGAGCATTATTTTCCCGCTATAAATGAGATACCTCGATCGCCGCGTGGCCTCAAGTGAAACTTGTATTCGTGGGTTCAAATAACTGAGTTATCATTACCTATTATCATTATTAAAGTGTGGGAGAGCCATGCTTCGGCACGAATGGGCCTGCTCGACCGGAGTGATACCACGGCCTCACAGAAAACCGAAGTGAAGCAACGCTTGCGTTGTGTTTCGTCGTGTGAGTGAGGTTACCGGAGGCCCAATTACCCTCCCCTTCTCCAATCTCCCCAATCCCTGAATTCCCAACGATCCTCAAACTCCTAATCCCCAAAAGGCTAGTAACGCACTTGTAATGCCTCTGGTGTTCCAGGTGTCCATGGGCGACGCCGATTGCTTACCATCAGGTGATCCGTCTGCTCGTTTACCGGCTAATGGCATAAAAAAAACCTCAAGTTTTTATATGTCACACGTGAAATGCCACAATCCAAGCTATACTTAGGTGGTTGTAATAATTTCTGTTGAGTACCTCCTATTTATTTATACACATTTGATGCAACCTTTCCTCGAAAGCGACTATGTCGTTACTCATTTATAAAACACGCAATCAATACCTACGTTTTAAATATTAGCTATATAGCCTTCAAGCGTTCGATAGGGGAGAATGAAACGAAAATTGGCCACTTGTTGTGCTGACCTTAACTCGTTGAGTACCGTCATTATAGACACAATTTAAGAACAATAGGTTGAGGTCACCCGTGTCCTCGCGGTGTTTGACAGTTTAAATAGGTGGTAGAAAGACAATCAGAGAAGAAAATAAACTTTTTAACATTTTAAACGTCGCGTCGTCCTTGTTTATTTTGTATAAATTTCACACTCGGACATTCGTAAACAAATTTTTTAACAAATAAATAAAATATTATTACGTAAATATTTACAACTTAAAATTAACTACAACTGAAGTCCTATGAATATAAAGAAATCTATCTATATACCTCTATATATATACAGTGTGTTAGGTTAAACGAGGGACTTATTGAGGGAGGGTATTCAGTATTCGATTCTCGTCCCGAATATGTAAAAAACCTATAACTAAAAGTTTTGAAGTTATTGTCCAATAAAATAAATCATCATGAACACTGAGCGCGCAACAAGTGAACTTGTAAACAGAAACAGTACTTACATAAAGTAAGTCGCGTTGCAAAACATGCGCCGATCTTGCCGAAAAGGATAGAGTGCGCTTAAGCCCGCTAAGCCGTAACCCGTAAGCGTAAGCGGAAGCGTTTTTATGGTTCTGTCTGTTATTTATTAGTGTTTTCGTTTCGTTTATATGTTTGTTAGGTTCATGTGAGTATACACTATTATGGGTTTGAATATGTCCCTCGTTTAACCTAACATACTGTATATAAATAAATCCCTTTTCCCCTTGGTCAGGGCATCACGCGTAAATGGCTATACCGATTTCATTAATTCTTTTTTTGATGTATAATTGTTATTATTAGTAGAGGTTCTTAGGACAGAAAAAGTTTGCCGAATGGTCATAGGTGCGACTGCCGGGCAAGGGGTCTCGGGTTCGAATCCCGGGTCGGGAAAAGTACATATTACTGGGTTTTTAAATATTCTTAGTAGTAGCACGGAGTCTGGAATTGTGCCCGGTATATGGCAATAGACTCACCCCCTATTACATGGGACTCATAACATAAATAGTGAAAAGTGGGTGTTACATTGTACAGTGGTACCTATAATGTGCACCTCTACCTACCCCTTCGGGGATAAAAGGCGTGATGTTATGTTATGTTAAAAAAATCAAAACAGCAGTGTTTGAATGTCTAGTTATCAAATAATAAGCTGACAAACTTTTTAAACTGCAATCATTGCAAGTATTAGAAGCTTTCTTTGCGTATTCTGCAATGTAGATAGATAATGATTAGACAAGGTCGCTCCTTCACATCATACTAGGTACTTATATTATATATATATTTATTTTATGATAATGATAACAATAACATGGAGATTAGACACGTGGTAACATGGTACCTACTTACATTGTGTGGCTCAATATACCAGGGAACCATTGGCAAGATGTTACACAATGTATGATATATGTGTATGTATCTAATGTAACATGTTACTCAATATATAGGAGGGATTTACTGTAATAATCGCGCTTGGCTAACTTGGAGCTGTTTAATAGGTTAAGCTAGACTTACTTTAGCTAGAATGGGCCGTCTCGACCGGAGTGATACCAGAACCGAAAATCAAGCGACGTGAAACAACGCTCACGTCCCTCGTTCGTGTCAGTGAGGTTACCGGAGGCCTTATTACCCCAGTCTCCCCAATTCCCGATCTCCCACAGTCCTTAAATTATTAATTCTCAATAGGCCGGTAACGCACTTGTAACGCCTCTGGTGTTCCAGGTGTCAATGGGCGACGCTGATTGCTTACCATCAGGTGATACGTCTGCTCGTTTACCGGGTTATCGCATAAACAAACTATTCTGTAATTTTCAATTTGGAAGAGCGAAGTGTAATTAAGAACTCGATCATGGTTCGCCATGTCATTTGGTTGTGAGAATTGTCTCGACCAATTACAGGCGAGAATGTGTTCGAGCTCACTTCGAAATTTCAGCTTTATAGTTACAGAACTGTCTAACTCGCTGGCCGAATGATCGCAAGTGCGACTGCCGGGCAAGGGGTCTCGGGTTCGATTTCCGGGTCGGGCAAAATATTACTGGGTTTTAAAAAAAACTCAATAGGCAATAGGCTCACCAAAGTGGGTGTTACATTGTACAGTGGTATTAAGTGCCGGAATGTGCACATCTGCCTACCCCTTCGAGAATAAAAAGGCGTGATGTTATGGTGTAATATTTTTTTTTAAAGAGGAAAATCATCCAATTCCTTCTCCCGTCCGGGTGGGGCGGGAGGGAGTGTCAGACTCTTACTGACTAAAAAACACCCCGTTCCTTCTCCTGCACGTCGAGCCGGAGCCCCGGTTACCTTTTATGTACTCCGCTGCTCCGTATTGATATCAGTATCAGCCCTATTGGGCTCCATCCGTGGTGGTCCAATTAAAATAGGTTAATATTAAAGACAGTTTAGTTTTCACCAACCTTTAAATAGCACCTAACGGTACAGGTAAGGTGTTAGTTTAGGTGCTCCTTAACGCTAAGTAACTTTTAGTTAAGAGATCCTTTAGGTATTGTTGATAAAGGATAACAGTACAGAGTACCGCCACCAAACAATGAAGTAGGTAGTATAAATATCTTCCCTCCAAATATTCATTGATGTTTAAAAATATGTGCGTGCGTGAACGGTTGAATCCAGTTTTATGAACCGGTATAATAATAGCTTTGTGTACACACACAGACCTACTGTTAGGTATATTGGTAAAGATACTTTCTCACTTTATAAACAACACCATTGACCAATTGAAACTTCGACTATTAAAAGGGTGAGTGACTGTACCTACTGCTCGTACCTACCTCTAGTACTATGATATGTCGCGGGCCTGCGGACGGCGAGCCATCAGACCACCACGGATGGGGCCCAATAGAGCTGATGCCGATTTGGAGTCTCGGAGAACCTAACGGGTTACCGGGGCTCCGGCTCGACGTGCAGAAGAAGGAACGGGGTGGTTTTTAGTCAGTAAGAGTCTGACACTCCCGCCTCACCCAGGCGGAAGCAGTCAGTCGATGATTTTCCCCACTTAAAAAAAAAGTACTATGATGTATATGATATTAGCTTCTGTTACTTACCATATAGTTACCAGTCACTAAATCAGGCACCATGCTGCAAGGTAAGAATATTTGACAAACCGACAATCAAATACTCAGCTCTAGTGATCAAACACAAGACACCTCGCTTGGCAGTCGCCCTTGCAACCACTTCAAGTGGAAATCAAAGTATTTATTTCAATTGAACCTAAATTAGGCACTTTTGAAACGTCAATAATTGAATTGGCCGTCTGTCTGCCTGTCTGTGAAGCTAAGCGCTTGTTCCAAAGTGTGATTTCGAATGGACAAGAACGAGCAATAAACACCAACTTTACTCTTTAAAAAAAATGTTTACTAGAGTATCAATGATATATTATCTGATCCTTTACTTGTTGTGATGTTGCAAACAAAATCAACAAACACCTGATATTATACCTCTATATGTATACTTTTTTTTAGTGGGGAAAATCGTCGAATTACTGCTCCCGCCTGGGTGAAGCGGGAGGGAGTGTCAGACTCTTACTGACTGAAAACCACCCCGTTCCTTCTCCTGCACGTCGAGCCGGAGCCCCGGTAACCCATCAGGTTCTCCGCGACATATATGTATACTAAGATATTTAAACCATGAAGAGATCAATATATAGCCCAACGGGTGGAGTCTGTGTGACCTGTGCAACATATTTATAGAGAGGTCAGATGCCGCTATCTAGGGCATAAATACGCACTGCAAGCAATCGATACAGCGCTCTACATTCATGTGACCTGCTCTGTCTATCCCACTCCGACACCTGTGTTGAAGATACTGCTTTCTGCTTACACCAATGAATGAAACTGGCGTGCAGTTAGTTACTGACGAGGACGAGGGATCCTGTTAGTACTGAATTTATACTTTTTTTGTTTTTTTTTTTTAATTTGTATAATTTATTTATTGTTTTTTTATGGTATGAGCCGGTAAACGAGCTGTCGGCGTCGCCTATACCTCTAGATGCACGAAACTCCAGAGGCGTTACAAGTGCGTTACCGGCCATTTTAGGGATTAGGAATTTGAGGATTGGGGAGATTAGGGATGGGGTAATCCGGCCTCCGGTAACCTCATTTAAACTTGATAAATGGTCGGCGACGTTTGTTCAGTTTCTCACCTGATGGTAAGTGATGATGCGTCCTACATACGATAGAGCACGCCTGAAGAGCCTGGGTGAGGCTGCGTTGTTGGAGTTGATCGCAAGTACGATTAGCTAGCAATGTGGTCACGGATTTGCTCTCCATATTAGGAGCGTATTTTCCGGAAGATAACATAGTTTTGCATTACCCAAATCGAGAATCGAACTCGCACCACGATGTCATGCTCAGTAATGAATGTTATTTGACCGATAAGAGTAGACACTCTTTATCTTGACAATGAATGAGATCATCGACTTAATTTGCTTTTTTTATCTGTAATGTAAGTTATGTACTTCGATCAGTAAAACCAATAATAATTTGCCCAACCCAGGAATCGCACCCAAGGCCAATTTTGATTTCGCGGTCACTCGACCAGCGACGTATCCAAATGGATCCAGAAGCCTTAGTACGCGTTCGGCGCTCTGATTGGCTAGTTCGAATGAACCAACCAATGAGAGCGCTAAACGCGGTCCTCGCTTCTATTACTTTAAACGTAAACGAACTCGTATTAAGCCTTCAGAATTATATTTTTAACTAGTTTCTGCCCGCGGCTTCGTCCGCATTTCCATGGGATGAAAAGTAGTCTATGTTTTAATCCAGACCTCATTCCAAATGTCATTTATATCCATATAGATCAGTAGTTTTGCGTGAAAGAGTAAGAAACACACACACACACACGTGTATATCCTCACAAACTTTCGCATTTATTATATGAGTAAGAAGTGGAATGGGATTAGCGGGGTAGTGGGACTAGTGGGATGGGATAGTGGAATATTAGTGGGATTATGAGATAAGCAACGTAAATGCAGACTTGTAAACCTGATCAATTTCCCCAACCAGTAGTCACAATAAAACGAGTCCTTCCCAAATAATTACACAACGTTTTTTAAATCAGAAACAAAACACTGAAGAACTTTAACTTCATCAAAATAAATCTTCAAACCGATAATATCGTTGTAATCACAATATACACCGTGATATTTTAATGGTTGTTTTCCCACAGTAAAATGATTCTATTTTAGTACTTAGTACAATAGATTGAGAAAGTTATTTTTAATTTAAATAAAAAAATAGCAGTTTTACGATAGTGATTCACGAAACTTGAAAGAAACCGCGAACCAATAGTACCGCCGCGACCGGCCACCGGCCGCTGTCATTGTCGCTCGCGCTTATCAAAAGGCTGATAACTCAGTATTAACTAACAAGTGATTTCTATTTTCCCTTCATACTTTAACGGGCTTAGGACATACCGTCGTAAATACTTTTTAACTACACTTACTAAACACAAACATTAAACAAAATTTAATCAAGAGATATTATCTTGTTTATTACTGAATTTGGGAAAGTATTTAAGTCGTATTTAAAAAATGGGAATCAACGTATTTACAATGATTTTAATCACATAACTTATTGTTTTATTTACAAATGTACAAGTACTTACACTTCCCGGTAACGGAGCAATTGTTCGAAGTGTAAGCCACCGCGTTCCACACACAATCGTGCACGTTTTAACTGATTGGCTTTCAATTTTAATAATGTGTCTCTGTCACGTCTAATCACATCAAAAGCGTCCACTATCGCACTTTTTAACGCGTCGCGAGTTTCGTACTCTTGCCGATACACAAGGCGTTTTCGAGATTAGACCACAAATAAAAGTCTAGTGGAGTAAGATCCGGGCTTCGTGGTGGCCATGGCACTGGCCCGCCACGACCGATCCAGCGCTGGGGAAACACCGAGTCGAGGTGCTCTCGCAAGGCGCGCTGATAATGCGCAGGGCACTGCTAACGGAATGTCATCTAGTAAGTCCGGGATAACACTACGTAGCATTTGTAGGTACGTTTCACCGGTTAAGTGTCCTGTCACAAAATGCGGACCAATTAAGCAGCCGTTTATTATACCGGCCCACGTAGGTCCTCCACATTAGAAAAAACGTAATGGCGATCCATTTTGGCGGCAACAATATTGTATTGCGCTTGCGTGGTTGCGCAGACGGCGTTCGCGGTGCGACTGGTGCGAATGAAAGCCATACGAGGCGATGCGAGCCGATGCGAGTGACAGAGAGCGCGGTGGTTGCCTTTGTTGTTTGTCGTGAGGCGATCCGAGCGCGCGCGTGCATTGCAGTTTATGCTGTATTACTTAGTACGAGAGATTATTTTACTATGAACATTGATTTGACGTCACATTTTAGAAGAGAAACTATCGTTTCTCATGCTTTCGAGTTGCATTTTTTTGAGTAGATGAGGAGAAAAAAAAATATTTTTTCAAAAAGTAACTTGCATTATTCGATAGTACTACTAAAGGGAAATCGTTCTGCTGCGGGAAAACAACCATTAAAATGTCAGCGTGTATATGTTTTGTTATTTGCTAAAATATCATGAAATTATTAATTTCAAAACGCTGTGTCATCCTCAGTTGTCAGTAGGTAACGTATGAGTGTTGTTGATCGATTTTTGTATTGGTCACTTTATGATACACCCAGGGATTATAACATTACTATGTTTAACCACCATTATCACATTATTTTTTTTATGCGATAGGAGGCAAACGAGACGGATCACCTGATGGTAAGCGATCAGCGCCGCCCGTGGACACCCGCAACACCAGAGGAGTCACAGGATTTCAAGTGTGGGAGAGACATGCTTCGGCACAAATTTTTCTTTTTCTGGCATAAGCCGGTAAACAAGCAGACGGATCACCTGATGGTAAGCAATTAGCGCCGCCCATGGACACTCGAAACACCAAGGCGTTACAAGTGCGTTACCGGCCTTTAGGGAATTGGGAATATGAGGATTGTGGACGATTCGGGGATTCGGGACTAGGGAGGAGGGTAATTCGGCCTCCGGTAACACGACGAAACACAACGCAAGCGTTGCTTCACGTCGGTTTTCTGTGAGGCCGTGGTATCACTCCGGTCGAGCTGGCCCATTCGTGCTAAAGCAAGGCTCTCCCATACTTAGACACGTTGCAAGGCAGCCGGTCGCCACGCAACATGTAGCGGCTGTGTTTGCGTCATAGAAATTGTCGGTCCTTCGGGGTCTCCTGAGGATGGGGGCCTGGGCACGAGCGCCGAGTGCCCTTATGGTAATGACGGTCCCTGAGGACACGGTGGAACACACGGTGGGAGAATGCCCTTACGTGGGCTGAGCACCGCCGTGTCCTCAGGGAAGTGATCGGCGATGGCGACCTCTCGCGTCCGGGCCTAGTGCAGGCCATGATGCGGAGCGAGGGGGACTGGGATGCCGTCTCCTCCTTTTGCGAAGCAGTTATGCTAGCTAAGGAGGAGGTGGGACGCGTGAGGCAGCGAAGCGCTGCCTCCTCGCAACCCAGCCATCGCGAAGGACACACCGGGCGTCGGGGATCGCGAGACGATCTCCGGCCACCGTAAGCGCGGGCCTGCGGACGGCGAGCATGGGTGACCCCGTCCGACCAGAAAGAGACCCGAGCGTACGGCGCGTCGCGTTCCGCGCGCGCCTCAAAGAGCCATCAGACCACCACAGATGGGGCCCAATACTGCCGATGCCGATTCGGAGTCGCGGAGAACCTAACGGGTAACCGGGGCTCCGGCTCGACGTGCAGGAGAAGGAACGGGGTGGTTTTTAGTCAGTAAGAGTCTGACACTCCCTCCCGCCTCACCCAGGCGGGAGAAGTTATTCGATGATTTTCCACCCTTAAAAAAAAAAATGGTAATGACGGTACTGTCTATAGTGTTGCGGGTGTCCATGGGCGACGCTGATTGCGTACCATCAGGGTACTTACTCTTGAAATCAATCTCAATGTCAATACAATTTCAATCCAATATAATCTCAATAATTATTCAATGTCAACACTATACAACCCCAATCGTAGCTGTTAAAATAGCATTCAGATTACGGAATATAAAGCCAAACTCAATACCATTTAGTTCATTCAATATCCACGCGATATAGATGCAATGGGCGCTAGTGTTGTAACTCAAGAGTACGGCACAATGTTGTGGCGACACATGACACATGTCACTGGATAACGTCATAAAATCCTACATCGCACATGCGAAGTTTACAATGGAATTAACACGAGTAGAAAATCCCAACGAACAACTGTTGGGCAGAAAGCCCGCCAGGCACGATCACCTCGCCTGGTCGGAGGATCCTCCTTTTCCGATATCAGGGAACTTTCCACTCTGTTCCCTAAACTGTCAATGTCGATCGATCGGAATTGGATTCAAGAGGCAAGCCCCATAGTAATCAGTCTGCCTGTTTCCCTACTATAACCCACTTCATAAAAATTTACCCGTAACCAAACCTTATGTGACTTATGTCGCGGAGAACCTAACGGGTAACCGGGGCTCCGGCTCGACGTGCAGGAGAAGGAACGGGGTGGTTTTTAGTCAGTAACAGTCTGACACTCCCTCCTGCCTCACCCAGGTGGGAATGACTGCCATTCGATGATTTTCCCCCCTTGAAAAAAAAACCAAGCCATATCGTAACCTGACCAATACAAAACATAACCAACTACATAAGCAATACAAATCGTTATCAGTAAGTACCTATGTGACGTATATTAGTAGGCAGGTCAACAGTATACGATGATGTCACTGATAACCGCTGCGATGCCGTCATGCAAATGACTCTGCTACTTCTGTGGTGTCACCCTCTCTGCTCGGCTGCTATTGACCTTGGCGTGATGTTTATACATACATATACCTTCCTCAATAAATGGACACAAAAATAATTATTCAAGTCAAACCAGCTATGCTATAATGTAACTATCGATTGAAATTGTCATTGGTCATGATTATTCTGATAACCAATGATAGCGGACAGGGACGAGTTCTCTTCGATCTTTCGAATTGAAAGTTACAGAATAGCCTAGTAGTAGTTTCGGAGATTAGCGCGTTTAAACAAACAAATTCTTCATCTTTGTAATGAAACCCGTTTCCCGTTGTCACGCCATAACTTGAGAACGGTTACACCTGATTTTTTGCTGATTTTCTTTTTATTGTTTGTTATTGTCAGAAGGTTCTTATGACAGAAAAAAATACTGAAAATCATACGGGAACAGGGAAAACGGGATTGCGCGTACGAAGTCGCGGGCAGAAGCTAGTACAATTATATTATACAGATTGTAATTTTTACTTTAAATAAATATCAAGTAGTAATGATGACGATGACATTGAGACGGAAGTGTGAATATGACGTCACGGTTTTTTATATTTTTAGGTGTGAACACATATACATACTTTTTATATTATAACTTTCGTGAGACATACTAATTTAATTATTCAATTTATTTTTAATTATTCGGCTTAGTCGCGTAATTATTACAATAGCAGCGCGACAGTCGCCGCGTCATATGTCGCGGACTGTTGCTCATGAATATGAGCCTCTAGCATGACTTGAAACTAGTCGAGTTACTCGTCAAACCGTTACGTAAGCTGAAAAACAAATAAATGTACATACTTTGTTGTAATGACAGTGACTTTTTTATGGAGTAGGAGGCAAACGAGCAGACGGATCACCTGATGGTAAGCGATCAGCGCCGCCCATGGACACCCGCAACACCAGAGGAGTCACAGGTGCGTTGTCGGCCTTTTATAGAGGAATACGCTATTTTCTTGAAGGTTTGAAGGTCGTATCGGTTCGGAAATACCGCCGACGACAGATCATTCTACAGTTTTGCTGTGCGAGGCAGGAAGCTGCGTGAGAAGCGCACAGTTGTGGCCTGCCAACCATCTATATGATGGGGATGCATATTCTGTCGTGAGGGTCGATGGCGAAAAGATGCGGCTGGTATCAGGTCAAAAAATTCCTCAGAGCACTCCCCGTAGTGTAAGCGATAGAAAATGTACAACGAGGCTTCATCTCTACGCATTGCCAAAGGGTGACGGCTTACTTGTGTAATGTTTCAGTAATTCTTTCAGTGTGTAGATTTCAGATTTTTTTAAATTAATGTAGGTATACTAAAGCTCTAAACAAACGAACCGTATTTCAACTGCAATCCAACAAGAAATTGAAGTTCGGATGCAGTTGACACGACTGCAATAGAACTGCAATCGGACTGCTCGTTTGGTTTGAAACCGTTTGGTCGTGACTGCAATAGAACTGCAATCGGACTGCTCGTTTGGTTTGAAACCGTTTGGTCATGACTGCAATAGAACTGCAATCGGACTGCACGATTGGTTTGCAACCGTTTGGTCACGACTGCAATAGAACTGCAATCGGACTGCACGTTTAGTTTGCAGTTCAATTGCAGTCATGAAACTGCATACTAACTCCAATCAGCAGTTGAAATGACGTCCGTCTGTCTAGATCCTATGATGCAATGGTGTAACTACATGGGGGCAAGTCAGTAAAAAGCCACGGGCCTCAAGCTAGAGAGGGCCCCGTTCAGATGTTTTCATCTTGTCTCTTTTTTATTGGGAAAGGGCCCATTCGATGAATTAATTTGCAACGGGCTTCGGGGCCCGTATAGTTGTATAGTTTACGTCACTGTTAAAGGCTGATGCCGATACGGAGCCGCGGAGAACATAACGGGTTACCGGGGCTCCGGCTCGAAATGCAGGAGAAGGAACGGGGTAGTTTTTAGTCAGTAAAAGTCTGACACTCCCTCTAGCCTCACCCGGGAAAGAGCAGACATTCGACGATATTCGCCCTTAAAAAAAAGGTGTTTAAAATTAAATAAAACGCATGAAATAATATTAGCAACATCTTTTTTATTAAAATGTTCATGGAGCAACGCATTTTCACATAAACCTAGTTACAAAACTTAAGACCTATATTTCTAACACTAATTCTGACAGAAAGTTAAAACTGATACCTACTTGGAAGCCAGCGGTCTACCTTCATAGGGAAGACAAGTTGATATGTCTAACTATCGATATAAACAAACCAATCCATAAATCATGTCATAACTAAGATTTACTTTTGTAAGGGAACACACCGTACCGTTACGTGTCGTAAGTTGATGAAAATCATGTCATTAAGTTTGCTTTCTGCAATGGTCCACCAGTTATTTTTTGTTTTAAACATTTTATTTCTTTGTAAAACTATTGTACCGAGACAGAACCATTTTACTTCGGGACAGAAACGAAATAGGTTTCACGGCGTATGATGAAGCATTCGAGAAGAGAAACAATAGGGAAATCACAGCCTCTTCCTTCTATAATAATTTTACTATCGCCCTCTCTTACTAACAGCGAATGTAAGAGAGAGACGCCAATGACTTAATATAGGTTATTATTTTTACTTTCTTAATGTAAGTAGAATGATTTTTTATTTTCATGTCAATATTAAAGAAAAACTGCTATATTTCATTCAATTTTAAGAAGCTTACACACTATTTGTCATTTTATTATACTTATCGTTTTTTTAGTAACATCTATGAAATTGCGTCATTTATTTTCCAAAAGGATAGACAGATATACCATTTATGTATTTATTTAACTTAACACTCAGTTCTATGTTATGAGTCCCATGTAAAAATCAAGCGATAATTTTGACAATTAAAAATTCCCCAATTGGTGCTAAAATTTTTAAACGTGGCAACATTCATATTTTTTTTTATATTTGACGAGCCGACGTTTGCCCACTATCTCGCCTGGTGGTGCACGATGGAGTCTACGATGGATCACGTCGTCCCATAAGCAACCTATTCACTCGGGCCTTGAAGACACCCAGGTTATACCCGGAATATTATTGATACAGTCATTCGTACATCAACGAATTTACGAAAATGTTTTTATTCACCCCAGCGTCAATATTTTGTAACAAATACAGTACATAGACAACCGCACATCAAGATATGCGATGTTTCTCAATTTTTTTTTATATTTATTTTCTACAAAGTAATATTACAACCGTAACTGTGTATGCACTAACTGAATAACCAGATGCTACGTAAAGTGTTGCGGGTTCGTATCCGCGTTGCGAAAATCAGCACTATATCTTTTTTACGAAATGGGGTAGTAGCTTGATGTGCAGCCATCTGTGTTTAAAAGCACTTTCATAAGTTTAGCTCGCACCATAAAATTTTTTGGTAACATTTTTTGACAGATATACTTTACTTGTTAATTTCAACCTTAACATCTACAGCATAAGACACAAAATTGATCATATATATGAAAAAAATTACTTAACGAAAATCATGAAATAAATACATGAAGTTAAAACAATGTGTACCTTATTCTTATTACTATAAAGTTGATGTTCAAGTGTTAATATGTCACAAAAAAAGTATAAATAATGAAAAATGATCTTAATCACCTTAGCATTACAGTTTCTAATTGTCAATCATAAAAGTATTTCTTTTCGGCTGCAATATAACACTAACATAAGAATCTTTGAGTAAGGGGGCGTCCATATATTACGTGAGATATTTAAGGGGGGGGGGACATTACTATGAAAAACCAACATTTTGAAAAATCTCGATTGGGGTATGGGGGAGGGTGTTGAATGTAATCACACGAAATCTCACCAGGGGGAGGGAGCAGGGAATAAAATAAAACAAAAACACCTCACGTAATGTATGGACGCCCCCTAAAATAATTTGATATATTCCTAAAAAATATTAAAAAAATATAAAATATATATTTCTTACTACAATATGAACTATCTCTATCTCTGTTTGTCTTGTGTACTTTCTATATGTGTGAGTGAGATGGAAAATGTCATTTGAATATATGCTAATAATACTATTCTGGTCAGCCTGTTGTATAAAACACTAATGTTTGAGTTGAACATAACATCACACCTTTTGTCCCCGAACGCGTAGGCAGAGGTTCACATTACGGCACTTAATGCCACTGTACAATGTAAAACCCACTTTTCACTATTTATGTTAGGAGTCCCATGTAATAGGGGGTGACCCTATTGTCATATACCGGGCACAATTTTAGACTCTATGCTATTACTGAGAATTTAATTAAAAACCCAGTAATACTTTTCCCGAGCCGAGAATCGAACCCGAGACCCCTAGCCCAGCAGTTGCACTTGCGACCACTCGGCCAACGAGGCAGTCAGTGTTTGGGTTAAAATGTTTAAAGTGTATACAATTCATTATTTAGAGTGGATGTATACATTCTCTAGAGTGTATACAATAGCTAGTGAGTTTCTATACAACATAATAATAAAAAATGACTCTAGTATGTATCCTATCTGTAGACAATTCGATACATTTAACTGTGTAGAATATAATATATGTTCACACTTCATACTTACTGCAAATAAACATTCTTAATCTAAGAATTATAAAATACGATTGTCTACATGTCTCTAGAAAGTATACATAATAAGAGTATACATGCTTTAGAGTGTATTCATTAATAATTGTACATGTCTAACTGTATTCAAGTTCTACAGTCATACTTAAAGACATTTAATGATTACTGAAAACAATTCCTTAGCAACGATTTTGTTCCGAAAACGGTAAGTTCCGGACGGCCTATCGGGTTACCGGTGCTCCGGCTCTATGCAGGAGTACGAACGTGGTGGAGTTAAGTCAGTAAAAGTCCGACACTCTCTCGCCTTACACAAGGCGGGAGAAGTCATTCGAAGATTTTTACACACAAAAAATTGGGTTAAGTAACCATAAATGTCTCTGACTTCAGCTGTTAAATAATCTGTATACAATCTCTAGACTGTATACAATTCTCTAGAATGCATACAATTCTCTACACTGTATACATTTCTCTAGAACGTGTGTAGATTATCTCTGTGTACGTTAGCGACGAGGTCGTCAATAGTTAGCAGCATATTGAATGATAGAAACATGGCGGCCGCTGACAGAAGGTGCCAGGCGTCGTGGGAGTCGTATAGCTGGAGGATTGAGCATTCTGCGTTGTGACGACGGGATTGGGCGGGAGTTTCCTGAGGAGAAAAAATATTGTACGTTAGAGTTTACACGATTGCAACTACGGTGACTAGACAGGCATGTCCTCATGGGACATAGGCGCCATTTGGTAAGCAGAGGTTAACATTTTATTAATGTAGACAATTCTTCAATACTATTCGTCAAAAAATTTCCTTGCATCTAAGAAAATAACATGACAATTTAAAACAATGTTTGAAATAAATCAACAGCTACTAACCGACCACTTAGTCTTGGAGTCGAGGAACAGCTTGAGCGCCGCGAACCATGCAGCATGGGCCAGCACCCCGTACAGCCACGTGTGGGGAGCCAGTCGCTCCCCATGTAGGAGCTTCATAGCCACGTAGAACATCGTGTATAGGATCGCGTTCCCCATCAGTATAGCTAAGAGTTGACGAGCAAAATCTTTGTTTTGGACTACCGCGCTAGACAGGGTCAAATAAAAAGTAATAACATAAATCAAAAACTGTTTTAAAAACAAGCATTTATAGTCATGCGGGTCAGTCAAGTGTGGGGGAGCCATGCTTCGGAACGAATGGGCCGCCTACGAGCAGAAGACCGACGTGAAACAACCTGAGGTTAATTGTCGTTGTGTTTCATCGTGTTAGTGAGGTTACCGGAGGCCCAATCCCCCCCCCCTCCTTCCCCAATCCCTGAATCCCCAACAATACTCAAATTCGTAATTTAAAAAGGCCGGTAACCCACTTGTAACGCCTCTGGTGTTCCAGGTTTCCATGGGCGACGCCCATAGCATACCATCAGCGGTGATCCGTCTGCTCGTTTATCGGCTATTATAAAATTTCAGCTCAATCGGTCGAAGATATCTACTTCAAAATTAAAGTTCACACTATAGGGTAGTTGCCAGGGTAAGAAAATTAAAAATCTAATTAGTCCGTCAGTTAGATAATGAAAAAATTTTAGACACGTATTTGTTTTATTTTCTCGTATTAAGTTGCAATACTTAGATAAAATGGCACTAAGTTTAGGAGTGGGAGGTCGTTACGTCATACCGTGCTACAAAATGTGGCACGCTGTGACGTCACACGATATTTCAAATTAATATATCGTCGAAAGTATTTAATTGTGTGAAAAGAGAAAAAATACGTGTCTATCGTTTTAAATTAATCTACCAGACGGACATTAAAATAAAATTTAGGAAACTACCATATTACAAATAGTATTTGTTACCGAAAGCTTTTTTCGGTAACAAATACTATTTTATATATCTAGACAGGATGAAATTAAGAGATGAAATTTAGGTAAATACATGCATTCATTTTCTTATTGTGATGTGGGGTCGAAGAAAGTTAGTTATTGCCTCATTACCTATTTGTGTATGAGAGGTGTTTTTGTATAAGAGGGATTTTTGGGGGAGAATGTGTTTAAAGTGAGTGAGAATGTGTGTATTTTTTGGGGTTAGAAGTTTTGTATTCGCAATGTCAGTGCGAGTATTTGTAAATGAGTTCCCATGAGGTGTGTGTATGTTTTTCGGGACCTTTTTGAATTCAAAATAGTAAGTTGTGTACATGAGAGAGTTTGTGTACACAGGGTGTCTGTGTATAAGGGTGCATTTTTGTATATGATTGTATAGTTGTGAGTGTGTACCTGTGGACCGCGAAGGCCCAGTTGGCGAGGAAGGCGACGGCGAGCAGCGCGGCGCGCGGCCAGTGCGCGGTATTGTTGACTATACATGTAGCGGTGTAGTTGTGAGTACCTGTGGACCGCGAAGGCCCAGTTGGCGAGGAAGGCGACGGCGAGCAGCGCGGCGCGCGGCCAGTGCGCGGTATTGTTGACTATACATGTAGCGGTGTAGTTGTGAGTACCTGTGGACCGCGAAGGCCCAGTTGGCGAGGAAGGCGACGGCGAGCAGCGCGGCGCGCGGCCAGTGCGCGGTATTGTTGACTATACATGTAGCGGTGTAGTTGTGAGTACCTGTGGACCGCGAAGGCCCAGTTGGCGAGGAAGGCGACGGCGAGCAGCGCGGCGCGCGGCCAGTGCGCGGTATTGTTGACTATACATGTAGCGGTGTAGTTGTGAGTACCTGTGGACCGCGAAGGCCCAGTTGGCGAGGAAGGCGACGGCGAGCAGCGCGGCGCGCGGCCAGTGCGCGGTATTGTTGACTATACATGTAGCGGTGTAGTTGTGAGTACCTGTGGACCGCGAAGGCCCAGTTGGCGAGGAAGGCGACGGCGAGCAGCGCGGCGCGCGGCCAGTGCGCGGTATTGTTGACTATACATGTAGCGGTGTAGTTGTGAGTACCTGTGGACCGCGAAGGCCCAGTTGGCGAGGAAGGCGACGGCGAGCAGCGCGGCGCGCGGCCAGTGCGCGGTATTGTTGACTATACATGTAGCGGTGTAGTTGTGAGTACCTGTGGACCGCGAAGGCCCAGTTGGCGAGGAAGGCGACGGCGAGCAGCGCGGCGCGCGGCCAGTGCGCGGTATTGTTGACTATACATGTAGCGGTGTAGTTGTGAGTACCTGTGGACCGCGAAGGCCCAGTTGGCGAGGAAGGCGACGGCGAGCAGCGCGGCGCGCGGCCAGTGCGCGGGGCGCAGTGCGCGCGCGCCCGCCCGCCGCAGCGCAGACACGCCGCGGGTCGCCGCCGACCACTCTGTGGGTGGAACGTGTACCATCAAACTACAATGCTGATGGGCTGAGAGAATGTTCCAAAATAATCTTAACCCTTGAGTGGGCGTGCTATGAAAAATTTGCCGCCCGCGCTAAACAAACGTTGATAACTTTAAAAATTACTGCCCTTTTTAATACCTAGTCTTGCACTTTTTTATAACTACTTCTAGGCTCGTTAGTAATACGCCCTGTAAGTGCGCTAGGGACCGATTGAGACGATGTTATGTATCGTCGGGCTGCAAAATGCCACGCGCCCATTACCTTTTTGGAATAAGACACGCCACTCTAGGGTAGAGTTCGGTTGCTACATGAACAATATGAACATCCAGGACAATCATACGGCTAGCCAAGTAAAGTAATCTTACAAGTCGTTTTCGGCGCGACGGCGATTTGTTTTCCCTAATCTATACTGGCGTCTATCATAACGACCAACTAAGAACATTGTATTATCCTATCCTTAGTCGATTATAGCGGATTACATATCAATTTCTCCGTGGTTCAACTCAGTGCCAAGTTTCCAACCCTAACGGCTAATTTACTTGGAAAATGGCCAAAACTAAAAAACATATTATACACTTTATTCCAAAGTACTTTTAAATAAAACTCAACACTTGCATACTGAAAAGTTTATTCTGAACGGATCTTATAAGAACACTGCGTGATGCTCGTCCAACTTCCCACCAGAATCGAACGTTACCACTCTTTACGCGGGAAACTTTAGTAATCTGTCATTTTTGACAGATGAGATCGTCGACATGACAGCTAGTGCTGGCGATAATACAGAGTAAACTAGTGACGTTCATTTAGTTTCTATATCTATATAATGTAATCTATATCTATATAAATAAAAATGTGTTTCCGTTCGTCAGTCTCGCTAGAACTCGAGAACGGCTGAACCGATTTGGCTAATTTTGGTCTTGAACTGCCCGTGGAAGTTCAGGGAAGATTTAAAAAATGAGAAAAAAATTTGTAGGCGGTACGAAGTTTGCCGGGTTAGCTAGTAATTATAGAGGTATAAAAATGAATCCCTTTCTCCCTTGGTCAAGGCATCACGCGTGAATGGCTGGACCGATTTCACTAATTCTTTTTTGTTGTATTTGTTACTAGCTTTTACCCGCGGCTTCGCTCGCGTCACAAAAGGATAAAAAGTAGCCTATGTGACATATATATACCAATACACACAGCGCCATCTATACCAATAATTTCGTTTTCCCTCGAGAATATCAAATTTTTCTGGGATAAGAAGTACCTATTATTTAATCCAGACTTCTAACTTTACGTCTGCAAAAATTCAAAGCAATCGGTTTAGTAGTTATGACGTGAAAGCGGAACAAACAAACAAACAAACTCACTTTCCGATTTATAATATAAGTAAGGATTAGTAAGGATTATTAGGAAACGGTTCTTAAGACAGAAAAAATCATGAAAATCCTACGGGAACGGGAGAAAACGGGATTGCGCGTACGAAGTCGCGGGCAGAAGTTAATAATCTATTAAAGAAACTAGAACATTAAGGGTTATACGATGCTCTATATTTTATATCTACACTTGAGCAAAGGAGCGGAGCAAACTAGCGTATTTTTTAATATTATCGAACCGTCTACAACTTTAAAAAAATATATTCCTTATACAACGAAATGCTCTCATTGTAAAGGTAACTAAATTGCCTTTTATACGACATACGTTATCAAATAATAGAATACTTGTGTCAGACAATATGCGACTGCCGGGCGATGGGTCTCGGGTTGGATTCCCTGGTCGAGCAAAGTACTATTGGGTTTTAAAAAAAATCTCAGTGGTAGCACGGAGTCTGGAATTGTGCCTGGTATATGGCAATAGACTCACCCCCTATTACATGGGACTCGTAACATAAATAGTGAAAAGTGGGTGTTACAATGTAGAGGTACAGTGGCATTAAGTGCCGTAATGAGCACCTCTGCCAGCTCCTTCGGGGATAAAAGGCGTGATGTTATGTTATGTTAGAAATGAAAAAGAAAAAAGCGAGTGGCTCCTTAACGTTGGTCCCAATTGTACTAACTAGTGAGACTATGAGTAATGCTTACCCAGTTTGAACCTGCCGGCGTAGTAAATCTTCAGCGTGAGTATGAAGCAGGTCAACATGTGCAGGATTGTGAACATCACCGAGAACGGTACGCTCGGGTATAGGATGCCGAACAGACCTGGTACAGAAAGTAGTATTTTATTTTAAAAGGCTTCATGCACCTAGACTGAGGTACAACGTGGGCTTAATGCCATAGGCATCCTTCTCCAACCAGACCTTTGGATGATGCAGAAACATAACACTATTCGTTATAATTTTTTTTATGGGATAATAAACGAGGACGTATCACCTGACGGTAAGCAATCGGCGACGCCCATGGACACCCGCAACACTAGAGGTGTTACAAGTGCGTTACCGGTCTTTTGTGGATTAGGAATTTGAGGATTGTTGGGGATTCAAGGATTGGGTAAGAAGGGGATTCGTCCTCCGGTAACCTCACATCAGTTTTTTGGTCGGCCGTGGTAACACTCCACCCTGGGCTGCGTGCACCACCCTGCCAGCACTCACCTATGGTCATGACGACGGCGAGCACCATGAACGTGGAGTGAGCGCTGGGCACTATGTCGGAGTGACGGTTCTGGTACAATTTCACCATCACCAACACTGCTATAACGTACATGAACGACGAGTCTGGAATATAATAATAAGAAGGTGATAGGGATGATGACAGGGTGTGAAAATTAAAAATATAATTAGTCCGTCAGTTAAATAATTAAAAAATATTAGTCTCGCATTTTTTATTTTAATGTATAATAAAATGATATTTACCTCTAGATAAAACGAATCAAAGTTTAGGAGTGGGGGCTAAAACGTAATTTCTTAGTATAAAATATTCATAAATATGCTTGCAATGGAAATTAGAATGCCAAAATGCGAAAGGTTCTAACAAAGGAATATCATCATCATCAACATTCTATAAATGCCCACTGCTGAGCAAACGCACCTTCTCCCACGGAGAAGGTTTGAGCATTAATCACCACGTTTGCTCAATGCGGATTGGCGAAACTTATAATTAAAAAATACAGTGGTACAACACTTTATGTGCACCTCTGCCCTTCGGGGATAAAAAGGCATGATGTTATGTTATTATCAAATATGAACAACATTAAAAATAATAAATACATACCGAACTGAAAGTTCATCTTATTAGGACAGAGATGGTAGCAGGCTGAGAGCAGCCCTTCCATGATAAGCCCCAGCCCCATCGAGTACAGCAGCCCGTAGTGCTGCGGGACGCCCATATCCTGGCCACACAGATATCATACACTTTATGTCTAACGTAATATAGTCTCTTTTTGTAATAGTGGCAGGGTAGAGCAACATGAGAGAACCGCGTTATTATGCACCTTAAGCCATACATAATATAGTTTATTTTTATGTGACAAGATTACTTGAACTGAAACTTACATGCCCTAGAAGATTGTAATAGTACCTACTACCTAATCGGGTATACGTGACCCACATGAAGAGTAACGGTGGTGAAATACCATCAACATATCGAGTCACAAACAAAAACACATGGTAAACCAAAAACAATACAGTTCAAAACAACTTACCTGCGGTTTCCCCCTGTTCTTGACCTGTCGATGCCTGACCTGTGCCATGAAGACCAGCCCCAACACCACGTAGCCAACGTTGGAGTAGACGTGGTTGAAGTCTGAGAGGAACCCGAGAGGGTGCGCACAGAGGAAGTTGTAGTAACAGAGGTCCTGGTCACCTGTTTGGAATACCATCTGGAAATGGGGGAAAGGGTGAGGGGGGGGGGGGATTTGTTAATCATTTTTTACTACTGATATTTTTTTGGTAGATAGTTTTTGTAACAATTCCAAGAATATTCTGTCTAACTCGGAAATTGAAGCCAAAACGACCAACTGAGGAGGGCTGGCAGTGCAATGTTAATGAGCTCCTAGCTCGCTTGATACTTGTCGAGGTACTTCATCAAAACATTACTTGAGAAAATAATATTCTTTGGCAACTTCTTATTTTTTATACAGCTGCAGAATTTAATGTTGGAACGCGCTAATCTAAGGAACAAAGGGACAAGCCCGCCACAACCTCCCAAAACTGTTGCAACTCCTATAAATCAGGATCGACAATAGATGAAAACACCGGAACACTGAAGTCCGGCGCATCTCAGAGACATATATAACTGTCTTGGTTCCCGCAACGAAGTGAATCAGAAGATATCATAAGAGAAAAAAAAACTATAGTTTCCACTTCTCTCGGTGAATTACTGCAGGAGACAGTATGAATTAAGCCTAAAGGCACAAAAAAGGACAACTGGGAGAAGCCCAGTCGCCAAGCACCACGGAAATTTGACTAAAAACTAAGTGGGTCGTATGTGTGAGCTATAGTTAGGCTATAACTAAGACAGTACTGACCTTCTGGTATGTGAAGAGTAGTTGTACTACCGGCAGCGCGTACACCACCGCCACTGTCAGTGCGCCCCAGAAGTATCTGGAACATTTAAGACAATATTGCCATGCCACCCGTAATACCAGAGGAGTTATTGTGTTACCGGCCCTATGGGAGTTAGATATTGAAGATGGGAGGAGGAAGGATGTATCATCATGATCATCAGCAGCCTTTATGTATCCACTGTTGAACGAAGGCCTTGAGATGATGGAAGGATTGGGCCTGCGGTAACATCACTCACACAAACAAACACAACGCAAGCGTCGTTTCACAGCTTCCTGTGAGGCCGTGGTATCAATCCGCGAGAGCGGACGAAAATGTTTTGTAATGGAATAAGCCGGTAAACGAGCTGACGGATCACCTGATGGTAAGCAATCGGACGCCAATGGACACACGCAACTCTAGAGGTGAACAAGTACGTTACCGGTCTTATGGGGACTAGGAATTTGAGGATTTATGGGGATTCAGGGATTGAGGAAGGGGGAGGGGGTAATTGGGCCTCACTGACACGACGAAATACATCGTCACTATGTTTTCTGCTCATTGGTGGTAACACTCCGGTCGAGCCGGCCCAGCAGTGCCGAAGCAAGGCTCTCCCGCACTTAAAAATGTTTCAATTATTTGTATATAAATGTATTACTATGATTAATATTTGATGACTGCTGCTGGATATGGCAATAGGCTCACCCCCTATTACATGGGACTCATAACAACTAGTGAAAAGTGGGTGTTACATTGTACTGTGGTAGAATGTGCACCTCTGCCTACCCCTTCGGGGATAAAAGGCGTGATGTTATGTTATGACTGCTGCTGATGGTGATGTACGGTCAAAGATCAAAAGTCCACTGCCACCGTAAGACTACTATCGGTTGCGCTGCAGCGCTTATACCCACATCCACACGCATATTTGTATCTGTGTGTGTATGTTTATGCGTACGCACGCGATTTTATGCACATGAATATGAAATTACTTACGCATTGTCGTGTGAACATCACTCACGGCGGCAGTGGACTTTTGGACTTTGACTGTACGTGATGACGACTGACTGCAACTGCTGAGGCTGAGCAACTGGCTGCTGTGCAAAGTGTCGCGGGGTCGAATCCCGCACGGAACAAATCTTTGTGTGATCCACAGATATTTCTTCCGGGTCTATGTGTGATGTGAACTTGTATGTTTGTAAACGTACACACGACTTAGGAGAAAATCCTAGCAATGTGTTTTTATAATAAAAAATAGATATATGTCTAACCTTTCCGATCTCCTCGCCTGTGTCTCGGGCGTTGCTCGCGTCAACTTCTGCACGGTCAGTGGGTGCGAGTGAGACCACTTCTCTTCTACGAAGTATAACGATAGATTATACTTAGCTATAAAGTAATTCTAAAAATGGTTCAATGATGTGTTTAAATGAAATGACAAATGAACTGAAAATCTTACTAAGTCAAAGTAAATATTTTTTATTTCAATTAGACCAGAGGGCGATATTGGTATTGTGAAATTTCGTACTCTTGAGTTACAACACTAGCGCCCATTGCATCCGTATTGCGTGGATATTCAATGAACTAAATGGTATTGAGTTTGGCTTTATATTCCGTACTCTGAATGCTATTTTAACAGCTACTATTGTGGTTATATAGTTTTGACATTGAATAATTATTGAATTTTTATTGGATTGAAATAGTTTTGACATTGAGATTGGTTTCAAGAGTAAGCACCCAGGACGGCACTTTTGAATGTCAAAATAAAATATTAAAAATGTCAGTCTGTCGATCAGTCCTCTGGTTGTTCTATTTGCTCGTTCCAAGGGGTAGATTCCTATGGAGAATGGAGAAGAACGAGCAAGAAACTCCATAGGTTACTCTTTTTCAATTAGGTTCACAAAACAATTCTAGGTTACATTGTTTCGTTGGTACAATTGGGTACTTGCCATAAACAAAAATAAATTATTTCGACTGTTCAATACAATAAAGTGTTAAAAAATAATCACACTTTCATTAATTGATTTTATGACCAACTTCATTTTACTATTTTTCCAGCAAATGTTTAACAAATAAGTACTACGCTGTTTGACGTTTAAAAAATCGTGACGTCACAATACACATCTCTTTTGACAGTTGGAAAAAAGTATTGAATTAGACTAGTTGGCAAGTACCGAATTGTGTAAGAACAAAGTAACACCCAAATGCAGTCAAACAGATTGAAAGTCAAAGTCAAAGCATTGTAGTGTGTGTGACACCTCGCCCTATAGGTAAGTAAGTGTAAGTTAGTTATTAGGCACTCAATTAAAGTTATTTCTACGAACAACACGTCTCCCTCATTGCTCCACATTGCAGCATTTATTTCAATTAAACCATAATTTGGTACTTTTGAAAGGTCAACAAATACAAAATAAATAATAGTCTGTCAGTCAGTCCGTCAGTGAAGCTAGGTGAAAAAGAAATCAACCTTAAGGGCAATAAAATAATACAGTCCGGAGCTGACCAGTCCACCAATATTATAAATGCCAAAGTTTATCTGTATGGTTGTCACTCAATCACGTCAGAACGGCTGAAGGGATCGGGTTGAAATTTGGAACAGGGACAGATTATGGTTTGGAATAACACATAAGCTACTTTTTATACCACGTGAATGCGGGCGAAGCCGTGGGCAGAACCTAGTTAATATTAATCGTAATAGACTTCAAAAAATTGAAAAGATACAAAACAAAGAAAAAAATCTCTAGAGAGGGAGATAGGGGAAGATATATCCATAACATAACATCACGCCTTTTATCCCCGAAGAGGCAGACAGAGGTGCACTTTACAGCACCTAATGCTACTGTACAATGTAACACCCACTTTTCACTATTTATGTTACGAGTCCCTTGTAATAGGGGGTGAGCCTATTGCCATATACCGGGCACAATTCCAGACTCCGTGCTACTACTGAAGCGTGATACTAAGTTAGCCCATACCCTGTCTGTACCTCTATACCAAATTTCATTAAAATCGGTTTAGTAGTTTCAGCGTGATTGACAGACAAACATCCTAACGAAGAAACGTTCACATTTATTTATTTAAAAAGGATCTCCAACAGAGAATATACACAGTGATAATGCTAAAACAAGATATCTGGTGCTTCTCTATTTATAATATTAATGAAAGTAATTTCGAATTAAACGCAAGCAAAAGCTACTTAAATGATATGAAAGCGTAGTTCGCTACTTACCCGCTATTCCGATGTCATCATCATCACTGTCGTCCAGTACCCGCGCAGTATCAGCCGCTGCGCCTGCGCCGCTCGCCTCGCCCGACGTCGACGCATGCGCTATAGGCTCCGACTCCACTATCACTACTGTTTCTATGAAGTAGAGAAATGTGAAGTTTATTTAATTGGAGGTAGAGTTTAATATTTTATTAATTTTTAATTATATTTATAACACAAAATCACGCTTTTCTATCCTCGAAAGGGTAGGCAGAGTTGTGCACATTACGGTACTTAATTCTAATTCCTCTGTACAAGGTAACACCTACTTTCCACTATTTACGTTATAAATCTCATGTAATAGGGGGTGAGTGGTGAGCCTATTGCCATATACCGAGCATAATAAAATTCTAGACTCCGTGCTACCATTAAGATTATTTAAAAAACCCAGTAGTACTTTATCCGACCCGGGAATCAAAAATCCAACCGGCAGTCGCACTTGCGACCACTCGGCCAACGAGACAGTCCAATTATATTTAAATATCTTATTACTAGAAAGAAAAAGAAAAACGAATAGTTGGACATAACAGACAAACAGAGAAATAGATAAACTGACAAACATATTATTATGGAGTCAATGGCGGTTAACATCTTATATGATCACCAGTAGTTGTCAAAAATGGGGCAGATGGCGCTAGTGTGCTTCTCTTGTTTTTCATCCAATAGGGAATGAGTTAGTGTGACACACCATTGGATGTTCAATATTTGACAGCTGCAGTGATTGTTGGACGAATAACCTTTTGCTATATGTATGCCATCTGGTGGTGAGCAAAAGCCCCCATTGATGTTCCAATAGTATAAAAGTAGGAAATTGTCTATCTTGTTGTTTTTTTTCGTATTTTTTTTTTGTATCATGTTTTATCTATACGTTTGCCTGTCTGTCTGACCGTCTAACTATCATTTAAATAATACAAAAAGCACTTACCACTACATCGACAGGTACAAGCGAGCACGGCGACGATCACGAGGAGCGCCACCACGGCGACCAGCGCCAGTGTAACCAGAGCCCCCACCACGTACTCCCGGTACGACACTGTGGCTATCACGCGGAACCTAGGAGTATTCACCATCATCATCATCATCATCATCATCACCTAAAGATGCTTCAAGGAGTAAAAAAGTATCTTTTTTACATTTTTAACATCAATACATTTCATACTGAACGTATTTTTTATGGAATAAGCCGGTAAACGAGCGGACGGATCACCTGATGGTAAGCAATCGGCATCACCCGTGGACATACGCAATATCAGAGGTATTACAAGAGCGTAACTGGCCTTTTGGGATATTATAAATTTGAAGATTAATGGGGATTCAGGAGATTGGGGAGAGGAGTGATTCAGTCTCCGGTAACCTCACGTACACAACGAAACAACGCAAGCGTTGTGGTCGAGCAGAAAATTGACGTTGTTTCACGTCTATATATATAGATGACACACGCTGTATAAAGCTGAAGACTTGGCTTGTTTGTTGGTATGCGATAATCTCCGGAACTACTGGGCCGATAACGAAAATTCTTTTTGTTTTGGATAGTCCATGTATCGAGGAAGACTATAGGCTATAAAACATCACGCTGCGACCAATGGGAGCTGCGGGAGTAAGTCGTTTAGAATATGTGGTTGCTGACCTGAAGTTCTTCGTCCTGTTGCCGTCAGCGAGGCTGTGCGCCGCAGTGCTGGCGCCGGTGCACTGCTGGTCGCTCTCCCGGACTATGAACACTATGTAGAACCCCGCTGGGAACATTGATTGCTGGAATAAAGGATACCCTATTACAATACGGTAAGGTTGAATATCTAGGTTGTTAATTAGCCTTGAAAAATTTTATTGTAAGCCTAATTTTTATATCCGTTCAGAAGTTTCAGAGTTCAATTTCCCAGTAGCAGAACGGAGTCTGGGATTCGGTCCGGTATATGGCAATACGCTCACCCCCTACTACATGGAACTCATAACATAAATAGTGAAAAATGGGTGTTACATTGTACAGTGGCATAATGTACACCTCTGCATACCCCTTCCAGGATAAAAGGCGTGATGTTATGTTATGTAAAATAAGGATTATCTTTCGTGCCATTGGAGGCGGTAATCAATACCTGTAATTGTTTTCATTTTTATAGAAATGTGTGTTGATAAATAATGATATAGAATTATGCCTAATTAAACATAATATCTCAAACTAGCTGTTACCCGCGACGTCGTCCGCGTAAAATATGAATTTTAGGACATAACTTTTTTCCTTTCAATTTTTCAAAATAAAAGTAGCCTATGTTACTCCTTAGTACATCAGCTACCTGCCAATAAAAAAGTCTTGCAAAATCGGTCCAGCCATTCCAGAGATTAGCCAGTACAAACAAACAGACATAAATTGTAAAACGTGACACATGTCACATGTCAACGGATGACGTCATAAAATCCTACATTGCACATGCGAAGTTTACAATGGAATTAACACGAGTAGAAAATCCCAACGAACAACTGTTGGCCAGAAAGCCCGCCAGGCACAATCACCTCGCCTGGTCGGAGGTTTCTCCTTTTGTAAATGTATCATAATTATGTAATGTGCATGTAGTAAAAAGCTGTTATTTTAATATTACAAACAGACACTCGATTTTTGTTTATCTGTTCAGATTGTAACTAATCAAATATTTTGTTTTGTAATCAGAAGTGAGTCAGGCAACGTGTCGCCATCTGCGCAAAATTATATTTTTGTTTTGATAAAGGTACAACAACTGTCAATGTTAGCAGCAATTGAATTACTAAACACCTGTACTTATACTGCCTCGTTGGTCGCGTGTTCGTTCGGGTCGGGCAAAGTATTACTGGGTTTTAAAACAAATCTCAGTAGTAGCACGGAGTCTGGAACTTTGCCCGGTATATGGCAATAGACTCACCCCTCATTACATGGGTCTCATAACATAAATAGTGTACAGTGGCATTAAGTGCCGCAATGTGCACCTCTGCCTACCCCTTCGGCGGTAAAAAGCGTAATGTTATATCCGTATATTATATTTTTTATATGGCATACGGCAAACAAGCAGACGTATTACCTGATGGTAAGCAATCGGAGCATGAAGGGAATACGTATGTCAGATAGGGGGGATAGGGGATGGGGGATGAGTGGGGTATACTGTTAAGAGATGGAGGATGGATAATGATGAGGATGATGAGGGATGTGCGATAGGGGATGGAGTTGAGGACGGAGGGCAGGGGACGGGGGCGGGCGACGGGGGACGGGGGACGGGGGACGGGTCACGGTGGACGGGAGATGGAAGACGAGGTACGACAAGGATGGGGTATTGTATAGTGTGACCCCCCCCCCTCAACTGTAACTTACCGTGAGCGTGATGCCACCCTTGCTCATCATGGTGAGATGGTACCCCTTGTACAGCACTTCCTTCTCACTGTCGAACACTGGACACTGGAACATACATACATACAAATAATCCATCCATTGAAATTAATGGCCAGTGCAATTTCGTTAATACATTTTCAACCTTATTGTATTGTAATAAAGTCGGAAATTCATTGAAGAAAGACAGATTGCTAACAAGGCTGTTAGCTAGGCAGATGACAGTCGTCAGCAAGACGTTACCATTGGAAAATTAACTTTATTTACAAAACAATAAGGTACACTTTACATTGTAACAAACACAGAGACATTCAACATCACTACCATAGCAAAACATACCTTATTCTTATACAATTAAGGTATAACTTACCGAGTTATTCTGTATGGACACTGTGGCACAAATGTCATCATCAGATTCAATGATCAGAATCACACTCTTGGGTATTGTATAGTTGAACCTAGAACAATACGCTATTAATATAAGGGGGTAGGCAGAGATCACAGTTTTAGTGACTAGTTAGTTCTTTAACTGTCTTTATGTTCAAATGTGGTGACTCCATTTTTACCACCGCTACTCTTCCCACGGGTATTACATACCCGACTAAGGGATTACATATTTGACTGTTTGGATAAAAACTCTGATAAATCTGAACCTTTTGTTCTGAGATCTCCAACCCATCTGGCAAGAGTAGATATTATGATAAACCTTCTTATGTAGCGAAGGCTCTTAGTCTAACAGTGGACTTTCTCCCACTTTTGATGAATTCGACCTTCAGCACTTTTTTTGTGGTAATTGTGCCTCCGGTAAGATCACTCATACGTCTGCACACATCGCTGTGGTTGTTTCACTATGGTTTCCTGCTCGTTGGTGGTACCACTCCGGTCGAGGCGGTACAGAAGTCCGAAGCAAGGCGAGCGCACTGGCTAGACCACTTATTTCATATCCAATCATTGCCAGTCACTCAGCGGATACCATGAAACTATTTTTAAGCTACGAAATGACTATAATTAACATCGGAGTGCTACCACGGCCGAGTGTGTGAGTGAGGTTACCGGAGGCCCAATCAGACTTGCACCCTGAATCCCCAACAATCCTTAAATTCATAATCCCCAAAAGTCCGGTAATGCTAGTGCGTTGGTGTTTACAAGCGTAACACCTCTGGTGTTCCTAGCGTCCATGGGCATGCCGATTGCTTACCATCAGGTGATCCGTCTGCTCACCTACCTTTGTGCCACTGCGCCGGCGCTCTTCTGCATCGGTCCTCCGGTGATGTTCCACGGATGTTGGTCGAAAGAGAAGTAGAAGTACTTCGGGGAACTCGGGGTCGCGTTCAGGGATAACTCCTGAGGGTTAAAGAAATAATACTGAGTGGAGAATCGAAATATCAACAGCCTATAAGTTGTCCACTGTTGACCAAAGGCCCGTGCTATGCCCAGGATATTAAAGTATAATCATACCGAGTTTCATCGTAATCGGACCGGTAGTTTCAGCGTGACGTGATGCGTGAACATACATACAGACAGACAGACAAAGATATTTTTAATTACATTTTTGGTTTCGGTGTCTATCTAGTACCATCCCCTACTATTTATTTTTTAATGTATTCAATGTACAGAATTTACACTTCTACAGTTTTATTATATCTATGTAGTGTTAGACGACGAAAATGAACTAAATCAACGTCACTAGTTTAATCTGTATTATTGACAGCACTAGCTATCATGTTGGCGATGTCATCTATCAAAAATGACAGATTAGTAAAGTTTCCCGCGTAAAGAGTGGTAACGTTCGATTCTGGTGGGAAGTTGGACGAGCGTCACGCAGTGTTCTTATAAGATCCGTTCAGAATAAACTTTTCAGTATGCAAGTATTGAGTTTTACTTAAAAGTAGAGATAACATACCTTATTGACATCGACGTAGAAGTCAGTGACCCGCCGCAGCTTGATGTCAACGGACACGTTCCGAGGGTTGGACGTCGTGATCTGGATCATTGGCCGGTTCTCCGACTTTATATCTGGGATATACAGGTTCATATAATGGAGATAGATGAAGCAAAATAGTTAGGTATCAGTGATACAACAGTTTTACAAAAAAAAATGTTTAAACAAAATATAACTGGTGAACCATTGAAATGTTATTGGCGTCTCTCTCTTTCATTCGCTGTTAGTAAGAGAGGGCGATAGTAAAATTATTATAGAAGGAAGAGGCTGTGATTTCCCTATTGTTTCTCTTCTCGAATGCTTCATCATACGCCGTGAAATATATTTCGTTTTCGTGCCGAAATAAAATGGTTCTGTCTCGGTAATACAATAGTTTTACAAACAAATAAAATAACTGGTGAACCATTGAAAAAAGCAAACTTCGAAAACGCATACGAACACTCATAGTACATTATCAAAACATCACGCCATGTAATTCTCGATGAAGTATTTCTCGTCGGGTGGCACGTGCGATGCGAGTAGTGCCTACTAATTTACATCTAGTATCTCATGTGCTGAAGCCGGTGAAATATTTTTGAAACTAAAAAAGAATATCATTATTGTTTTGTTTTTACTTGTGAGACGAAAACAACGAAATTTTCACGGTGTATGTGGAAGAATAACGAAAATGAGATCATAAACATTGCTTAAATTGTTAGGTACTAATGACAACATAGATTTAACAAGTGCTATAAGATCGCAACTTGAATGTGTTTGACCGGGGAACTATCACCTTCCCACAAAATACAAGGCCGAACTTTTCACGGTGTATGTGGAAGAATAACGAAAATGAGATCATAAACATTGCTTAAATTGTTAGGTACTAATAACAACATAGAGTTAACAAGTGCTATAAGAACGCAACTTGAATGTGTTTGACCGGGGAACTACCACCTTCCCACAGAATACTAGGACGAAATGGTGACATAATAGTACTGTGTTTCGCCTGATAAGAAGCTTCTTCGGCCTTCACGGAACCGATGGAACGGTTAACAGTCTTACATAGTCTGCAAATCCAATTGGGTACTTTTCTTAATCAAAAATAAATTGTTTCGACTGTTTAATACAATAAAACATTAAAAAAATCACACTTTCATTCATTGATTTTATGACCAACTTAATTTTAGTATTTTTTCAGCAAATTTTTAACAAATAAGTATGCTATTTGACGCTAAAAAAACGTGACGTCACAATCTCGAACAAAATTCATGGAAAACCGTAATTTTGACAGTTGGAAAAAAGTATTGTATTTGAGTAGTTGGCAAGTACCCAATTATTATTAAGTTTGCGATGGGCCTACTGTTTCAATTCTCACCCGATGCAAATGTATCAAGAGGCTGTTTTGTCCAATCACTGGAGCTGTCCAATATTAAACGTCTAATTGTGTGACACTACCCATTTTCCTATTGGAGGTATATATGTATGAGGCACAAACTAGCGCCATCTAGGTGTTTACTCTTGAAAGCAATCTCAAATCAGTCAATGCAATAAAATCTCATTATTATTAAATGTCAACACTATACAACCTCAATCGTAGCTGTTAAAATAGCATTCAGAGTACGGAATATAAAGCCAAATTCTATACCATTTAGTCCATTCAATATCCGCGCAATGCGGATGCAATGGGCGCTAGTGTTGCGACTTTACGGAATTTCGCAATACCAATGTCAATCGATCGGAATTGGATTCAAGAGCAAGCCCCCTGATGAGCCAAAATACAATAGCCCTATTGTGCCATTGCCGACACTACCACCGTCTCCTCGACTCACCTGGTCCCGCGTCATGTGGACAAAGTGTCCGCGCCATACTGGAGAACATCAGCGCTCCACTCTGTGTCTGCACCAGTAATGGAAGCTCCCATGATGATACGCCTATGAAAAAGATAAGTAAAATTATGAAGAATCTTTGTTCAGTCAGTAAGAGTCTGACACTCCCTCTCGCCTCACCTAGGAAAGGAATCATTTGATGATTTCACAGCTCAATATAACAGAGCGACGGAGCAAACGGATCAGCTGATGATGGGCAATCGGCGCCGCCCATGGACACAACACTAGAGGAGTTAGGAAGGTACAAGTGCGTTGCCGGCATTTAAGGGTATGAGGATTTGGAGATTTAGGGCTATATTTTTTTTATGGAATAGCAGGCAAACGGTCTGCTCGGATCACCTGATGGTAAGCGACACAGTCGGTGCACCCTGGTGTCCGGAACTATAGGGAACAGAGACTAGAGTTCCTTAAGATCGGAAAAGGAGGATCCTCCGAGCAGGCGTGGTGTTCGTGGCAGGCATTCTACCCAACAGTTGTTCGTTGGGATTTTCTATCCGTGTTAATTCGCAAGATTAAAGGATTAAGGATGGGGGTTCTGGTCACCTCACTCAGACTGCCTCTTTGGCCAAGTGTTCGCAAGTGACAGTTACGGGTCGGGCAAAGTATTACTTGGTCTTTTTAAATTCACAGTAGTAGCACGGACTCTGGAATTGTGGTATATAGCAATAGGGCCACCCCCTATTACTTGGGACTCATAACATTGTACAGTGGCATTAAGTGCCGTAACGTGCACCTCTGCCTACGCTTTCTGGTATAAAAGGCGTGATGTTATGTTATAATGTTTTGACATTCACTGTAAAATTATAAATGGGTTTATGAATAAATAGATGATATTTGCCCATTGTGTTTATTATCCTAAACTAGCGACCCGCCCCGGCTTCGCACGGGTGCAATATGCATGTATTATACATATAAAATATAAACCTTCCTTAAGACTTTGACTGCCGACAGAAAACTGCTGAAGGCTAACGCGGATAACGTGTTAAGAATCACTCTATCTATTGAAACAAACCGCATCAAAATCCGTTGTGTAGTTGTAAAGATCAAAGCATACATAGAGACAGACAGACGGCGGATAGCGACTTTGTTTTATACTAAAGGTATGTAGTGATGATGACTTACCTTTCTGCTGGGTCGCGGTCACAAAGACAGGATTGTCGACATTGAGCGTCTCGTTTGTCGACACATGCACACGGGTGGGGTAGCCGTGCCATAACTCCGTCTCCTGATATAAAATGACACCAGTTAAAAAATGCCATTGCTAAAAAAGGATAGGCCGCAAAAAATAATACTATTCTGTCAAGAAAGTACAGGGAAAAGATCAATAATACACAGAATGTCTGTAAATCTGGCCTTTTTCGTCGAATTTGCTCTCTTAAACGCCGCATAACGCTCAAATAATATTCTTTATTTACCGTTAGACCTTCCAATAAGAATTCAGAGTGCACAACACCGCGATAGTCAAAGAAAACAGTCAACATGACTTATCTTTGACTTTTGATCGACTTTGGCGTAGTTTTTTCGGATTCGGTTCAGTTGGAAGGCGCCACTTCGAAGCTTGTTGACTAGTTTGCATGTCAAACTCGTAAACCCACGTCTCGTCACCAGTAACAATGCGTTTCATGAATGTTGGGTCCGAACTGACTCGTTCTAGCATGTCCTGCACTGCATAATATACCAGGGTCCCAGAAGTTATAAAGAATTATCTTCAGTACAACTGCATAATATACCAGGATCGCAGAAGTCATAAAGAGCTTTCTTCAGTACAACTGCATAATATACCTGGCCCGCAGAAGTCATAAAGAGCTTTCTTCAGTACAACTGCATAATATACCTGGCCCGCAGAAGTTATAAAGAGCTTTCTACAGTACATTCTGCATAATATATTTATTTATTTATTTATATATGCTTTATTGTACACATTTATGTAGTAAAACAAACAATTAAAAAAAAGAAATTCTTTAAACCCAATTCAAGTAAATATGCGTACAATGGGCGGTCTTATCACACAATGGTGATTTCTTCCAGACAACCTTTGGATGGAAATATTTGTAAGAAACCAGATAAGGGGTAGTTACGTGTACAATAAAATAAAAAAAAAAAAGACAAAATAAAAAAGCCTACAATACAACCTACAATAGATATAATATACTAGCAACATATAAAAAGAAATACATAAATAATATACAAAAATACAATAAGCTATGTGTGTGTGTGTTTGTGTATGTGTGTTTGCGTATGTGTGTGTGCGTGTGTGTGTGTGTGTGTGTGTGTATTTGTATGCGTATGTATGTACAATTAATGAAAGGAGAAACAGATGCTTAGTGTGAGAAAGTGCTCCTTCACAAGGTGTTTAAATTGACGCAAAGTCCGGGCACGCCTCACCTCGATAGGCAATTCATTCCACAATCGAGCCGCTTGAACCGTATAAGATTTATGGAAGAAGGAAGAGGAATGTATAGGTATACTTAATTTAAGATTCTCCGACGATCTCAGAGACCTCGAATGTGTGTCACCGAGAAATTGAAAACGCTCTTTTAAGTAAAATATACCAGGGTCCCAGAAGTTTTCAAGAACTATCTTCAGTAAAAATAAATTAAATTAATTATTTTTAAATATTTCACATTTCAAATCAATCAATATAATTGATTTGGGTTTGTTGTAACTTGTGGTGTAAAATAAATAAATAAAAATTGTATTCTGAATTATTAGCAGTTAATATCTACTGTCTGGGGTTCCCGAGGATCTTCTATTCAGATCTGTCGAGAGATGTCACCAGGCTAAATAGGCAGGTTCCACATCAAGATAACTGTACGCCACTACGACTATATCTTTGGGGACTAATATAACCAATAATATCTACAAATCAAGAAGAAAATCATCCCAGTGGTCACCGCAGCGCAACGCGGTGGTGCGTCGACGGCGGCGCGGCGGCGCCGGATAGAGTGCTAGTCAACCTACCGCACCCCTGGATGGGACTCTGGTAAGATGCCCACATTGCTCTCAAGCACGTTTTTTTAAGGGTGAACGGGGTCTGAGGCTTCATTTGGGCAAGGTACATAAACCCAAAAAGTAGCTCCTTGCCTAGTGTCAGCCTCAGCTCCTTCACCAACCCCTCCCTGTCCAGCAACTACAACTTTGGCAAACTTTATCTAAATTTAAAAACACAACTCCAGTTTTAAAGAGAGTTCCTCGAGGTGCAAGAGCATCCGTAACTTCAAGTTTAGCACGCTGTATTGGTCTTGTGGTTCAAGAGAACTCTCTAAGTGCTTGGGAGTAATTATTAACCTTTCCATTTAGGATTCTACATGTGCGGAAAGATTTGGAAAAAACTTTAACGACCCAAATTAAAGATAATTGTTTTTCTCAAACCCTAAATTATCAGTACACTTTTCTCACAAAGGTTTGCTGCATCATGTGGAGTCCAAAATAGCGGATGGCGATATCCGTGGTGCTGCTAGGGTTCTATTTAGTAGTGATGTGGTCGCTACGTACTCTGCAGAGGTAGTTACAACCCTGCAGAGTAAACATCCTTCCCCGGCAGATGACCTCATCTTTCCTGACCCACCAAACCCTCAACTCCATTCTCTTTCTATTACTGCCCAACAGGTTCGCGGGGCCGTTGACTCCTTTCAAAATGGTTCAGCTGGCGGTCTCGACGGCTTGACACCGCAACATTTAAAAGATCTCATGTGTTCGAGCGCCGGGGAGGCTGGTGAGTCCCTTTTGAAGGAGTTGACGGCCTTAATCAATCTAATGCTCTCCGGCAATGTGAACGAATCCGTCATCGATGTCTTATACGGGGCTAACTTATGTGCTCTGCGTAAGAAGGATGGCAGTATTCGTCCCTTTGCTGTAGGTTGTACATACAGGCGTATTGCAGCCAAAATTTGCTGCGCCTATTACAATGAGTCTTTGGCCAGCAAATTCCAGCCCTCACAACTAGGCTTTGGTTGCAAAGGGGGCTGCGAGGCTGCGGTACATGCCCTATCCACATTTTTAAACAGTAACCAAGGTGAGGTCGTCTTAAAGGTTGACATTAAAAACGCCATTAACTCCGTAAGCAGGGACGCCTTGTTGACTGAAATTCTAAAAGAAATCCCCAAAATTTACAGTGTTCTTTGGCAATGTTATAGAAACCCTTCAAAATTACTGTATAAGAACAATTTAATAGAATCGGCTGTTGGTTGTCAACAAGGAGACCCTCTTGGACCTGCCATTTTCAGTTTAGCTATAAATCCTATTATTCGTGAACTAAATTCAAAATTTAATGTATGGTATTTAGACGACGGAACTCTAGGAGGTGACGTTGACATTGTTTTAAAAGATTTGACTATATTAAAAGAAAAACTGAGTTCTATTGGCCTTGACCTAAATTTATCAAAATGTGAACTATACATTTCTGACTCTACACTCTACAGACAGACCAACGACTATAGCAAAATTTAATCAAATAGCTCCAAATATCAAAATTATTGATAAGTACTCACTTCACCTCCTAGGTTCACCAATATTCGATGAATGTTTTCCTAAATTCATCGAGGACAAGATACAAAATTTCAATCACATTTCGAATAGATTACACAAAATCAACACACATTCGGCTTTCACCCTAATTCGGTACTGTTGTTTTGGACCAAAATTTACTTATATTCTCCGCGCTTCACGTCTATGGAAACATTCACACATTTTAGAAAACGTAGACAAAATTATCAGACACACATTGTCATCCATACTTAATGTGGCTTTAGATGACCGAGCTTGGCAACAAGCTACTCTTCCTATTCGCATGGGAGGGCTCGGCGTCCGCAAAATTTCAAGTATTAGTTTACCAGCTTTTCTGTCTTCGGTCCACAGTACTTCTGAATTAGTCAGGAAAATTCTTTCTTCGTCACTGACCAGTTTTGAGGTGCCGTGTTTGACTGATGCAGTAGAAGCGTGGAAAATGGCTTGCCCACTTACGGATTTACCTGTTCACCCATCTTCTCAGAGACAGTGGGACGTGCCGCTGTGCAGTGTTATTCGTGAGTCTTTAATCAACTCGTCTTCTAATACTGCAGAGCGAGCTCGCTTATTGGCTGTGGGAGAATGGGAGTCAGGATTGTGGCTTCAGGCACTCCCGTCACCCTTCATAGGTACTATGTTGGATGACATAACGTTCCGCCTAGCTGTATGCTTACGTTTAGATGCTCCTTGTGTTTCTCCCCATTATTGTCACTGTGGAGAAAGAGTCGATGGCTTGGGACACCATGGTCTTTCTTGTTGCAGAAGTGCAGGCCGCATAGCTCGCCATACCAGCATCAACGACATCATTCGTCGTGCTCTTGCCTCAGCCGGTGTACCAGCCGTATTAGAACCTAATGGTTTGGTACGTGATGACGGCAAAAGACCAGATGGTATGTCGTTGCTGCCTTGGAAGATGGGTAGGCCTTTGGTGTGGGACACGACGTGTGTAGACACCCTTGCGCCATCACATCTTTTAAGCACCGCTGCATGCGTTGGTGCAGCTGCTTCTGCGGCAGAAGCCCTCAAACGGCATAAATATTCAAATCTAGTAGGTAACTACTGTTTTGAGCCGTTTGGGGTCATGTGTCAATAATATTACATATGTATATCAAATGAATGTTCGAGAGCATCTTCAGTACAACTGAATAATATACCAGGGCCCCAGAAGTTATATAGAACTATCTTCAGTACAACTGCGTATACCAGGATCGCAGAAGTTATAAAGAACTATCTACAGTACAACTGCATAATAATAATAATAACTAGCTGACCCGGAGAACTTTGTTCCGCCTTAATGGATTTATTTTATTTTATTTTATTGATTTGGCTCACCAACAATTGATTACACACTTATACAATATAGGGTTACATTTACGAAAACTTAAATACTAGTGCATCAATCTATTATAGGTAAGCACAACATGCGTTATATACTTAATGGTTTACAAATCACTATGATCAGGCAAATCCAACCATTGACATGGATTTAACATTCAAAATAACTAAGAAGAACTAGTATCGGAGACAAATTGAATATTAAACTTAAAATTTAAAATTTACGGCACGTACAATAAAGACAATTGATACTTACAATGAGAACATAAATAGTAGGCAAAACAAAAAGTGAACATAAAGACAAAACAAATAAAAATAGTTACATTCGGGCAACATCACCATAAAGAATCAACTTAACCTTTACGCGAAACTTGCCAAGCGAGTCCAAATGCACATCAACAAGGTCACTATAGCTATTCAGCAACCTGCATAGACGAGGGATCGGAGAATTAGCACCAAGTACAGTCCTGCGTAGTGGAGGACACAATGGAGTTATAGGCGCTCGTGGATTTTTGGAGGGTACACGGATTCTGAGCTTGCTCAAAAGCTGGGGACAGTCAATATGATATCGCAAGATTTTGTATAAAAATAATAAATCTAGTGAGTCTCTTCGTTTTTGTAGGGATATCATCTTGAAGTGACTCAGCCTCTCATCATATGACGGCTTCTTATTAGCTATACCAGAAGAGTACGCTAAGTGCCACAAAAATCTTTTTTGAACCCGCTCCAGTCTCAATGCGTGGGTGGCATAGTGTGGTCTCCATACAACGCTACAATACTCCAGAGAGCTACGAACCAGACAATTATAGAGAAGTATTTTAGTCTGATTCTGGCGAAAGCAAGTAACATTTCTGATGACAAACCCCAGCATTCTAGATGCTTTTTTAACTGTATTTTCAATGTGAGGAACAAACGTTAACTGACCATCAAACATAACTCCCAAATCTCTCATCTGAGTGACTTCCTGCACCAAGCTTCCACCGATGTAGTATGCAGATCGCATATATTTAGTTTTTCTGGTGAACTTCATATGGTAGCACTTATTAGTGTTCAAATTCATACCATTGTCATCACACCATCTTACCAATCTATCAACATCCCTCTGCAGCAACTCAGCATCAAGATTCGACTCAATCTGTCTGCAGAATTTTAAGTCATCCGCATACATGAAAGTCTCAGAAAACTTAAATTCCGCTGCGAGATCATTGACAAATAAGTTAAATAACACTGGGCCGACATGTGATCCCTGAGGAACGCCCGATGTGACGAGGTAGGAGCCAGATCGGTAACCATTGAGAGCGACAAAGAAGGTACGACTATCGAGATATGACTCAAACCAATCAAAGAGCGAGCCAGTGATTCCGTAAGATTTCAATTTATACAAGAGTATGTTATGAGCGACACGGTCAAAGGCTCTACTAAAATCGGTGTAGATCACGTCAACCTGTCCCCCCGCATCAATGGCACCCACCAAGGTCTCCGTGAACGACACTAGGTTCGTACATGTGGATCTGGAGCCCACAAACCCGTGCTGAGAATTTGCAAGGTAAAGCTTTAAGTGAGACTGGATGTAGGGTGTTATCAGCGATTCGAATACCTTAGCGAATGTAGATAATATCGAGATAGGTCTATAGTTGCCCACAAAATTACTATCACCACATTTGTGAATCGGTACTACTTGAGCCACCTTCCATTTATTTGGAAACATGCCAGAGGTAAGCGAGTGGTTTATTATTTGCAGTAAGGGGGCTGCCAGAGAAGAAGCACACTTGGAAATAAAGTAAGGAGGAATTCCGTCGGCTCCTGCACCCTTTCGACAATCCAAAGACTTCAATTTATTGAGCAAGGTATCTATGTCAATTATTGGTGCCATCAAAGGTAAACTGTAAGTTGACAAAGTCTGCAAATACTCTGTGGGACGTGAATGATGAGTTACATCTTGCTCGCTGTACATTTTAGAAAAATGAGCAGCAAACATTTCTGAGATGCTCCCGCCATCTGAAGATGACGCAACGCCATCCGTCATTGTTACAGGATAAGAGCTGGCACCCCCTCGCTTGTCTTTGATATAAGCCCAAAATCGTTTGGTATCCTTGGATATCACGTTTTCCAGGTTTCTAACATACCTATTGTAGCAAGAGGTAGCCATAGCAGAGCATCGTTTACTCAGCAACTTTAGTTCAAGCTCATCCATGGGGTTTTGATACACTTTATATCGCCGGCGTATTTTCTCCTTTTCTCTCAGAGTTCGTATTAGATCTTTGTCGAACCAGGGAGGTCGTGATTTATATTTACGTACGGTGGGGGGATTTTGTTTTTCAATGGCGTCGTTGATTTTGCTGTAGAATATATTGAGCATGTCATTAACATCCAGAGTGCCACCAAACAGATGGCACCAATCGATCTCATTCAGATATTCACGAACCTTGTCGTAATCCAACTTATAGAAATTGAGTCTCTTGTTACCATTATATGGCAGACTAGCTTCACTGTAAGGTCTAAAATGTATTTCAATGGGAGGATGGAGAGGGTCAATTTTGCTTAGGGGATTAGGAGCGGAGCAAACAGAGCTGGAAGTCAAGTTAGTCAAAGCAAGGTCAAGTATACGTCCTGACTTATTTGGTATATTATTCAGTTGAGATAAATTGTTCAAATTAAGAAAATCAGTCAACAAAAGACCAATGCCTGGTGCAACATAGCCACTATTAGGCTCACTTAGCAAGTTCCAATTGATGTGACCTAAATTAAAATCACCAATTATACACAGTTTCGTACCTGATTGTTCAAATACAGAGTTACATGAATTCAAAAAGTGTTCCAAGGTTCCATATAGTACAGGCGGAGGCAGATAAACAGCGCACAGAGTCAGTTGACGAACAGATTTAGAAATTGAGATATTCACGATCACCCATACATCCTCGCAGTGGCTTTCCCACTGGGTCATGCGCACCGAATGTATTCCCTTACGTACCGCAATAAGTACACCCCCTCCATCCTTCCTTCGATTATTCCTATCCCGCCTATAAACTGCATATCTACCATCAAATAGCTCTGAACTCATAACAGAATCATTCAACCAAGTCTCCGTTAAGATTATTATATCGTAATTTTCACAACAAACCTGACGATAAAAGTTATGACATTTAGTGCGTAGGCCTCTAGTATTTTGATAGTATATCTTTAAGTTTGAGAATAATAATGAATTTTACGTACAGCTACATTAACAAATACAAAAGTTAAAAACTAAAAACTAAAACTTAACTCAGGAAAGCTTATTTAGCGTATCCATATCCCTAATCAGAATGTGTTCTGATTCTTGTACTTTTCGCATGAAAATCCGTCCGCCCCTCACCCAGACAAATTGATATCCAGTTTCCTTGGCTTTAATTCTCGCAGCAGCATGGAGTGCCTTGTTGGTGGTAGACAGGTGTTCCGCAACATATATCGGGGTTTTGGTTCCTGTGTATCCTAAATGTGTTGTATTAAGTTTATTATCTGGATTAAGCTTATTAAATTTTACGGTAGCTGCGATAAGTTGATCCCGACAACGTGGGGAAGCTAGTTGTACCACGATAGCACGCGGGCGGGTATTGTTGCTATTCTGTTTTGCGACTCTTGTACAGTACTTAATGTCGTCGTCTCGAATACCGCTTTTTACAACTTTAGATATCTGTGACACAATTTCCATCAAGTTTTCCTGTCTTTTTTCGGGCAGGCATTGAATTTCAACATTGTTTGCTCGGGTATGCTGTTCCAGTTGAATTAGCCGTGATGAAAAATCGCTTACAAATCCTTTTACTTCTGAATTTTCCTTGCGTAACTCCTTTAAATTTTTCTCCGAAGCAGTGTACTTTTTTAAGAGATCTTCGTACTGTTGGTTCATAAATGCCATGGATTTTTCCATATTCTCCATTTGATCCTTTATTGGTTTCAGTAGGTGGCTCAGGGTAGATTTCATACTTTCCGTGAGCCTAGATAACATTTCAGTTTGTGCCTTTCCAACTACTTCCTCTATAACTTGACGAATATCGTCATGTGCTAATGTAACTTCGGCAGGCGCTAAAGGTGGGGATCCAACCGCTGGCCTTTTATTACTTCTGGTTGTTGAGGTGTTTCGTAAAGGAGTGTTATCAGATTTGGTACGTTTTGGGCCCGAGTTTAAGCACTCAGGGCAGTGCCACTTGGCAGGTATATCATGATCATCAGGTAAGGAAAGACATGTATTATGGTATGCTTTAAGACATTTAATACATTTAGCATACTTCCCATTATCCTCCCATTGGTTACAGCATCCCCATAACAGTTTAGAACTCGCTGATTTAACGGATTGATAAGACATACTAGCGGAATTCGTTTGTGTATCAATAACACCAAGACAAAGGATTAGATAAAAAAATAATAATTATGAGGTATATTCTTAACTTGTCCGGTACTCTGTAGCACAGCGCGCACTCTCGGTCGCGAGAAGAAGGTCGTAAGCGCCGTGCGCAGCTTGTCGCTTACGCGTTTCGTTGGTACACCACTTAATTATTATCTGAGACGGTGGATTGCAACTTTATGCAAACGTATCTTACACTTTCTATAGTATTTAGACACTTCACTATTAGAGTTTATATATCACTAGTTCACAAATAACTGCGACTTTGCAAGTCCGATAATAGATAATGATTTATGCATCTATTAGTAATTTTTATGCAATAAAAACACGGAGTGATTCGTAATGCGACTTGTTGCTATGTAATATACGTCCATTGCTATCCCGATGATCCCAGCCGATATGCCGTTTGAATTTAAAAGACTTCAATTTCCGATCTAACAACTACAAAAAAACCAAAGTTTGAATTTGGAACCATAAACAAATCATCCATTCCTGATACTTTTTTGACTGAATGTAATAAGATTTTGGACATTGACTTAAAATATTTATAGCATAAACTAATAAAATAGGACTTTTTTTAAGATTGTCATCTTTATATGTATATATAATTCTTCTGTGAGTGTATATGTCACTGAACTTCTCTCAAACGACTGGACCGATTTTGATAAAATTTTTTGTGTGTGTTCAAGGAGATCTGGGAATGGTTTAGATTCACAAATCAGCCCGGCAGATGGCGCTGCAGTCGAGATTTAGGTTATTTTTCCTAAACAGCTGAACTGAATGAATTTTTGTTTATACATTCAAGTGGATATGCAGGATAACGTCTGTTGGATCCGCTAGTTTGATATAATATACAAAATATATATAAAGGAAAGTCGTGTGAGTTACACTAGTTATAACTCAAGAACCGCTACATAGAGGTAGATGTGGATGAAATTTGGTAAGGAGATAACTTAGTGAATTCACTTCCTAACATAATATAATCATTATTTGTTAACGACTAGCATTGGCTACTACATATGTAAATAGATACCAAAAATGACAATGTATTTGAACATAGAAAAATTACAACACAAACCTCGTAGAAGTCCATAATCTGTTCTGTTTCATTGTTAATGATGAGTTCAATTCTCGTATCATATTTGTATCTGTAATCAAAATATATAGTTAAATACACATGTAAAGTAAAAGGTTTTCTTAATTTTTGAATTGATTACTATTGTCAAATAGTCTTTGGTTTTTTTCAAACGTCAATAATATAAGAATTTTGCATTGAAGAATTTATGGAAGAATAAAACATTAAATGTCGTTTTTTAATTTTAAAAAGCAACACATTAGTTTTATTTCATTCTAAATCATAAGATTTAGTCTAATACACATATAAAATATATAATCTACATAATATAAATGAATTGCTATTTGTTAGTCTCGCTAAAACTCTAGAACGGCTGCACCAATTTATCTAAGCAAATTATGGTCTTGAATGATTTGTGAAAGTTTTTTTTTATGGGATAATCCTGTAATAGAGCTGACGGATCACCTGATGGTAAGCAATCGGGCCGCCTATGGACATCCGAAATAAAAGGTGTTACAAGTATGTTACTGGCCTTTTGGGTATTAAGAAAATATATTACTGGAGTACGATAAAAATATTCATTGAGGTATTATAAAGTCTGCTGGGTTAGCTATTATAAAATATAAATCATTATTCATTTATTTATAATCACAACAGTGTACAGATATTGAGTTTTAAACTTGTTCCCACAAAACCGGTTTAGCGGTTTGTATAACAACTACTTTGTGGAAGCTAATCATGAACAAGAGTTCCATTTTCACTTAACTGATTGATCCCCAGATGGTTACCAGTAACCACACTCCACTAACTCCATTATAGACCTTATTTACTACCTTTATGGACTACTTTTGTATGAACAAACTTTGGGGATATATATAAAGTGATTAATTTCACTGAATAAGCAATAATTTTTACTAATTATCATGTATGATACAGTAAAACAACTTTTTTTATAGGACTGCGACCCCAGTGTAGATAATTATAGTTATTTAATTTTTTTTTATACCCACATAGTAAAAAGTATTTCCAGAATCATCTCAGTAACAATTCATAGTAAATAATAATTATAAGTATTGTAGATAAAACATAAACTTGAAATTATACATTTATCATTGATTTATGACTTATAAAAACTATAAATAAACAGAAGAACGAAGGAAAATATAACATACATTTTGATAGACTTAAACCTACCTTCACATAGATAAAAATAAATAAATATTAATTTCTAATATGTGTGTACATGTTTTATCATAGTGGTATTGAACTTTTCTAGAAAATAACTAACAGATAACCAAATGGTGATAACCAAACGTTAGGGGGATTCCCCAGGATACAAAAGCTTCATTATGACGAAATTGATGTAACAGTGCATTGTTATGCAACTATTTAACTTAATCAACTATTAAATTGATAAAAGTCATATTTAAAATTCTTTTTAGACAATATTACTCAACATATTTTGCAATTTCCAAACGTAAACAATATAATCAGCTTGTAATATACTTACGTATCGTAAATAAAGTTTCTTTTATTCAGTCCGCTATTATTTTGGTATACACATAGCACTGTTGAGATTAACAAACTACTGAAAATTATTCTAAACATATTTTATAATTGTTATCTATTTTTATTTTACGTAAACAACATCGCTCCTTCGCTTTCAGACAATCACTGAAAATATAGGGTTTTTATCATGTCGACATTGAAAACAACTAATTCAGGGTATGACTAATTCGAAATAATATAAAGTTCCCCTTTAATTTTGGTAGTGGGATAAAATTATCTTATTACTTTAAAATATGCTTATAGTTTACTTTAAGCCACGTGCAACTTCAAATTCAGTAAATGCTAAAAATTAATATTTTTGTTGTAATTTTCTGATCATTTAGTTTAAATTACGTGCCTCATAAAAACCCTTTTACGTCACTGTCGTTAACATTGACAATGAAGATTTCGTCCGAAACGTACGATTTCGTCGAAAACTGCAAAGTGAACTTAATTCTCGACGCATTTTTAATTCACTATTTAAATCGTTAATTTCACATATGTAGTGAGAATATATTTATTTATAATTATATTACTTAAGCTTTTTTATTAATGAATAGAAAATATATTTATAAGGAAGGTTTCCTTATAAATATATTTTCTTGAAAAAAAGATTTTTTTTGGAACAGGAGGCAAACTAGCAGACGGATCATCTGATGGTAAGCTATCAGCGCTTGCGCGGGCCTGCGGACGGCGAGCATGGGTGGCTCCCCGTCCGACCAGAAACAGACCCGAGCGTACGGCGCGTCGCGTTCCGCGCGCGCCTCAAAGAGCCACAGACCACCACAGATGGGGCCCAATACGGCCGATGCCGATTCGGAGTCGCGGAGAACCTAACGGGTAACCGGGGCTCCGGCTCGACGTGCAGGAGAAGGAACGGGGTGGTTTTTAGTCAGTAAGAGTCTGACACTCCCTCCCGCCTCACCCAGGCGGGAGAAGTCATTCGATGATTTTCCACCCTTAAAAAAAAAAAAAAAAAAAAGCTATCAGCGCCGCCCACGGACACCCACCGCACAAACCGCGGAGTGTGGTTGGTATGATTTTATACACAGTGGAACTCTGTATAAAATCCTTAATATATTAATTAAGGATTATTCATATGTATTCTTCGAACATTTATCGTCTTAGAGAAATATTTTGCCTATAAAAGTGCTAAAAAAGTTATTTGTAATAACGTGCAGAATAGTAATATTACTTCTACGTATACTACGTATACTTATTTATTTCCCTAAGTGCAGTCTTAAGCATCGTATAATAATATTATCATGCTATCCATATCCATCCATTTATCATGATTTCTACCGAACTGAGAATCAAACTCGAGACCATGTTTGAGATTTCTCCACGTCTCGACTAATAGAAGCCTATATTCAGCCGTGGATGCAATCATGCAAGTGAATTGGTGATGAATGAACCCCTATTAAATGTTGTCTAAACCGCCGTTGAAGACGAATTTATTTACATAAACAAGATTATCGACGAATGTCTTACTGTTGCTGTATAGCATGTAATATATATTCACTGCGTATGCTTATTTAAAATAAAATGTTGGTGCAAGAGTGTTAGTATTCCCATTAACAGCCTGAAATAAAAAATATCTAAAGTAATCCGAGTCATGTATTACGTATTTTTAGTTAGGCCGCGGGTAAAAATTGATTTAGAGTAAAAATAAATAGAAAAGCTGCGTTTATCTTTGTCTGAAGAGTACAAACGGTCACACATTGTCACTCATAAAAATATATTGATTTTCACTTAAAACCAACTTGTGCAAAATCCCGTTGTCTGCCAATTTCTTTGAATATCGGTAAATGTTTCAATGAAAACAAAGATAATTTGAAATTTGTGTCCGATTCGTAACAGGAGACACAAAAAAGAACACAAAAGTCATGTTACTTTTTCAAAAACGTATGAAACATCTTGCGTCAAACTGTGAAAGTGTAATGTCTTTAACGTGAATCGGAACAAACGTCTATGGATTGCTGTCGAACAAAGAGAACGAACCAATGATAAATAAATTGAAAATGGCGTCGTTTAGCCGACCAAATGAATCAAAGAATATATTTTTCAATTAATTCAATTTAGCAATTCAATATTTTACAATCAAACGTTGATAACAAAAGAATTTGACTGATTTACGCGTATTTTGCGGTGTTTATATTAGTGAGAAACGTGTAGAGTGCAAGTGAAATCAGAAAAGGTGCTTTTATGTTTTGTCAGTATGATAACATTGGTGTTTACATGATTTCGGCGCGGGGCAACTTGGTAAAATGTTACCGACAGTGGAGGAGACGCGAGGGTACGACTTCCAGGACCCTGAGAATGTCGAGAAGTGGCGCGGCGTGTTTATAAATCCTCTTCGAAAGGTGAGCGAATCGAAGTTTGTATCATGTAAAATCATCAAATTATCGATAGAATTGTCAATTATTGATACTGTATGTAATATTACAGTGTTTAGATGTATAGAATAACGCTTACTAATGTCTTGTAGTGTCCAGGTGTCGATAAGGCTATGTTATTGTGATAGTATTGTAGTGGCCGTCGTGAAGGTTCCTGATAGCTTATCAAACGAAATCTGCAGTAATTCTGATTGTAAATGATTGCACGGTCATCGTAACGCTACGATATGCCGCGGATTTACTCGTAATTTTGTTGAATTGAACCTATTAAAGTTGTATTTTTGTTATTTGAATATTCTGTGAAAGAAATATTTAGGTATATAATATTATGATGTTTAATTATAATCATGTTAAAGATAGATTAGACCTAGTATTTACATAGTACCTATTTATTATTGTATTCACTCAAACATAAAAATAAGATTTTTATGACAAAACTTGTAAAGTCAACATACCTTTATGTTATACTGCTATAAGACATTAAAAAACAACATAGCTTCTAACAAAATTAATTATTATGATGACATAAATAAGAGAAGTAGCCTAACCAATTGATTACACTGGTCAACACAAGTCTTGTTTCCTTTATTTTTTTCTGTTATTGGGTATTTCTATGGCCCTGAGTATGAAAAAAATACTGGAAGGTTGCTAACAGCTTCAGTTTTTGATATATATATAGAGTATAATTATTTTGATAAAAAGTACAGATAATTGTAAATGATGTTAACAAAATTTCTATTGAACATTATCAAATGATCTTTTATATGGTTTTCTTGAATGAACGACTTTAGGTAGATCATGTTCCAAACTCTAGCAGTAGTCTGAATCATATGTGAGTCCCACCGCCCCTGATACCGCTCTGCTATTGTTTGAAGACCCTATTGGAATCTTTCACCCAGGTCAAATCTAAAATCACCTACATTATGTGGAAATTGCACCCTAACTCATTACACAATTTTATTTTAAAGTATTGATGATACACAGTTTTTGCAAAGTCCAATATAGATTTTCAATACTTTGCAAATACATATTCACCACAAATGTTGCAAAAAGAATTAGGATTAAGTACACAACACCTTCTTGACGAAGCTATATCGAAAACAATCAGAAAATACATATCAATGTCCAATAAAAAACGCAACTACATATAAGTAAAAATAGTAATGGGGGGTAGTTAGCTGTAACTCAAAAACAAAAACTTTGAGAGAAAAATTGTTACCATATTTTAAACAAAAAAAAAAAATTAAAGGAAACAGATGATTTTATTTTTTTTGTTGACCAGTGTTGTTTACATATTATATTTAATTAAACATTAAGTAAACATCCAGTTAATAATGAACTTAAAACATAAGACTAATGTACGCATATATTTAAAAAAAAACTAAGCCAATTTCTTAGCGACAAGACATACTACTCGGTAACTGAATACTTGGAAGATAGGATTTGAGGTGTGTGTGTATCTACTGGGACAAATGTAATGACAATAAATAGTTGGATTGTAATGATAATGAGAAAATTATTTATTTAATTTATTGACATATGATAATTTTTATTGTAATAAAGTAACTATGATGAAATGTAATATAATAATATTGACAGTGCATGACACTATATTTTAATTTAATTTAATGACAAATCAGACTATTGAAATCTATGTATATAACTGGTAAATTAATATTGATATATTTGTATGCCTTTGATGGCAAGACATAGCTGGACAATGTAAGGCTGATAACACCTTTTGTAACCTATGTTCTACAAATAAAGGAATTTGAATTTGAACAAATATTCAATTTAAGTCACGCTTAACTATAGTTCTGTCACAAATTCTTTGTAAAATGACAGAGATGACACAATATTTAAGAACAGCTTCAAATTGAGTACCTTTTCAATATTTGAGCCGACTTTCGTTGGTAGTGGTGAAGGTTACGCACGTGCTTTTGTCATATTCCTACGTTTGTTTTCAATTTAAGTGAGCTATTTCATAGTGATCTGAATTGAAATCTTTTAAATTTTGTGTTTTTGTGTTGTGTAAGTGTATATGTGTGTAAGTTTTAATCAGGTATTGGTGTTTTAAGTATATTTTATTGTATTATTTCCTCTGCCCACATCTTTTTAATTCAAAATGAACGAGGTGAAGCCACCCGATCCTCCCGATCCCGATAAATCCCCGGAATATGAGACGGAAACTATCGTCACAATTACCCTTCCTCCCACCTCCCCGGATATCGAACGAATGGACGCGGAAGTGTCAAAATCCCGGAAACGACCCGCCGGCTCCCCCCTTATCACCCAGAACAACCCCCCGAAATTGGCGAAAAGTGTAAATAGTAGACAATGTTACACGGCCAGGGATAATCCCCCATACATAGTTTATGTGTCTCTTAAGGACTCCCAGACGTCTGGCACCACGCTTCACCCAGTTAAGTTTGGTATGTTCTTAATGAAACTAAACATTAATAATGTTAAGATCGGTGGTGTCAAACGGCTGGGGAGAAATAGAGTTTCCGTTGAGTTTGTGACGCACCAGGATGCTAACAGCTTTTTAGTAAACGGTATGGTAGCTCAAAATTATATGACTTCGATCCCTCAATTTAACATTACCCGTATGGGCATTGTCAGGGACGTCCCTGTGGAATGGACAGAGGTCGAAATCATTGGCAACATCAGGGTTCCCACCGGGTGTGGGGCTGTGATAAAAGCTAGGAGGATGAATCGCAGAGTCTCAACCCCAAACGGTACTGAATGGAAGCCTACCCAAACCGTAGTGCTTACTTTTGACGGTCAAACACTACCCAAAAAAGTGTTTTGTTTCTATTCAGCACTCCCGGTGGAACTATATTCATATCCTACCATACAGTGCTATCACTGTTGTCGTTTCGGACATACCCGCACTCTTTGCCGCTCCAAGCCACGTTGTTTCAAATGTGGCCAGGACCATCCAGGTGATGGATGCCAAATTTCAGCTGAGATTGCCACTTGTATCAATTGCAATGGCAACCACTTTGCGAATGACAAAGCTTGTCCTGAATTGGGTCGCCAGAAGAGCATCAAAGCTCTGATGGCAGAAAAATCAATTTCTTATGCGGAAGCAAGCCAAGTTTTCCCTACTGTAAAAAGGTCATATGCTGAGGTCTCAAGATCAGTAAACCTCACAGAGCCATCACCTACTAAAAAACCATCCCAACAAAAAGTCTCCTACAAGAAAACTATCCAACCCAAACCCAAATCACATGTTCCCCTCTCTCCTAGTTATGATAAGAAGGCTCATCAGGCCCTTATACATAACTACTCGTTCTCCCCATCTAAAAGTGGTTGCGCTTTCCCTGTGGAATCCGGAACCAACACTCGTAGCTCCGAAAACATTTTGAACATAGTTTCTGATATGCTCATGGCAGTACTATCAAACCCTGCCCATACCGTACCTGACCACGTGGCACACAAACTTTCAACAATTCTTGATTATATTTGCAAAATTCCTGCCTCTAACACTGCTTCAGTGGAACGTGAGGAGTACTCTTCCCAGGAAGAGTGACTTACTCCACTTGATCAATAAATTTAAACCATTGATTTGTGGCATTGCTGAGACATGGCTTCAACCGAATATAAATTTCGGGATCCCGTGTTTCAGCGTTGTCAGACATGACAGATCTGATGGTTATGGAGGTTGTGCTTTGTTAGTTAATAACAAAGTACCCTTCTCCCAGATTCCTCTACCCTTCGTTGGCGATGACATAAATGTTGTCGCTGTTAAGGCTGAGGACATAAACATATTTGTATTTTACATTGCTCACCCTCATGTTGACCAGCTTATTTTGATTAGAAATCTACTAACCTCGGTAAGTGGCCCATTACTTGTAATGGGTGACTTCAACTGCCACCACTATAGATGGGGTTCAGAGATATGTGATAATATGGGTAATGAGCTAGTTGAGATGCTGGATGAACTCGAGTTGTGTGTCATTAATGATGGCAGTCCTACTCGTAGGTCTGCATTTGGTCAAAGAAACAGCTGTGTGGACTTGACCTTCTGCTCGCCTGATATGGCTAGCGTGCTAAATTGGAGTCGTTTAGATTTGACCTATGGTAGTGATCACTATCCCATCATAATTAAACACCCGTCAAAATCCATTACGGATAAACCCCTTCCTCCCTTATTAAAATACCGTTTAGATTCTGCAGATTGGGATCTTTACTCAAAATTATTAGACCTCCGCACCTCTTTCCTTCCATCAATTAACAACGAGAATTCTTTGGAGTGTTTCTCGAAATTCTCAGACCTGATAGCCTCCACAGCCGAAGATTGCTTTCCGGTGAAAAACACACCGAAAGGCAAGATACCTTCTCCACCATGGTGGGATAGTGAATGCACTGCCATGATAAAAGCTAGGAATGAGGCTGAAAAAACATATAACCGAAATATGAACCTGGAAAACCTCATAAATTTCAAACGAATTTTGGCTAAGTCAAGGAAATTGTTCAGGAAAAAGAAGAGACAAGGGTGGCAGAGATTTTGTGGTTCCTTGAGCCCATCGACTCCAATATCCACAGTTTGGCAGAGAGTCAAAAATTTTAGAAACTCCACCAAACCTCCCACTGTCTCCACCTTACCTGAATCTCTGATTAACAGTTTTTTTAACAATATTGCTCCAACTTATGTTCCCGCCGCAGATGAATGCTGCCTGAGATCCCATGAGATCGAGCGACCCGAGTCTCATGACCCGCTCGATTTGGAGTTCTCACCTGAAGAGCTCCAAACGGTACTCAATCATGTGAAGGACTCGGCACCAGGGATTGATGGGTTCCCCTACTCCTTCTTAACTAAGGCAGGAACAAAAGCGAAGCAATACTACCTTGACTTAGTCAATTTTTGCTTTAATTCAGGCTATATTCCTCCTACCTGGAAGGTTCAGGTTATTATGCCGCTGTTAAAAGCTGGCAAGGATCCTGGTAACCATTCGTCGTATAGACCTATTGCCCTATTGTCCATACTTATTAAAATATTTGAACATCTCATCAAAAACCGCCTTGAATGGTTGGTAGAAAGCCAGAGGCTGCTTCCGGCGACTCAGTTCGGCTTCAGGAAAGGTCTGGGTACGGCTGACAGTGTGGGTACCCTCACGTCAGCCATCCGACTGGCCCTTAGCAGGCAAGAGTCGTTGGTCGCGGTCTTCTTGGACATCTCAGCGGCATATGATTCTGTCCTCTTACCCCTTCTCAGGCAGAAACTGCAAGAGCTGAGAATCCCGCGTAGGATCTGCCGAATTGTAGCCTGCATCCTTTCCGATCGTACCCTCCAATTAAGAACTCCTGAGGATAACCCAGTACGGAGGTCCTCCTGGAAAGGTTTGCCTCAGGGGTCAGTCCTTAGTCCCATCCTTTATAATATTTATACATATGACCTCCCCTCCTGTTTAAATTTCAACTGTAATGTCCTTCAGTATGCTGACGATATCGCACTGATGGTTACCAATAGCTCTATAACAGACGCTGCCCACTCCATCAATGTCTCTTTGGCCTCATTAAACCAATGGCTTCTTAATCACGGGTTATCTTTAAGCGCCCCAAAAAGCTCAGCTGTCATTTTTACACGCAAACGACGCACTCCGGACCTTCGTATAGAGATAGACGGTCAGGATATCCCGATCAAAAGCAGTGCTAGGTTCTTGGGGGTTTATCTCGATGCAAAGATGTCTGGGGCGGATCATATAAACACCGTGGTTGCAAGGTGTGAACGCTCGGTATCGGTACTTAGAGCTCTGGCTGGGGTATGGTGGGGTGCTCACCCCTACTCATTGAAGCTCATCTACAATGCATTGGTCAGAAGCGTAATGGACTATTGTTGCTTCCTTATTGTTCCTTGCAATAAGGGTGCATTAAAAAAACTAGATTCCATTCAGGCCAAATGCCTTAGAATAATTACCGGAGCTATGAAATCGTCCCCCATAAATGCTCTTCAGGTTGAATGTGTAGAGCCTCCCCTCAACCTTCGAAGACAATACCTTGCAGACCGATTCATCTCAAAAGTCCTTTCCCTCTCATCACATCCCCTTCTTCCTATCCTAGAACAAATCCACTGTTCCTATAGCTCCTCTTCCTACTGGAATAGTAAACCTGTCCCTCCCGTGATTGTCAGGTACAGGGAGCTTAAAATCCTCTCTGCACCCATCAAGCAATATCCTGTACTCCCGGTCTTCTCTTCCGTATATGAGGTTATCCACTTCAGGCCAAAGCTGATTCTAGGGCTCGGCATCTCGAAATCCTCTGTGGATGCTACGGGCGAGTTCGGACGCGCCTTGAACAAATACTGGAAAGGTTGGAATATTTTTTTCACAGACGCGTCTAAGCTATCTCGAAACGGAAGTACAGGAGTGGCAGCGTACTTCCAAAATTCGAAGATCGCCCTCCTCTCTAAGTGTCCCCCGGAAGCATCTGTCTACACGGGAGAATGCGTTGGCATTTTAGAATCAGTTAAGTTTATTAGAGCACACAACCTAAAAAACTCTGTTATTTTTTCCGACTCCCGGAGTAGCCTACAATCTCTCAACCAAGACCAGCTCCATTCCCGAACTCATAGCAGTTTGGTTGTTGAGCTAAAGGCGCTTCTTTTCTCTTGTTACAAAGATGGCATAAATATCGAGATCGCTTGGATTCCTGGCCACTCTGGCATATGTGGTAACGAGTGTGCGGATTCATTGGCCAAATTTGCGGCCTCGAACGATGTCGAACGCCAGCACCACGTTGTGTACGGGTATGATATACGTGCAGACACAAAGCACAAGCTGTTTGACTCATGGACTGCAGTGTGGGTAGAAACATCCAAACATAAAGGGGCCTACTATGCGGTTGTCCAGCCCGGCATCCGACGGAAACCTTGGTTTTCCAAGTACCCCAAGCTTCCCCGTCACACTGTTTCATCCTTGTGCAGGCTCAGACTCGGCCATTGCAGTAGTCCGGTCTTCCTCAGCAAGATCCGCGTTCGCGACAGCTCGCTGTGCGAATGCGGCCTTAATGAGGGAACCTTAGAACACATCTTTTTTTCGTGTCCCTTAAATTCCAAATCTTTTGACCTCTATAAAAAACTTCCCAAAATCCAAATCCCTCTCCCAATCAGTTTCCACCTCCTTTTAACCCACTTTTCCTACAAATTAATTAATTGTCTAAGTAAATTTATAAATGAAAATGACATTAAAATATGACGGTGTTCAATGATGTATATATATTCATATTTGTCTGTATTGTGTATGTCCCCCAACTATTTTTTACACCACTGTATACATACAATAAAATAGTTGATAATGTCTATGTTTACTAACCCAATTGTTTTGTCTTTCCAGCTACTAACAACTAAAAACTACCGCAAAGTTAAGTTCGACGGTTCATAAATTTTGCCGTCACCACTCGACACTGGCAGTATAGTCGACAACACCGTTTTGGAGACTCGGTTGCCAAAGAAGAAAAAAAAAAAAAAATATTTGAGCCTCAAGGTCGTAATTAATAGTCATAATACAAGATCAGACTTTAGGAAGGGATTGAGATCAACTTTTACCCGACAGTAGGAAGGGTGAAAATTGAGTGGTACATTGTACAGTGGCATTAAGTGCTGTAATGTACACCTCTGCCTATCCCTTCGGGGATAAAAGGCGTGCTGTTATGTTATTTTGTAGGGAGGGTACTATTTTTGGACATTAGTTTTGTGGATTTCCTGTCCAAAAACAGGGATTTTGTATTAAAATCGGTTCAGTTCAGGCTTTAATCAATATACAACAATATGATTGTAAAAAAAAATTACAATGTCTGAATAAGTTCCAGTTAGAATTATTAAGTGATAATATTGATTTACTATTTTTCCATATGAAATTTTCCAAACACTACACTTGGGAGTTAAGAAGCGGAACCACTAACGTGTTTTCTATTTCAATTCTTAATAAATCTTTTCTGATACCTACCAATATTTTATTAATTTGTAATGAATGTTGGATGAAAAGAAATTAAAATGAGAGCAAATTCATCACCCAAAGGTCAGACTGGGAGAAAATGCCTGGGGCATTAAGTACACTTTGTGCATGAAGCTTAAATAAATAACTAAATATTTCTTTTTAAAAGGCCGGCAACGCACCTATAACTCCTCTGGTGTTACGGGTGTCCATGAGCGGCGCTGATCGCTTACCATCAGGTGATCCGTCTGCTTGTTAGCCTCCTATACCATAAAAAAATTGTTGTAAAAGAAATATTTTTTTAAAGTTAAATAGAGGGTTCAATAAAATGATAAGAAAAATGCTTGTACCTTGTATCCCATATTAGTTAAGCTTTAGCAACTTAGAACCAACTTTTCAATCATCTAAACCTGTTAATTCTTAACTGTAGTTGGAAAAAATGGTCCTTAAACTGTCAAACACCAAGCGGTCACCGGTGACCGCAACCTATTGTTCTATAATTGTGTCTACAAAACCGGTACTCGACGAGTTAATCAGATATTGTGAAATAGGCCCTTTATATATGAACCGTAACTTCAGCCTCAAATTAATGTAGAACTATTTGCACCATATTATAATCCTGAGTGTATTACTCATCTACAACATGTGTAGTGTAGGTAATTGTCATATGTCTATCTCTGTCATTATTAATGAAATGGTATGTTAAGACTGTCGTGGTGGCCTGGAGGTTTAGATGCCCGCTCTGATGTGGGTTAAAAACCTATCAAGGGCAAGTACCAATGTGAGTTTTTCTGAGTTACATCTACTTTTAAAGATTGTCTAGACTTCACTGCCAAACGGCAAAGGAAAACATCGTAAGGAAACTTGTATATTTATAATTTCTAATTATAAGTTTGAAATCACCAACTTGCCGTGGTGGTGATTAATGCTCAAACCTTTGCTGTGTGAAAAGAGGCTTTTCTGAGCAGTGGCCACTTAGAGGCTGTTGATGATAATGATGAATGTTAAGAGTGAGTTTAAGTGTGTATTTTTATTACAAAAATGTAATTTGAAACTTTTCTTTCAATTGTCATTGCATGATTGAATTTTAATGCAACTGGCATTCAAACTAGCATTCAGCCAGCAGTTCGATCTGGGTACCTGAATTAAAAGAGGCCTTATGTGTATGATTATAATCTATCTTTGTACTAAGATTCGATCATCTAGATTTCGATCTTCTGTTTCATTTAGTCGGCCCATCAAATTTTAATATAAAAAAACATCTAGGTAGTAGTTTTTTGGTAAAAGAGTAACAAACATAGTATATGACCATAACACACAAAATTTTAGTAAGATCTGAGGCCTTAGTACGAGTTTCATTTACGTTTAAAGTATTCGAAACGAGTACGCGTTCGGCACTCTTATTGGCCGGCTCCAATGAACTAACCAATCAGAGGCCTTAGTATGAGTTTCATTTACGTTTAAAGTATTCGAAACGAGTACGCGTTCGGCACTCTTATTGGCCGGCCTCAATGAACTAACCAATCAGAGGCCTTAGTATGAGTTTCATTTACGTTTAAAGTATTCGAAACGAGTACGCGTTCGGCACTCTTATTGGCCGGCTCCAATGAACTAACCAATCAGAGGCCTTAGTATGAGTTTCATTTACGTTTAAAGTATTCGAAACGAGTACGCGTTCGGCACTCTTATTGGCCGGCTCCAATGAACTAACCAATCAGAGGCCTTAGTATGAGTTTCATTTACGTTTAAAGTATTCGAAACGAGTACGCGTTCGGCACTCTTATTGGCCGGCTCCAATGAACTAACCAATCAGAGGCCTTAGTATGAGTTTCATTTACGTTTAAAGTATTCGAAACGAGTACGCGTTCGGCACTCTTATTGGCCGGCTCCAATGAACTAACCAATCAGAGGCCTTAGTATGAGTTTCATTTACGTTTAAAGTATTCGAAATGAGTATGCGTTAGGCAATCTGATTGGCCGGCGCCAATGAACCAACCAATCAGAGGCCTTAGTACGAGTTTGATTTAGGTTTAAAGTATTCGAATCGAGTATGCGTTCGGCACTCTGATTGGTCGGCGCCAATGAAGCAACCAATCACAGCGCCGAACGCGTACTCGTTACGATTACTTTAAACGTAAAACAAACCCGTACTAAGGGTACAGAGCGCTGAACGCGTACTCGTTACGATTACTTTAAACGTAAATCAAACTCGTACTAAGGCCTCTGATGTAGTTATATTCTGTGATGCCAAAGGTAAATGTTTATTTTAACATTTAAGTTAAGATTTAAAAAATATTAAGTGAGTTAAGATTATAGTATTAGTATTATAGTACAATATATTATATTATATAGACTGCCTCATTGGCCGAGTGGTCGCAAGTGCGACTGCCGGGCAAGGGGTCTCGGGTTCGATTCCCGGGTCGGGCAAAGTATTACTGGGTTTTTAAAAAAATCTCAGTAGTAGCACGGAGTCTGGAAATGTGCCCGGTATATGGCAATAGGCTCACCCCCTATTACATGGGACTCATAACATAAATTGTGAAAAGTGGGTGTTACTTCTATGTGCACCTCTGCCTACCCCTTCGGGGATAAAAGGCGTGATGTTATGATGATGTTATGTTATTATAGTACAATAGTAAGTTAATATTTAAAGAATACCTTGTAAATGAACAAACAAACTGGACAATAATAAATAACTGCAGCTAAATTAAATAAAAAATAAAGTATTTACAACTAAAGTTAACATGTGGAATATAGAAAAAAAATAAAAATAGAGGAAAAACTAACTAACAAATAAAAAAAAATATCCTCATCATTGTCATGAGGTATGGTGTCCAAAACAGTGGCAGCATTGCCACGTTGGATGGTAATACTTAACCTTTGACCAAGGTAGTAGCCAGCCTTTCAATCACCTGAAGTGTCAACCATCCTCTTTACAATATCTTTGTAAAGAAACTGGACAATTAGTTAATACAGTTTTATTATCCGTTACATGACATTGGACTATAAGAAACTAATATGATGGGTCAATGAAAGGACAATAATATTGATTTATTTTCCTTCACATACAATTTTATTTTTATATTCAGCCATCAGCCATGATCGTCCCACTGCAGGGCAAAGGCCTCCCTACCCTCCTTCCACTCCTCTCTATATAAAGCTTTTTGCGGCCAATCCTTATCATAGATGTCTAATTTGTCATCTCCTTTGGGCCTGCCGCGATACTAAACATACTAAACATTTTTGATAACTATCAAAAATAACTGATAACAACTGTCCAGTAGTTTAGTGGGTTACAAAATATCATTGCAAAATATAATAGAAAAAGAAAACCGTTTATGTATATTGATTGATGTGTAATGTTAGTAAACAAATCACAAGTCTATATATAGTCAAGGATACACAAGGGGAGAAATGCCCCACGACACGACACTACATATTATATGGCGACAACGCGTGCCTTATGTCCGCAGCGACGTTGATGTTGCCAGACATGTCAATCAAAGTCCGGCAACGTCGCGCTACCTCACCCAACGTCGCTGGCGACACGTGACGCAGTACATTTGTCCCTAGTGTATGCTTGGCTTAAAACTGTCTCTGACCGTACCAAATAACACTTTTCGTGGCTAATAGAGTGATACAGAGGATGGGTGTAAAATTAATGCAGTTCTTCCTTTTTTTATAACATAGTCACACGCAACACCAGAGGTGTTACACGTGGGTTATCGGCCTTTTGGGGATATCCACAAAACTATGTAACTAGAGAATTGTATTGTGAATCTGATTGAAAAAAAACCTATGGATTTTTGGTCGTCGCCTTCGAATGAGCAAATAACTTCACTTTTTGTTGACGTTCAAAGTGCCTTCCTGGTCTAATTGTATTAATTGGGTCTCCAGTAACCTCACTCACACGAGGAAACACAACGCAGGCGTTGTTTCACTAGGGTTTTCTGCTCGGCCGTGGTATCACTCCGGTTGAGCCGGCCCATTTGTGCCGTAGCATGACTCTTCCACACCTTTATGGGGTTTGTTTACAAACATTTGACATATAATTTGGACTTGAGTATTGTTGAGTTATTAGTAAAAGTTTTCTGTTCTATATCTCATACAGTCACAGACCCATAAGTCCTTAGTGCGATTTAGTTTTACGTTTAAAGTAATCGAAACGAGTACACATTCGGCACTCTTGATTGGTTGGTTCATTGGAGCCGGCCAATCAGAGCGTTGAGCGTCAAAATCGTACAAAGGCGTCAGACAACTAAATGAAAATAAAATGAACGAGAGAATGTCTTAAGTGCATTCTGTTATTTCTTAAATAACTATAATTATGTAATGTAATGCTATTTTAAATTGAACGCTTTCCCTGCAGTCCCGAACTCCCAGCCGTGGGCTACAACATGAGGTTCTTCAAGAGGGGAGGTTTCTTAAGGGTCGACAAGGCGCATGTAATGCCCCAAGTGCTGCAAGCGTACATAGGCCACGGTAACCGCTTACCATCAGGTGGGCTCAGTGTTTTTTTGCCACCGTCGTGGTATAAAAAAAAGTTTCACCTGAATAAGTTATTGTGGTAACTTACCCTGTGTTATTTCAGGTCATAATCATCTGTATATTAAAAGTTAAAAATGTATTTATTTATTTATTTATGCTCAACACAGAGAGACAGTACACAGGAATACACATATATAAATAAATTGGAATATGTAGCTATGTACCATAGCTACATATTCCCGTAGGAATCTCTTCCTGCAGTCCTCCGACAGGAAAAACAGTAAAAACGTAAGACACTGTGCGTAATATGACATAAACAAAGAAAAAGAACAAAAATTACCAAAGTTTTAAGCCAATAGGTACTTAAAATTACGTACACAAAAAATATATTCAGCGATTTCGGTATAAAAGAGTAATAAACAAAAATTCTCACAAATAAATTACTTAATAATTATTTCTTTGTAGGTACTCATGTAACTTTTTGACAAAGAATTCTACTACTTTCAAGCCATGCTTCGGGCTCATTTTTAGGACCATGCTAGCGCCGAACCCTGCGTTTTGCGGAATGCTACTCATGACTGACTTTAGACTTCTATTGGCAGTCATAGACTTTAACATTGTGTTTATGTATGTAGGTGCTGGACCACGAGCACCCCACCCTGACAGCGGAGGAGAGCGCGCTACAGTATGTGGAGTCACTCTGTCTACGGCTACTCGCTATGCTCTGCGCCGTGCCCTCGCCACTTACAGTGCAGGTACGAACAAATACTGTTCTTTCAGGAGTTTCTGATTACTTAAACTGTCCTGTAACGAATTTGTTCCGAAAACAATAGCCAAGGACTGGGTTGAATAGCCAGTCAATAAGTACGGCGGTTACTGTCTTTTGAGCAGAGTCCAGTGTTTTTAAATATTTAGACCAGCTCCCGTGAGCTTTCCTAGATTTTTTATATGATAAACCGGTGATGGATGATGGTAAGCAATTGGCGCCGCCCATAGACACCCGGAACACTAGACGCGTTACAAGTGCGTTACCGGCCTTCTGAGGATTGCTTGCTTGTAGATGAATATCTAATTGAAACAATGTTAAAGATAACTCAGTTAATTTGTTAAGTAACCCTATTTATGTAACTTTGTCGGTCAAGTGGCCGCAAGCGCGACTGTAGACCATGACATTTCGGATTAGAATCCCAGTTTTCGATGATTCTCCTCGGTATCTGGAATTATGTTAAAAAAAACAACTTCAACTCCCTCTTTTGATGTCGGTTTGATTATACTAAGACCTTCTCCCAGGTGTAACACTTTTCTAACAACTGCAACAAGATCGGTTCAGTTAAGCGCGACATAATCGCGCACAAATATATTTTTTTTATGCAATTGGTCGGTAAACGAACAGAAGGTTCATCTGATGAATAGCAATCGGTGTCGCTCATGGACACTCGAACACTAGAGGCATTACAAGTGCGATACCGATCTTTTGTGATTAAGAATTTGAGGATTGTTGAGGATTCAGGAATTGGGGAAGGATAGGGGGGTAATTGGGCCTATACATACATACGGGTCAAACTGGGATCCTCCTTCTTTTTTTGAAGTCGGTTAAAAATGTTTCTTTATATCTTTTTGCTCATCCTCAGGACGTAGAAGAAAGAGTAGCGCGCACATTCCCGACACCATTAGACAAATGGGCGATCACAGAGGCTCGCGACCTAGTCACCATCAAGCGACGGAAGCCGATGATCCCCTGCGACAAGCTCCATCAGCTTCTACAAAAGGAGGTGCTTCTATACAAAATAGATGTGTCTGTGTCACAGTTCATTACGGCTGTGCTGGAGTTTATGAGCAGCGATATACTGCGGTTGGCAGGGAACTATGTCAAGAAGATATCCCAGAAGTCTGGGTATGATACTATCACATGCCGGGACATTAAGACTGCTATGTGTGCTGATAAGGTGAGTACCTCTTGTTTTTTGTTTTAAAGAACGTTGCCCTACATTAGAATTTTCTCCTGTGTCGTGTGTGCGTTTACAAACATACAAGTTCACATACAGATGACACTCAGAGCCGAAACAACAATTTGTGGATCACACAAAGTGTAGTTCCGTGCGGGAATCGAACGCGCCACACGCTGCACGGCAGCCGGTTGCCCAGCCACCGCACCAACCGTGGAATCAAGTGTTCAAGTCTTATTATAATACCTTCGACATAAAAAAGGACTTATAAATTATGGTATACTAGCGACCCGCCCCGGCTTCACACAGCGGCATGTATATACATATATATACATATAAACCTTCCTTAAGAATCACTATCTATTAAAAAAAACGCATCAAAATTCGTTGCGTAGTTTTAAAGATCTGAGCATACGTAGGGACAGACAGACGGAGGATAGCGACTTTGTTTTATACTATGTAGTGATGCCAACAAACGAGCAGACGGGTCTCCTGATGATAAGCAATGAGCGCCGCCCACTTGCATGGTGCGTAAGATCAAAATATAATTTTGGATAATTTTCAATAAACTACGTTTAAAAAAAATCGACTTGAACCTCCTTTTTTTATGTCGATTAATATACTTAAATCTGCACCTAGTTGTGACAAACACTTTACTGAAAATCACACCAAAATTGGTTCAGCCAATTGCGAAATAATCGTGGACAAACATTATATGTATATACAACTTGAGATTCTTTCATTTTTTAAGTGTATCGATTGAAAAGATTGTTTTCCATTTTATATGACCACTGCTGCCTATCCCTATAGGTCATAAAATACCATAAATATAGAATTACTTCCAGAAAACACATTAAACCGACCCTCTTTCCCTCCTCAGGTACTAATGGACATGTTCTACCAAGAATCGGAGCTAACGACCTCAGAGACCTCTGGCGGTGGCTCGGAGAGACGAGGCCGTCGCGGCTCCCTCTCGTACGCCGAGCTCGTCAGGGACCTCCTTACTGATGAGAAGCACTTCCTCAGGGACCTCAACCTCATCATCAGGGTGTTCAAAGATGAGCTCGAGAAAATTTTGGATAAGGATAGTCGAGTAAGTATTATACATTTGCCACCATCGCTGCTCTTCATGCGGGTGTCGTATACCCGACTAAAGGGACTATTATGTTTAAAAATATTGCTTTTCCAGACACTAGGATTTTTCCTGTGTCGTAGATGCTTTTACAAATATACAAATTCATATTCACATCATACCCAGACTCGGAACAACAAGGCCTATTAAAGACACTGTTGACCGGGCGACTGGCTCTAGTGCGGGATCGATTCCCCCTGAACTTTTTGTGTGTTCTATAAATTGTTATTCCGGGTCTCTGTGTGTGAAATTCTGTGTTAGTGTCCGCATTTTTGTCTTTAAAGAAGTTAACTATTTCTAAAATATTATTATTGTTACGTCAAGAGTGGCGCTAGTATCGCATTAAGTCGCGGAGAACCTAACGGGTAACCGGGGCTCCGGATCGACGTGCAGGAGAAGGAACGGGGTGGTTTTTAATCAGTAAGAGTCTGACACTCCCTCCCGCCTCACCCAGGCGGGAGCAGTCATTCGATGACTTTCCCCCCTTAAAAAAAATATCGCATTAAGTCATCCTCAAAAATCAAAAATGTATGAGTATTTGTGTGTTAATTTGCAGGCGATATCCCTAATATTCGGCAACATAGTGGACATATACGAGCTGACGGTGACTCTGCTGGGCAACCTCGAGGACGCCATGGAGATGTCTCAGGACTCGCCCACGCCCTATATCGGGAGCTGCTTTGAAGGTATTATTATTTTTAAACATAAATTTTTTATCATATATGGCAATAGGCTCACCCCCTGGGACTTATAACATAATTATAATAATATCGTTTATTTCTCAGTATATGGTACACACAGATCTTAACAATACAGCAGTTTCACATATACAACCGTCCTCGGTGTAGAAATAATTATAATAGCATTACATTTCATATTTTACCAAAAACAATGAAAATAAATAGTGAAAAGTGTGTGTCACATTGTACAGTGGCATTAAGTGCCGTAATGTGCACCTTTGCCTTCCCCTTCGGGAACAAAAGGCGTGATGTTATGTAATTTTTTAACACTACTACTGCTCTTCACGTGTTTGTCGTATACTATACCCGGCTAAGGGACTTGATCATTCAAAAGAGGCTGGGTAACATTCTCAGGTTTCGGGTGGATACATGTAAAAATGTGTCCGAAACGGAACCATGACACACAAAAAACAAAATCTAGACCGTCTTTTATCGTCGCGGAGAACCGTACGGGTAACCGGGGCTCCGGTCAGTAAGAGTCTGACACTCCCTCCCGCCTCACCCAGGTGGGAGCAGTCGTTCGATGACTTTCCCCCCTTAAAAAAAGCGTTTTATACGTAACCGTATCTATATGGCCCTATTATTAATTACAGAGCTGGCAGAAGTAGAAGAGTTCCGTGCGTACGTGCGCTACGCTAACATCGTCACTCGCAAGGAGTCCAGGGACGCGCTGCAAGCTATTGTGGATGACCCCGTTGTGAGTATATTATAATAATTGTTATACAAATATGTAATATACACTACTTATCACTTGATATAAATGCCGACAATTTGTTCATACAAAGTAGTCTTTAATCATCGGGTATAAGGTCTATAATGGAGTGGAGAGAGGTTACCGGTGACCGCTTATTGAGCAGTTAAAGCCGGAAAAAAACTAGTATTCTCATACAAAAACAATAGAACAGTATCGCTTATGACATATCACTAAAAGTAAAAAAAAAATACACATTTATTGTTAAAATTAAAAAAAAAATGTAATTTGAATTTCGCACCCTATGACGCCAACTGACGCTGCTTGTAACTTTTTTTCCTAGCTCCCGCCTCTTCTAATGTCTGTAAAACATCATAACTAGTACCGGTATAATAAAGATTTATTGTAATGTAATTAAACCAGTCAATACGCCTTTAATTTACCAATTATCATTGCCATTGATGTTCTTGAAATTTTGTATGTAGGGCGTTTGGAAAACGAAGCTAAATTTCGCCAATAATTTTATAGTTCAAATAGCTTAGCAGAGAAAGCGGACGCCTTCTACGCAGGACATTCCAGTTCAATCCTTGGTCCGAATGTTTCTTTTATTTTTTTCTGTTTTATCTTATTTTCTTTCCATTTTGATTCTATTTTAACTATATTTTTTATAAAAAAAATTATGAACTAAAAAAACCATCGAGCAATGCTCGTTCATTCAGGTCCTAGATTATCTAATATTATTAAAATATGTAGGAACGGTCATTAGTACGGGATTTTGATTTACCCCAAAACGAAGAAATAACAACAAAATGAATAAAGATGGCGCGCTTCAACAGTCAATTGTGACGTCATGTCCTATCCTTATAGTGGGGAGATTGAGAGACTTCAACATGGCACAGCACGCACTGTTGGCTCGGACTCCGAGCGAACGATTACGTACGAAGCATACTGTCGGTCGATTAAGCCTTGTTCGCACTGCGCTATTATTTTAGTCGAGTAGCGAGTCTTTAGTAGCTCTCTCTACTAGAAGAGGCCATACACGATAGGTTTTTCATGATGGTTTTAGCCGTGCATGCATAGCTGACAGGCAGCGTGCATCTAGCGTGTATGTGATTAAACTGTACAGTTATCGGTGGTCGGTGCTCAGTTATGTTTTTCGGTTTTGCATGCACAGTTATAACCATCATGCAAACCCTGGCGTGTATGGCCACCTTAGCGCAGTACGAACAAGGCTTTAGTGATTGCAATCATTAGTCTTTTGACTTCTGTCCCAAAATCGAAGCGAGAGAAAGCTACTAAAAACTCGCTATTCGATTAGAATACTAGCGCAGTGCGAACAAGGCGTTAGTGATTGCAATCATTAGTATCAGTTTTAACTATTAGAAACAGTGTTGTGAAATTGTCGTTGAGATTTTAACAGTGAATATTATTATAATTAGAGTGAACTAACTTTGATGTGGCATAAGCCGGTAAGCGAGCAGACGGATCACCTGATGGTAAGCAATCGGCGTCGCCCATGGACACACTGAACACTTTTTTTTTTAAGGGGGGAAAATCATCGAATGACTGCTCCCGCCTGGGTGAGGCGGGAGGGAGTGTCAGACTCTTACTGACTAAAAACCACCCCGTACCTTCTCCTGCACGTCGAGCCGGAGCCCCGGTTACCCGTTAGGTTCTCCGCGACTCCGAATCGGCATCGGCCCTGTTGGGCCCCATCTGTGGTGGTCTGATGGCTCTTTGAGGCGCGCGCGGAACGCTCGGCGCCGTACGCTCGGGTCTGTTTCTGGTCGGACGGGGAGCCACCCATGCTCGCCGTCCGCAGGCCCGCGCTTACTGTGGCCGGAGATCGTACACACTGAACACTAGAGGCGTTATAAGTGCGTTATCGGCCTTTTGGGCTTAGGAATTTGACGATCGTTGGGGATTCAGGGATTGGGAAAAAGGGGTAATTGGGCCTCCGGTAACCTCACTCACGCGACTAAACACAACGCAAGCGTTGTTTCACGTCGGTCTTCTGTGAGGCCGTGGTATCACTCCGGTCAAGCCGACCCATCCGTGTCTATTCGTGCAAACCTCTGAGTTTGGTAGTTTGGTAGTTTCGGTATTTCTTTTTGAAATAGTCGGTCGGTACGAAATGTCGGCTTAATTAATACGTGAACAAGTAAAGGTATACTGTACGAAAATAAATATTCCTTTAATTACGAAGATATTTTGTTGCTGCTCACACATACCCCCCCCTTAGCTGTCGGAGCGGCTGGACACGGCGGGGCACGGGTTCCGGCTGGCCGTGAAGTACTACCTGCCCAAGTTGCTGATGGCGCCGGTGGCGCATGTCTTCCTCTACCACAACTATGTCCTGGCGCTGCTGCAGATCGCCCCCGCTTCCGAAGACAGGGAGAGCTTCAAACAGGTCAGGATTTATATAATAACTTTGCGAACTTTGCACCTAGCTCCACTGACGGACAGACTGACACTTGATGACTGCACGGATGGCGCGCTGACTGGGCAAGAGTTGCTCTGAGCGGGGATCGAACTCGCGACACGTTGCGCGGCAGCCGGTTGCCCAGCCACCTCACTAACCGTGTTGTCAAGTTACACAAGACATTCTTCTTCGGCTTAGAGCTGATTTTTCAATCAACAGATAATTGTTAAATGTAGATTTTAGTATGGAAGTATTGTCAAATATTCAAACTTATTCCTCTGTAGAAATTTATCTGGCGTTTGAAATATCAGCCCTTACCCCCATAAGTGTTTGACGAGTATCTCGACTAGTTTCAGGATATGCTAGAGGCTCGTATTCATGACACACGAATTTCGACATTCGCGGAATACTGCTCATTAATATGAGCCGCTAGCATGGCTTGTAACTAATCGAGTTCCTCGTCAAACAGTTACATGAGTAAGCCAAAAGAGATAATAAGATTGGAGTGTAGCAAAGGGTTTAAAAAATGAGAATACTCGCGTGAACGACCGCGGGGACCTCACAGTTCTAACCTAACCGAACCAAATATGTCGGGGTGCTCAAAAAGTGCTTTTACATACTCCGCCAACTGACCTTTAGGGCTCATTTACAGGCGAAACCGAAGTCTTAGACAGAAAGTGCCCAAATGCTTTTCACCTTATTTGTAGGTATACTAAGCAATGGAAATGAAAAACTAGCCATTTCTAAGAATTTTCATTACTGATGAAAAATTTTTTAATTCCCAAAGGGCATTGACTAAAATTGGTGCCTTTCTTTTTTCTGGCGGCAGTCGATGATTTATGGAAAATATTATCTAGAATGACATTACAAACGAAATTGTGTATGGGCTCATATATGGAAATCTCAGTCTGGACTGAGTTATGAGCGTCGAAAAGAGCTGAAGTCAAACATTTTACTTTGGTTTTTTATTCAAATTATTCATATTTTTGTCACAATTCCTAACTTCAAATTGCGCGCCACTGTACGCCGGGCACAGGAACACCATATTACACCACAATATATCCATATTGCCAGGCACTAATTTTTATTTGCTATTTTCTCTCAGTCGATAATTTGTGGGATGCTTCTAGGAGTTGTGTCATGAAGCTCCATGAGCGTCAGCTGAGGTACCGGTGGTGGGTTGAGTAGTGGCAGCCGTCCAAAAATCTAAAAGTTTTTTTTTGCCTTTGACTCCTGGTGGTAGACTCATCTACTTTATAGTTAGCATAATATTTTCAAGAAAGGAAACCGTCGACTTTGTAAAGTGATGGACTATACGTCAGATGAGCGCATAATTTTTTCATATAATGTGATCAGTCGAAATATAATCCATCACTTGGTGACTGAATGACGATATCTTTGTACAGAATCTTATGCTAGATATAGATTATTAACTGTATTATAAGTATTAACTGTAGTTAGATTAGTTACTTATCGGAAGTAAGTCGGGAGAAGTAGACAGAAAAATGATTTTTTCGTGTATCCGCTACCGACGCCTCAGTTGACGAACATAGCATTTTATGATAAGGCTCAGTAAAGTAGTTTGCGGGTTTTCGACTGAGAGGAAATTGATCATGAAAATCTGTCATAGGCCTTAAACCGTATACATATAAAGTGAATACGCTAGCCAATCAAGCGAAATGTTTTTTTTTATTTCAGCAGTGACCAGTTAATGGTTCACTTTGTTCTGATTCCTTGGCGTTACAACAAAAAAAAAAAAATAAGCCCACAACAAGCTTTACTATATTCCTTGAAATCGTTTATAAACATTAATTACAAAATATTTCTGACAAGTAAATGCAGAAATATGTGTTGTGTACGGTCACCATCAACAAAATAACAGGAATAATATACCACTATTTTCACATCTTTGAACTGACTTAACTCGGTTCGGACTGTGTTTTTGATATAAGACCCCATATATTTTTTTGTTTGTAATGTTATTCTGCATCAGTTTATCCACATTTGATCAACTGCCGCGAAAAAATTAAAAGGCACCACGCTCCATACAAATTTGGTCATTGTCATTTCTTGCACACCCTTTGCTACACTCTGACCGATAATAATTAATTTAGGTCAGAATATGCTTCAATAGTGATAATTTTTTGAAATGTGATTAGTGACCCCCTTTGTAAATGAGATGGGGGTCATTAGTCATTTTTGTCATAATGACTATTGACTCGTATTCGTATTTGTTATAATTTGTAACTGCTTACCTGCTTGTTACAAAAATGGTTAATTATTTTCACTTTAACGTAAAAACCATTACATCAGCCTGTCTTACCATTAACGGTAATAAAGAATGTCGATCTTTTAGGACAATCATCTTCGATTACATTTTGAAGGAATTAAATCAAAGCAATCGACTAAGTACTCTTTCAATAAACACTTGTTAGCAGTATTTAGGATTGTTATTTTTTTTTTTGTTTTTGGACCCCTTATTTTTATTGTTTAACATTCCATGTTAAAGTTCTATTCCATATTCCTGTTTAAGTCATGTCCCAATAAGATAAGAATATTTAAAGTATTAAAATCTCGGGGTCTATTTGGGGCCATTGCGAAATTGTAGCCGAGTGCTACTCAATATATATGAGTTACTGAATGGTTCTAAAACCATAACGATAGAAATAAGAAAATAACACATTAACAGCGCTAATCAAACTTATACTTATAAAACGTAGTACTAATAAACTAACATACTAACAAAGGGTCCAGGCGCTGTATAAAATATTATTCTACCTACACAATGTTATTACAGATAACTCCTGCGTCTGAAGACAGGGAGAGCTTTAAACAGGTCAGTGGGGTCATATGTCACTAAAACTATATTATAAGACCCCCATTCTAGGAACTAACAATGAAAAATATACTAGACCCCAGTCTTGAGAATTTGAAAAAATAAAAATAAAATTATGTCTTTGTTAATGTGTAATAGTGTTTGTGTTTAATATGGTACTTTCCTAAATTTTATTTTAATGTCCGTCTGGTACATTAATTTACCTCTAAAACTCTAGACACATATTTTTTCTTTTCTTACAAAATTAAATACTTTCGACGGTATAGTAGTTTGAAATATCGTGTGACGTCACAGCGTGCCACATTTTGTAGCACATTATGATGTAACGACCTCCCACTCCTAAACTTAGCGCCATTTTATCTTAGTATTGCAATTTAATACGAGAAAATAAAAAAAATATTTGTCTAATATTTTTTCATTAACGGACGGACTAATTAGATTTTAAATTTTGATACCCTGGGACCTACCCAATTGGGGTCATTAGTCATAAAATCATAACCTAGTATTCTGTCACTCGCAATGGCTGATTCTGGCATCATATTTGAAATGTGGGATCCTAATGACCCCATATTCCTATTGTATCTATTACAAAGACATTAAATGAGAGCCACGAATAGTGTTGTTCATAAATTCTCACGAATTTGAAGGTGAAGAAAAATTTTATATTGTTTATTTTAAAACCTTATTTATTTTGTTTTTTTTTTTATGTTATTTCACTATAGGGCAATACTATATGTTTAAAGTATCAACATTTTTCAATTTGTATACATTCAATGTTCCAACATCATTACAAGCGAACTCACCTTTTATATAATAGGTATTTAAAATGACTGCCTCGTTGGCCGAGTGGTTGCAAGTGCGACTGCCGGCCAAGGGGTCTCGGGTTCGATTTCCGGGTCGGGCAAATTATTACTGGGTTCTTTTAAAATTCTCAGTAGTAGCACGGTGTCTGGTATATGTCAATAGGCTCACCCCCTATTACATGGGTCTCATAACAAAAATAGTGAGAAGTGGGTGTAACATTGTACAGTGGCATAATATGCACCTCTGTCTACCCCTTCGGGGATAAAAGGCGTGATGTTATGTGATGTTTAGTATTTAAAAATGTTGCATTCTGAGATTACCGACTTGGTATGTTTCTGGAGTTTCCTGTACCATATTAGTTTTAAACTACGTATTAATTTTAAGTCTCGATGTCAGGTGGAGTGTAATTTGCATCCGATCAAGAAACTATTGATCAAGGCGTTGGGGAATGGACCAAAACTGTGAGTATACATTTATAATGCTATAAAAGCCGATCCTAATACGTCGATATATCGTACCGAAATTTTGTTCACACAAAAGTAGTCTCTAGACATTGGAAACAAAGTCTATGGTGTAGTTATTGGGTAGTGGTCACCGGTGACGGCTTGGGGATTGAGCAGTTAATTCAAAATTTCTGAAGTGACCTAGGTTTTTGATAGAAAATAGAACATGTATGTTAAAAATATGACCGGGTCGGGCAAAGTATTATTATTGTGTTTAAAAAAATCTCAGTAGTAGCACGGAGTCTGGAATTGTGCCCGGTATATGGCAAAAGGCTCATCCCCTATTACATGGGACTCATAACATAAATAGTAAAATGTACACCTTTGTCTATGATATCTTGATAAAAGGTTATCCCCGAAGGGATAGACAAAGAGATAGGTAAATGATGTTAGGTTTTAGGTCTAATTTATTTTACGACTGTTGCATGTTAATATAATTTCTAACTTGACTAATATATTATACAGTGACGCGACACTCCGAATGGCCCACCGAGCTCGCCGTCAGCTCGCCATAGAGAAGTGTAACGAGCTAGCGCGCATCGTGGACAACTGGGACGTCAGGGACATTGGACAGTGCTGTAACGAATTTATTAGAGGTAATAGTTGTACTATACTGCATTACTATATTCTACTTTATTAACGCTGCATCGGCGAGACCCTTGAGATTTTTCTACTGTCTAATGAACAATTTTATGCCCGCTATGTCATACATTCAAAACAAATCATTTTATTTATATTATTTTTAAATATTGATTAGACCTATTGTAATAAAAAAATGTATGACAAGAGTCCTTGGAGAATTAATTATAAAAAAAATCTATTTATGAACACTGGCAATACTTGTTCTAAGCTCTATTCCTAGCAAAGGGCCTAGTGCGAGTATGTCTACTCACATTAGGCACTCTAGCTTCGTTTATTAAACTTGATGGAATAGGTTTTTATTGTATAGATTGCTTGTAATATTAATTATCATGGTATACACCGTGGAATCTATTTCGTTTTCGTCCCGAAGTAAAATGGTTCTGTCTCGGTAATACAATAGTTTTACAAACAAATAAAATAACTGGCGAACCATTGCATAAATCAAACTTCGAAAGTGCATACGAACTCATAGTACATTATCAAAACATCACGCCATGTAATTATTGAGGAGGGTTCTCGTCGGTTGGCACGTGCGATGCGAATAGTGCCTACTTTACGTCTAGTGTTTCAAGTGCGTATTCCTATGAATATTTTTAATAAACTAGAAGAAAAAAAATTACATCTTTATTTTTTTGTTTTTACTTTATACATCGAAAGTACTCCTTACGGCAAGTTGTTTAGCCGCGGGACGAAAACGAAATAGATTTCATTGTTTTTTTACGGTGTATTATTTCAAAATAAAGTCGGTGTCAGGGTCAAAAACTATATTGGAAGTACATAGTTAGTGTATCAATCCACAGAGGACACGCTCTCCAAGATAGGTCCAGGCAAGCGTATAGCGGAGCGGCGCGCGTATCTGTTCGACGGACTGCTACTGCTGTGCAAGCCTATCACTAGTATTGTAAGTATATGTTTATAAAATCCTACCTAAATTTACTATTTATTGTGGTATAAGACAACAGACGAGCGATGAATGATCCAGGTACAAAAAAAAAAGTCAAAATCATTTATTTCAATTAGACCATAAAGTCACTTTTGACCGCTAACAAAAAAATAAAAATAAAAGTGAAGCTATTTGCTCATTCCAAGGTTTACATTCCTATGGAGAAGAACGAGCAAGAAACTCCGTAGGTTACTCTTTTTCAATCAGGTTCACAATACAATTCTCTAGGTACATAATTTGCTGTTTGAATTGTGCGAGAACAATGTAACACTAAAATCTAGTCAAAGTGATCGAAAAAGAAAATAACCTTAAGGACAATAAATAATACAGTCTGGAGCTGACCAGTCCCAGTTGACGGCGCCCGTTCACGAACATGACACGTACACCAGCACCGCCCAACTCAACCATGTTGTAGGGAATCGAGCGATCCACTGCACGCGCCACCGCCAATGAGACCTTAGAGTGAGCATGACAACTCCAAGCTGACACAAACGTATTCTACTATTCTAATTTAATATTCAGTTAATTACAGGGCCCTCACATTTACAATGCTTATGTAAGTTAAACAATATACAAATGAGCAACATAGCTGTATTAATTACATGTTTGGATATCATTAAAACACCAATGTTTTTCGTTATCCTGTGGAGCCGGACTAGCTTGCATCCAAGCATTTTTATCTTCTATATAGTCATTAACTTTGTAATATGCTTGTCTACACAAAGATTTTTTTATACATGATTTAAATTTTGTTTCATTCAGGTGTTGTATGTCGCCTGGTATCTTGTTATAACATTTAACACAGAATCCCATGAACGACTTACCTACTTTCGCCAATCTCTAAGTTGGTTGACTTAATCTATCCTTATGCCTAGTTTGATAGTGGTGTCTGTCCGACACTTTACCAAATAACTGTAGGTTTTTCCTAACATACATGAAACAAAGAAAGAAAGAAAAACCATTTATTTTGTTGCGACTACGACATGATGTTTTCATAGATAAATTGACATGGAACGGTCATAATGTTGATCTCCTTAAACTTTTCTCTGAGAGATTCGCGACGACCTAGATTGTAGATAGCTCGGACGGGGCGCTTTTGTAAGTCAGCAGCGAGTCCCCACAGCAAAATGCCATACGACATAATGCTATGAAAGTAACTGAAGTACACTAGTCTTGCCGTGCCTATGTCAGTTAACTGTCGGATCTTCGTAACAGCATAAGCTGCAGAGCTCAATCGTCCCGCTAATCAGTGGCGTGCAGTCCATATAGGCCAAAAGGCTTTGCCTACCTATAAATATCGTGAATATATAACATACATAAAATGTACAAACGCGTTTATTAAAATTCAATAATAAAATAAAAGTTTGTAAAAAAACGGCAAACATAAATACGCGCCTTTGTAAAGCAATGAATGCGCCCCGCACGCACCACGCATGCGCCACTATTCCTTAAATCTTGGTGGCTAGTTGTGACGTCACAAAAGAAATGTACCAATAGTATGCACCGCGCATGCGTGAAGTTCACGGCCATAGTCACGGTACAGAATAACCATTCATAAATTATATTACACGATTCCTGTTGCTTGACAAAATGTTGGCAACTAAAAAATTAGAGGACCGTTCGTTCATCACTTGGAAAACGATCGTATTTTATTAAGAATTCTAAAACAATAAAACAGCAACAAGTTATTGTATTTTTAAAAACAATTAAATCATAAAAGGTTTTAAATTGATAAAATCTGTATATCGTAAGGTACTGATGAATGGAGTGCACCAGCGCCGTCTATTGAATTTTTTGTTGAAACTTCTGAACTCGTTCGATATAATGCGAATGTATTTTTATAAATGCGTATTTAACATATATGTTTCAAGTGTTTTAATTAAAGCTTAACATTTTTACGCGTTGTCGGATTATAGAAATTTTAAACGAGGAGTTGACTTTATTATTATAAAAGTTAAAAGGAAGTTATTGAAACGTCAAGATGGCGCCATTTACAACGTTTCAAATTATATGAATGAATGTTTTTTAGTATGAAATATTGGTTTAAGACGATGATGCAATTTAATTTGACTTACTAAATTAACATTTGTTTTTTTAGAAATTAAACGCTGCATTGCCTTAATTTTTAAGCTACATTTTTTTATAATAAACACTCAATTGACTATTGGTAATGACTTTAATTCATTTCCAATGTTTTCGGCCATATTGTTTTCATGTGATGTGCGATCGCTTTGTTTATGTTTTCGTTTAAATTATTAGGAAATAGTTTTAAACATAAAGTTGCATAAATGTGTAGTAGTAGTTAAATATATGGGTAGGTTTTTCAAATAGTGTATTTGTTTATCAGTTTCTAGTACAAGTACCTATATTATTCGATTGTGAAGTGTGTGTGAATAATAGGTAATTTTATGTGTTTGTTGAAAGTAAAAACAGTAAGATTTCGCAAGAAAATGCCCTTTATCAGACTAGATTCAGGTAATGACCATAGGCAGAGGTGTACTCGAGTTACGAGAATTGACCCAAGTAAAAGGTAGGTAATGTAAATATGTACTATAATGGATCTTTTATTTGATTTTCTTGTTCATTGTTTGATAATTCTTAAAAATATCAACTTAGACTTCGGGTTGTATTGATTCACATATTAATTTATTATTAATAATTATGTAATGCAGTAATAACAAATGTACCGCATAGACTCGGCCGGCTCGGCCACAGCCGGCCGCGCTTGTTATTGTTTTGTTTGTTGACATAATGTCTGTCCATGTGAATACCTACCTACGCTCTTAAATTCGTAATATATTATGATTTTGAACAGATTGATTAAACTTAACAATTCCATAATGAAATTTGGTTCATCAAATTTATGCTTCACTATTAAAATAAATAATAGATCTTTTATTATTTGTAAGTTTTGTTGGATTATTCAATAGCTGATGAAGTACTTCACAAAAAATACGCGAGATGTCAGTGTATGTAATTTGGCGAAAGAATACACCACAATATTTTTGAACGCACTTTTCGAAATGTATTATGTACATGTACCTATCTTGTGTGAGCATGACTGCATGACCGGCGGGGGGGGGGGGAGGGGTTTAATCATACGATATTTAGTTGCCTACCCTATATCGAAAACCTGTTCACGCCACTGCCGCTAATGATGTAATGTGAGGACCCCATTGCAATTTGTCGTCTACAGTAATTCCCAGGAAAGTTGTCTCTTTTACAAACACCAATCTCTCACCATGCAACAATGTCACATTCGTTGCTTTTAACATTTGGCATAACAAATCTAATACATTTTGTCTTTTTATCATTTAGTACTAAGTTATTATGTAAACCAATTATGAACCTTCATTAGGGCATTATTTACGTCGTCATAATTATTTGTGCGTCTAATTAATTTAATAACTAATGAAGTGTTATCAGCAAATAATACCATCTGAGGTTCATTTTTAAATAAATGGGGCAAGTCATTTATGTATGCTAAAAATAAGAATGGACCTAGTATTGAGCCCTGCGGTACACCCAGCGTGCGGTGCGGTTGCCTATCCTGCAGGTATGATTTCAACAGTTTTAGCGACGTCTCCCGAATGCCGTAGTATTCCAGCTTCAGCAATAGTGTCTCATGTTCAACACAGTCGAATGCCTTCGAAAGATCACAAAATATTCCTATGACATCCCGTGCTTCTTCCCATGAGGCGAAAACCCGCTTAATTAGAGCCACTTCCGCGTCAGTAGTGCAGCGACCCTTGGTGAATCCGTATTTGACGTAACATCTGAGAAGGCATCAGCCTTTCAAACACTTTGCTGAGCTATGGTAAAATAGAGACCGGTCTATAATTATTGGGTTCGGCGCTATCACCGGATTTAAACAATGGAACTACTTTACTATGCTTCATTAAATCCGGGAAAACTCCGTGATCTACACTTTTATTAAAAATGGAAGCTAAATGAGGCGCTATAGTTTCTATAAAAGACCGACACACCCTAACAGACATTCGCCAGAGATCTTCAGTTGACTTAACTTTGATATCTTTGAACGCTTTAATTACTGCTTGGGGGATTGTGTACTGAAATCCAAATAAAGAAAGACACTCCTTGACATTACTTCTAAGGAGTTCAACAGAAACAGTTGGAGATGATTTCAACGCTTCCGTAATTTTAATCGGTATATTTTTAAAGAAACTTTCAAATTCTTGAGCAACTTTCAAATTTGAATTAAATCCAATCTCAATTTCAATGCAATTTCAATCTAATAAAATCTCAATAATTATTCAATATCAATACTATACAACCCCTATCGTAGCTGCTACAATAGCATTCAGAGTACGCAATATAAAGCTAAACTCAATACCATTTAGTTCATTTAATATCCACGCAATGCGGATGCAATGTGCGCTATTGTTGCAACTCGAGAGTACGAATTTTCACAATACCAAAGTCGATCGATCGGAATTGGATTCAAGGGTTAGCTCTCTGATCATTAACATTAGAGCCACAAATACGTTCTTGGCCTAATTGGAAAATTTGTTTAGTACGGTTGACGGTCGTCGAAGGAATGGTCACCCTGGGAGACGCCTTGACGCACGAAAATGCATCGCGGCAATTAGAATTGTAATTTTTTGCGTTGTGAATTCGCATCGCATCGCAGTGTTGTGTACGAGGTCGTATTGTTGAAGTACATGAAGTGACCGTCCGCCAGGTCGTCAACAGCGGCGGCAGCGGCGGCGCGGGCGGCGGCGCGCAGCAACTCAAGCTCAAGGAGAAACTGCACATACGGAAACTGGAGCTCGTCGACAGACCAGACACCGACGGTACTGTGCTACCACTCACTCATTTATTTATTGTTGCGTGTATTCTGTTAACTTCACCTGGGTGAATGGTATTATTTGAACTTAGTAACTGATGGAGGAGAGCAGTAATATAGTTGAAAACACTTAAATATGAAAATAGATCGATTTCAAAAACTTGTTTTGAAACTACGTTTAAACAAACTGACTTCAATCCCTCCTTTGTTTTTGAAGTCGGTTAATTAATATGTTAAATCTTTTGAGTCAGTCGCCAAATAATCACTCACAAACATACATAAGTCTAACTGATAACCTCCCTTTTTTAGGCAACTTCAAGACCCTTTTTGAATTGGACTTCCATACGCTTTTGGTCCCTGGCTGAAGTCGGGTTTGTAGTATATAAAAGAATAATTATATATCCCCCCCTGTAGAGGCGCGGCACCTGGTGGAGCTGTGCCCGCGCGTGGGCCCGTGCGTGGTGCTGGCCTGCGCGTCCTGCGCAGAGAAGCGACACTGGATGTGCGACCTCGTCATGCTCAACACCAAGCCCATGCTGGACCGCTTCCTGGACAGGTCACTCACACACTAACATGTCACACATATACACTAACTAAACAGAGAAGCGACACTGGATGTGCGACCTCGTCATGCTCAACACCAAGCCCATGCTGGACCGCTTCCTGGACAGGTCACTCACACACTAACATGTCACACATATACACTAACTAAACAGAGAAGCGACACTGGATGTGCGACCTCGTCATGCTCAACACCAAGCCCATGCTGGACCGCTTCCTGGACAGGTCACTCACACACTAACATGTCACACATATACACTAACTAAACAGAGAAGCGACACTGGATGTGCGACCTCGTCATGCTCAACACCAAGCCCATGCTGGACCGCTTCCTGGACAGGTCATTCACACACTAACATGTCACACATATACCTCTACACTAACTCAACCTCAACAAAACACTTTTATAACTATCGTGAGACATACTAAATTAACTAAAAGTCGTGGGTTACTCACGTGAATCAGTGGTCTTAACTCTGTCAGTGGACTACGCGAAATCTGTGCTTCGAAACTAGTAGAGCTTTTCTCAATATTTTCACGTGAGTAAGCAAGTGTTTAGTATGTCTCACGATAGTTATTATAAAAACATTAACAATTATTTATAATAAATTGGGATGATGACAAGGTATAAAAATAAAAAATCTAATTAGTCCGTAAGTTAGGTAATGAAAAAATATTAGACACGTATTTTTTTATTTTGTCGTATAATAAAATGATACATAGATAAAACGAATCAAAGTTTAGGAGTGGGGACTAAAACGTCATTTCTACGTAAAAAATGTACATAGATATGACGTCACGCGACATTTCAAATCAATATATCGTCGAAAGTATTCGTTTCTGTAAGAAAATAAAAAATACGTGTGTAATGATTCAAAATAATCTACCAGACGGAAATTAAAGTAAAAATTAGGCATCTACCCTATTATAACCCAGAACAAAATTGAAAATAAATGGTAGTATTAAGAAAATTAACGATGCAATTAAACAATAGATTCAATATTCAATATGATCCTCAGCATCACCAAATAACAATTTCCTAATAATATTTTTAAATTTCTGCAGTCAATATTGTGGATATCAGTATATTTAGAGAGATAAAAATACAAAAAATAGTACAATATACTGCCTCATTGGCCGAGTGGTCGCAGGTGCGACTGTCGGGTAAGGGGTCTCGGGTTCGATTTCCGGGTCGGGCAAAGTATTACAAAGTTTTGAAAAAATTCTCGCACAAAACTAGTAGAGTATTACAGAAATCCAGAAATTTTTATTATTTTATCATCAAAATAATGTAATTTGTAAAGAAATCAGTGGTACAGGTCGCATTTTTTTTTGTATTAATTAATTAAGTTGTACACAATAATCTAATCTCAAATTTATATCTCCAGCATCCTCTTGGACCTTGAACGCCGGCACCCCCTAAAGCTCCCCCCAGCGTCCCTCTACCGGTTCGCAGTACCAGACTCCCCCGACAACATCCTCCTGGAGGACAATTCCGCCGCCCGCCACCATGGGAACGCTCCAGTACCACTTATAAAGGTAATACCCCCGTAGACACCATGATAGCTCATATAGTTATACTTTGGTGACTTGAGGGGGTCTTGGTTTTTTAAGAATATGTCTAATGACCCCCGTTTGACTTTTTTGTAATAGTGTGAATTATAATAACAGTTTTTACCATCTTTTAACTAAACATCACTTAGCGTAAAGGAACACGCATACTAACCCCTATTTTGTACATTGAGGTGTCGCTTAAAATCATCTCTTAACTAAGAGTCACTTAACGTGACTTAGCATCTAAACTAACCCATAAACTGTACTGTTAAATGTCATTTATACATAGTTTGGTGACAACCACAATATTAAGTGTCACCTATATTAGCTTAGAGGTTTCTTAAAATTTAAGAGAGGTAGATACGTTTTTGAATCGTCAAAGTGTAGTTTCTAATTTTTAATCTATTTCTAATATCTTTAAAATAGATTAATTAAAATTAAATATGCTTTTAGAATCTGAATTTTATATTGTTTTTTTTTATTTTAATCAGACTGGGGTTTTTATAACTTATTATTTACTATAACTTCATATACATTATAATGTAAGCAGCTATTTGTTGATAGTGATGCGTATGTTAGATACAACTTTATTTTAAAAATAATTATTATTATTTTACTGTCTTAAATATGTTGATTTAACTAACCAAGTTAAATATAATAAATAAACGGAGTTGTTCATTCATAAGTACGTTAAATATCTAAATATTTTAAATAATAAATTTGATCTTTATTTTTATAGAAATATTCATAAATTCTACTTAAATTTACTTAAACTGACATTTTCATCGCGTTTTGCCGTTTAATCGCGTTTAATCGGTACAATTAAAAATTAACCTTAACCATTAATAATAAAATCGTAAATTATTCTACGATTTGTCATATTCCGTATAATTGCAGTAGTTTTTGTAGTTTTAAATGTGTCGCGACGTGGACTTGCATTAGTAATCATACAGTTGCTATGCGTTGCTAGCGGTTGCACATGAAGACGTAATTTCACCAGCCCCATACTACTTTCAAATGAAATGTTAAGAACCTTAACGAAGGTTAATAACTTGCTAAAATCTGTTTAAAAAAAGGTTTCTTAAATGGATTTTTTGTATTGAGTTTCGACATCAATATTAACAGCGGGTAAAAGTCCACTGTGAGCTTCTTTTACGTAAGATGGCTCATGTCTAAATACTCAAATATTACTAAATTCTAAGACGCGCTTAACTATAGTTCTGTCAGAACAAATTCTTTGTAAAAGAAAGAGATGGCACGATATTTGAGTACAACTTCGAAGCCTAGCCTTACAGTATTCGAGCGTCAATCCGCTACTCATATATGTAGTCCCTTACGCCCATCGACATATACTAATGGATATGCCGTATGCGTATAATCTGCGGTAATTTTTTGGATTGAAAAGAGCGAGAGAGATAGCCTATGCTTTCGGTCTAGCGCTATCATAACGGCTCATAACGTCTTAACTACGGTACTATTTTGAGAGAGAAAAAGATAGACCGAAACTTCGTTTCCTCTCTTTGTTTCGGAGTGCCACAATTCTCATGTCTAAGGCATGTCCATTACTATATGTCGATGCTTACGCCTGAATAATGAAATTGTATATAACATACTGAATTGTTCTTAAATATCGCGCCATCTCTTGTCATTTTACAAAGAATTTGTAGGGACAGTATTGTATTAACTAAAAATCGCTGGTTACTCACGTGAATATACTGAGAAAAGCTCTACTAGTTTCAAACCATAAAGGGGTTCCGTGAATTTTTGGTTAATTTAGTATGTCTCACGATAGTTATTATAAAGACAGTACTTAAATGCAACTTAAAATCAAATAGCATTTGAGTATTTCGACATTAGTCATATATTGCAATCTACTATAAAATATACCTCTATAGAACATTCTCTTCGATGAAACTGGTGAAGTTTTTGTCAAAGAAGCGCAGCGACTTTCAAACATTTTATCTTTATTTCTTAAAAAAACGCGACGCGACGTTTAAGAACAGTACACCTTATTACATGCTACTAAGGCTTAATTTCGATGCATAAATGTGTTCCACAGCCTTTTTATTCTTTCAAGTAAATTAGTAATATATATATAATATGTTTTATAGACCGTAGGTACCAACGACATATTTATTTTACGGTTTGTGCAAATATTTCTACTTACACTGTCATGATGTGTATGATTGTAAACTCCTGAACCTTAAGATATTGTAGGACAAGACATAACACTTCTTATGAATTCTCAGATAGCTGATTTTATACAAGTTATATTTAAATATTTGTACTGTCATGGCATCGTATAAAACAAACAGTATAAATGGGGCATTTACTTAAAATTAGACTTATAATTTTGTGTGTTTATTGAAAACTGGACAAAATACAGATACAGATACTTTGAGACCTAAATTATAAAAAAGATAGGTAGTAGTAAGGTAACTATAGATCTAGACATATCTAGATCTAGCTAGGTCGTTTCGTGCAGGAAGCACAGGCGAGCACGTCCGGATGTCTGTGCGTGCGATTCGGACGCAGATGCTGTCGCCGAGGAGACCAGCTCGAGGAGTAGCAGCCATCAGCACTGCACCCACCACAAGAACACCGCCAAGTATCTTAACATACTGAAAATTATATGTTTAACGATAACTGTTTGACGAGGGAACTCGACTAGTTTCAAGCCGCGTTAGGGACTCTCCTGCGCGGCATTATGCGGCAAACGTTAAACATATAATTAATTTAACGTGTCTCAAATTCATAATATGAAAATACGGACCGTACTTTACTGTGTTGACCCAAGCCCGTCCGACAAGTTTCGTGCCCGAAAGATTTCGGATGGGCTCGAAAATTGAATGAATGTGACTTCTGTTGTACATATAGACATTGAATGATTACTTAAACTATTTCTTATACTCGGAATTTTAATTCGATTCCAGATTTGACAATTTCAGTGTTGCAACGTTATGACAAGTACTAAATAGTGACGTTGCGAAATTATTCGATATGGAAATATAATATTTCTGGATCGATTCTTCTCGTTTATAATTTAACTCTCGTAAACTAAGTATATCAGGAAATTAAATATTTCTGAACCGATAATTTAGTTTTGACGATTAATTAACGATTTGAGACTTTTCTTTTATAATTGTGTGTGAAATAAATAAAAAAATGTAATCATGACGGAACATGACAAATAAAACAGATAGATGTATTATGGTAATAAGTTATTTTATAAATTGTCGCCGTCATCGCTATCGCTATCCTGTCACTTTCTGTAACATTTATTATAAAACACACACACTGATTGTTTATCGATTTTTGTGTTCATCACTACACTATTATATGTGGTATCATTATTTCACAAAATGACAGTAGCTATTGTCAAATCTGGAATCTAATTAAAATTCTGACTATAGTACCGATTTTGTTCCGAAAACACTGCTAAGGACTGGGTTAAGTGGACATTAAATGACTCAGTACAGCAGTTTTTGAGTGATCGAGTTTGTCCTATTTCGCTAGTTAAAGTAATGTTAATGTAAGAATGTTACATGTCAATTTGGAGTTGACGAAATATAACATTTTCCGATCACTCGATTGATGTGGTTTGTCAAAGATTTTACTGATTGTTTATATTTTACTAGGCTCTTGTTTTAAAAAGTTACGCTATTAGTATTATCTCATTCATTGATAAAATAATCTTGATTATTTTGTCCTTAACCTCTTTTCTGTCGATATATGAGACACAATAGAAAAAAGTGTCTCGCGTATATGTACCTACGTTCCACGGGTTAATCGACTTATGTAGCAATTATTTCAGAGTTTCTACCCCTTCTGTTCCCTGATCCTGTGGCATTTTAATTTATAATTCCATTAAAATAAAGATCAATTTGCAAAACGTTTAATTTTGAAACGTTTGTATAGCAAATAATGTCTGTGTATCTTTGACAAATCACATCAATAATACAAACCGGCGTTAATAGTGAGTTAAAAATATTGTGATTGCAATGTGATGTTTGTAATGAATAGTGAGATTTATATTATTATGTATTAAACTAAATACATAGTACATTATCTGAACTAATGTTATTATATCTGAATTAACTTAAAATATCGGTTTTACGCACGTAAATATACTGAGAAAAGTTCTATTAGTTTAAAGTTATAGAGGGACTCTGAGGGCCTAATACAAGTTTATTTTACGTTCAACGACATCAAAACGTTACCGGGTCTAGTCCTCTTGATTGGTTGGTTCATTGTAGGAGACCAATCAAAGCGTCGAACGCGGTAATAAATTGATCTCGTTAAACGTCCTACAAACTCGTACTCGGTACACGATGAAGAGTCCCCCTGTGAGTCGAAACTAGTAGAGGTAGTAAACCGTTGTTCTTAGTTAATCCAGTATGTCTCACGATAGTTATTATATCGTATATGTATGTATATTATAGTAATGATTTTTCATGTCTGTATGTAACTGATGGTGACTAGAGTGAATTTGTGACTAGGCGTTTAGATTTAATCTATTAACATCTGCTATGCTTTATTTTAATTATATCTTGATGTTAGACTTGTCTGTTTTGACCCCGGAGGATTATTGACCCAATATTCCTAGGTGGGGTCATTAGTCCTTCCTTTTTTATAACTGGTCGGGTTTGTTCTGTTAATCAGGGTTAAAAATAAATTGTTGATACTGACCTTTCTTTTTAACTAAATTCGGAGAATTTCCGGAGTACTATTTAACTGGAGCTAAAACTACATAATTATTATTGACCCCAATACATCGGGACTAATGACCACAACTAGGAAAGTTGGGGTCATTAGTCCCGATGTGTTTTGACCCCCTCACCGGACATTCATTCAGTATATAGTTAGCTTAGAGAAAGTTAAATTAGTATATGACATCAAGCTGTAATATTATAAAATAGTATCGCAGAGATTTTAAAATATTTTTACAAACAAAAAAATAATATTTTAAAGGAATTATTTGCATTATCTGTGCCTAGTTACACGTCCCTCTGTCACCTAGTTAGGGTGTTATTAAAAGGTGCCTGTAAATACCGCTCATTTAGCCGATCGACAAACTAACAAACTAACTACTAACACTTATATCACTTTGCCACTAACTTACTAAATATATTACTAAAATGTAAAATAATATAACTAGTCGATACTGCCCTGAAAACTGCTGACAATGTTAAGAAGTCGTTTCAATATATTGTAAGCTTATAAACACACGGGCTCTGTGTCAGGGAAACGTTTTCATTTGTTTTGTTATGTAATCGTCAGTATTTTGTATACGTGGTCTAAATTATATTAATGGAAGATACTTTTGACGTTCAATCTGTGAAATGTGAATGCTTAAAAAGTGTTTGTGTATCAAGATGGGACTTTCACGCAGATATTTTTGCAGCATTCGTTTGAATACATTCGTAGATTGATCTGCGAAATATTGTCCATTAATATTTTAACGGCCGGAATTAATAAATGACCACTCAATAGGTTTTTGACAACACTTCTGTCAAAAAAAAACCGAGATGATTTTGGAATCACTTGTTTTGTTTCACTTGTTTCAAGCATGTGTGGAGTGAAATTGAGTGATCGAGTGAAAAATTGTGTTATTGAGAAAGGTGTGGATTGAAAGATGATGTAGTGACAAGGATTGAAAGATGATGTAGTGACAAGGATTGAAAGATGATGTAGTGACAAGAATTGAAAAGGGAATGTTACGCTGGTTTGGACATGTACAAAATATGGATGAGAGTAAAGTAATGAAAGAAATATACAGAGCGGATATGAATGGGGCCGTCGGTAGAGGGATGTCTTAGACGCCTTAGAAGGGCAAAATTAAAAGTACCCTCAACCGACGAGCATACATGAAAAGATCGATGACTGTTGATCAAGCGAAAGAGATATGATGGAATCGTACTAAAGGGCGTTCCATAGTCTCTACCTTCCCCCATGGAAGACAGACGTGAAGTTATTTATGATTTTAGATTTCGATCAATTATTAATTTCGCCCATAAAACCATGTATACAAAATACTCAAATGTTATCGATCGGCACAATGACTTATACAGACATCTTAACTTTGAGAACATTTTAAAGAGATGTTGACGTTGCAGTCAGGGTGTGATACCATCATATCAGCTTCTATCAGCTTCCTCTGGCGTGGCTATCACCATCACGCCACGTCATCGCCGTGCAGCGCGGCATATGATAAGTACTCAAATTCCTTTTATCGCCCATTAAACCGGTTTGTACTAAAGCGGAGAGGGGAGGAGACGAGAGATGTGTTGCGACGCTGGCAGGTTATTTCCAATGTGAAGAGAAGAAGTGTATCGGAGAGATGTCAAAATGAGCATTCAGAACCAGTCAATCGAATGACGCTTTCGGACGTGGAAGGCGCGGGAAGAAGCCAACAGGGTGCGGACCGCACAAGATTCTATAGAAAATGAGACATGTCACCTCTCAGATGTAGAATTATATCTCTTATAATATCTTCCGATTTATTTCGTTGCGGGAACCAAGACAGTTACTCATTACCCTGGGACGCGTCGGACTTCAGTGTCCGGTGGTTTCATGGTTGTATCTACTGTAGACCCTGACTTATGTGGAAATTACGAAATTGGGTTGGTTTATGCAAAAGTTATCTCATCTCCTCTCCTGTCCTCTCCGTTTTGGTGGTAACTGGGCCTCGTAAATGAACAAGTTATGGTCCATAGCCTCATCATTTCTGTATCCATCCTTATCATCAAAATAACACTGATAACATTGCATGATTTGGCGAAATAGTAGATATAGATTTCTGTATGGGAGAGCCATGCTTCGGCACGAATGGGTCGTCTCGACCGGAGTGATACCACGGCCTCACAGAAAACCGACGTGAAGCAACGCTTGCGGTGTGTTTCGTCGTGTGAGTGAGGTTACCGGAGGCCCAATTACCCTCCCCTTCCCCAATCTCGCCAATTCCTGAATCCCCAACGATCCTCGAACTCCTAATCCCCAACAGGCCGGTAACGCACTTGTAACACCTCTGGTGTCCCAGGTGTCCATGGGCGGCACCGATTGCTTACCATCAGGTGATCCGTCTGCTCGTTTACCGGCTTATGCCATAAAAAAAAAATATTGGTGTGAATTGTATGCCATTTTTGAAATAATGAAGACTATGTGACTGTCTCGTTAGCCGAGTGGTCACAAGTGACTGCCGGGCAAGGGGTCTCGGTTTCGATTCCCGGGTCTGGCAAAGTATATATTAAATCAGTTTAGCAATTTTAAATCAATTAGCACGATGTCTGGAATTGTACCCGGTATATGGCAATAGGCTCCCCCCTAACATGGGAGTCATAACATAAAAAATAGTGAAAAGTGTGTGTTACATGGTACAGTGGCATTAAGTGCCATAATGTGCACCTCTGCCTACCCCTTGGGGGATAAAAGGCGTGACAGCGTTATAAAATCATGCTACATGGTTTACTGGCTATGCATGATCTACATTCATTTTGTCATGGCATCATACAGCGAGTCATAGTGTATATAGTCAATGTTTCATCGTCAATGTCCTACATGGAACTCCAATGGGGTCTACTGAATTTGTGCTCGGCAAATTGTACTAGTTTGAACATTTCGTTCTTCATCCAATAGGGATAGTTCATTTGAAGTTCAAAGGATAAAAATCCCCTTCGTACATTTGCGCCATCTATTGAGCAAATTCACGATAGCCCCATTCCGTTCAGCAGCTGTAGCCAAATGCCATTTAGCACTTGACTGCATGTAGAATAGAAAACCAAATTATATGGAATTGCCGTAAATTTTGACATTTGTCAGTGTCATCCCCATACATTTAGTTTTCTACTCTCTCTATAGACAAGCGCTAAAGTGGCGTTTGGCTAAAGGCACAGATCGTCATCATTATCATTTAAATCAGCCTTATCACTTTCGGCGATTCATTTTTAATTTTAATGAACTGTAGCTTTTGAAGTTGATATGATGGTATCTTATGCATGTCAGTGGGTATAGTAAAGCTTTAAAATTCACTTTAATTTGAGTGTAGTAAGGCCTGTTTTGTAATGAACGCTACTGATTGGTGTTTCGTTGTATAACCTGGTATAAATTATAGTCGAATCGAATGTATATGATAGTCAATATACACTGTGAAATTTATCCCTCCCGTCCCGCAGTAAAACAACTTACCGTAAGGAGTACTTTCGATGTATAAAGTAAAAACAAAAAATTAATATGTCATTTTTGTTTTAGTTTAAAATAATTCATGGAAATACGCACATGAAACACTAGATGTAAATGTGTACGCACTATTCGCATCACACGTGCCAATCAACGAGAAATACCTCTTTGAGAATTACATGGCGTGATGTTTTGATAATGTACTATGAGTTCGTATGCGATTTCGAAGTTTGCTTTCTGCAATGGTTCACCAGTTATTTTTTGTTTTAAACATTTTATTTGTTTGTAAAACTATTGTATTACCGAGACAGAACCATTTTGCTTCGGGAAGAAAACGAAATAGGTTTCACTGTGTATATGAGCTTGATATACTTGTCGATTTAAGAACGCCCACAACGCGGTGTACAGAGGCGTAAGTACGATTTTGTTCTACGTTTAAAGTAATCGTAACGAGCACGCATTCGGCGTTCTGATTGGTTGGTTGTTGGCGCCGGCTAATCAGTGCGCCGAACGCGTACTCGTTTCGATTACTACGGTAAACGGACTCGTACTTAAGGCCTCAGTTGACACGACAAAGGTCTGCGACAGTCGCTGTATGCAGGTCGCCTCCAACCTCGCGATGTGTAGTCATTGGTTTGTGGGAGGGAGAACTGTGGGAGGCAGTGGACAGTACGTGACTGATATGTGCATGAATGTCTTTGACATAAATTTAAAATTTCTTGAATAGATTTTTCTATTGACTAGATCATAGTAGCGTTTATGCCATTTGGCTCTGACTGCTGCATAAAAATTAGGATTTAGTTAAAAATTATTATGAGATATCTTACATATATATTGTATGTATAATTATTATACATTTTTATACAAGTATATATATATATATATATATGGCTCTGTTTTTCTAGTATCACTAGTTTTATCGATATACAATTATAAATTAAATAAATATTAAAGTCTTTCTCACTTTGGAATTGCATTAAGAGCTTATAAACATATAGAGCAAAAACTGAAGAATTTTAATAATCATAATATTTTCGAAATTATATTTATATATGTAATGTAATGTATGTCGATCGTTACTATACAAGGTGTAATCGTAACGCTCCCAAGATGTTGACAAAACATTGTTTTTACAATTGGGATGATGACAGTGTATAAAAATTAAAAATATAATTAGTCCGCAAGTTAGGTAATGAAAAAATATTAGACACATATTTTTTTATTTTGTCGTATTAAATTGCAATGTGTGAGTGGGATGTTGTTACGTCATAACGTGCTACAAAATGTGACACGCTGTGACGTCACACGATATTTCAAATTAATATCTCGTCGAAAGTATTTAATTTTGTGAGTAAAGAAAAAATTTAAAGTTTTAAATTAATGTACCAGGCGGACATCAAAATAAAAATTAGGAAACTACCATATTATTTCTGTACATTTATGAAAATTAAACTTATTTTCTACCATCACCTGTCGGTGCTTATCGGAAGCGTTCCGTTTACACCCCGTATATAAAATATATATTTATAAAGTTTGTGAAGCCAATTTACCAAAGGGTATTCAAAATATTTGTATTTTGAATATATTTTCATTCGAATGCACGGTACATTTTCAGGGAGATGTCAAAGTTGACAATTTTTATGCAAAAATTGCATGCATAATATAATATTCTAGTATATGTTCTTTATATTACGAAAATAATTGTATACGTTTATTATTAAGGAATGGTATCGAGTTTATTGGGAATAGGAATACGAAGAATGTCCATATATTTGAATAATATTTCTTAGATGATAACACCTTATTACAATTTTTATCAAAATTGTTACATTAGTTTTGGAGAATGGAACAAATATATGTTCAGATATTGCTCGTTTAATAATTCGGAATGTTTTTAAATATTTAAGTAAATACTAGTGTTTTAGAGAATATAGAAAATATGCTTCTTGTCAGTTCATTATACTAAACTAATGAATTTAATATAAAATTGTATGTTTAGGTTGTAGATATTTCATATTATTGTGACAATATTGTTAAAAGTTATATAAAACTATGATATCTAAAGTAAACTATAATACTATACTATAAGGTCTATTTTCGCGTAACTGAATGCTTTAAATCCTATAAATGTATTCCCTCCCTTAGCTACTATGAACTATGATTAAGATAATACATAAAGTACTATATTTAATGTTATTATACCTAATTATTATATACGGTTTCATCATGTGAAGTATTCGAGCTCTACTTGTTTCAAGTTATGCCGGGACTCATATACAGAGAACCGTAAGGGTTATCGGACTCTCTGTAGAAGTAGGAACGGGGTGGGGCTTAGTCAGTAAGAGTCTGACACTCTCTCGCCTCAATCAGGGCGGGAGAAGTCATGGGAAGACCCCCCCTCAAAACTGGGACTCGTGTATCATGATCAAAATGATTGTTAGAAATGCGTAGAGCTTTTCTCTATTGATTGATGTAAGTAAGACATATTTTATAATTAATTTAGTATAACGACAGTTTGTATATAAAAAATGTATACAAACAAGGTTGTTCTTGTTGAAATACTTGAATGAGGACTGCTTATATGGAATTGAAGTTTCGATTACTGAAATCTCTTTCACTTATGACTTTAGTGAGATGTTTAAAAGATATAAATAAATAATCTTAAAGGGAAACGTATTCTCAATTGATTATTATGTTTCCGGCTTACTCACGTTACTGTTTGACGAGGAACTAGACTAATTTCAAGCCATACAAGAGGTTCATATTTATGAGTAGTATTGCGCGACCCGCGACGCGGCGACTGTCGCGCTGCTAGAGCCTAGACAGGTGGTCTAGTTCCTTGTCAAACAGTTACGTGAGTAAGCCGAAAACATAATAATTAATTTAGTATGTCTCACGGAAGTTTTAATATAAACATATTGTATTGTCTTTGGAAAAATATCTCTTTAAATTAAAACATTGTATACGTATATATTTTATTAGTAGAATGAAGATTTTAAAAGGATAGGGTACCGGCTTCTGTCAAGCCTCTACAACTGAGATAAACAGTGAGAGTAGTATTTAATGTTATATATGTGTTATATAGTTAAATACCATGTTATATATAATATACCATATAATATAAGATTCTCTAAAATACTTTTTTAATATCACTTAAAAAAAAACAATAAAAAAATTAATAATATAAGAATGTAACCGACCAGTAGCGGGAGCATGGTCCAAGCTACCGGTGGTTAGGGCTCCAGAGACAGAAATCTCCTCACGATACGTGCAGTTTCTAGGAGAACTGCCTTCTGTATCAGGGCGTTTATCCATCCAATGGCGAGGCTTTTAGAGATTAACCCATTGGCCGACACGACTATCGGCACAATGATAGCCGAATCCACCACATGTCGACAACCTCGTGAGCCAAGTCTAGATATTTTATTTGTTTATCTTTCGCAGCTTTCACGAAGTTCTCGTCATGGGGTATGGTAATATATAATTAATAAACTATTAATATTATAAATTTTAATGTTGTGTGTCATATTTGTGGTAGTAAGTAAAGTGGATGTACTTAACAAATGATGTATGTTGTAGATTCTTGAGATGAAGATCGAAATATATTGATATATCAATGTTTTTCTTGATAGTTTTGCTGTAGTAGTCAACTTAAATATATTTAAGAAGTATTTTGTAACATTTTATATATAGGGTGTAGACAGAATGCTCTCGAAAAACGCTGACAATAGAAATGGTTTACAATACGGTATTTGACAACGAGTCAAATTCAATACGTTTTTCGAACTGTCAAAAACGACAGTTTTCTATAAATATTTGCTAAAATGAAGTTGGTCATAAAGCCAATTAATGAAAGTGTGATTATTTTTTAATACTTTATTGTATTAAACAGTCGAAATAATTTATTTTTGATTGAGAAAAGTGCTCAATTTTAATATTATTTTTCATGTTATTCGTGCAACATCAACCTTGTGCAGTTGATTACAAACATTAACTAATAATACAAAACATTTAATTCCCTACTTTATGAAAATAGAACTTGGTTTTGACCATCACTTGTCAACGTTTTTCGACTGCGTTCCGTTTACACCGTATATTATATGTAAGCGACATAAATATGAATGTTGTTCACGAGTACTCTTATAATGTTAAATATGCTTATATTATACAAAGTGTCCCTGAAGTCGACGACCAAATGGCCATCGGCAAGGTTCAAACAGCTATCAGAAAATTCCTAGTCATATCACTACATAGTATAAAACAAAGTCGCTATCCGCCGTCTGTCTGTCCCTATGTATGCTTAGATCTTTAAAACCACGCAACGGATTTTGATGCAGTTTTTTTAATAGACAGAGTGATTCTTCAATAAGGTTTATATGTATAATACATGCGTATAGCATCCGTGCGAAACCGGGGCGGGTCACTAGTACTTTTTAAATTGCAATGACTTATATGTTCTTTTCTTTGTTTTTTCGTCTCTATTTTTGCTAACGTTATCCTGGATAGCGCACCAGTATTATGGAATCATAAATTCTGAGCCAACTGCCTTAATTTGGAGAAGAATAACATATTTGACAGTATTGCTCATATTTTCATATCTATGTTACATATAATTATGTATGTAGGACTATTCAAGTTGATATAGAGAAAACCCCATAATAAAATAAATAAATTAAGATAGCTTGTCTGTATATTTTGTCGTTTATATAAAATAAAATAATAATATAATTATTGTAAATGTGATGTGTTGTATTTCTGTCGATTTCATGTTGTAGTAGTTGCAATGGAAAGTATATCTACATGATATATGTAATTGTTAATACTGTTTGTCTGTAACAATACTGAATATCTACATAGACAACGCACACACATGTGAAGTCTCAGTCTCTCAGTATCTGTGTCTTGTAGTCTCTATGTGAATGTTGTAATAAATGTGTTGTTGTACAAGTGTTTGTTTTGAACCATACGAATTTCACTTCAATCGAAATGAATATTTCAGGGCGCGTACACAAAACTGCGATGCGACGTCGCATCGCAAAAATGTGCGAGGTCCCTCTACGCATCGCAAGAAGTTGCGAATTTATTCGCATCGCGCATCAAAATCTTATCTTCCTAAAATCTTCATTGTTTCTTTTTCCTGTATTTCCTAAGCAATGACAGAAGTGCACCTTTTACGATCAAAGTCAAAATGATTCACGTCAACAAAAAAAATAAATTAAAAGTGAAGCTATTTGCCCATTCCAAAGTGTAGATTCCTAAGGAGAAGAACGAGCAAGAAACTCCATAGGTTACTCTTTTTCAATCAGGTTCACAATACAATTTACTAGTTACATAGTTTTGCTGTTTGGATTGTGCGAGAACAATGTAACAGTAAAATCTTTGACTGCAAAGTGATTAAAAAAGATCCACGCCACCCACGACCTAGTTTACAATTTAAAATACGTTTAGTACGGTTAACGGTCGTCGAAGGAATAGTCGCCCTGCAATTCGCATCGTAATTTTTTGCGTTGTGATTTCGCAGTTTTGTGTACGAGCCCTTAATCAATATATATACTAAAATTATATTTGTGCACTCTTATCTCTATAGCGTTATAATAATTATTAATTGGTGTAAAAGCGGCTATCAACATCACTTTTTGTCAGGTAAGATATTAGTATTAGAGCAAATATACATTATGCCCGAATACTGAAACCTACTCAATTTGAAGTCGCACTTATACGTATAGTTCTATCTCTACAAATTCGTTGTAAAATGACAGAGACAGCACGATATTTAATTACAACTTAAAATTGAGTAGCCTTTCAGAATTCGGACGCCATTTATATCAGAAATCGCACCGCGAACTATGCTATTTGTTAGTTTTCTCCCTGTAATTTATTTTATTCCTTCTTTTTACATTTGCTGTATTGTTTTTTTTATAAACTTATTAGTCCTTTATAAAAGTAAATTCTGAAATCAAGTTGTATCTAACTCGTGGCGTCACTATATCCTGCGCTCTATACTAATCTCCTACTAGTGTGAGAGAGACAGTAACGACTCCTGTCATGCTCGAAAATGCTCAGAGAGGCCCGTATTTTTGTACCAATGAAAAGTAAAAGTAATGTAGTTTAAAAATTTGGAAATTTAATCTCCATACTGATATATCTTAAATTAATTATTATGTTTTTCGGCTTACTGACGTCACTGTCTAACGAGGACTAGTTTCAAGCCATGCTAGAGGCTCATATACATGAGCAGCATTCCGCGACCCGCAACGCGGCGACTGTCGCGCTGCTAGTCCACGAGTAAGCCGAAAACGTAATAATTAATTTAGTATATCTCACGGAAGTTTTAATATGAACTGATATATTTATATCAAATTTTCAGGGTGCGACACTCCTGAAACTAGTCGAGCGACTAACATACCACATATACGCTGATCTCAACCTGGTGAGGACATTCCTTACGACGTACCGCTCCTTCTGTTCCCCCGGGGAACTGCTGGAGCTGCTCATCGAGAGGTTCAAGATACCGGAGCCTAGCGAGGTGTACGATACGCCTAGAACTAGTGAGTGGAGATTTTAGTGTCTTATATTAAAGTACTTGCGAGTGAGTGAGTGACAGAGAAGGAGAAGAAAATGGAAAGAGAAGTTGTGTGTGAGTGAATGTGAGTGCACGGAGCAAGTGTTCGTGTGATCCACAGATCGTTGTTCGGGGTCTGAGTGTCTTGTGTTTGTAAACGCGACACAGGAGAAACACCCAGTGTCGTTAACGGTTTAAAAATATATATGTGATCTTCTCATATTAGTAATCACATGATAGAAAAGTTTCTATGTACCTCTATTATTTAAAATACAAAATATTTATAGTAAAAGTCATTTATTATGTATTTTTTGTACTTTGACTGCCTCGTTGGCCGAGTGGTCGCTAGTGCGACTGCCGGTTCGATTCCCGGGTCGGGCAAAGTATTACTGGGTTTTAAAACAAATCTCAGTAGTAGCACGGAGTCTGGAATAGTGCTCGGTATATGGCAATAGGCTCACCCCCTATTACATGGGACTTATATCATAAATAGTGAAATGTGGGTGTTACTTCTGTGTGCACTTCTGCCTACCCCTTCGGGAATAAAATGCGTGATGTTATGTTATGTTATTTATTATTTTTTATCTATTAAGTCTAATGGCTGAAATAAGTATGGTCGAATGCATGATTGAATGTCAGGTTCAATTCAATGCTTGAAATCACGCTGCACGCTAGTCGAACAGAATAATATAAAATTCATATCTTTTACACTGACTTTATCTTATGTCGATCTCGTATTTCAATAACAATGCTGTCCAACTTCTGAATTGAATGAATAGACCTACTATGTATGCTCAACACTATATTATATACCAGTATGTGACATGAATGTTATATTTGCGCACGCTAGTCCCAAGGATCAAGACGCCTAAAAAGGACGTGAGTCCTAACTCCTCGCTATTGGATATTGATCTAGGTAATGTATTTACTGATAGTTATAGTTTAGGCATTAAACTGTCAAACACCGCGAGGACATCGGTGACCGCAACCTATTGTTCTTTAATTGTGTCTATAATGACGGTACTCAACGAGTTAAGTGCCGTAATGTGCACTTCTGCCTACCCTTTCGGGTATAAAAAGGCGTGATGTTATATTATAGTTCATAGCGTCTCCTTCGCTTTACGATTGCACAATAACAAGGTCCAGATGTAATGAATCATAATCTTATCAATTCCTTCCAACGGCTTAGTTAAAGTGTGGACTCGCCTTGCTTCTGCACTGCTGGGCCGGCTCGACCAGAGTGATATCACCAACGAACAGAAAACCATAGTGAAACAACCACAGCGTTGTGTAGTCGTAGCAGTGAGGTTAAGGCCCCATTGCCGTCCCCAATCTCCCAAATCCCTGTATCCCCAACAATAATCTAATTCCTAATCTCCAAAAAGCTATTAACGCATTTGTAACGCCTCTGGTGTTCTGTGTGTCCATGGGCGATGCCGATTGCTTACGTGGTGATCCATCAGCTCGTTTGCCGGCTAATTCCATAAAAAAAATTACTGTACATTCTATTTCAAAATGCCTTGTCATTAATAATATTCCTTTAAATGTTTTATTTACGTATAATATGTCTGTAGATTGTCGAATAATGTACCTATATTTTTGAGAACAGTAAATGATAGTATTATTATTTCCAACAGCGGAGAGTATAGAGAGCGTGGCGAGCAGTGACGCGGAGAAGTTGAGCAAGAACACGGCGCGGGAGGACTGGAAGCGGTACAGGAAGGAGTTCCAGCAACCCGTCAAATTCAGGTCAGTTGGTATACGATACTGAGCCTTACTGTCTTAGATATAGAGGCTAAATTGCAGCACTATAGCAACCTGCCACATTCAGGCTTACCGCTCGGCTCAAGGGATTATATCACCAACGTATATTAAATATTTCTAACATCAAATCTATATATGTACTAGCGTACCCAACAGACGTTGTCCTGCATATCCACTTGAATGTATAAACAAAAATTCATTCAAATTAGTTCAGCTGTTTAGGATAAATAACCTAAACAGCTAACGACTGCAGCGCCATCTGCCGGGCTGATTTGTGAATCTAAACCATTCCCAGATCCCCTTGAACACACACAAAAAATGTCATCAAAATTGGTCCAGTCGTTTGAGAGAAGTTCAGTGACATACACACTCACAGAAGAATTATATATATAAAGATATATTGAAAAACACCAATGTTCTCGTATATTTTCGTTGGACATTTTGTTATGGAAGCTTCGTGACCTTGAAGACACGTTATTAGATTTATATGAACGTACGAATTCGTTGTCAAATAAATCGAAATAGTACATCTTCGGGATTCGATTATTCGTGGAGGACTACGGGGGAGGAACTTTGTTCTTCAGTGGATGTAGTCAGGCTTTTGATGATGACGATTATTATTGTTTAGAAATATATGAATACGTGCTGCAACTGCTGGGGAGACTTGTCAGGTTACCGGGGCTCCGGCTCTATGCAGGAGTAGGAACTGGGTGGTGTTTAGTCAGTAAGAGTCTGACACTCTCTCGCCTCACGCAGGACAGGAAAAGTCGGTGAATGATTTTTCACCTACAAAACTAAAGAATGCTACTATTAGCTGATCCTATTAATAAAATAAATTTTATGTTGCAGGGTAATCAACGTACTCCGACATTGGGTGGACCAACATTTCTACGATTTCGAGCGCGAGCCTGCACTGCTGGAGAGACTCAGGGAGTTCCTGGAGTCAGTCGATGGCAAGCCCATGAAGAAGTGGGTGCAGAGCGTACTAAAGACACTGCAGAGGAAGGTAAGTTGTATAGAGCTGACGGATCACCTGATGGTAAACAATCAGCACCCATAGACACCCGCAACACTAGAGGACTAGTGCATTGAAGGCCTTTTGGGGGTTTGAGGATTTGGGGAATTGGGCCTTTTCATACTGGGTAGGCATACAACCTTCCAAAACCGCTGCTCCTGCACCAGGATCTGCAGTAGATACAACCATGCAAACACTGGAACACTGAAGTCCAACGTCCCAGGGACATGAACACAAGACAGTTGGTCTTGTATGAGCGACGAAATATATCGAAAGATGTTATTAGAGGAGACGAAAACGAAATAGTTTTGCACTTCTCTTAGTGAATTTAATGCAGGAGACAATGATTTAAGTTTTGTAACTTAATTTATGGTCGTTTTCACCAAAGAATCTCTTAATTAAGAGTTGCTTAGCGCAAGGGTGTGCCTAAACTAACTTACTTGTACTGAGGCCTTAGTACGTGTTTGTTTTACGTGCAAAGTAATCATAACGAGTACGCGTTCGGCGCTGTGATTGGTTGCTTCATTGGTGCCGGCCAATCAGAGTGCCGAACGCATACTTGCGGTAGAATCCCTCGACGCCCGATCGCGCCAGAGAAGTGGTGGGGGATCTGTCGCGCCACACTAGTGTGAATCTATCATTTACGACCCGTTATTGCGAGGGAACACTGTTCATGCAATTATTAGAATTATAATAATTGCATATTAATTTTTGCATAATAATCAAATGAAGATTACTGTAATGTCTAAGATTTGCATGGACTTAGCTTATTTAATATTTCTACACCAGAAATGGTAGTATATGCGTTTCTATGTCATTGTAAGATCTCAGTGTACCATGTACTTAGAAATAAATACATCTTTATCTTTATCTTTATCCCTCGTTCTTTAAAATGTCTAATGAACTTATTGAATTAGTACGGCAATACAAAGTTCTCTATGACACAAAATGTAAGGAATATAGAGTCATCAATAGAAAAAATTGAATATCTTCATCGAAGTCACTGTCGTCAGACGATTCCATTTTAAAACGCGTATACAGTCTACAACTCTTAAAATGAGTATGATCTAAAAATGCGACATATTGCGCCACAAGACAACACCCCGGCACAATATGAACCTAGCTTAACCCATAAATCCCCAAGCGGTCACCGGTGACCGCATTCCACTAATATTACATTACATTATAGACCTTTTTTGTTTTGTATGACCAAATTTAGGGGGTGGATTTCAACGGGTTAACACCCTCAGCGCCTGGGTATCATTTTGCACATTCTTGTTACTACATTGTGTGTACTGCAGGTAAGCCTGCAGGATGGATTCGCATTTCCGCAAGTTGACCTGCCTAGTTGCCTCCACCACTGCGGTAAACTCGAGAAAAGCGTTTACGACATGGTCTTTGGTAGTGGTCGCTTGTCGAAGCTTCGGCGGACAAACGTAACCCATAGCTGCTCTTGTTGGTGATGAGCTAGAGGGAGCAGACTGTATTTAGCGCAATAGCCTCCTGATCCTTGAGCAGATTAGGTCACATTTTTCCTGAAGGGTGACGAAATCAGTCCGGTTACTGAGCATACGGTCGCTATTATTGCCCACACTGTACCTCGTGATTCTAATTTTCTATTTTCCCTCTCGATGTATTGTTGGTGTTGTTGCAGAGCGCTTTGTTGCCAATATCTTTGTTGTAGACGCTCTGAGCCGCTTGGAGAATCTGCCCTTAGCGGGTATCGAACTGGCTGTTTGTTAAGTCCTCGCCCCTGTTCTCGTACACGATGACTTCATGATGTTCGTTTGTTACATTTAGGAGTAGGTTACAAAAAATAAATGAAGTTGATTATTTTAAACGTAGTTGAATGAAAATGATTTGTATTCCAGAGCCAGCCCCCGCCAGAATGCGAAGCCCTGAGCGGCGCGGTGTCGCACGTGTTCGACCGGCTCCCCCCCACCCCGCTGCGACACGTGGCGGAGCCCGAGCGGTACGCCTGGCACCCACTGGCGCTGCATCCGCTCGAGCTCGCCAGGCAACTCACGCTGCTGGAGTTCCATCTCTATAGACAGGTATGTATACCAACGATGTCCCCCCCGCCCCCCCACGTGGCGGAGCCCGAGCGGTACGCCTGGCACCCACTGGCGCTGCATCCGCTCGAGCTCGCCAGGCAACTCACGCTGCTGGAGTTCCATCTCTATAGACAGGTATGTATACCAACGATGTCCCCCCCGCCCCCCCACGTGGCGGAGCCCGAGCGGTACGCCTGGCACCCACTGGCGCTGCATCCGCTCGAGCTCGCCAGGCAACTCACGCTGCTGGAGTTCCATCTCTATAGACAGGTATGTATACCAACGATGTCCCCCCCGCCCCCCCACGTGGCGGAGCCCGAGCGGTACGCCTTCCGTTAATCTTAACGTCGGTGTCTTATACCCTGAGGAGACTTACAATATAATTGCACAGCAATGGCTAAGCAGATGGACCTCAAACAACGTGTTCCAGTTTCGATTCCTGAACGAATCAGGAGTTGCAGCGGTTTTGGGAGGTGGTGGCGAGCTGGTCCAAAAAAAAAGTACTAGAAATCTACGCTCCTCGCATAATTGGCTTTTGCACTGTCCTGCCCATCGCAGTAACTTTACTCATTCTTCTTTCTTCATTCAAGTCATTTCTCTCTGGAACACGCTTCCAACGAATGTTAGAACCGCAACCAGTCCAGTCCAGTCGATTATTCCATTGACCGAAAGAGCACACCACACTGTCACTTTTGGGCTATGCAGCGGTCTTTGATGTTTTTGTCTGGGATTGACTTCTGACCAAAAGCGACAATTTTGTTTGTTAACATATCCATTCAAATGGAAATGTGCTTCATCACTCCAAAACACAGTATTCAAAGTGCGAAATCTCTCAATGATTGTCTGGTAAAAACTTTTACGTAAATTGTAGTCATTTTCATTTATTTCCTGCACTATCTGTATTTTATAGGGATGGAATTTCAAATCACGTTTTAAAATCCGCTCTACGGTTGATTTGGTGACGTTTAAAGCCGCCGCTCTTTTGCGTATTGACAAGCGTGGATTACGTCGAACGCTAGCTGCAACTTCGTTTATTGTTTCTTCCGTTCTTTAAGTTCTGCTTGGGCCCGGACGCGGTTGATTTATAGCGGAACCGGTAGCTCGAAACTTGATAACCCATTTACGAATCAAATTTTCGCTTGGTCCATCGCGTAAACGTCTGATATTGTAGTGAGAACAAAACTGTCTTCGAGCCACGACGTACGATTCTCCACCTTTCAAAAACGCTTCGATAGCGAACGCGGGGTGCTCACCCGACCACTGCGACATCGTGACTAACGAATCCGCACGAATGACGAAGGTACTGCGTTCCTCCCCCTGCGCTTACTTGCAACGGTTTTTAAAAAATTCAAATTTAAAATTCTAACTCTGCCGTGAGACACCCTGTATAATGATAATTTTGTATGCTTTTGATGCTCTTTTATTAATTTGGATAATTACCACTATCTCTCATAACATTTTCCAGCTTACCACCTACCACATGCATTTATGCACTACCTAAAGGATGACTGGCAGAGAATGCTGTTAGCATTAAGTCTTCCTTATGCAATTGTATAAAAACTTAAATAAATAAATAAATATTGTTGTTATTTGCAGGTGAAACCTTCAGAGCTGGTGGGTGCAGTGTGGACGAAGAAGGACAAGGAGAAGACCAGCCCCAACTTGTTGAGGATTATCAAACATACCACCAATGTCAGTAGCTATATATACATAATTACATACATATATTAATTTATAGGATATTCACTATTTTTAAGGTCGAAAATATGGTTGTTAAACATTTAAATAAAAAAAATGCATCAGGGTACAGGCCCGAAACCTGACAAGTACCAAAGTGACGTTTACCGAGTTATATGTACTTTCTAATATTATTTAGACACCACTGACAAACGGTGAAGGAAAACATCGTGAGGAAATCTGGGCTTATAATTTGTAATAATAAGTTTGAAATCGTCCCCGCATAGAGCCAGCGTGGTGATTAATGCTCAAACCTTCTCCGTGTGAGAGGCCTTTGGCTAGCAGTGGGTAGTTATAGGCTGTTGATAAATTTGATGAAATAAATCTTAATGTACTTATATTTTAATATTTTCAGTTCACACGCTGGATGGAAAAATGGATAGTCGAGAGCGAAAACTTAGAAGAACGGGTCGGAGTCGTATGTAGAGTGTTGGAACTGAGCGTAGCATTACGACAACTCAACAACTTCAACGGGGTACTGGCAGTAGTCGCGGCCTGCGGCTCAGCTTCAGTACATCGGCTCCGAGCCACCTTCCAACTCCTGCCCCTCAGGCTGTCTAAAGCACTAGACGAGTTCCGGGAACTGAACTCTGACCATTTCAGACGGTATCAGGAGAAGTTGAGGAGTATTAACCCGCCGTGTGTGCCTTTCTTCGGCATGTATCTGACTAATATATTGCATATTGAGGAGGGGAACCTAGGTACGTATTCAGTTACCAATTTATTTTATAAGTTTTTTATTTGATACTAGTGATTTTTAACCGACTTCAAGAAGGGAGGCTCTCAGTTAGATCTGTGGCGACATAATAATGTCCCACGTCAAGTGACAGCGTGACAGTCCACGTACACAGACTGTCAATGAAACAAATCTACGGATGACGTCACAAAACCGTTACATCCCACTTGTGGAGTTCACGACGAACACCTCGCTTTCGGAGGATCTTCCCTTTCCGATCTTAGAGAACTGTACTCTCTGTACTCTAAAGACCTGTATGTGTGTTTGTGCGAACCGATTTAGATGCGGTTTTTTGAAAAGTGTTAGTATATTAAATAACTGACTTCAAAATGGAGGGGAGAGGGTTGAAGTAAGGTTTTAACGTAGTTGATAAAAGAACAAGCTATTTACGCGCGGTTTCACACGCTCTGCTCAGCTCCTGTTGGTCGTAGCGTGGTGGTTTATAGCTTATAGTCTTTCTCAATAAATGCGCTATCCAACACAAAAAGAATTATTCAAATCAGACTTGTAGTTACGGAGATTAGCTCGTTAAAACAAACAGACCGCTTTATACAAGGTGTAGTTTTGAAACCGTGGCATTTCTCGGGGGCATGTCACAGAAGTCATAAAGGTTCAATGTAAGAGAAAGTTTCGGAACAATAGTTAGAAATACGGCTATAATAAATTGTTTTAGTTGGACAGTATTTCCTAATAAGCGACAGCCATGTTTGTTATTGGACTTTATTGGAGTTGAGAATAATATCAATTACGTGTTTGAGTTTGTGTGTGTTGGGCCGCGTTATAAAGCTAGTTACAAGACGGCGGCGTGTAGTTCGCACTTACGGATTTCCGTAATTTATAGAAAAATTAAAAATATTTACCTACAATTTTTTTTATTGATTTGGACTCAGAATCGATAGCCGATTTACCTGCTAGAAAATGACTCAGCTTTAAAACAACACCTTGTATAATAGTATAAGATTGTTTCAACATAATACTCTCTGGTAGTCATATTATAATGTAACATGGTATGTTTTCAGATTACCTCCCCGACTCAGAATTAATAAACTTCTCAAAGCGACGCAAAGTGGCTGAGATCACAGGCGAGATACAACAATACCAGAACCAACCGTACTGCCTCACTGTCGAACCCAAGACTCGGGTGAGTGTCACGCTATTTGATATACACCGTGAAATCTATTTCGTTTTCGTCCCGTAGCTAAACAACTTGCCGTAAGGAGTACTTTCGTCTGAAGTAAAAACACACAACGCCCGCTTCTCATGCGCACGGTTTCGAAACCTACCGACGGCAAGTACCAATGTGACTTTTTCAGAGTTATATGTACTTTGTAAGATTATTTAGACAACACTGACAAACGGTAAAGGAAAACATTGTGAGGAAACCTGGGCTTATAATTGTTAATTATAAGTTTGAAATCACCAACCCGCAGTAAGCAAGCGTGGTGATTAATGCTCTAACCTTCTCCGTGTGAGAAGAGGCTTTGCTCAGCAGTGGGCATTTATAAGCTATTGATGATGAAAAACAAACATTATTTTAGTTTAAAAATTATTTTAATGAAAATACAGACATGAAACACTAGATGTTAATCTGTAGGCACTATTTGCATCGCACGTGCCTCCCGACGAGAAATACCTCTTCGACAATTACATGGCGTAATGTTTTGATAATGTACTATGAGTTCGTATGCGCTTTCGAAGTTTGCTTTTTGCAATGGTTCACCTGTTAGTTTTTGTTTTAAACATTTCGTTTCTTTATAATATAACATCACGCTTTTTATCCCCGAAAGGGTAGGCAGAGGTGTACATAATGCCACTGTACAATGTACCACCCACTTTTCACTATATATGTTATGAGTCCCATGTAATAGGGGGTGAGCCTATTGCCATATACCGGGCACAAATCCAAACTCCGTACTACTACTGAGATTTTTTTTAAAACCCATTTATACTTTGCCCGACCCGGGAATCGAACCCGAGACCCCTTGACCGGCAGTCGCATTTGCGACCACACGGCCAACGAGGCAGTTATTTCTTTGTAGAACTATTGTATTACCGAGACAGAACCATTTTACTTCGGGACGAAAACGAAATAGATTCCACGGTGTATTATACTCGTGAGACATACTAAATTAATGTATTATGTTTAAAAGGCTTATTCCCGTAACTTTGTTGAGAAACTCGACTCGAAACTTAAGGTTAGCCCTTAAACGTTCAAGAAATTCAGAATTAAGTTTAATACTGAAAGGGGACAGATTTCATCCAACATAGATGTAGCCCAGGAGTTTGAACATTTTTTTGCCAACATTCCTATCAAAACAACCAAAGATTTAGAGTCATCAGCAACACTCTCTGTAACTTTGCTTAAGAATCATATACAATCGTGTCAGCACGACTTTAGTTTTCGATATACGAATCCTCTTGAAATAATAAAAGTTTTTAAAGAGATCAAGATTAAATCAACTGAAGATCTATGGGGACTATCGGTAAAAGTTTGCAAATCACTTATTCAAACTATAGCGCCATACTTGGCTGTGATTTTCAATAAAAGTATAGATGACGGTGTTTTCCCTGACCTAATGAAATATAGTAAAGTTGTCCCACTATTTAAAACTGGTGACACTAAAGAACCAAACAATTATAGGCCAGTATCTGTTTTGCCGGTTCTCAGCAAAGTATTTGAAAAGTTAATGCTGTCTCGGATGCTTCATCATTTTAATAAACATTCTATCTTTCACCAACAACAATACGGTTTTACTAAAGGTCGTTGTACAACTGACGCCGGTGTCACTTTAATGAAAGAAATATTTGGTGCTTGGGAGGAAGCACAAGATGCTATTGGTGTCTTTTGTGACCTCTCAAAAGCGTTCGATTGCGTTGACCACGAGACACTTTTGCTGAAATTAGATCACTACGGGATCAGAAACACCGCACTCTGTCTAATAAAGTCTTATTTAGAAGATAGGCAATTAAAGGTTCATGTTAATGGTATTAACTCGCAGGGCTCTACGATGAATATGGGCGTTCCACAGGGTTCAATATTGGGTCCCTTTCTCTTTTTAGTCTATAATAATAATAATAATAAATAAGCTTTATTGTACACCAAGCAAGTAATTACACATATTCGGAAATTATAAAGAATAAGGAGGGTACAAGGGCGGCCTTATCGCTAAAAGCGATATCTACCAGGCAACCTTTGGGTGTATGGAACGATGGTTAATTTAAGAGGGTAGTCCAGGCATACATAAATATTAACCACTAACAAAATAAATAAACAAACATATATATATACTAAATTATATACACATACATGCATACCAAATATAAATATATATATAAATACATATACATAACCATATATATATACAATGTAAATAAGTATATAAAGGAGCTAATACGATTCATGACGTAGACAAATAATAATCTTTAACTTTAGCTTTAAAGGAAGCAAGTGACTGTGCTTGCCTCACCGACACTGGGAGTGCATACCACAGGCGAACAGCTTGGATCGTAAAAGACTTATCATATGCCTTAGTAGAATGCTGAGTCATCCCAAGCCTCAACCTCTCCGACGCTCTCAGGGATCTTGAATGTGTGTCATGATGGAACTTGAAACGTTCTTTAAGATATTTAGGGGTTACAGGATTATACAGTATACTGTAGAGTAAGGACAAGACATGCATATTCCGGCGAAGGCGGATTGGAAGCCACTTGAGTTTGTTGCGATATTCGGAAATATGGTCATATTTGCGTAAACCAAATATGAACCTAATACCGAAGTTTTGGAGCCGCTCAAGCTTATTTAGCTGTACTTCAGTAATGTCTAGATAGCTGGCATCGGCATAGTCAAGGATGGGCAGAAGAAGTGATTGAGCGAGCGCAATTTTGGTAGCAGTAGGAAGAAAGTTCCGTAGTCTACGTAACGATTTCACCGAAGCAAACATCTTCCGACTGACCTCCCCCAGCTGGGGTCCCCAAGTAAAGTCCCGGTCTATAATAACACCCAAATCCTTCACTGAGTCGCTATACGTTAATGTAGTGCCATCGAATACAACCGGTGGGACCTGCGACCAAATTATTCTTGAGCTCAGTCGAGAGCTACCCACAACAATGAGCTGGGTCTTCGAAGGGTTAACCCGTAGCCCATGAACCTTACTCCATTCCGAAATTCGCGCTAAATCTGTGTTGATCATTTTAACTGCTTCGGAGAATTCGTGAGGAGGTGCCTGTGAATAAATTTGCAAATCGTCAGCATACAAGTGGTAGGATGATAGAAGGTCGTTGGAGATAGAATTTATGAAAATTGCGAAGAGTAAAGGAGAGAGAACGCCCCCTGCGGTACGCCAGCAGTCGTAGTAGACCAAGAAGAAAAGGAGTCTTCAATATGGATTCGCTGCCGGCGGCCACACAGGTAACTACGAAACCAATCAGTCACAGCCGGAGACATGTTAAGAGAGTTCAGTACTCCCAGCAGTATATCGACGTCAATGGTGTTAAAGGCATTGCTGAAATCCAGCAACGCCAGAAGAGTAAGATTACCGTTCTCAATGCCAGATCTAATGTCATCCGTAATGTTGACTAATGCTGTAGTGGTACTATGTCCCGGACGAAACCCGGACTGGAAAGGATTGAGAAGATTGTATTTGTTGAGGAAAACACTAAGTTGCTTGTGGATGAGGCGTTCAAGGACTTTTGATAGGAATGGTAAGATAGAAATGGGGCGATAGTCGGAGAAACTCCCAGGTTTAGGTTTTTTGGGTAGAGGAGTAATTTGTGCTTCCTTCCACAAAGAAGGAAACACAGAATTGGTCAGGGAATGGTTCAGGATGTGGCAGATGATTGGGAGGATCTCGTCCAGGACAGGGAGTATCATCTTACGACTGATACAATCACTACCAACTGCATTGGAGGCAATAGCAACCACACTCCTCCTAACATCACCAGCCGCGATCTGATCGAAGGTGAATGATGATTGAATGATTTGCCATTTATATTCAAGAATGAACCAAGAATGGTGCTTTCTGCAGATGATACCTCATTAATTTTTAAAATAGATCGACGTGCTAATAATCTTGACGACGTAAACAGCTCCATTCTTCGAGTGCAAAACTGGTTCACCATTAATAATCTAGCACTTAATGAGAAAAAAACAAAATGTATTAAATTTAGTTTACCAAACGTCCGAAGTAATGATTGTGATGTGGTTTTAAACGGCCAAAAGTTAGAATTTGTCGACGAGACGGTATTTTTAGGCATTACATTAGACAATAGACTACAATGGGGCCCGCATATAAAGGCGCTTTCGGGGAGATTAAGCTCAGCTGCTTTTGCAGTTAGACAGATTAGACAGCTCACGGACGTAGATACGGCAAGGCTTGTCTATTTTAGTTACTTTCACAGCATTATGTCGTACGGCATTTTGTTGTGGGGTCGAGCTGCAGAAATAGAATCAATTTTTATTCTTCAAAAGCGGGCTATCCGAGCAATATATAACTTACGCCGTTGCGAATCGCTAAGAGAATTGTTTAAAACGATAATCATCTTAACAGTGCCCTGTCAATACATATATGAAAATATAATGTATGTAAGAAAGAATAGGCAATTGTTCGAAAAAAGAAGCGATAGACACAATCTTAATACTAGAGGCAAGAATAAGTTAGCTGTACTGCAATTCAGACTGTCCAAGGTGCCGAAATCCTTTATGGGGTTAGGTATTAAATGCTATAATAAAATACCAAATAGCATACTAGATCTAAATGAAAGTAAATTTAAAACATATATTAAGCGCGAATTATGTAAACAAGCGTACTACAGGGTGATTGATTATCTTGAGGATAGGAATGCTTGGCAGCGTGTTGGTTCGGCTCCACTGGACAATACTCAAATGTAGTCAGTACCTAGTTCAGATTACGATAATAGGTAATTTAACACTTTGATTCCGATGAAGGCAATCTATTTTTCTTGTGGCATCGAGCATTTCTTTCTTTATTTAAACAAGAGTATATTTTTCATTTTTTTCTTGTATAGAAGCACTATTTTATATGGATTGTCAGTATACATATGTGAGGACCATGTCAGACTTAAGATATTTGTTTTCTCTTGGTTTTGTTTTTTTTTTCTATTTTAGTATGTTCTGTTATATGTTGCGTCAGGTATGTCTTTACCAGGGATGTTATGGATATGAAATTTCGGTTACGGATTGGATACGGATATACGAATGATTATTATACCGGATACGGTTACGGATACGGATAATATAATATTTCGGATTATCCGTTAGTTTCGGTTACGGATATTATATTTTTAAGGAATTTTAAAAGTAAAATAGAGGTACAAATAGGTAATAAACTCTTTCATAATTATTCGTGATGCTATGAGCACTAAGACTAAGTAACGAGACATTTGCGCTGGGCTCGGACCACACATCTGTAGTAAATGATAACTTCTCAAATTGTTTCAAAAGTCCAGAATCTTTAACTTCATTTTGTTGTACATATCATTGCACAGTAAATTAGTCAAGTACTGCCGACCTCTAAGATTATAACGTGGTAAGGCTGCCTGCACTAATCTTTGAAATCACTAATTTATCATTTTCTTTTTGTTTGGTATAAGTTTCATCCCAGCACCTTTATTTTTTAACGAATCTTTGAGTGTCAACTGTTTTTTACACTCTTGTAAAGGTGTCAGCTGCTTGGCTGTTTGTAGGTTATTTTGTTGGTTACCTTTTTCCAGTAGCAAAAGTTCTTCGTACTTATCACTATGTTGTGATTTAAGGTGAAGTTTTAGCGATGTAGTCCCACCTCCTTTCCTTGAAAAACTTTTACCACACTCTTTACATTTTGCGGAATCGGTAATTTCATCAAAAAATGACCAAACTGCACTCGACTTAGGACGCATTTTGTACAAATTCAATCGATTCCGTAACACAACCAACACATTTGTCAAAGAAGAAAAAACAAACAATGCGCCCAGCTTGTGTGTCGGCACTGGCAGCGGCCGGCCGATCAAAACAACTTGTCATAACGTGTCTCAATTAGGCTCCGCCCCTATCCGATACTATCCGAAACTTTAATTTCGGATTCGGTTACGGTTACGGATGATTTTTTATATCGGATATCCGATAGTTTCGGTTACGGTTACGGAGCTCCCTAACACCCCTGGTCTTTACATTATTCTCACATGTGTGTACAATATTGGAATATGTATCAGAGCAATGTAAAACAGACTTTTTTTAAAATAGTAACGAATGGAGTTTCTTGCTCGTTCTTTTCCACTCGAATCGACATTTTGGAACGAGCGCCTAGCTTCACTGACGGACAGACTGACAGACTATTATATATCTCATATTTGTTGACGTTTCAAAAGTACCAAATTATGGTTTAATTGAAATAAATGCTTTTGAGTTTGAGTTTGAGTTAGCCGGGGCTCCGGCTCGACGTGCAGGAGAAGGAACGGGGTGGTTTTTAGTCAGTAAGAGTCTGACACTCCCTCCCGCTTCACCCAGGCGGGAGAAGTCATTCGATGATTTTCCCCCCTTAAAAAAATAAACAAAAAAAAGCTCTTAAACGTAATAATTCATATAAAGATCTACATACTAAATCGTTTTTTTTTCCTATTGCAGGCGTTCCTAGAATCACTGGATCCGTTCCCGGGCAAGGACGACAACGAGATCACAAACTATTTATACGCAAAGAGTTTAGAAATCGAACCTAGACTCGCGAAGCAGCTGCCTAAGTTTGTGAGTATTACACCAACTAAGATATTATTAGGAATTAAATAATTTAATGTTAATAATGTATTTTCGTATTAAAGATGACTTTTGACAAGTATAGTTCGTACGAATTGCAAGCAATCGATTTACAGCTTATTCAAAGAGGACTCGACTAGTTCCAAACCATGCTTGGTGTTTGAAGATTAGACAACATCATTTTATATTGTTATGCTTTTCGACTACTCACGTAATCATTTGACGAGGAACTCGACTAGTTTCAAGCCATGCTACCTCTAGAGGCTCATATTCATGAGCAGCATTCCGCGACCCGCGATTAACGAACTAATTTTTTTTGTCGATTAATATTGTTAATCGACATTGAAACTAATGGCGAAGTGTCGTATGTATGAGAAGTATGTCCGGCAGCCCCGCAAGTACCCGGAGCTGAACCCGAAGCCGCTGAAGGCGTCCCGGCGCGCGGCCCACGACGTCGCCAACAACTCCGGCTCGTCCTCCGCCTCGCACTGCGACGATACCATCAGTACGTACTTATTGAGGGGACTTCTAATAGGGTAGATGACTCAATTTTATTTGAATGTCCGTCGGGTACATTATTTAAAAATATTACACACGTATTTTTTTTTTAAGGAAACGTATAGTTTTGAAGATATATTGATTTGAAATGTCGCGTGACGTCAAGTCTGAGTACGATTACGATACTCTAAAATGACGTACCTACCTCTCACTCCTAAACTTTTATTTGGTTTTATCTAAGTATTGTTTTCACACGACAAAATAAAAAGTTGGACAATTTTGATACGTAATTTATTGTAGAAACTTAGAAAGTACATTTCGGCGCCATGCGATGATGCGATGTAAAGACAAGGAAGCAGGGAGAAAACAAATACTGGTTAACACTATAAAGGTCGCCGTCCCAATTTTGTCCTATTTGCAGATTTGACAGTTCATTTTTTTTTAAAGTTAGGTACGTGAAACTTTTTTACTTTTATAATATTTAAAAAATAAAATAATGTTTTACCTAGACCTGCCCTGGATCTTTTCGATTGTCGGCCTTTCTAGTGTTAACAATTGACGTCCTATGCGGTTAACTTCTCAAAAAAAAACTAGATGGTGCTACTTGTATCATTTGGATGTGTAAGATTATAAAGTTGAGGTAATAATGTGTATGTCCCCCCAGGTATGTCGTCCCAGATATCCCCGACCAGCATCAGTACGTGGGACGGAGGCTCGCTGCAGTCGTTGCCGCTGGACCTGTGTGAGTAGAGCGCGCCGCGACACTCGGGCTCGCCACATGTCACACGGAGGCACTATGACCCCCTCCCTTCCCAATCTCCTCAATCTCTGAATCCCAACGATCCCGCGCCGCGCCGCGACACCCGGGCTCGCCACATGTCACACGGAGGCACTATGACCCCCTCCCTTCCCAATCTCCTCAATCTCTGAATCCCAACGATCCCGCGCCGCGCCGCGACACCCGGGCTCGCCACATGTCACACGGAGGCACTATGACCCCCTCCCTTCCCAATCTCCTCAATCTCTGAATCCCAACGATCCCGCGCCGCGCCGCGACACCCGGGCTCGCCACATGTCACACGGAGGCACTATGACCCCCTCCCTTCCCAATCTCCTCAATCTCTGAATCCCAACGATCCCGCGCCGCGCCGCGACACCCGGGCTCGCCACATGTCACACGGAGGCACTATGACCCCCTCCCTTCCCAATCTCCTCAATCTCTGAATCCCAACGATCCCGCGCCGCGCCGCGACGCCCGGGCTCGCCACATGTCACACGGAGGCACTATGACCCCCTCCCTTCCCAATCTCCTCAATCTCTGAATCCCAACGATCCCGCGCCGTGCCGCGACACCCGGGCTCGCCACATGTCACACGGAGGCACTATGACCCCCTCCCTTCCCAATCTCCTCAATCTCTGAATCCCAACGATCCCGCGCCGCGCCGCGACACCCGGGCTCGCCACATGTCACACGGAGGCACTATGACCCCCTCCCTTCCCAATCTCCTCAATCTCTGAATCCCAACGATCCCGCGCCGCGCCGCGACACCCGGGCTCGCCACATGTCACACGGAGGCACTATGACCCCCTCCCTTCCCAATCTCCTCAATCTCTGAATCCCAACGATCCCGCGCCGCGCCGCGACACCCGGGCTCGCCACATGTCACACGGAGGCACTATGACCCCCTCCCTTCCCAATCTCCTCAATCTCTGAATCCCAACGATCCCGCGCCGCGCCGCGACACTCGGGCTCGCCACATGTCACACGGAGGCACTATGACCCCCTCCCTTCCCAATCTCCTCAATCTCTGAATCCCAACGATCCCGCGCCGCGCCGCGACACCCGGGCTCGCCACATGTCACACGGAGGCACTATGACCCCCTCCCTTCCCAATCTCCTCAATCTCTGAATCCCAACGATCCCGCGCCGCGCCGCGACACCCGGGCTCGCCACATGTCACACGGAGGCACTATGACCCCCTCCCTTCCCAATCTCCTCAATCTCTGAATCCCAACGATCCCGCGCCGCGCCGCGACACCCGGGCTCGCCACATGTCACACGGAGGCACTATGACCCCCTCCCTTCCCAATCTCCTCAATCTCTGAATCCCAACGATCCCGCGCCGCGCCGCGACACCCGGGCTCGCCACATGTCACACGGAGGCACTATGACCCCCTCCCTTCCCAATCTCCTCAATCTCTGAATCCCAACGATCCCGCGCCGCGCCGCGACACCCGGGCTCGCCACATGTCACACGGAGGCACTATGACCCCCTCCCTTCCCAATCTCCTCAATCTCTGAATCCCAACGATCCCGCGCCGCGCCGCGACACCCGGGCTCGCCACATGTCACACGGAGGCACTATGACCCCCTCCCTTCCCAATCTCCTCAATCTCTGAATCCCAACGATCCCGCGCCGCGCCGCGACACCCGGGCTCGCCACATGTCACACGGAGGCACTATGACCCCCTCCCTTCCCAATCTCCTCAATCTCTGAATCCCAACGATCCCGCGCCGCGCCGCGACACCCGGGCTCGCCACATGTCACACGGAGGCACTATGACCCCCTCCCTTCCCAATCTCCTCAATCTCTGAATCCCAACGATCCCGCGCCGCGCCGCGACACCCGGGCTCGCCACATGTCACACGGAGGCACTATGACCCCCTCCCTTCCCAATCTCCTCAATCTCTGAATCCCAACGATCCCGCGCCGCGCCGCGACACCCGGGCTCGCCACATGTCACACGGAGGCACTATGACCCCCTCCCTTCCCAATCTCCTCAATCTCTGAATCCCAACGATCCCGCGCCGCGCCGCGACACCCGGGCTCGCCACATGTCACACGGAGGCACTATGACCCCCTCCCTTCCCAATCTCCTCAATCTCTGAATCCCAACGATCCCGCGCCGCGCCGCGACACCCGGGCTCGCCACATGTCACACGGAGGCACTATGACCCCCTCCCTTCCCAATCTCCTCAATCTCTGAATCCCAACGATCCCGCGCCGCGCCGCGACACCCGGGCTCGCCACATGTCACACGGAGGCACTATGACCCCCTCCCTTCCCAATCTCCTCAATCTCTGAATCCCAACGATCCCGCGCCGCGCCGCGACACCCGGGCTCGCCACATGTCACACGGAGGCACTATGACCCCCTCCCTTCCCAATCTCCTCAATCTCTGAATCCCAACGATCCCGCGCCGCGCCGCGACACCCGGGCTCGCCACATGTCACACGGAGGCACTATGACCCCCTCCCTTCCCAATCTCCTCAATCTCTGAATCCCAACGATCCCGCGCCGCGCCGCGACACCCGGGCTCGCCACATGTCACACGGAGGCACTATGACCCCCTCCCTTCCCAATCTCCTCAATCTCTGAATCCCAACGATCCCGCGCCGCGCCGCGACACCCGGGCTCGCCACATGTCACACGGAGGCACTATGACCCCCTCCCTTCCCAATCTCCTCAATCTCTGAATCCCAACGATCCCGCGCCGCGCCGCGACACCCGGGCTCGCCACATGTCACACGGAGGCACTATGACCCCCTCCCTTCCCAATCTCCTCAATCTCTGAATCCCAACGATCCCGCGCCGCGCCGCGACACCCGGGCTCGCCACATGTCACACGGAGGCACTATGACCCCCTCCCTTCCCAATCTCCTCAATCTCTGAATCCCAACGATCCCGCGCCGCGCCGCGACACCCGGGCTCGCCACATGTCACACGGAGGCACTATGACCCCCTCCCTTCCCAATCTCCTCAATCTCTGAATCCCAACGATCCCGCGCCGCGCCGCGACACCCGGGCTCGCCACATGTCACACGGAGGCACTATGACCCCCTCCCTTCCCAATCTCCTCAATCTCTGAATCCCAACGATCCCGCGCCGCGCCGCGACACCCGGGCTCGCCACATGTCACACGGAGGCACTATGACCCCCTCCCTTCCCAATCTCCTCAATCTCTGAATCCCAACGATCCCGCGCCGCGCCGCGACACCCGGGCTCGCCACATGTCACACGGAGGCACTATGACCCCCTCCCTTCCCAATCTCCTCAATCTCTGAATCCCAACGATCCCGCGCCGCGCCGCGACACCCGGGCTCGCCACATGTCACACGGAGGCACTATGACCCCCTCCCTTCCCAATCTCCTCAATCTCTGAATCCCAACGATCCCGCGCCGCGCCGCGACACCCGGGCTCGCCACATGTCACACGGAGGCACTATGACCCCCTCCCTTCCCAATCTCCTCAATCTCTGAATCCCAACGATCCCGCGCCGCGCCGCGACACCCGGGCTCGCCACATGTCACACGGAGGCACTATGACCCCCTCCCTTCCCAATCTCCTCAATCTCTGAATCCCAACGATCCCGCGCCGCGCCGCGACACCCGGGCTCGCCACATGTCACACGGAGGCACTATGACCCCCTCCCTTCCCAATCTCCTCAATCTCTGAATCACAACGATCCCGCGCCGCGCCGCGACACCCGGGCTCGCCACATGTCACACGGAGGCACTATGACCCCCTCCCTTCCCAATCTCCTCAATCTCTGAATCACAACGATCCCGCGCCGCGCCGCGACACCCGGGCTCGCCACATGTCACACGGAGGCACTATGACCCCCTCCCTTCCCAATCTCCTCAATCTCTGAATCCCAACGATCCCGCGCCGCGCCGCGACACCCGGGCTCGCCACATGTCACACGGAGGCACTATGACCCCCTCCCTTCCCAATCTCCTCAATCTCTGAATCCCAACGATCCCGCGCCGCGCCACGACACCCGGGCTCGCCACATGTCACACGGAGGCACTATGACCCCCTCCCTTCCCAATCTCCTCAATCTCTGAATCCCAACGATCCCGCGCCGCGCCGCGACACCCGGGCTCGCCACATGTCACACGGAGGCACTATGACCCCCTCCCTTCCCAATCTCCTCAATCTCTGAATCCCAACGATCCTCGAACTCCTAATCCCCAAAACGCCGGTAACGCACTTGTAACGCCTTCGGTATTACCCGGGTACCAGTGTCCATGTGCGACGCCGATTGCTTACCATCAGGTGATCCGTCTGCTACCATAAAAGAAAAGTTTCTTCCGATAATCCTAACTATCTATCATGTTATACCTTATTGGAAAGCTGAGAAATCGTAGATATTTTATCAAACATTTGCAGAACATCCGTCATATATTTTTTTTATATATTTTACTAAGAAAACAACACCTTAACGCAAATTGTTTTGTGTTTAATAATCCTTCGTATACTGTGCCTCCATTGGTTTAGTCACTTGCAGTTGTATGATTTCAAATAATAAAACAACTTATCTTCTACACGAAAATAGAACCAGAATAGAATTAAGACACAATACACAAAAAAAAGAATGCAATCGATATCTTGAAAACGGTAAGTTTAGGATATGGGGTTCTTTAGTCAAATCGGTCAGGTATGATGTATAGGGGGGGGAAGTCCCGTAACGCCGGACGGTACCTAAAGCCGGACACTTAGATTATTTCGACAACTGATAACACGAGCGGTTAAATTTTTACTGAAAATCTTAGATGTCTGCCAACGGGAGACTTCCCCCTAAAAATTGAATCGCTCGCGTTATTAGTTATCGAGATAAAACAACTGTCCGGCGATAAGGGACTTGTCCCTACCGCTTCTGGAAGGGTTTACCGCGCCTGTAAGTGAGTCCGTTGCAGTGGCGCCCCGCGCGGAGCTGGCCAGCCCCCGCGGGGAGCGCGCCTCGCTGTCGCAGCTGTCGCAGCTGCTGTTCTTCGACAAGACCAGGCCCAGGTCGGTGCCTCCGTCGTCGTCTGCACGGAGTAGACAACTAAATGTATGGGGATGACACTGACAAGTATCAAAGTTTACGTCAATCCCATATAATTTGGTTTTCTACTCTACATGTAGACAAGCGCTAAACTTGGCTTCAGTGGGTTACGACTTTCGTGACACATTTACTTAATTCATTATTATGCTTTGTACCTTATGTATATTGTATTGTTTGTTTGTCCAACGACTCAGGGACATGGACAATTGTCTTGTATCCCTTATTACGGTATATGACACCCGCAGGAATAGTAATGGTGATGTTAAATATACAAGATGTAGTTTTAAAACCGTGGCATTTCTCGGGGGCATGTCACAGAAGTCATAAAGGTTCAATGTAAGAATAAGTTTCAGGACAATAGTTAAAAATACGGCTATAATACATCGTTTAAGTTCGACAGTATTTCAGAATAAGCGACTGAAATGTTTCTTATTGGAGTTTTATGGAATTAGGAAAAATATCAATTACGTGTTTGAGTTTGTGTGTGTTGGGCCGCGTTATAAAGCTAGTTACAAGACGGCGGCGTGTAGTTCGCACTTACGGATTTCCGTAATTTACACAAAAATGAAAAATATTTACCTACAATTCTTTTTATTGATTCGGCCTCAGAATCGATAGCCGAGTTATTTCCTAGAAAATGACGCGGGTTTAAAACACCACCTTGTATACATATAGAGAATTTTTACTAAGTTTTCAGCTTACTCACGTAATTATTTGACGAGGAACTCGACTAGTTTCAAGCCATGCTAGAGGCTCTGGAGGACTGTCGCGCTGCTACTTAGTCACTGCTTGCCAATAGCAGCGACAATCGCGGCGTCGCGTATCGCGGAATACTGCTCATGAATATAATCCATGTATGCATAATGCATGTCTTGAAACTAGTCGAGTTCCTGGGCAAGCAGTTACGTGTGTAAACATATTAATTATCTATGTGTATACATTTAACACCACCGCTACTTTTCCCGCGGGTGTCATATACCCTAACAAGGAATATAAGACAGTTGTCCATGTCTCTGGGACGTTGGAATTCAGTGTTCCGGTGTTTGCATGGTTGTATCTACTGTAGATCCTGGTGTTATAGTTTTGGGAGATTGTGGCAGACTTGTCCGGAAAGAAGCCTATCTAAGGGCCAATTGTTCAATGCTCAGATTAATTTTGATAGAGGACTAACTTTAAATATTTGACAATGCTTCCATACTAGAAACTGTCCAATATAAATTTAATTTCTACAGTTAAAAATTATCTGTTGATTAAAAAATTGGAAAGTTTAACGTAAAGTCTTACACATTTGTTCTAAAGTTAATAATTATACAAGTTGTTTATTTTCTTTAAATTTACTACTTACAGTACTGTAATGAATTGCTATATAAATGTTTTCTTTTGTTAATAACGTTGTTTTCAGGGTGCTTACTCTTGAAACCAATCTCAATGCAATTTCAATCCAACAAAAACTCAATAATTATTCAATTTCAACACTATAAAACCCCAATCGTAGCTGTTCAAATAACATTCAGAGTGCGGAATATAAAGCCAAACTCAATACCATTTAGTTCGCTAGTGTTGCAACTCAAGAGTACAAAGGTTCACAATACCAAAGTCGATCGATGGGAATTGGATTCAAGAGGAAGCACCCTAGTCTTAATGAAAAACGTTGCCCCACACTTGGATTTCCTCCTGTGTCGTGTGTAGTGTACGTTTACAAACATACAAGTTTACTTTCACATCACACATAGACAAGAAACGATAATTTGTGGATCACACAAAGAGTTGATCTGTGCGGGAATCAAACCCGTTACACGTTGCACGGCAACCAGTTGCATGCAGTTACTCGTGCTTTGTCCTTATTGTAGTAAGTTAAATAAAATATTAACACATTTATATTGTTTGATTAGAAACAGCACAAGAGACGAACCCCCGTCCCCGCGAGACAGACATTCTCCGCGACATGACCGGTGAGTATCATACGTTTTGTAGATAAATACAATTGTAGTGTCTGTTTGTAATATTGAAAAAACCGCTTTTCAGTAGTAAAATTTTAGTCTTTATTATGGGGTCTCGGGTTCGATTCCCGGGTCGGGCAAAGTACTACTGGGTTTTAAAAAAAATCTGAGTAGTAGCACGGAGACTAGAATGTGTCCTGTATATGGCAATAGGCTCACCCCCTATTACATGGGACTCATAACATGAATGGTGAAAAGTGGGTGTTACATTGTACAGTGGCATTATGTGCCCCTCTGCTTACCCTTTTGGGGATCAAAAGGCGTGATGTGATGTGATGTCGTTCCAGACAATGGCCGTCGTGCGAGCGTAGGACCCTGTCCCCCCGGAACCCCATCGTCGACGCCGACCTCTTCTACTCCGCCAGGGGACACGCCGCGCCGCGGAGACCTGACCCGGTGGGCATACTTACACCGTCCATTACTGACTTCACATACCTACTTTTGATTCACTCACTCACTCATTAACTCACTCACTCACTCACACACTCACTCACTCACTCACTGATTGACTGCTGCAACTACTAGACCTATGAAGTATCCATAATACAAAATTAACTAAAAATACTGACAAAAGCTCTCGCAGCAATAGGCTACGTGACTTCGCCGCTACCGCACACGCTGCTCATAAGGAAGAGCCCCGCTGTGGTTCGAAACTAGTGGAGCTTTTCTCAGTATATTCACGAGAGTAACCCGCAATTTTTAGTTAAGCCTTTGACTGCCGACGGAAAACTGCTGAAGGCAAATCCTCCGCTAACGTCGGTCACCGGTGACCAACGCGGCGGTTAACGTGTTAATTTAGTATGACTCACGATATTATTATTATTATCACGGTATTATAAAATCATACCCACAATACAATGTAACGAGATGAATTTTTTATTGTAGTCACAAGAAGTGAGTCTTGAGAGGAATCTTTCAACCGATTCTACGGGGCACCGGTATCCGATGTGAGGTTTCTGTTGACACTCCTTATTGCTCTTTAACGTTCGACCTGAGGGTCGACTAGACTCTGGGCTCGTACACAAAGCTTTCGATTTCGTGCGACAAGGCGTCTCCCAGGGTGACCATTCCTTCGACGACCGTCAACCGTACTAAACGTATTTTAAATTGAAAACTAGGTCGTGACATGGATCGTAAAATGAAGTGTGCACTTCTGTTATTGCTTAGGAGATACAGGAAAAAGAAACAAAGAAGATTTTGGGAAGATAACATTTTGATGCGCGATGCGAATCGATTCGCAAGCGACTTCAAGATGTAATGACGTTTGATAACAATTCACTATGGTAACTAAATTGGTTTTATCGTCCAACAGGAGCAAGTTCCCCCTTTACTCCCCCGCGGGGAGCCGGAGCGTCCCCCCGCGCCGCCACGCAGACCGTCCTCCCCCTCACATTCATATATACGTGAGTATTATTTTCAATTATTTATAATTACTGAAATCATTTTAAAATAAAAACAAATTCAACAGATGTGGCTTCGTTACAAAGTATATAATTCAGCATCAAGTGCGACTGCCTAGCAAGGGATCCCGGGTTCGATTCCAGGGTCGAGCAAAGTATTACTGGGTTTTTTTTTAAATCTGAGTATTAAACACGTACTCTGGAATTGTGCCCGGTATATGGCAATACGCTCACCCCCTATTACATGGGACTCATAACATAATTAGTGGAAAGTGGGTGTTACATTGTACAGTGGCATTAAGTGCCGTGAATTGCCTACGTCTTCGGGGATAAAACGCGTGATGTTATGGTGATGATACAATAAACATGTATATCGTTCCAGCGTCGTCCACATGCGAGCCTCCCCCGGAGCCGCCCGACCGGCCGCAGCCCAGTCCCAAGCATGAACTGTTCAAGTATGTACCGACTACTTTGTATCTTCACATCACGTCAACATCTTGTAATGTAACCTACAATTGTATTGTGAACCTGATTCTAACATATGGAGTCTCTTGTTCGTACTTCTACATAGGAATCTACACCTTGGAACGAGCAAATAGAGCAAAGAAACCACTGATCGACAGACTGATATTTTTTTTATTATTGAACTAGCTACTTTCGCGCGGTTTAACACGCTCTGCTCAGCTCCTATGTGTCGTAGCGTGATGTTCTATAGCCTTCCTCCAACACAAAAAGAATTATTCAATTCGAACCAGTAGTTTCGGAGATTAGCGCGTTCAAACAAACAAACTCTTCAGCTTTATAATATTAGTATAGACAGTGAGGTTAGTTTGCAGAAATGGTAAAATTTTAACTGAAAAGGTAACTGTGAAATGTATTGAAATATTTCTTTAATATTTCAATATTTTGTTTTGACTTTCAAAAGTGCCTTTCTGGTCTAATTGAAATAAATGATTTTGACTTTGACTTTATAAATGCCCACTGCTGAGCAGCCATTTTCTCGCACGGAGAAGCCATTAATCACCACTTTTTATTCTATTGGAACCCGAGCGAAGTAGATTGCAAAAGCTAGGTATTTAATCAAGTAGACTCCTTCGAACGATCTAGAACAAACATACTTACATGCATACAAACGTACATAACTAATCATTGAACAAATAAATATACAATACTAGTAGAAGTCGACCTCCAAAATATATCTCGCCACCACACTATCGAACAGATGGCAAGTGTCGAGTTACCGCACTAATGTACAACATGCCCCACTGTTATGTAATATGAGGCAATTGTATGGATATTCAACATTTTACATTCGAAAACATAATTATATTTATTTATGTTCGTATCTGAAATATGTTAGTATAATCTTCTATTTTCTCAATTAAACCGTTGCTTGCTTCTTGCTCCTACCATTCACTCTTCTCTGCATCACCCAAAGGTCAGACTGGGAGAAAATGCCTGCGGCATTAAGTCCACCTCATGTACACTTTGTGCATGAAGCGTTAATAAAAAAAATAAAAACAATGCTTTTATATAAGCATTTTTTTTATTATTTTTGTTATAAAATCGTTGCCCCACACTTGGATTTCCTCCCGTGTCGTGTGTACGTTTACAAACATACAAGTTCACATACACATCACACATAGATCCGGAATATCAATTTGTGGATTACATAAAGAGTTGTTCTGTGCGGGAATCGAACCCGCGACACGTACCGCGGCAGCCAATTGCTCAGCCACCGCGTCAACGGTGCAGCGATATTGGCGCATTCATGACGCGACCTACTAACAAAATTATGTTATTTATAGCCACACTAATTAACTAATGTAATACAATAAATACTCTCTTCGAGAGCGGATACAAGAACAGTAATTTTATTTCTTCTTTGACAACATACTACACACAACAAACACATCTCAGTGTACGGGCAAACAGCTCGTACAATGTATAAAAATTGATAATCTGCAGTCATCACTTAGCACCGGGCGAGATAAAGATCAAACACACCTATGATATAAAAAAAATAATTAAAAAATGACAATACAGGTTGACGTTCCCTGTACAGTTATCTAGCGCGGGTCTCGTCGGCGTGTCCGTCAGTCTGTCAGTCTGTCACGTCGCTACCTTCACACTGCGCAGTTGTTGCTCTAGCTATTGACTTCGATCAGTACGACTTTGTGTTACATACGTATAGACTCGTGGACTTCCTGGTAAATAATGTTATTTATATTGTCTATAGTCCACTCAACTCACCAAATCTACAAAATTGGGTACTTGACAACTAGTCAAATTCAATACTTTATTCGAACTGTCAAAAACGAAAGTTTTCTATGAATTTTGTACGAGATTGTGTATTGTGACGTCACGTTTTTTTAGCATCAAACAGTATACTTATTTCTAAAATGAAGTTGGTCATAAAATCAATTAATGAAAGTGTGATTATTTTTTAATATTTTATTGTATTGAGCAGTCGAAATAATTCATATTTGATTAAGGAAAGTACCCAATTGCCAATTTTCGACACTCGCGGAAAATTGACCTTCATATTTCCGCCTTCGTGATCGAACTTGAAACCTTCTTGAAACTATTTGTCACGTACATTACAAAGTGTACCTTAAAAATAAGATATTTTGATTTCTGTCTAATGCTATTGTGAATAGACTAGGTACACACAGTTTCGCCCTAAAATCTATGACAATCGACAAGAATTGTGTATTTTTTTCGACATAATATAAGACATTTTGTTTAATGTTATATTAGTAATGCGTGCCGTTATTTTAAACAGTTTTCTGCAATTTACAAACACGTGATATGTTTTCGGAGTGGTCATTCGATGATTTTCTCTTCTTAAAAAAGAGTAGACATATGTATATAAGCTATAGTCGTATATTATAACTTGTTGATATCCCGTAGTATGCCGGCGGTCTCAGTGTGATGTTACTAGAGAAAGTCAAAGCATTTATTCCAATTAAACTATAATTTACTTCTGTTGAAACGTCAACAAATACAAAATAAATAATAGTCTGTCAGTAAGTCCGTCAGTGAAGGTAGGTGCTCTTTTCAAAATATAAATTCGAATGGAGAAGAACGAGCAAGAAACTCCGATTGTTACTCGAGAAAAAGTTAAATATTTAAAATGTTTCTTCTGTATAATTTTACTAAGATCAACATCATAGGCAACAAGTAAGGTACCTACTCATAAGTGCGCGTAGAGTAATGTCCCCCCCCCTGCAGGATGCCGGCGGTGTCCCCGAAGCGGTCCCCGGCGCCGCAACCGCCCGCCAGCCCGCATCCGCCCGCCGACAGGTACGCACTCGCAATACTTATAGCTTGTCTTAAAACTTTCGTGAGACATACTAAATTAATTATTATGATTTCGGCTTACGCACGTAATTATTTGACGAGGAACTCGACTAGTTTCAAGCCATGTTAGAGGCTCATATTCATGAGCAGCACTCCACAATCCGCGACGCGGCGACAGTCGCGCTGTTACTGGCTACTCGACTATGAACATTGCTTGAAACTAGTCGAGTTCCTCGTCAAATAATTACGTGCGGTCGAACAAGGGTTGTTTCTGCAAGGCCTTTTTCAAATTATCTTAATTGCATCGCAGAATTTTATATTATGTCAAATATAAGGTTAAAACTGCCTCGACTGTCTCGTTGGTCGAGTGGTCGCGAGTGCGACTGCCGGGCAAGGGGTCTCGGGTTCGATTCCCGGGTCGGGCAAAGTATTACTGGGTTTTTAAAAAATTCTCAGTAGTAGCACGGAGTCTGGAATTGTGCCCGGTATATGGCAATAGGCTCACCCCCTATTACATGGGACTCATAACATAAATAGTGAAAAGTGGGTGTTACTTCTGTGTGCACCTCTGCCTACCCCTTCGGGGATAAAAGGAGTGATGTTGTTTGTTTATGTTATATTGTTATATGGTTAAAAATCCTTAGATAAGTATAAATTCGTGTTAGTTTATTTAATACAGTTCATGGCGAGGGTCCCTAAATAAATGAATGTTGAATGTGTACACAAATATATACATGTCGTGTGTATGCGCGGTACAGAGGCGGCGTGGCGTTCAAGTTCGAGTGGCGCGGCGCGCCCGCGCCGTCCCCGCCCGCGCCGTCCCCGCCCGCGCCGTCCCCGCCCGCGCCGTCCCCGCCCGCGCCGTCCCCGCCCGCGCCGCCACTCACGCCGCATCTACGTGAGTACACGGCCGTATTGCTTACTGGCGACCGATATGCATCTATTATACATATAAACCATATAAACCTTCATAAGAATCAATATATCTATTAAAAAAACCGCATCAAAATCCGTTGCGTAGTTTAAAGATCTAATGCCGGAATACTGAAACGTTACTTAATTTTAAGTCGTGTTCAAACATCGTGCCATCTCTGTCATTTTACAAAGAATTTGTAGAGACAGAACTATACTTAAGCACGACTTAAAATTGAGTAGCGTTTCAGTATTCCGACATATGCATACATAGGGACAGTCAGACGGCGGGTAGCGACTTTGTTTTATACTATGTAGGGATAAATATCTTCATATCTTAGCTTTATTGAAGAAAACTTAGTTTGTTTTCAAGCAATTTTAGCATCTTTTTATAATAACTATAGTGAGACATGCTAAATTAACTAAAATCACGGGTTCCTCACGTGAATATACTGAGAAAAGCTGAACCCCTGTTCTGTAGTTCGAAACTAGTAGAGCTTCTCTCAGTATATTCACGTGAGTAACCCATGATTTAATTAATTTTAGCCCCTGTTTCATCACTTTCGAAAATGAGTATCCGATAAAGATGAGTGGCTAATAGTTAATACAATGTTTTTTTTCTATGATATAAGCTAGTAGTCGTGGAGAAGACCAAGATATACTGGTTTTGTAACTTGATGTTCAGTGACATCATACTAATATTATAAATGAAAGTTTCTATGTTAGGATGTGTAACCGTCAGTCACGCTGAAACTACTCAACGGATTATATATTATTTTGTCTCGATTATATGGTCCCATGAGATGAAACAGGAATGATTTGTAACGCGAGTGAACAGTGCGTGGTATGTCTCCGTAGCGGTGTCGTGCGGCGCCCCGCCCCCGCTGCCCCCGCGGCGGCGCCGGGACTCCGCCGCGCCGCCCACCCCGCTGTGGCACGTGAGTACCGCCCGACGTCGCCTGTACGCACTGTTATGGATAGTAGTCTATTAGTAACACAGTTTGTTTTATGGCATATGGTAAACGGGCAGACGGATCACCTGATGGTAAGCAATCAGCGTCGCCCATGGACACCTGGAACACCAGAGGCGTTACAAGTGCGTTACCGGCCTTTTAGGGATTACGAGTTTGAGGATCATTGGGGATTCAGAGATTGGGGAGATTGGGGAAGGGGAGGGTAATTGGGCCTCCGGTAACCTCACTCACACGACGAAACACAACGCAAGCAAGAAATCGTTGGTGGTATCACTCCGGTCGAGCCGGCCCATTCGTGCCGAAGCATGGCTCTCCCACACTGAAAAGATTACCTATTTGAACTTTTCTTCTTAAATCCCTTTTTTGTAAGAATCGGGAAACAATGTAATCTGTTTATGTCGTCTTCTTCGGTCTCGACTTGAACAATATCAATCCACTTCGGAATAAAAATATAATATTAGAAGTAACATATAAAATAGGTACTGTTATTGTGTAACTTATAGTTAATATAGAAAAGAAGAGGCCTTCGGTGAATTACTTCTTAAATGATGTTTAAATAGTGTCATCAAGATTAGCTTGCAATGTTCCTCATTCTTTATTTTTTCAATACAATTCGTGTCGTGCATACTAAATATTTTTTTAAGATTTTCTAATCAATGTCATTGTTTCCTAATTTAACTATTCTACATCCAGTCGTCAGTATGCGCGGGTTCTCCCCCTGCAGCCTGCGCCCCCGCCCCCGCGCCCCCGCCCACGGGTGCGACCAGTAGTACGGGGCCGATGGGGGCGCCGCCCCCGCTGCCCCCGCGGCCCGCGCCCCCGCCCGAGTTACTGCGCCCCGCGCACTCTACTATACTGCAGCGGAGACATAATAACACGTGAGTTACATTATTATTATATCTTTTTGATTATTTCATTTATGTTTTTATAATAACTAAATCTCTAAGCTCGAAAATTTCTACTAGTTTCGAGTCATAGCGGGATTGCTCACGCTGCTCATGAGGCAGAGTCCCTCTTTTTCAGCTTTTCTCAGGACTGCCTCGCTAGCCGAGCGGTCGCAAGTGCGACTACCGGGCAAGGGGTCTCGGGTTCGATTCCCGGGTCGGGCAAAGTATTACTGGGTTTTTAAAAATCTCAGTAGTAGCACGGAGTCTGGAAATGTGCCCGGTATATGGCAATAGGCTCACCCCCTATTACATGGGACTCATAACATAAATAGTGACAAGTGGGTGTTACTTCTGTGTGCACCTCTGCCTACCCCTTCGGGGATAAAAGGCGTGATGTTATGTTATGTTCTCAGTATATGTATTTACGGAATTCGAATTTTTAGTTAATTCTTTCATTACAAACATATTGTAGTTGAATTTGTATAATATAAATCTGTTATACATCATGAAATCGTATTTCGTTTCCGTCCCGCGGCTAAACAACTTGCCGTAACCAGTAAGTGATATTTTGATAATATACTATGAGTTCGTCTGCGCTTTGGAACTTTGCTTTTTGCAATGGTTCACCTGTTATTTCATGTTTTAAACATTTTATTTCTTTGTAGAACTATTGTATTACCGAGACAGAACCACTTTACTTCGGGACGAAAACGAAATAGATTTCACGGTGTGTAAATCCATCAAAAATTATCTTGTAAAATATAACTATAGTTGTTTGATTATGCTTATTCTATATTTCACTAATGATTTGATAATGTTTGATAAACAATTCTGATACTTTAAAAGATCTGATTGAGAATTATAATATATAACTGTACTGTTATTATTTCATTAAGAAATTAATAGTTCAATGATGCATTTTGATCTAACACAAACGTTAATCAGTGTAACATAGAATAAGCCTTAATACTACTTCACATGTTAATCTAAAAATAATCTAATATAATATTTTATCCGCTACAGTGGCGCCCCCCGCCTCCCCCCGAAGCCCGCCGCCAACAACACGGCCGCGCGCTCGTAGCGATACAAACGTACACGCAAACTATTATATATAAATATACAAAGAAATACATACAAATATATAGAATCTATATTATATATATAGTGTTACAAAATGTATAACACTATAATTTTATTAAGATATGTAACTGAATTACTTTAGACGTCATTTTATATAAAAATGACAAAATCAACTGCACGGTGGATGCGGGGTACCTAGGGAACTCGATGCCATACAAAGTATCACGGGTTCGATTCGCGCACGGAACAACACTTTGTGTCATCCACGAATTGTTGTTTCTGGTCTGTGTGTGACGTGTATGTGAACTTGTATGTTTGTAAACACGACACAGGAGGAAATCTTAGTGTGGGGAACGTAAAAAAAAAGTTTTCCAAAATTTTGTAATTAAGTAGCACGGAGTCTGGATTTGCGTCCGATGTATAGAGATCGGCTCATTCTCTATCACATAAGACGCAACAAGACTACCAACTAGTACTTAGGGTAATATAAGTCGTCTTTAAGAAACGTGAATTGTCTCCTATGTCGCGTGTCCATCTACAAACATACAATTTCGCATACAGATCACGCCCACACCCGGCACAACAATTTCTGGATGACAGAACGAGTTGTTTCGTGCGGGTATCGAACCCGCTGCAAGTTGCGCGTCAACTATTAATTGTATAGTCGATATAAGAACTTTATTAAGATAAAGTGGATTATAATTTAGTAGCAGGAGCCCGCTACGTCATCGTTCAATTTACAGTATCGTATGACATCAAGGCTCAGATGTCATGCGACGCTGAAATGTAAATTTTCGTTTTAAATTTTAGTATTAATATATTAGTAATTCAGTTATAAATCCTCAAACCAATACGAAATCGTGACTTCATTTTGTAACACCATATATAAAAGTTATATAACAAAAATATATTTTTATACAACTACACAAAACTGAAAACATAGCAATACATGAAAGTGCAAATCTATATATATATCGCTTTAGTAACAGGGAAACTAAAAGGCAGCGTTATATAATATTATAATGAAATTAAATAAATAGGGACGATGACAAGACATGAAATATAAAAATCTGTTATGGCCGTTTTCACCAAAATATAAGTGGCACCTAATAGTACAAGGGGTTACTTTAGGTGCCACGTTATGCTAAGAAACTCTTAGTTAAGTAACAATTTGTGGTGGTTTGTGTAAACGGCCATTAGTCCGTCACTTGGATAATGAAAAATAGACACATATTTTTTTATTTTGTCGTATAAGAGGGAGGTCAGTATAAAATATACTAAATTGTGACGTCACACGATGTCAAATCGAAAGTATTTGTTTCCGTAAGAAAAGAAAAAAATACGTGTCTAATGTTTTAATATAATCTACCAGACGGACATCTAAACAGAAATAAGTCATCGTCCCGTTATAATATACATAGATTATATAAAGTGTATATAGAAAACATTGTGTAATATATTGTACATTGTACATTCCAGCGATTACTTGGTATAATAGCTGAGATATTTTCACATTGACAGGGCAATACTGTCAAAATTGTAGATGTCATTTATCATTTTTCAGTTCAAAATCATAGTCAAATCAATTACAAGATACTTTTGAAATATTGACTGCAATCGCGATTGTCAAGCAAAGGGTCTCGGCTTTGATTTCCGAGTTGGGCAAATGTTGTCAGGTTTTTTTCGGTATTTCTCGGTGGTCTAAAGGAGAATCTCTTTAATATAACTTTGAAATCGTACCGGATATCCTTTTCTTAGATATACTCTCGATGAACGAAACAGTCTATTACTAATTTATTATAAAAGTTTTACCTCTATATAGAATCATCATTTTAATCTGTTTGTAATAAAAATAAAGTACTGCCCAGTCAATGTCAACTCTCTAATAAATAAATATACATACATAAAATTATGTAGTTACAGCATAAACACGTTTATACGACAAACATATATACAAACATAATATGTAGTTTCAGTATGATCACCGGTCATATTCAATTGCCTTATGTAATATAAATAGTAAGCGGAAACATTATTTCAGTAAACGAATTCTAACGCTTTTGCTCACTAGGTGGTTTTAGTGGTCTTGTTTGTTTAATCACTGTAGCTATCATATATTAACTGTTATATAATTTGACATTAAGACATTATCTTTAAGACCGCAAGTGCGACTGCTGGGCAAGGCATTAATGGGTTTTTTCAAAAAAATCTCAGTAGTAGCACTGAGTCTGGAATTGTGCCCGGTATATGGCAATAGGCTCACCCCCTATTACATGGGACTCATAACAATAATATAAACAGTGAGAAGTGGGTGTTACATTGTACAGTGGCATTAAGTGTCGCAATGTGCACCTGTGCCTACCCCTTCGAGAGTAAATGTACATTCTCTATATATGCTAGATAGCACCATCTAGTGAGCAAAGATACGTAAGAATTCATTTCATCAGCACACATTTAATAAAAAAAAAAATAAACGCTGAAGTAGTCAAACGTCACTCAACTTTAAGTCGCTCTTAACTATAGTTCTGTCTCCACAAATTCTTTGTAAAATGACAGAGACGGCACGATATTTGAGTACAAGTTAAAATTGAGTAGCTTGTCAGTATTTGGGCGAAAGATTGTAAAAAAAAACAGTTATAGTAACTGTACTGGTGATCATACATACACTTACCGATTCGAGTTAAATATAGAGTTACTAGTAAAACAATAACAGCCTCGCGTGACTGTGTTACTCACTTATAATGAAATACTTATTTTATTAATTAAATACGCGGGTTACTCACTTGAATATACTGAGAAAAGCTCTACTAGTTTCGAACCACACAATAACTGCGCGACGTCGCCGTGACCGCGCACGCTGCTTATGAGGAAGAACCCCTCTGTGGTTCGAAGCTAGTAGAGCTTTTCTCTGTATAGTAAAGTGAGTAACCCGCGATTTTAGTTAATTTAGTATGTCTCACGATAGTTATTATAATAACAAATAATTTATTTATAATTTCTTCAAAATGATTTATGAAAATGCGAAAGTAAAGTACATAATATCAGGAGTGATATTATAAGAGGCTCCATTTGAAGGCCTGGAGGTTGATTGCTTACCATATGTTAATAACACATTCTTGCAAAGCTGTTAATATTTTATCAATAACTGTATATAAACAGACATACATCGCTACGCAGTGCCAATAATAGTAATACATACATAGTTATATGTTATAGACCCAAATTATAGTCGAGAATATTATAAATTAGGCCTAAAATGGCATTTTAGAACACAAAGCCTTGATAGGGTGGCATCGGCCTAGTAACTCCTCTGGTCTTCGCCAATGGGCGACGCCGATTGCTTACCATCAGGTGAACCGTCTGATCGTTTGTCGACCTATACTATAAATAATGTTGGTATAATAATTATGTTACATGTTATTATAAAACAAAATGTAAGAATAATGTTATAGAAAGTATATTTATAACAAAAGTTATAGATTGCGCTTTATTCAAGGTTTGGTCGCCGTTCAAAATAGGCGTGGTTTTATTTTTAACTTCGAAATAGGAAAGGATCGAAAGGTGGATCGCTAGATTGTTGACATTTTCGACTTGGAACATTAATTAATTATGTTTTAGGCTTACTCACGTGGCTGTTTGATGAGGAACTTAACTACATAGTTTCAATGTATACTAGAGGCTCACATTCATGAGCAACATTCCGCGAGACGCGACGCTGCGACTGTCGCTCTGTCACAAACAGTTACGTGTGGAAGCCGAAAACATAATAATAAATTTAGTTTATCTCGCGAAAGTTTTAGTAATATAGTTATGGTTGAATCGAACCCAGATCTATTACAGATCAGATCTATTACAAATTTATAACGGGCGTAAAAGTAATATAAACTACGTTTGAAAAATCCGACTTCAAGCTCCTCTTTTTTTTTGAAGTCGCTTAACCTTTTGTGTGTATAAGACGTGGATCCCCTCGAGACACATTGTATTTTCTATCGTGTCTCATATTGGTGCATTCAAATGGTTAAGTAATATACTGAACCCTTCTCCTAAGTGTTACAAATGTCGTGGAGAACCTAACGGGTAACCGGGGCTCCGGCTCGACGTGCAGGAGAAGGAACGGGGTGGTTTTTAGTCAGTAACAGTCTGACACTCCCTCCTGCCTCACCCAGGCGGGAGAAGTCAATCGATGAGTTTCCCCCCTTAAAAAAAAGTGTAACAAACACTTTTCTGAAAATCGCATCAAAATCGGTTCAGCTAATCGTGAGATAATCGCGCACAAACATATGTTTGTATATGAATGCTACATACAAGTGGAACTGACAACCTCTTTCTATTTTTGAAGTCGTATAAAAAATTATTGTACTTGAAGTACATCTACTATTGGAGAATATTGAACTTGGATTTATAGATGTAAATGTAAAAAAATTTCAGTAGTAGCACGGAGTCTGGAATTGTGCCCGATATATGGCAATAGGCTCACCCCCTATTACATGGGTCTGGTACATAAATAGTGAAAAGTGGGTGTTACATTGTACAGTGGCAGGAAGTGCTGTTATGTACACCTCTGCGTATCCCTTCGGGGATAAAAGGCGTAATGTTATATTATGCTATAAATGTGAGTTATTATTATAACTTGAAATCTAAATGGAATTGACAAATAACCATAATCCCTTGGTGACGGTATCACGCGTGAATGGCTGGACCGATTTCACTAATTCTTTTTTTGTTGTGTTTGTTATTATTAGGAGAAGATTCTTATGTAAAAAAAGAGATATTTCTTGATAAGCCGGCTCAGCTTATTAATAATAGAAATTACTTAAAATATAAAACCACGCCCATTATCGAATGCGTCCCATTAGTATTTACTACACTATAAGGTTAATTCCTAAATACAGACTCTGTATCAGTGGTACCTAACCTTAAAAAACAGCATATCAAAGTATACTAAAATTACTTACATTTTCAACCTAACTATAATGTAATAATTTTGAGAGTTAGTTAAAAATTATTGTGGTTCTACCAACATTAACGTAATTTAACGTAAATCAATAAGGTTGAAAGTCAATCATAGGTTGGTACACTTTAATCTGCTTCCGTTGAAACATTACCACTGATATATTGTCTCTCACACTCGAACGTGTGAAAGAGAGCTATATAGAGAGTTATTTCCTATTACAAAGGTACTGAAATACTATGACAAAAGATGCATTTATGTGTACATACTAAATATATGATGAGTGAGTGAAGCTACAGTTCTGCCTACTCCCTCACAGCTATATATAATTATAATATATAATTTATAATTGAAAGTGGCAGAACTACTAGCTAGTTGGTTTATATAAAAATGCTCTTAGAATTAACTTAAAATAACAAGTATATATATATATATATATGCTATATACCTCTATATAGAAACTACAATAAATTCCTATTGTGTTGCCATAGTAAAATATTTTGAAAATTATTATTATACAGATTTTTTTTGTTTTAATTTTTTTAGTATTTTTTACATACAGTATGGATATAGGTAGAAATACATAATATTGTATATTGAAGCTTGTATAAATGACATTGATATATTGTACAGTTTTCGTATAAGTATATATAATTTGTATTATAACTCTCAGGGCCGATTTTTCAATTAACAGATAATTCTTAACTGTAGATTAAATTTGACATTTGACAGTTTCTAGTATGGAGGTATTGTCAAATATTCAAAGGTAGTCCTTTGATAAAATTTAACTGAGCATTGAAACATCGGGCCTTGTAATATTAAATTAATAATATTTAACTTACTGTTTTACTCAGAGACATTAAATGATTACTTAAACTGTTTCTTAGTATCGATTTTGTGCCGAAAACAATTGCTAAGGACTGGGTTACTTGACCGTTCAATAATTCTGAGTATAGTGGTTACTCGCGAAACTGTTTGACGAGGAACTCGTCTAGTTTCAAGCCATTCTAGGGGTTAAGTCTTGTAGCATTTGTCACTACTCCTATTCTTCTAGTGAGTGGAGCCAGAACAGACTTGATCTGGAAATAAATAACTAATCTTTATTAAGCCTTTGACTGCCAATAGAAAACTGATGAAGGCAAATCCTCCACTAACGTCGTCGGTCACCGGTGACGCCCACGGCGTTTAATGTGTTAAAAAGTCAAACTAAATTAATTCAAGTTTTTGACGGAAGCAATACATACATTTAATATTTAACCTGTAAAGTGTCGGAACGCAGACCTATGCGAGTCACAATATGTTTTCTGTTGTGTCTCGTATATCGACAGATAAGAGGTTAGTAAAGATCTCTCTGCATCGATTATAACGTATTACAGAAACTCAATACAACTAATGTTACGAACAGATCTTAGCTTAATCTTGGTTTAATTAATTTCGGCTTTAAGGGACTTCATATTTAGCAGAGATCGCTTTTTAAACTTAAATCTGCAATCTGTCTGTCAACCGAGGAGATTACGGCAAATCCCTCCCTCTCATGTAAAAAAGGCTCATAGTGTAGCAACGGATTGTCAGTCTTTATATATATATATGATTATACTGTTCATAGTGTTCATGACTATGAGCTCCAGCATAGCTTGAAACTACTCGAGTTACAACGTCTGACAGTTACGTAAGTAAGTAAAATATAATTAATTTAATATATAAATACATATATTGAAAAATATTTGTGCGTTGTATATGTTGTGTAGCCGATAATATTATAATGGTGCTTAAGTGACGGGTTGTTAGTTGTCACTATATAATAAATATATATATATATACAAAATAATATGTCAAAATGTACCAATATTAATTATGTAAGGGCACTTAACTTCTCCAGTTTTATGGGTGTCATAGACAGTGATGGCTTACCATCAGGTGATTCGTTTGTGCGTTTACTGACCTATACCATATATAAATGTGTTTCCTTATTGGTTCTATAATGAAGTCTCAAAGAAAATAGCTTGGTGAATACGACTTTATGAATATAAATCAAAACAATAAAACTGTAATTAAACATTTTGGTATATTATAACATGCTAGCGTCTTAAGCAAATAAAATTGTATATAAAAATCAACATTTAATTAAAGTTATATAAGAAATATTATTATATTCCCCCGTGGCAACTAACAAATCCGTCGCCGTTTTCAATATATACCCATCCTGGCTCAAATCAGTATAGGAGCGTGCCTCATCCGGGGATTGAACCCCGTCGCTTCCGAAGCTCTCAGAACAGACAATACTTAAATAGTTGGTATATGTATGTATTAGGTTGTGTATAAACTGACAGACGAGTTTTATGTATATTTTGGTTTTATGTAGGGTGAATAATTGTCACACGCGGTTTTATGGTTTCATTAAGATATTGTCCATTGAAGCCTATGTCTGCCAGAGTCTGTGTTTCCTGAAGGGTATAACTTAAGCGTCTTCAAGGCCCGAATAAATAGGTTGCCTGTGCTTGTGTGTTCGTGTTCCATTCGTTTATAAATACACAATTTCATATTTTTTCTAAACAAATCAAATCCACACACGGAACAATAATTTTTAGATCACACAAAGCTTTGTTCTGAGTGGGAATCGAACTCACGACACGTTGCACGGCAGCCACCTGGCCATCCAACCGACCGTGCTGTGACGTAAAGTTAAATATATCAGTCGTTAGCTGAAAAGAATTAATTGTTCACCACACATTAATTTGACTGACCACTTAAATAATTATATTTTTATTAAGTTCAAATTTGATATACACACTAAACCTTTAATTTTATACCTGTCTGTATGTTTATGTACAGCCTCCCAAACATATGACAAACTTGTAATAAGTTCCTGCAAACTTAGCCACTTTGACTATCTATAAACTCACTATGTAGTATAAAACAATGTCACTTTCTCCTGTCTGTCCCCATGTATGCTTAGATCTATGAAACTACGCAACGGATTTTTATGAGGTTTTTTTATTGAGTGATTCAAGAGGAAGGTTTATATATAAACTAATGCATTGGTATTAATTGGAACTTATTGTGCCCGATATATGGTAATAGGGTCACTCCCTAAATGGAATGAATTGTAGTCGGCGGTATTTCAGTACCGATACAACCTTTCCTCTAGTGTTCCGTAGGCGTCGGAAGAATGAGACGGAGCTCTGAGTTTGTTTCGGCATTACTTCTCAGAATAGTCAGTTAGAAAATGTTGGCCTCATCGTTCGCGCAATAAAAATGATGAATGAATGTAAAACTTCTTTTTCTTTCTTTTTCTATTTGCAGTAATCAATTCACTTGTTTCACTTGTGGATCCGTCTGCTCGTTTACCGGCTATATAGGAATTTCATAACGTAAGTTGTGAAAGTTACATTTTAAAAGGTGCATCTCTGTATAGCAAAAATTATAGATAGTTATCTTGGCTAAGAGTGCTGTACATACCACTTTATATAAGTAGGCGATATGTTATTAGGGATGGACTCGCGACCACTGAAAGTAGTACAAAATAAAATTATATATATGTTATATAAATACTGAATGTGATGCAATATAACAACCCTATGTATATGTAAATAAAGACGTTTTTACAATGGCATGGACCATTTGTTAATGAATTACTTGTGTAATATGATTTTATGTGAAATTTATTATTTGTATTTTACTTGCCAAATTAAATGTATTTTACCTGTAAAATGGGCAATCAGAACAATTGCTATGTAGATGGATTAATATTTGAACTGTCGTACTCAGTCATTTAATAGTTACTTAAACCCAGTCTTCAGCAATGGTTTTCGCAACAAATTCGTTACTATGGAATCGTTTAAGTAATCATTTAATGGCTTTGTAAAGTATTTTTACAATAATTGAGATTATTTTAATTTGTTAGCTCTGAGCCCATCCCGAGACCTAAATATAGTAGCAAAATCGTATATTTGGCCTAAATATTACGTATAATTATTATATATAGTATAAATAATTATATATATATATATATATTATATAGTATAAATAATTATATATATATATATATATATATAGTAGGAAATTAGATTATAAGTGAAGACCATCTGTGAATAAATTGTAAATATTATATTAAATGGATAGCAATTCATATATACAGTTTGTTATTGTTTTATTGATTATAAATCCCTTATTTCATCGTCATGCGCACAGCCACGTACTGTCCACTGCCTCCCACAGTCCTCCCCCAACGACTGCTCATCGCGAGGTCAGAACTAGTCTAAAGCGACCTGTATCCCTGTATCCCTGTATTCCCCATGGTAGACTAAAATTTCAATTCTTTATGTATTGGAAAAACAACAGTCACACATGGCAAACAAATAGTGGCAAAACATGTAACACCAGAAAGCCAACTACAGGTTTTCATGGATAGATATTACCTGTACTATTCAAATCAAATCATTTATTCGGTAAACTGGGTAAATTACATTAAGTTGTTAGCAGTTAAGTAGGTAGACTGGTACAGTTCCGACCATATTACAATATCATAATATTGTTCGAAGAAAAATTAATACACTACCTCCTATAAAAATTCAAACTTCCAACATAATTATTGTTACTTCAGTGAAAACTATGTTTAAAAAAACCGACTTCCAAAAAACTAATAACAAACAAAAAGTCAAAACTAAAAAGAATAACTATCATTAGTACTGATAGGTAATCCACCCACTGAGGTTAGAAGTCGGCGTCATAAGTTGTATACAAAATTATTCATTAAAACTTTAATAGATACCTAATTTACAATCTTGTGGCCATTAAGTTACTTATCATTAGATATGATATGAGACCAAGCACAAAGTTAATTTATTTATTTATTTAATATGCTTCATGCACAAAATGTACAAAAAGGTGGACTTAATGCCGCAGGCATTTTCTACCAGTCTGACCTTTGGGTGATGCAGAGAAGAGTAAATGGTAAGTGCAAGAGGCAAGCGGTGATTTTATTTAACAATGAAAGATAAACTAATATATTTCGGAGATATACATACATAAATAAATTTAATTATAATGTATACCTACACATGAGTACAATATGCCTTCATACATACATATATACATAATATATAAATATATACTTGCTTACTATACTAGTACACAGTGGATAGTTAGCGCGATGATTCAGCCAACCTCTTTAGGAAAAGCTCACGTACTTTCTGCTTAAAAGTTAGTCGAGTTGAGACCATCCTGACATCCAGGGGGAGCGCATTCCACAGAAAAATTGCCTGTACGAAAAAGGATGAATGTAAGAAGTCAGTGCGATGAGTGGGACATTGGAGAAGACGGTTGTGAGAAGAACGAAGATTTTTACTGTGGTTTGCGCATAAGTATTGAAAGTAAGGGGATAGATAACTGGGTGAAGAAGGTGAAGAAAGAAAGGAGAATAGAGTGGTTAGCGCCCTTTGCTCCCTGCGCTGGCGTATGGGCAGCCACTTTAGTTGCAACCGATGTGCAGAAACATGAGTATTTACGCAGGTTGAAAACGAATCGGATGCAGTTATTTAGAAGTCGGTCGAGCTTATTGAAGAGATCTGCATTCAGGTCGTAGTAAAGTCTGATTTTTAATTCGAGTCAGTAAAATAAATAGCATAGATTTATAAATATCTCATCATATCAGTGGTAAAATGACAGGGGCAACTGTCACTTTCACAAAAAAGGGTGACCCACTACAATAGTGATGTTCCACAATCGACCGACTTCGAAGTTTAGTCATGATTTATTTTACTCTTCCACAGCATAGCGTTCGTAATTCGATTTGTGGGATTTTACAATCTCTATTAAACTGTCAAACACCAAGCGGTCACCGGTGACCGCAACCTATTGTTCTATAATTGTGTCTATAATGACGGTACTCGACGAGTTAATTCAGTTTTTATCATCCTAGGTTGAAATTGAATATTTTTTTCATTCAACCATTGAATTATATCATCTTTCCGCCAGTTTGAAGTGGTGTAGTGTCTATTAGGTTTATTCAGTTAATAAAACCAACGCACTAACGTTATAAATAAACTATATTAAAAATAAGAAATGAATATCAATAATTATACAAAGCGACAAGAGATTTTCGTGATTTCGAATTTCGATGCGCGCGCGATCGCTAGCCGTGGCGGAGTGTGTGGGCGAGCGAGGGGTCGCGTGCGGGTTGAGCGCGGGGAGGCGACGGCGACGACAGCGCTCGATGTGTCGAGCGGGCGGCTCCGCGAACACGCGAGGCGTCCGAGTCCATCAACGCGGGCCGGGGCTCCGCTAGCGGCCGGGCCGTGTGTAGGTATAGCTAAGGGTGTGTGTACAAGCGTGCGGAAGCATAATGCCGTGTATAAATGTTGTAAAGTGTTATGTTATGAATGTGAGTGTATGTGTATGTATGTTTTATGTAAGTATTTGTTATGTATATTATCTTGTACCTTAGCTATATCCTACAGTGGGGATACGCTCGACTTTTCTAGAATGATACGGTGCGTTATCTAGTACCAGCACCGCATTTGGCCTTAAATTTGGCAAAATAGTTTTAAGCCAGTCCTCGAAACACTTTGAGTTCATTTCTTGAAATAAATATGAATAATATATATTTTATTTAAATAAATGAATGTATTCTAGACTAACTTTTAATTCTCGATTTAAAAATCTCGATTTTCCACATCACTATTTATTTGAGACCCTATTTTTTTAAAACCGTGCAACACTGGAAATGTCATTTTACTGACTCGAATTAAAAATCAGACTATAGCAGACATCAGCATAATCGATGATAGGGAAAACCAAGGCTTGCACCAACATGGCCTTCGTAGCGGGAGGAAGCAAATTTTTTACGCGATATCAGAGCACGCAATGATCCAGTAACCCCCCTGCATACATTTGTGATTTGAGCATGCCACTTTCAATTGCAGTCAATATGTAAACCCAGATTTTTGACGTCAGTACCAAACGGAATTACTGCACCATCAAAGAGCACGGCTGGTAATGATGCTCGGTCTATTCCACCCAGCGTACGGGAGCTACCTATTATAATAGCCTGGCATTTGCCGGGATTAACTGATATACCGAATCTCTCGGACCAGTTCTTGATGGATACTAGGTCACCGTTCATCTCCGAGCTCGCATCAGAGAGTATGTCAACACTGGCCTGACAGTACAGTTGCAAATCGTCAGCGTATAGATGGTACGCACACTGAAGTTCAGAAGTAATGAGAATAATGAAGATAGAGAATAAAAGAGGTGATAGTATGCCGCCTTGAGGAACACCAGCCGTTAATTCGCGCCAACCCGATGAAGTATCATCAAGCTTGACAGACTGCTGGCGGGCCCGAAGATAAGATGAAAACCAGTTCAATGATTTGTCAGAGATCGTTAGATGGGAAAGGATGGCTAAAAGGATGTCGTGACTGACCATATTGAAGGCGTTCGAGAAGTCAACTAAAACCAAAACTGTGGCTCTAGTGCTCTCGAAACCAGTTCTAATATCGCCAGTCACCTTAAGGAGAGCGGAAACCGTGCTGTGGCCCGGCCTGAAACCAGATTGAAGGGGACTTATGAGCGAATTTTTGTAAATAAAGTCACCCAGTTGTTTGTGGACACAGGCCTCAAGCACTTTGGAAAGGAAAGGAAGTATGGAGATGGGACGGAAATGAGTGGGAAGAGAGGGATTAGAGATTTTAGGAAGAGGTCGAACAAAGGCCCTGCGCCAGAGGGATGGAAAGGTTCCTGAAAAAGAGAAAAATTTACTAAATGGGTTATTGCTGGTAAGATGTGATCTAGTATAGTTATGATCATGTCTCGAGAGATATTATCACATCCTACAGCTTTGGATTTTATGGATAGGATAATCTTTCCGACCTTCGCCAATTGAACCCGTGTGAAGCAGAAAGGATCAGAAATATTGGGACGCGCCAGACCAGCTATGTACGACAAGGTTTGTTCTTTCATTAGACGATCCATAACAGGGACGGTAGCGAAATGGTTGTTAAGATCGTCCAATCCAATTGTGCTGGGTAGGTCTGGATATTGCGTTTTGCCGATGCCTAGAGTTCCAAGGAATTTCCAGATATCGGCAGAAGAAGAGGAAGATATGTTTTCAAGAACGTGGCGGCGTTTAGCGTCACGTACCATCTGGTTACATCTGTTTCTCGCGATCTTAAAGGCAGCCCAGTTATCCTCCGTACGATCTCTTCGATGCTTGCGAAACGCGCGGTCACGCGACGTCGCATCGCCATTCTAATACCAGGCTTCATCCACGGAGCCGGTGGTCGTTTAATCTTAACTTTCTTGATGGGAGCATGAAGATCATACACGCTAGTTATCACCGCGTTAAAGTACGCAATTTTATCATCCACTGAAGATGCTTCCATCAGTGGCTCCCAGTTGATCAAGGACGCGTCTTTCTGGAGTTTAGATTTGTCCATCCGCGCGAAGCAACGCCGGTACAACACCTTGGGTCTCACCTTAGGCGGTTTTAGGATATAGGACAAGAAAATCATGTCATGGTGAGAGAAACCCGGAGCGTCGTGTTGTCCATGACAAGAAACGAGAGAGGGATTGGAAATGAGGATAAGATCGAGCCAGGAGTCTTCGCCGACTGTAGTGTGGTGAGTGGGGTTAAGCGGTAACAGCTGCAAGCTCGCTGACTCGATTATATGCAGGAGTTTGCGGGAACGAGGAGAGGCGTGGGACATAAGGTTGGTGTTAAAATCGCCCATGATTATGTGGTGAGTGTACTCGGAACCCAATGATTCAAGAACTGATTCGAAGTCAGTGAAATAATCATTAGTAGAAGGACAATAGACAACACCTAACACAACTTTCCCCCCCCCGGCTACAAACTTCAAGAAAAAGATACTCCGCAGGACAATTGGGAGAAGAAGAAGAGAGCACCTTGTAAGAAAACTCACTACGGAGATATATACCTACCCCACCCCCTCTTTTAACAGTCCAGTCGTTCCGTATAAGAATATAACCTGGAAGGGAGTAGGTTGTTGACAACAATTGTGGTTTGAGCCAGGTTGCAGATATCAGGATGGCGTGGACGTTGCTGTTGTTGAATGCATCAAAAAGTTCGTTGTGGTGGCTAGGAATGCTTTGCGCGTTTGCAAAGTTGTTTCTGTATACCGTTGAGGAGTTCCCTTAACAATTACACTGCATCATCAGACCCTTAATGACAGCCCCACACTATCTAGGTGTAAAGTCCTCTTCAATACAAATGAATCAAGCCCAAATACAAGGTAGTTAATATAAAACCGCTGAGGAGTTCTCTCGACTGTCTGTCGGCTTCATCATCAGGTCGACTCCAGACCCTTATCAAATTGTAATGTTTTAAAAATGTGTTAGGTTATAGATGCAGAGTATAATATTTTTATACATAAATACTTTAGTTCCTTTAAGTTTTGTTATGCAGAGTATATTTTTATATAATGGCAACACTTGCTAAATGATGTTCGTAATTAAAATGCTTGCTAGATATTATTAAAAAATATTATTTTGTATATGTTTTAATAATTTAGTTATTTTTTTTATTTTATTTAAATACTTTTACTATTATTACAAAAATATGAAAGTTTTAGTTAATTAGTAAATTATTTGAGTGAAACTCATTTTTGATGAAGGTTTTTGTAGAATATGGCAATGTTAGATATTACACACTTTTGGCGGGAATTGAAAAAGTTCGGTCGATGGTTTCGGCTTAAATTGTAAAATTATAATATATAAGTAATTGAAGGTCGTTACGAGTCTTATTTCCTGACCCTAATAAGTCAGAAGTGGGATAACGAGAAAAATGTATATTTTCTTGACACGCTCACAGAAGTGGAAAGTAAGTAACGAAATTTTTTTTTCTTCCCATCATTGTTTTATTTCCTTTTATTAGAATGGCGGTCAAATCTTAATTTTAATTTATAGAATGCAATTTTTTTATTGTTGGTTGTCGTATTAGATTTAAATTATCAATTAACTTATGGAGTAAAACAATAACTGTTAGTGTAACAATCATTGTATGTACAAAGGGAGATAAGCAGTGGTTGTATAACGACGATTTGACCTGGGTAAATGTAGATTTTTGTGATGAAATAGTCACATAAATCGGAGTATGTATGTATTATTATAACATTTATTTTTGTTTGTTAGTTCACATTCAGGTTCAGTGAGTGATACCTACCATAAGCTTATTTATTTTATAGCATTAATTAATGGAAAAACAATAACAAGGTTCTATTGTATCTTTTTATTTGACCAATGTGATGACTACCTCGTTAATCTACTAACGCATAGATCTGAACTTTGATTCCCGGATTGGGTAAAATACGATTAGTCTATTTTGTGGTTAAAATGTGACCTGAGTGGGTTGTGTATCTACAGCAATAAGCTTCCCTTACGAGCAATTGAAATGCATAATTTTTAGTAGTGAATAATCACACTGAGCCAAAAGTTTGAAATGTTTACTACTAGATGTCGCTAGTAGACTAAATTCATAATTTCAACAAAGTGTATCTCAGCCTTTTTGGGAATTAAAGGCGTAATATTATGTTCGTGATATATAAAAAGGATATATATTAATATATATTTGTAAGTTTCAGAGTACAATGGACAAAGTTGATCAAAATGCCCGAGGTGAAGGGCCCGATGTGGATGTGACCCGAGGTAAAGGGTCTGACGTTGGTGAAACCCGAGGTAAAGGGTCTGACGTTGGTGTAACCCGAGGTAAAGGGTCTGACGTTGGTGAAACCCGAAGTAAAGGGTCTGACGTTGCTGAAACCCGAGGTAAAGGGTCTGACGTTGGTGTAACCCGAGGTAAAGGGTCTGACGTTGGTGAAACCCGAAGTAAAGGGTCTGACGTTGCTGAAACCCGAGGTAAAGGGTTGGATATTGGTGAAACCCGCGGTAAAGGGTTAGAGATTGGTGAAACCCGAGGTAAAGGGTTGGATATTGGTAAAACCCATGGTGAAGGGTTAGAGATTGGTGAAACCCGCGGTAAAGGGTTAGAGATTGGTGAAACCCGCGGTAAAGGGTCCAATCGCAATGATACCCAAGGTAAAGGGTTAGAGTTTGCCGGTCGCGTGTCCAGTCAAGGTGAAGACTTGGTATACGCACTGGTAGGTGGATTGGAAACTTCTGATATGGTGCGAAGTTCCATGTTAGGCACACATGGTGGTACGGAAATTAAGGAACGTCGAGATCAGCTTACGACGAGAACTTCTAAACGTACATCGCGCACGTTAAGTAAACGTCAGTACTGCACACCTTCGGAATCGAGTGATGAGTCGCCACCACCGAGGAGAAAACGAGGAACAAGAGAGGAGAGAACTGAACGTAATTTAATGGATAAATTCTTAAATATATTAGATAAGTTAAAACACTCAGATAAACCTAAAATGTCCTTTGATAAGAACGTAATACCGGAGTTCGACCCTATGTCTAAAGAGCAAAATATCTTAACGTGGTTAACAAAAGTCGAAGAATGTGCCGAAATTTATGGCTGGCAAGAGAAGGAAATAATTCATTATTCTTTACCTAAATTAACTGGAGTAGCTAAAACGTGGTATCAGGGTCTAACTTCGATATTACATACTTGGTCTGAATGGAAAAGGAAACTTATCGATTCTTTTCCATGTCGAGAGGATTATGCTGAACTTCTTACTAATATGTTAGCTAAAAAAGCTAGATATGGGGAGTCATTAGAGCATTACTTTTACGAGAAAAATAATTTATTAAACCGATGTAATATATCTGGTAGACAGGCTGTGGATTGTCTCTTGCATGGTGTTGAGGATCGTGCTGTTAAGGTTAGCGCACAAGCAGCCCAGTTTAAAGAACCAGAACAGGTACTTAAATATTTTAGAACTGTTAAAAGCGGCCACAGTAGAGACTCTACTTACACATACGAACGTCGGTTTAGAAGCAACATAAACCGCCCAGGGCCAGCGAAATCAGGTACGAGTACTTATAATTCAAATGTAAGGTGTTTTAATTGCGACGAGTTGGGTCACCCAAGTCGTTTATGTGACAAGCCTCCTGTAAAATGTACAGTATGTGATAAATTTGGACACCGAAGCGATAAATGTTACAGGAATAATAATAATAAAGATCAACCTGCGGTTAAAGAACATAAACAGGTCTCTGAAGTTAGCGTAGAGGATTCAGGTTTAAGTAAGTATATTATGGACATCAAAATTAATGGCTCAATAATATCGTGTCATGTTGACCTTGGTAGTCAATGTTCTCTTATAAGAATGAGTGTTGCTAAATCACTCAATCTACAAATAAAAATACACTCAAACTTACCTTTACTTCGAGGTATAGGCGCAAACTTGGTTTCCCCAATAGGAGTCGTCCTGGCCGCTGTCGAAGTCCAGAGCTTAATCGAGACTATAGATTTATATGTTGTAGAGGATTATGTCCTGCTGCACCCCATTTTACTGGGACATTCTTTTACAGAAAAACCTAATGTATTAATAATTAAAACGCCCAATGAAATTCAGTTTCAAAGGATGCCACCAAACAAATTAAACGTAATAGTAGATAATGATACCGATATTCCTGAGAATACACTACGCACAATCGTAATTCGCACTGACATGGACTTGGATTGTGATATATATGTCAATGGTACGCTACTTGGCCCTGAAGGTAAAGAGTATTATATATTTCCCGGTCAGTATGAGATCAAAAACGGACGTGGTGCAATTCTAATCTACAATTTATCATCTACTCCAATCTATTTTGTCAAAGGCACTCTGTTAACTAGATCTCTTCAAAAAAACTCTTTGCCTTTAACGAGAACATTAAATTCTTTTAGCGTTAGTTTCAATGATTTGGAAATGACGAACTCTGTGAATTGTGATCCTAACTTAGATGAAAATCAGCGGCAACGTTTACAAGGTTTGCTAGCAAAGTTTAGTGGTTGCTTCTCCAGCGGATTACATGATTTAGGATATACTCAAGTAACTGAGATGATAATTGAACTTACTGACACAGATCCGGTAGTGTATCGTCCGTACCGCATGTCGTATGCTGAAAGGTCTATGGTAAGGGACATGGTGAAAGAGATGCTTGACAGTGATATAATCAGAGAGTCTTCTTCACCTTACGCAAGTCCAATAGTTATGGTACAAAAGAAAACAGGTGAGAAACGTTTATGTGTTGACTATCGAACTCTCAACAGAAAAACTAAAAAAGACCACTATCCTTTACCCCGTGTGGAAGATCAACTCGATTTATTAGCAGGTAATACTTTATTCACGTCTTTAGATTTAGCCTCAGGGTATTATCAAATAGCTATATCAGAAGACTCCCGTTCAAAGACTGCCTTTGTAACACCTGATGGGCAATATGAGTACAACAGAATGCCATTTGGTCTGGTGAATGCGCCATCAGTATTTCAACGCACAATAAATAAAATTCTCCTAGAAGCGAAAATTAAATATGCTATCATCTACATGGACGACATTCTCATTCCCTCCAAAGATTTTGAAGAAGGTATACAACGTTTAGAAGAGGTATTACAACTTCTCAAAAAGGGTGGTTTAACGCTAAAATTGAGTAAGTGCCACTTTTTCCATAGCTCGATAGACTTTTTAGGTTTTGATGTAAGCGCTAATGGTATCAGGCCTGGTTATCGAAAAACAGAAGCCGTTTCCAAGTTTCCCACTCCTAAGAATCAACATGACGTGCGACAATATCTTGGTCTTTCCGGCTTCTTTAGAAGATTTATCAAAGGTTACGCCGTAATTACAGCACCATTAACAGATTTATTAAAGAAAAACGCTCCGTGGATTTGGGGTAAGGAACAAGAAAAAGCATTTACCGAAATAAAACAATTGTTGGTAAGTAGGCCCTTACTCGCTCTCTATGACCCAAAGGCCCAAACGGAGTTGAATACCGACGCCTGTAAGGAGGGCTTAGCAGGTATATTGCTTCAACACGATAAATTTAATGTACTAAAGCCAGTTTCTTACTTCAGCCGGAAAACGACTATAGACGAGCGTAAGATGCATTCTTATGAACTCGAAACGCTAGCCATAATAGCCTCTATCAGCCGTTTTAGAGTCTATTTGGTGGGTATACCGTTTAAAATTTTAACTGATTGCAACGCATTGAGGTCTACACTAGTGAAACGAGATCTCATACCTCGTATAGCACGCTGGTGGGTATTACTTCAAGAATTCGACTGCACTATTGAATATCGCCCTGGAGCCCGAATGGCGCATGCAGATGCGCTTAGTAGGAATGCAGTAGATGACCCCGTAAGTGAGCAACATATTTTGGATGTTTTACAAATACAACAAACAGACCAGAACTGGATCTCTACTGTTCAGTCCACCGACGATGAGGTGAAGAAAATCAAAGAAATTTTATTAGACCCCACCACTGTCGAAGCAGTTGAGATTCATAAGAATTACAAACTTAAAAGTGATAGAGTTTACCGCATAGTAGGAGAAGACTTAAAATGGTTTGTACCACGAGCTGTACGATGGCAAATTCTGAAATTGAACCACGACGATGTTGGTCATTGTGGGTTTGAAAAAACACTGAATCGTATTAAAGAGCATTACTGGTTTCGAAAAATGCGACGATTTGTAAAAAAGTATGTTTCTTCTTGTCTCGAATGCGCTCATCACAAAACGCCTGGTGGTAAACAGGAAGGTGAGTTACATCCCATCGAAAAGGTCAGTACGCCATTTCATACAATTCACGCAGACCACTTGGGACCATTTGTAAAAAGCAAGAAGGGAAACTGTTATCTACTGGTCATTGTTGATGGCTTCACAAAGTATATAAGTATCAATCCAGTGAAGAATACTAAATCCATCACTACAATTAAGGTAATTAAACAATATATTAGTTATTTTGGCGTCCCCACTCGCCTCATTACCGACAGAGGTACAAGTTTTACCAGTCAAACATTTAAGGACTTTGTGAAATCCTATGGCATTAGGCATGTTCAAAATGCCGTGGCAACACCTAGGGCAAATGGACAAGTTGAAAGATTTAATAGAACCGTTCTAGACGCATTAGCAACTTCAAATCATGGTGGTGACGAGAAAACTTGGGATGACAATGTCTACGATATTCAGGTTGGTATTAACACCACAAGACATAAAACAACTATGAAAAGCCCTTCGGAGCTATTGTTTGGCTTCAATATAACTAGTAGAACAGAAGGTAAATTAAGTGACATTATAAACGAGACTCTGAATCGAATGCCAGTGGAAGATTTAGAAGAAGTGCGACAAGAAGCGGGCAATAAGATTAAGGAGCAACAGGTAAAGGATGCTATTAATTACAATAAACACAGAAAGGCCCCGACTACATATAAAGAGGGTGACTTGGTGCGAGTAGAAAGGCAGGTTCCACATGATGGTAAGTCACAAAAACTTGTTAATAAGTACCAGGGTCCGTATCGCATAAAAATAATGCTCCCAAATGACCGATTTATTATAGAGGACACACCGTTAACTCGTAAACAAGGAAAAAAGTACGAAAATATTGTAGCTATCGATAAAATCAAACCGTGGATGAATTTCAACAGATATTCGGAATCTGAATTATCCGAGGGTGACTCTAGTGAAAAAGAGTAGATAAGTGTCCGAACTAGTTACATTTATTCATTTTATTTTATTTCTCTAACCCATAAATGTACCTAAATGATGTTTAAGTAAGTTAGTTACATGTGTTGTTACTCGATGAATTGCATTCTAACAGTACCTAGGTAGTAATTAAGTCATAACGATACAGTAAACATTAAGATTCCTACATGTAATTGTAACAGTCATTTATATTATTTTAGTTCAATCGCGAGAGGACTCGCTTTTAACAGGATGGCCGAACTGTTAGGTTATAGATGCAGAGTATAATATTTTTATACATAAATACTTTAGTTCCTTTAAGTTTTGTTATGCAGAGTATATTTTTATATAATGGCAACACTTGCTAAATGATGTTCGTAATTAAAATGCTTGCTAGATATTATTAAAAAATATTATTTTGTAGATGTTTTAATAATTTAGTTTTTTTTTTTATTTTATTTAAATACTTTTACTATTATTACAAAAATATGAAAGTTTTAGTTAATTAGTAAATTATTTGAGTGAAACTCATTTTTGATGAAGGTTTTTGTAGAATATGGCAATGTTAGATATTACACACTTTTGGCGGGAATTGAAAAAGTTCGGTCGATGGTTTCGGCTTAAATTGTAAAATTATAATATATAAGTAATTGAAGGTCGTTACGAGTCTTATTTCCTGACCCTAATAAATGCTAATTGAAAAACTTAATAGACGCATTACTCGCCCCTAGACTTTTGGAATGTTTCCCTCGGTTTCCCTAGGATCCCATCATTAGATCCTGACCTTGCCGATATGGGACCTCGGAGTAGTAGTAGTGGATACCTGGAGTATGCTCCAGGTAGCTTATAAGTGCAGTACAAAATCTTGAGCGTTATTGCCTGCCTGAAATCTTTAGAGACCCTCATAATAAAGCCAAGCGCCCTATATGCCTTATCAACTATCTCCTCAATATGGTTATCAAACAAAAGTTTACGGTCATGGTAAATGCCGAAGGCCCTCACTACATCGCTTCTGGGTATCACCTGCTGCACCACAAGTTGTTGGCAATGTACTACGTTTACGACTATATGTAATAACTGAATACTTCGTAGGATTCAGGTCCAGGGTGCTTACTCTTGAAGTCAATCTCAATGTCAATGCAATTTCAATCCAATAAAATAACATAACATGACATCACGCCTTTTATCTCCGAAGGGGTAGGCAGAGGTGCACATTATGCCATTAGTATAATGTAACACCCACTTTTCACTATTTATGTTATGAGTCCCATGTAATAGGGGGTGAGCCTATTGCCATGACTCCGTGCTACTACTGAGATTTTTTTTAAACCCAGTAATAATTTGCACGACCCGGGAATCGAACCCGAGACCTCTTGCCCGGCAGTCGCACTTGCAATCACCCGACCAACGAGGCAGTTTCAATCAAATAAAATCTCTATAATTATTAAATGCCAAAACTATACAACCACAATCGTAGCTGTTAAAATAGCATTCAGGGTACGGAATATAAATCTAAACTATTCTAACTCAATACCATTTAGTTAATTCAATATCCGCGCAATACGGATGCAATGGGCGCTAGTGTTGCAACTCAAGAGTACTAAATTTCACAATAGGTACCAATGTCGACCGATCGGAATTGGATTCAAGAGTAAGCCCCCTATTTGTTACGTTGAAAATATTCAGATGAGTATTACGAATAGAATAGGAATAGATTATAGTTTCGAATAGGCTACATTATTTATCCGAGACACAGGTACGCGGGCGAAGATCCACTACCCATGGGAATGTTTTGCAATGACAGTAGATTTTTATGTACAAATAGTAGAAAGGGAGTTAAGGTAGTACTACCATATCTCCCTTTCTACATACTGCTGAGACTTGCTTATAGTTCTTCATCAAATTCTTCAGACCTTCGATTTTTGACATCAAGTTACCACTTCATTTGAATATTTTTTGTAAGATAACACATGTCAATGTCTGAGAGTTCGGTTGGGCTCTTGTGGTTTCTAAAACTCTAAGTAGTCACCGTCACCAGGTATTCCAGATCTTCGATTATCCTAGTTTGTATACTTTTTACCTTATGTAGCTATTAATTAAACCCTAACTCTACCAAATTTCATATCAGCTCTCGGAGTTTATGGGAAGTACCAGTTCTGTTTTGTTTGATGATCATGAGTGAGTGAACTCATTTTTTGGAGCTAAATGACCTACAGACTTGAAATTTTGGATTTTAAGAATGTGATTATAGCTTACTGGATGACGAAAATTTCTGTGTTCTGGTGTTATTCAGAGGTTCTCAAATAGGGGCCTGTTAATGCGGTGAAATAGTTCCAGTAAAGCATATAGCACGGCAGTATTTGCTTCGCGCTCGACTTGGCGGCAGATGTCAATCCTAGAGTGGGGCAACATTTTTTTATAATTGGAGAATAACAAGCGAGATAATATATGAAACGACAAGGATTGTAAAAATAAAACAAAACAACATATAAACTTCATATTTAAATTTATTTCAAAATTCAATACAATATGTGTCATGATGTAACCAATGAAATGTTGATAACTATCTCCGGGGCGACAACACGAGTCGACAAACATACCAATAAATTATAACATTCGTGAGACATACTCAATTAATTATTGTTTTCGACTTACTCACGTAACTGTTTGGCGACGAACGCTCATGAATGAACCTCTAGCATGGCTTGTAACTAGTTCCTCATCCAACAGCTACATGACTAGGTCGAAAAACAGTAACAAAATTTAACTTTAGACAGGTACAGTGATCGGACAAACAGGACCTTTTGTGAGGAGGAGAAAATCATTATATGACTCCTCCCGCCATGGATGAGGCGGGAGTATCAGACTTTTACTGACTAAACACCACCCCATTTATACTCCTGCATAAAGCCGGAGACACGGTAACCCGCTACATCGTTCGTAGCTCCGCGACTAACTAGACGTAACACCACATTAGTGTCGCGAAAAACCTAACTGGTAGCCGGGGCTTCGGCTCGACGTGCAGGAGAAGGAACGGGGTGGTTTTTAGTCAGTAAGAGTCTGACACTCCCTTCCGCCTCACCCAAGGGGAGCAGTCATTCGACGATTTTCCCCACTTAAAAAAAAAAACACCATATTAGTGCCATCTTATGACCAAAAACTATAACTTTCATTGTCACGGCGAGAAATCGAGCTAGTCAATACCAGTATATCATTGTCCCATTTCGTGTGATCTTCCAAGACATTCAAAGGTCAAATTATACTGGCTGTAAATAGCTTGATGTTGCACCGTGCCCCAATCTGTCGACTCGATATAATTGTCATTTTTACAAATAACTATACATATTATTATATACATAACTATGTTATATGTAGAGCGATACACAGCCGTGCTAAATTCAATCTTATATCTTTGTTTTAAGTTACATAATCGTGTACTTTAATATCTGCAAGCTATTATGTAAATTGTAGCTTACTATTTTAATGTCATAATGAATATTATGAAAGAAATTAATATTTTCAATTTATGTCAAGAGCGATCGATGGATGATTGATTATCAATACTTATCATTCTCTGAATTATAAATATAGTTTGTAATGATACAAAAATTGTTTACGTAACTCCATTTATAATTTAAAGTCGATTCCTTAAATGTTCAAGAGCTTTATTAAATAAATTTGAGTTCCTCAACAAAAAAATAACAAATTCAGTTAAAAAAATTATTAATTGATACATCGATAGAGGAAGATAGAGGAAGTTCTCAGGTAAATAAAAGAACAAAATTTTGCAAAGGATTTCAACAACAACTCATTATGTTTTATAATAACTATCGTGAGACATACTAAATTAACTAAATACCGCGGGTTACTCACGTGAATATAATGAGAGATGCTCAACTTATAATTTATAAACTTATAATTTCTAATTATAAGTTTGTTATTCCCAACCTGCATTGAGCAAGCGTGGTGATTAATGCTCAAACCTTCTCCGTGAGAAGTGGCTTTTGGTCAACAGTAGGATATTTATTTGATGCAAAAAAAAAGTACGTGTATAATGTAAAAAAAGGTTCGTGAAAACCAAAAAGATATTTAGTTTAGAGGTCTGTTAAAATTTGAGAGAGATTTGTGATATAGGCATTGAATGTTTAATTTTAATCACCATATCGCTCAATAACAAAAAAATATGATCTATACCTCAAATAAATCATTTAAGTCTTAGTTTTTTCTTAAAAAATGGATTTATAGGTGACGGGGTAGACGGTTTCAAGTTCGTTTTGGTGGGTTTCTTAGACCCATCGAACGGTATGTTTGGACTTTGCCTGACACTCTTGTAATAGTCCACTGGTTGTTGCATCGAATTATTCTTCAAAACGAATTTAACTTTCTTAGGCGTACTGAATTGACAGTTTTCAGTTTTTTTGTCAAATTTGTTTATATGCTTCTGAAACTGTTTAACTTTATTGACAACTAGTGTTGGATTTTTAGCTGATTTCGTATTTTTTTCATTTTTATTATTAACATTCTGTGTCGCTACAGATTTATGATTACTTTTTACTTTTTGCGGTTCAGGCTTCTTATTTTTATCTTTCACTAAAACTTCACTGCTTCTGTCAGTTTTCTTATTATTGTTATTTTGGGCTGCATTTACTTTAGTCTTATTATTATCTTTAACTGCACTTTTATCTTTATTTTTTTTACTTTTCTGTTCTAGTTTTTTATTTTTATTATTATCTAGTTTAGTATGTCCGTTTTCTAACTTCTTATTCTTATTATTAGTATTATTTTTATCTGCTACATTATTATCATCCTTGCTAGTCACTGTATCTTGTTTGTCATCGTTATTTCCGTTTAATTTCCGTTGCTTTCCTTCACTGGATGGTTTTCCGTCGTGTTTCCGTTTCTTATTTTCCTTATTATTGTTGATTCCGTTAGTTTTCTGTTTCTTAGCTGCTGGTTCTTTAGTTTCTTCAATTTGCCAGCCGTTCTGTAGAGGAGAATGGTTATTTTAGTTTAAGTCTGTGTTGTTGGACCAATGGTCGCATATGCGACTGACTGCCGGGCAAGCGTTCTCGGGTTTAATTCCCGGGTCGGGCAAAGAATTGCTGGGTTTTAAAAAAATCTCAGTAGTAGCACGGAGTCTGGAATTGTGCCCGGTATGTGGCAATAGGCTCACCCCCTATTACATGGGTGTTACATTGTACAGTGGTATAGTGTACACCTCTGCCTATCCCTTCGGGGATAGAAGGCGTGATGTTATGTTTAAGTTATTATGGATTTTAAGGTATTTTTGAGATTGCCGTTTAAAAGGTCCAAAGGTACTTTCTGGTACACCTGAAGGTATATCACAGAACGCTGCTACTCTATCTGTAGTCCCTTAGTCGGGTATACGATACCCACGTAAAGAGTAAAGGTACTGACAAAATGTATTGTACTCTGCATATAATAGGGACATTTTTTTATGGGACAAACCCGCTTCAACTTCCCAAAACCACTGCAACTCCTGTGCCCCAGGATCTACAGTAGATACAACCATGAAAACACCGGAACACTGAAGTCCGGCGCGTCCCAGGGACATGGACAACTATCTTGGTTCCCGCAACGAAGTGAATCAGAAGATATTTAAAAGGAGAAGAAGAAAAAACTATGGTTTCCACTTCCCTCGGTGAATTACTGCAGGAGACAGAATGTATTAAGCCTAAAGGCACAAAAAGAGACTATACAACTGGGATAATAGGGACATATAAATATAAGGATATACTTACAGGAGCAGTGTTGCTGAGCTTCTGGTTGGCTGTGTCGAGTTCCTCCACGATGGAGGCCCCTGACCGACTCTTGGCTAGTAATCGCTTGCGGTGCTTGCGACTTAGACCTAAAGGAAGGCATGGATTTATGATGTCATGACTTAGATACACTATACTTCTATCTTTGATTTATTTATTTTATTGAATTTGTCGTCTGTGAAACAATTGTCGATTGCGTCTAACTAAGAGGACAGAACATTTGTGTATGTTTTCGTATCTACAAAAAAATAACATTCATTTACACGTACTGTTAGTAAAATGTAAAGGAATTCAAAGTGCTGTTACAGACCGAACACAATTTTATACTTTTTATATAAATAACTAGCTTCTGCCCGCGATTTCGTACGCGCAACCCTATTTTCTCCCATTCCCGTAGCATTTCCAGGATTTGGATTTATATCGGTCATAAGAACCTTCTCCTAATAATAACGAATACAACAAAAAATAATTAGTGAAATCGGTCCAGCCGTTCACCGTTCAAGGGAAAAAGAGATTTATTTTTATATATACAAGGTGTTGTTTTAAAGCCGCGTCATTTTCTAGGAGGTAACTCGGCTGTCGATTCTAAGTCCAAATCAATAAAAAAATTGTAAGTAAATATTTTTCATTTTTCTGTAAATTACGGAAATCCGTAAGTGCGAACTACACGCCGCCGTCTTGTAACTAGCTTTATAACGCGGCCCAACACACACAAACTCAAACAGGTAATTGATATTATTCCTAATTCCATAAAACTCCAATAAGAAACATTGCTGTCGCTTATTCTGAAATACTGTCGAACTTAAACGATATATTTTAGCCGTATTTTTAACTATTGTCCTGAAACTTTCTCTTACATTGAACCTTTATGACTTCTGTGACATGTTCCCGAGAAATGACACGGCTTTAAAACTACACCTTGTATAGAAAATATTCTTGGACAGAATTATGTCAAATCAATTTCATATCTTCATGACATACCTCTAAGCGCGAGTTCATCGCTAGCAGTGATGAGCTTCTTCTCTAGCGCGTGCAGAGATTGAACTGCCTTCTTTTGCTTCACAGGGGGGGAGGAGTCCTCCACTACGGGAGGGGGGAGCCGGAGGGGGTAGTCGTTCGCGGCTAGCTTCTCGAAACTGTAATATATATTATAATTTCAGCTTATTTACCTAGATCACCTGATGATAAAGTTATTAAAACACAAATAAATAATACTTATAATATAAACAAGCTACAAAGGGCCCGTCCTCAGATTATTCCTTGTGGAGAGCCACTAGAAGACTGAAATGGCCTGTCAGTGATTCTCCTCCTATAAGAAAATTTAATGGCTCCTCGGCACGGACGGACCGAGAGAAAGCCGAAATCTTCTCGGAATATCTTTCAGAAGTCTTTACTCCTCCATACGAAGGTTCTCCAGCAGGTAAACTAATCACAGTAATTATAACTACTGTTTAAATAATGAGGATGTGGCACAGGCCACATACTGAGCGAGTCTGCGTTACGTCTGCGCACAAACCGACATACTTCTGAATGTCCCACGAAGGAGACAGATTGTAGTAAATTAATAAATAAAAAACGAAAAACACGTTAAGGAGGGGGTCGACGAAGTGTGACATTGTTTGATAAGAGGGAGGGAGGGATCCTAAACTTTGTGATATCACATTTCAAAAAACGATTATAAAACACGAAATATAATTGTAGAGGTATTAATGTTTTTTATTTTGTTTCATTTGGTATTAATGTTTTTTTTTAAGTAATTTAAATAGATATAAAACTGATTTCGGAACCGCTGCTTTCGTTCAATAGTTTTTATACGTACGTAATTCTGCAAAATGTAACGTCACAATAGGGGGAGGGGTCTCACAAATGTGACTAGCTGTGACAAGAACGAGGAGAGGGGCAGAAAACCAAGAAATTCGTGTGACGTAATTTATGGATGACCCCAAAATAGTAACTTGTTCACGTCAATTTTTCCAGAATAAGCAACATGAGTTCGCCTTTTTTCTATTAGACTAGAAGCAACACCGATACAAACAGAAATCAGTATCTTTTAAAGTCTACATAAAATAAACTCATAGTTTTGAAATCACAGATTGTGTCAAAATCTTATCAACTAAGAATGGAGCCTTGAACTTATTACTATCTCATCATCATCATCATTATCATCATCAACAGCCTATAAATGTCCACTGCGCTGACAAAACGCCTCTTCTCACACGGAGAAGGTTTGAGCATTGAACACCACGCTTGCTCAATGCTTACAAATTATAAGCCCAGGTTTCCTCACGATGTTTTCCTTCACCGTTTGTCAGTGGTGTCTAGATAATCTTAGAAAGTACATATAACTCGGAAAAAGTCACATTGGTACTTGCCGTTGGTAGGTTTCGAACCCTCATGCATGAGAAGCGGGCGTCTTAAACCTCCGGGCCTCCACGATATTTATTATTACTACCTACTTAAAGTCATAATTATTGAATGTCTCACCGCTCCAAACATATCCGCACCCTCCGCTGCGTGCTAGCGTGTGTCCTGGCGAGCTCGCCGCGCAGTATGTCGGCTAGCTCGCGCGCCGGGACTGGCAGGCACGGGAGTTCCACGTCTACTCGACCTGCACGGGGGTCTAGCGGCTTTTCTCTGGAAATAAAGAAAGAAAAAACATTTTAACATTGTACTCTTACACTAATAAATAAACCTTGAGGTGTTACAAAGGCAAGCATCATCATCAAACATTTCAATAATATGGATTGTGTGAGAGCCATGCGTCGGCACGAATGGGCCGGCTCGTTGTATCGACGAGTGAGTGAGGTTAACGGAGGCCAAATTACTCCCCCCCCCTGTCCCCAGTCGCCCCAATCCACAAAATCCTAAAAGGCCGGTAACGCACTTGTAACCCCTCCGGTGTTCCAGGTGTCGGAGTCCTTTGTCGAAGTATCTTTGAGTGTCTCAAAGGCGCCATTATGACAGTGTTATTTAACCAAATCAAACAAAATTAGTATAATTTATGTCTTTACATTATTTTATTGTTAGTCGACGCCGATTGCTTACCATTAGGTGATCCGTCTGCTCGTCGACCGACTTATGCTATAAAAAATATGGTAGATGATGATAATAATTTTTATTTGAATCTCTGTCTGATAAATTATTTTAAAACATTAGACACTTTCTTTTTCTTCCTTTTCTTACAGAAACAAATACTTTTGACGATGTTATTGATTTGAGATATTGTGTGACGTCACTTCTATGGTCGTTTTATACGTAGAAGTGACGTTTAGCCCGCACTCCTAAACTTTGAATCAATTCAACCATAATGTTAATAAGGTAATTTCTAACCTGGTTTCCTCATCACCATCACCGTTCTGCTGTTCCTCATCATCGTCTTCTGAGTCTGATACAAGTTCCAGAGCTTCAGGTCCACCTTCCGGGCAACCCATCTGAAATGTTGCAGTATTGTTTAATACGATTGTAGTAGATCGTTAGTTGCAATGCTTGCTACACGAGACGTCCTTGCTTTATTCATGAGCCCCACCGTGTCTCGAAATTAAAGTAATGTTGTGTTGTGTTGAATAGTCTATTTATCAAACTAGCCTATAAACCATCACGCTATGATTAATAGGAGCCGCGGGACTAGTTAGTATAAATATAAGAAGATATGAAAGTTCGTGATCGAGTTTGTGTGTGTGTGATTATTACTCAATCATGACAAAACAGCTAAAGGAATACGGTACTTGCCAACTAGTCAAATTCAATACTTTTTTCGAACTGTCAAAACGACAGTTTTCTATAAATTTTGTACGAGATTGTGTATTGTGACGTCACGTTTTTTTAGCGTCAAATAGCGTACTTATTTGTTAAACATTTGCTGGAAAAATACTAAAATGACGTTGGTCATGAATCAATGAATGAAAGTGTGATTATTTCTTTAATATTTATTTTTTATTGGACAGTCGCAATTATTTTTTTTTTTGTTTTTATAATAACTACCGTGAGACATACTACATTAACTAAAAATCGCAGGTGAGTAACCCGCGATAAGTAAACTAGTAGAGCTTTTCTCAGTATATTCACGTGTGTAACTGGAGATTATTAGTTATTTCATTTTTGATAAAGAAAGGCACCAAATTGGCGTTAAGTCTAGAGTAATTATAATGAGAGCTGACCGCTACCTGGTGCCAGGCGGCGGTGGCGCCCGAGTACCGCAGGCCGGGCCCGTCACTTGTAGTGAATGTATCAGAGAGCTAGACCTGGTGCCAGGCGGCGGTGGCGCCCGAGTACCGCAGGCCGGGCCCGTCACTTGTAGTGAATGTATCAGAGAGCTAGACCTGGTGCCAGGCGGCGGTGGCGCCCGAGTACCGCAGGCCGGGCCCGTCAATTGTAGTGAATGTATAAGAGAGCTAGACCTGGTGCCAGGCGGCGGTGGCGCCCGAGTACCGCAGGCCGGGCCCGTCAATTGTAGTGAATGTATAAGAGAGCTAGACCTGGTGCCAGGCGGCGGTGGCGCCCGAGTACCGCAGGCCGGGCCCGTCACTTGTAGTGAATGTATCAGAGAGCTAGACCTGGTGCCAGGCGGCGGTGGCGCCCGAGTACCGCAGGCCGGGCCCGTCACTTGTAGTGAATGTATCAGAGAGCTAGACCTGGTGCCAGGCGGCGGTGGCGCCCGAGTACCGCAGGCCGGGCCCGTCACTTGTAGTGAATGTATCAGAGAGCTAGACCTGGTGCCAGGCGGCGGTGGCGCCCGAGTACCGCAGGCCGGGCCCGTCACTTGTAGTGAATGTATCAGAGAGCTAGACCTGGTGCCAGGCGGCGGTGGCGCCCGAGTACCGCAGGCCGGGCCCGTCACTTGTAGTGAATGTATCAGAGAGCTAGACCTGGTGCCAGGCGGCGGTGGCGCCCGAGTACCGCAGGCCGGGCCCGTCACTTGTAGTGAATGTATCAGAGAGCTAGACCTGGTGCCAGGCGGCGGTGGCGCCCGAGTACCGCAGGCCGGGCCCGTCACTTGTAGTGAATGTATCAGAGAGCTAGACCTGGTGCCAGGCGGCGGTGGCGCCCGAGTACCGCAGGCCGGGCCCGTCACTTGTAGTGAATGTATCAGAGAGCTAGACCTGGTGCCAGGCGGCGGTGGCGCCCGAGTACCGCAGGCCGGGCCCGTCACTTGTAGTGAATGTATCAGAGAGCTAGACCTGGTGCCAGGCGGCGGTGGCGCCCGAGTACCGCAGGCCGGGCCCGTCACTTGTAGTGAATGTATCAGAGAGCTAGACCTGGTGCCAGGCGGCGGTGGCGCCCGAGTACCGCAGGCCGGGCCCGTCACTTGTAGTGAATGTATCAGAGAGCTAGACCTGGTGCCAGGCGGCGGTGGCGCCCGAGTACCGCAGGCCGGGCCCGTCACTTGTAGTGAATGTATCAGAGAGCTAGACCTGGTGCCAGGCGGCGGTGGCGCCCGAGTACCGCAGGCCGGGCCCGTCACTTGTAGTGAATGTATCAGAGAGCTAGACCTGGTGCCAGGCGGCGGTGGCGCCCGAGTACCGCAGGCCGGGCCCGTCACTTGTAGTGAATGTATCAGAGAGCTAGACCTGGTGCCAGGCGGCGGTGGCGCCCGAGTACCGCAGGCCGGGCCCGTCACTTGTAGTGAATGTATCAGAGAGCTAGACCTGGTGCCAGGCGGCGGTGGCGCCCGAGTACCGCAGGCCGGGCCCGTCACTTGTAGTGAATGTATCAGAGAGCTAGACCTGGTGCCAGGCGGCGGTGGCGCCCGAGTACCGCAGGCCGGGCCCGTCACTTGTAGTGAATGTATCAGAGAGCTAGACCTGGTGCCAGGCGGCGGTGGCGCCCGAGTACCGCAGGCCGGGCCCGTCACTTGTAGTGAATGTATCAGAGAGCTAGACCTGGTGCCAGGCGGCGGTGGCGCCCGAGTACCGCAGGCCGGGCCCGTCACTTGTAGTGAATGTATCAGAGAGCTAGACCTGGTGCCAGGCGGCGGTGGCGCCCGAGTACCGCAGGCCGGGCCCGTCACTTGTAGTGAATGTATCAGAGAGCTAGACCTGGTGCCAGGCGGCGGTGGCGCCCGAGTACCGCAGGCCGGGCCCGTCACTTGTAGTGAATGTATCAGAGAGCTAGACCTGGTGCCAGGCGGCGGTGGCGCCCGAGTACCGCAGGCCGGGCCCGTCACTTGTAGTGAATGTATCAGAGAGCTAGACCTGGTGCCAGGCGGCGGTGGCGCCCGAGTACCGCAGGCCGGGCCCGTCACTTGTAGTGAATGTATCAGAGAGCTAGACCTGGTGCCAGGCGGCGGTGGCGCCCGAGTACCGCAGGCCGGGCCCGTCACTTGTAGTGAATGTATCAGAGAGCTAGACCTGGTGCCAGGCGGCGGTGGCGCCCGAGTACCGCAGGCCGGGCCCGTCACTTGTAGTGAATGTATCAGAGAGCTAGACCTGGTGCCAGGCGGCGGTGGCGCCCGAGTACCGCAGGCCGGGCCCGTCACTTGTAGTGAATGTATCAGAGAGCTAGACCTGGTGCCAGGCGGCGGTGGCGCCCGAGTACCGCAGGCCGGGCCCGTCACTTGTAGTGAATGTATCAGAGAGCTAGACCTGGTGCCAGGCGGCGGTGGCGCCCGAGTACCGCAGGCCGGGCCCGTCACTTGTAGTGAATGTATCAGAGAGCTAGACCTGGTGCCAGGCGGCGGTGGCGCCCGAGTACCGCAGGCCGGGCCCGCTCTGCCGCAGTAGCTGCGTGAGGCCGCGGCGCGCGCCGGTGCAGGCGGCCGGCGCGGCGCCCCCGCACATGTACGCGCACACGGGACGGACCAGCTCCACCAGGCTCGCCGCCGGGATGTCGCCGTTTGACACCTGGGGACGGCAACACAATAAACATCACATCACACCTTTTATCCCCGAAAGAGTAGGCAGAGAAGGTCCATACCCCGTGCTACTACTGAGTTTTTTTACAACCCGGTAATACTTTGCCCGACCCGGGAATCGAACCCGAGATCCCTTGCCCAGCAATCGCACTTGAGACCACTCAACTAACGAGGAAGTCAATAAAATAAATAAAATGTTTATTTGATATAAAAAGCCAGATAAAGATAAAGATAAAGATAAAGATAGTTTATTTGCAAATATGGGTAATACAATATGTGGTGTTTAGGTACATTGCGAGCTCAACCATATTTTACCAGGAGGCATGCAAATATGAATTAACAGATAATTAAAAGAATAAAATTATATAAAATAAAATCAATATTATGCAATGTACTTATTAAATTGATTACAGAAATTAAAATAGTCGCATTAACAAAATATAGGTACGATGTCAAAAGATTATAGTTAAGAAATGTCATAGTAAAATAGATGAGATGTCCAAGTTATTTAGTACCTATTTAAAATATTATTCTATTCCATTGTCCATTAGAAAATCTGCAACATTGTAATATGCCTTGTCAACTAATAATTTTCTCAATTTGTTTTTTAATATTGACATACTCAAATTTTTCCAGGATTTAGGTAATTTATTAAAGATTTTAGGTGCCATGCAACAGACACTTTTGCCCATTAGTGTTATCTTCGCTCTTTGAAGACATAGTTGACTATCGTCTCGTCTACTTAGTGCTACTACGTCGTTCATTTTCTTAAAATAATGTGGATTTGACTTGACAAACATAGCCATTTCCATTATATACATACACGGTAATGTTAAAATGTTAAGTTCTTTAAAATACGGGTAACAACTATCAGTAGTGTTTAGTTTATACATTGACCGAATGCACCTTTTTTGGGCCTTGAATGCCATATCTTTGTCGGTTGAATTACCCCAGAATATAACCCCGTAACGAAGATGGGATTCAGATTGCAAAATAAATCTTATTACCTAAACAAAGTCTAAATTTATATAAAACTAATATTATAAAGAGGAAAGATTTGTATTTTTGTATGTTTGTAATGAATAAACTCAAAAACTACTGGACCGATTGCAATAATTTTTTCACCATTACAAAGCTGCATTATTCCTAGCGTGATATTATAGGCTACATAATATCACGCTAGGTCCTATAGTTGTGGAGCAGTAACCAAAAATGTTTTAAAAACGGGGGATAAGTATCATTTCTGAGGCCTTCCGTGGCGTGCGCTGAGCATATAGTTAAAGTTATACAAAAATGCTCTATAGATGAATTGTTCATCTTAACATTATTTTTAAAAAAGCCAGCGAGAGCATATGTCTACCTTTTATAGTTTACCCATAACAATCGTTTTAATGAATGGTTCAATCCTTATACAAGTTTGCTCTAGATAACTTTTGAATTGTTCAATCGGTTACCTTAAGACTATTAATTCATCCAAAAGATACCTATTAAGTGAGTACTTACCTACTATTTCAAAAATACTAAACTGAGAATAAATATAAATAAAACGTAAAACTATGTAAAAAATCTTAAGTCCCCCCGTGCGAAGCCGGGACGGGACGCTAGTATAAAATAAGTCGTTTCCTTTTTAAATACGTTGTCCCACACTAGGATTTCTCCCTGTGTCGTGTTTACAAACATACAAGTTCACATACACATCACACACAGACCCGGAACTACAATCTGTGGATCACACACAAAATTGCTGATAATAAATAAATACTCATTATTTTGTTTTTCGATCTCTTTGATTGTATTTTGGTGTTACATTGTTCTCGCACAATCAAACCAATAAAACTGTGTAACTAGAGACCCTAATTTTTAGTTTAATGTCCGTCTGGTAGATTATTTAAAATCATTACACACGTATTTTACATTTCCTTACAGAAACGATTAGTTCCGAAAATATATTGATTTGAAATGTCGCGTGACGTCACTTCTATGTACATTTTATACGTAGAAATGACGTTTTAGCTCCCACTCCTAAACTTTGATTCGTTTTATCTAAATATTGTTTTATTACACAACAAAATAAAAAAAATACTTGTCTAATATCTTTTCATTACCTAACTTATGGACTAATTAGATTTTTAATTTTCATACCCTGTCATTATCCCTATTGTATTATGAATCTGATTGAAAAAGAGTAACCTATGGAGTTTCTTGCTCGTTTTTCTACATAGGAATCTACAACTTGGAATGAGCAAATAGCTTCACTTTAAAATGTTTTGTTGACATTTAAAAGTACCTTCCTGGTCTAATTGCGACAAATGATTTAGACTTTAAATGAATTGGTTGTTACCTTGGCTATTTCCTCCAAATAGCAGTCTAGTATATGTAGTAACATGGACAGGGCGTTGCGCGCGTAGTGAGGCGTCTTCAGGGCGAGGATACCTGGAACATTATGAGATTGAGTCAGTAATACAAAACACAATCTATAATAGATACGGCATTGAAAGTTGCACTGTAATGATATGTAAATCAATTTATATACATTTAAAAATTTTGTTTAGAAATCATAACATAATCATCACGCCTTTTATCCCCGAAGGCGTAGGCAGATGTACACATTACAGCACTTAATGCTACTGTAACACCCACTTTTCACTATTTATGTTATGACACCGGGCACAATTCCAGACTGCGTGCTACTACTGGGATTTTTTTTAAAAAACCCATTAATGCTAATGCTTTGCCCGACTTTGCCCAGCAGTCCCACTGGCGACCATTTGGCCAACGACGCAGTCTTTTTAGGAGCAGACACGAATTATAATATACTAATAAAATCGTTTCAAATTTTATACATGAGTGGTGTGGTAGTGGGTGTACATGCATGGAGCTGATCGCTTACCATCAGGTGATCCGTTTGCTCGTTTGCCTTCTTGTACCAATAGTAGTTCATCTTGTAAACAATGACATAAGCATAGACGTAGACCGCATCATCGCTTACTGCAGGCGAGATAGTGGGCAAACGTCGGCTCATCAAATATGAAAAAATAGCATGTATAGCTGTTGAACATTGTACCACTGACCGTCACTCCCAGCCAGTGTGGCCGCGTACAGTTTACAACTCTTGACGCTCCACTGCCGGCGCTGCAGGCAACGCAGGCTGGCGCGCAGGTAGCGACGGACCAACTGTACAGAGACATAACATCAGCATAACATCACGCCTTTTATCCCCGAACGGGTACTATAATAATAATAATAATCATTTATTTCAGACCATGTCCATATTCTTGTTAGTAACATTGAACTTAAAAACTAATGTTAGTACACATGATATATATGATTTAATAGGTCAATATACAAGAATATACAATATACAAAAATAGATACAGACAGGACAACACAAAATCATGTCATTAATTATAATATTTAATTTAATTTAACTAAAATGTCATTGTACAATAATCACGGCGCAAGTCCCGCGGAGAGTCGACAACATTTGTGTGATCCACAAATTGTTGTTTCGGGTCTGGGTGTCATTGTGTATGTGAACTTGTATGTTTGTAAACGCACCCACGACACAGGCGGAAATCCTAGTGGGGCAACGTTTAAAAAAAAAAAAAAGAACATCTATTTACTATTGCGCAATCCAGTCGGCCAGATATCTTTCTCAGGATGCTGTTGTTGCTACCCCTCACGCTCAGCACTAGCGATGTGCATCTCTTACGCATTACTGTATAAAAGCAATCTACGCGGGCTTCTGCAAACATTCCCGAGGCACTACAAAAACCAACCCCATCAGCACCCTAAAAGCGTTATTATATTGGACTGATGGACTCGAAGGGCGCTGTATGTTTTTTGTGTAAAATGAGCCCACAGACCGCACGTGTAGAACGAAGTACAATATGCACGAAATAAGGCAACTTTGACTTCAGTCGTACAGCGCGCAAACCTGCGGGCAATCATAATCATAATCAATTATAGCGCGTACAGACAGCGCCCTTCGCTCCCGTTCAATGTCCGTATCATCCTTGAGATCGGCAGTCAGCCAGTGCCCCAGATATTTAAATTGCTGTACTCTCTGTAGAGGAACACCATTCAATTTAATAGTAGGCATCTGGATAAATGCACCGCGTCCGCCGGTCCCAAAGACCATAACCTCACTCTTTTTTCCTCACTATACAATGTAACTATGTAACACCCACTTTTCACTATTTATGTTAAGAGTTCCATGTGATAGGGTGTGAGCCTATTGCCATATATCGGACACAATTCCAGACTCCGTGCTACTACTGAGAATTGTTAAAAACCCTAGTAATACTTTGCCCGACCCGGGAATCGAACCTGAGACCCCTTGCCCGGCAGTCGCACTTGCGACCACTCGGCCAACGAGGCAGGAGACAGAATCACACATCAACAGCCTATACAGCCCAGCAACTGTTCTGTTTTGTTTTTTTTTTTTTTATAATAGTTTGAAATGTATAACGCCTTGGTTTTATGACTGTAATGTTATACTATTTAATTGAAATAAATAAATAAATAAGTGCCCACAATTGAGCAAAAGTCTTTTCTCACACGGAGAAGATATCAATGCAGTTTGGCAATCTCAAACTTATAGTTAGAAACTATAAGCCGAGGTTTCCTCACGATGTTTTCCTTCACCGTTTGTCAGTGGTGTCTAGATAATCTTAAAAAGTACAGTGAAAGGTCAAAAGTCCACTGCCACCGTAAGACTAATATCGGTTGCGCTGCAGCGCTTATACAGACACACACACACACACACATATTTGTATCCGTGTGCGTACGCGTGCGTGTGTTTATGCGTACGCACACGTTTTTATGCACATGAATATGAAATTACTTACGCATTGCCGTGTGAACATCACTCACAGTGGCAGTGGACTTTTGGCCGTTGACCATGTAACTTGAAAAAAGCCACATTTGTACTTGTCAGGTTTTGAAACCGCTCGATATTGACAGTTAATACAGTTAAAAACTCACCATAAGAAACTTGTCAGTGCGATGCTGGTCGAGTCCGTACCACTCAGTGGCCAGCACTCGGAGCCCTGCCTTGAACATCAGCAGAGCAGCCCGGAGCTGCGAGGCAGGGAACAGATCTAGGACTTCTGATATCTTCTCGCACAGATCCTCCTGGAAATAAGAGGTCGAGGTTGCTGATTAAAGTAATATTTATATTAAGACATTGCTATAGATATTACAATTTATCTATCTATTATTGAAGCACTGACTTTTTTTTTTTAAATTAATCGTTGCCACATTAGGATTTTCTCCTGTGTCGTGTGTGCGTTTACAAACATACAAGTTCACATACATATGACACCCAGACCCGAAACAACAGACTTTGACTGACTGAAACTGACTGATTGACTGCCTCGTTGGCCGAGTGGTGGCAAGTGCGACTGCCGAACAAGGGGTTTCGGGTTCGATTCCCGGGTCGGACAAAGTATTACAGAATTTAAAAAAAATTGAAGTAGTAGCACGGAGTCTGGAATTGTACCCGGTATACGGCAATAGGCTCACCCCCTATTACATGGGACTAATAACATAAATAGTGAAAAGTGAGTGTTACATTGTACAGTGGCATAATGTGCACGTCTGCCGACCCCATCTATCATCTATTGAACCATCGAAAAATGCTTGAAATAACATTACAGGGTTCACCCCAAAGCCGTTCACATACAGCTTCTCACCAGTCTTGTCTCATGTAACAGTCTCCACGCTATTATTAACATTAATTTTCGACAGTAAAAATAGTTTTATTACCGACGACGAACTACCATACCGACGACGGCCGTGACCAGCAATAGAGTAGTTTCCTAAATTTTATTTTAATGTCCGTCTGGTACATTAATTTAAAACTTTAGACACGTATTTTTTCTTTTCTCACAAAATTAAATACTTTCGACGGTATATTAATTTGACATATCGTGTGATGTCATAGCGTGCCACGTTTTGTAGCACGTTATGACGTAATAACCTCCCACTCTTAAACTTAGCGACATTTTATCTAAGTAGAAAATAAAAAATACGTGTCTAATATTTATTCATTATCTAACTGACGGACTTATTAGATTTTTTATTTTGATACCCTGGAAACTACCCAATTGCCCTTGCATCCACATGACCAATGCAATAGTCATAAGCTAGTATACAATATAAAAAAGATACTTGCACTAATACCTGATTATTGGTTAACAAACAAGAAATAAAAAGTAACAGTTTCCAACTCACCTGTACAAGTGGCTTGTCAGACATCCACACGGCATAAAACAATCCTTTCCACACTCGGATAAAATCGTCTTCTTTGAACTCTGGAAATAACAATACACTGTTAAATCAAAACTCAAATACAACACACACAATACATATACATGCGTCCAATACAAAAACAAAACATAAATGTGTCATTTTACATTGGACAAATACAGAATATATGTAGTGGCATCCAAATTCCTTTGGTACATGTATGGTATGGTATGGTATGTTGTCGCATGCCATCATTGAGAGTTTGTGTAAGATGTCTAAAGAAAAAAAAAGCTAGAAAGTTAATGAGCAAGAAAGCTGTTTTATTTGACCTTGACCCATCCGGACTACAAAAGAGAATTGATTAAATGAATAATATGTTGATATATCATACTGAACATTTGTTCATACAAAAGTAATCTGTAAATATCGGAAATAAGGTTTATAATGGAGTTAGTGGAAAGAGGTATGTAGGAATCGTAGCAATTGGAGTTCCATAGTCTTTGTCTACCCCCATGGGAGACAGGCGTGAAGTTATGTATGTATGTATGTATGTAAGTTCCCATGTAACGGGGCCAAGCTAATCAGATCAATTGATAATAAGAGTATTCCATACCATATACCTTGTGTTAGAACTAATAAGAACAGGAGAATTTCAGATTAATAGATTTACTGAGAAATCAAACAAAAAAAACATCTCTTGATATAGATATTCAATATCCAGATATCGTAAGACGAGATACGGAAAGCCCTAAGACCCCCTTCTGGGTAGTTGCACATGCGACTGCTTGACTTAGACCTTATCCACAAAGGGAGAATTCGCCTCGAAACAATTCATCGCGTTCACACCACAAGCATCGCGCGAATTCAAAACACGCTTAACACGCTCAATCAATCGCTTGATTCGCGCGTTTTGCGTGCAAGTTGAGATACTAGGGACGCCTTGTTGCGTCGTTGACGCGCGAGCGTTCAACTCCATGTATTACTGAATTCCTCTGACGTACCTTGTGACGAACGTGCGTGACAGAATCGCGACGAATTCGCCCTTTCTGGTCAAGCTCTTAATAAAGTAATATTGATTGTTAAACAAAAGATAGCTACAGTTAAGAAAAACAACAATTTCTCCTTTAACTTATACCAGTCACTCCCATGGTTTAACCCATTCTGCTCAGCTCCTATTGATTGTAGCATGTTGTTTTATAACATATACTATTCCACTATTCCTCGATAAACGGACTACCCAACCCAAAAAGAATAGGATAGTAGATACTTTTTTTTTAATGTCCGTTTGGTAGATTATTTTAAACATTATTTATTTATTTATTTATTTCTTCTTCACAAAATACAGTGAATGGCGGACTTAATGCCTTAAGGCATTCTCTTACAGTCAACCATAGACTTACAGTCAACATTAAATACATATTTTTTCTTTCCTTATAAAATTAAATACTTTCGACGATTCTATGATTTGAAATATTGTGTGACGTCACAAAAGACTACATTCTATAGGGTAGCGTCACATAATAACCGCTCCTAAACTTAACTCCATTTTATCTAAGTATTATTTTCTTAAACTGTCAAACACCAAGCAGTCACCGGTGACCGCAACCTATTGTTCTATAATTGTGTCTATAATGACAGTACTCAACGATTTAAACACCAAAATAAAAAATATTGTTTCATTATCTAACTAATGGACTAATGGGGTAGTCAACTAATTTTTATTTTAATGTCCGTCTGGTAGATTATTTAAAAATATTAGACACGTATTTTTTATTTTCTCACGGAAACAAATAGTTTTGAAGATAATATATTGATTTGAAATGTCGCGTGACGTCACTTCTCAGTACATTTTATACTAAGAAATGACGTTTTACCCCCCACTCCTAAACTTTAACTCGTTTATCTAAGTATTGTTTTATTATACGACAAAATAAAAAAATACGTGTCTAATATTTTTTTATTACCTAACTTACAGACTAATTGTATTTTTAATTTTTATACCCTGTCAACATCCCCATTGTATTCTTAACCCATGAATCACCAAGCGGTCACCGGTGACCGCTTTCCACTAATATTGCATTACATTATAGACCTTATTTCTAATGTTTAGAGAATACTTTTGTATGACCAAATTTTGGGGATGGATATCAACGGGCTAATTTTCATACACTGTCTACTAGCCTATTTTTAAATAGGAACAGTCTCGAGCTATATTATTATAATATAATAAAAAAAGTACAAGTACAAGATAAAGAAGAAATTGTGAAACTACACATAGAACTACTTTTATGACATTTATATTTATTGTGAAAATAATACTTTAAAACGGAAGTAAGTAGTTTCAGTTTAAGTACTGTACACTTCATTTACTGCAGCATTGAATATTGTGGCGCAATATAATAGCAACAAAATAATAAACATGACTTAACTCGTCGAGTACCGGTTTTGTAGACACAATTATAGAACAATAGGTTGCGGTCACCGGTGACTGCTTGGTGTTTGACAGTTTAAACAACATTTTTGATAATAATCAATACATTCCAAGCCATAGGAAACACATATGGCATGTGTTTGTAACAGCCAAAGTAATAAATCAAGAAGTACTGTAATACCATAGTCAAAAATATGTTGCTTTCAAATCAACACACATAAACAGCAAATCTATGTTCTTAATATACACGTAGGCATATTGTACAGGTTTCTAGCGCATGCCAGACAACGCCCCAAGATCTAGACAGCTACAAGTTAATGCAGACGAAATCAATAATCGACTAATGTATTGTTTTGTTTCGTATAACACGTCGTATAACAAGCATGGTAATTTTGATAAAATTAAGAGAAAATTGTTAGTTATTGAGGTTTTACAGGCTAGATATAAGTGTAATATGGATGTAGGTATAGTTTTTTAGTTATAAAAATAGCTTGTTTCGACAAAACAACTTGTTTTGTAGAGGTAACGCACATATGTTATTTTGAGGTTAAGTACTAAAACACATGAACAACGATGATTATTGGCCGTAAATTGCTTATATTCGGTGAAATAAAGATGTTATAAGGTCATAAACTTACCATAGTTCTTCTCGAAACAGTTTAAAAGCCATTTTTTCAGCGCTTTCAGGACTCTGTCACGAGTTTTCTTCTCGTTTCCAGAAAGTAAGCGTGCAAACTTAATTTCTTGGGCTACAACAAGAACTTGCTCTTTTTTAGGTTTAATTTTAATCTTCTTCTTTACTCTATCCTTCTTTTCTTTAGTTTTTTCAGGGACTTTCATTTTGGTTGCGTGTATATAGAAAAACAATCGACCACCATGCGACAATCGCGTTTTAAATCATTTGACAACTGCCGACTGACTCTGACTTTGACATTTTAGAATTGACAGTTATACGTTTTTAAAGACTGTGTTGCATTAGCTGTGTTGTCATTATATGATTAATACATACATAACATTACGCCTTTTTATCCCCGAAGGGGTAGGCAGAGGTGCACATTTTGGCACTTAATGCGACTGTACAATGTAACACCCACTTTTCACTATTTATGTTATGAGTCCCATGGAATAGGGGGTTAGCCTTTACCCATATACCGGGCACACGGCCCATCAAATAAAAATTAAAGTCATTTTTATCACATCTCTCGTTCACACTTATGCGAGATGTTTTACATTCATATTCCTCTAACGTGACAGTTCGCACGTTTGTAATAATAGCCCAAATGTAGCTTATTTTCTATTGGACAACAGCCCTAATTCTCACCAGCGTGACTACCTAATTATTTTCTTTTTAAAAATCGTTGCCCCACACTTGCAAACATACTATTGTAGGATATAGCTAAGGTACAAGATAATATACATAACAAATACTTACATAAAACATACACACATACACATTCACTCGCATTCATACCATCTACGATGGAGCACGTCGTGCCATAAGCAACCTATTCACTCGGGCCTTGAAGACACCCCGGTTATACCCTTCAGGAAACACAGAGTCTGGCAAATAATTCCACTCCTTAGCAGTACGCACAAGGAAGCTTAACCATTCAGTCTTCGTGCGACAGAAGTCTAATCTCAACACAGGTTAAGAATAAAACGATTTTCAATAAAAGTATAACATTTTATTAGATTTCATATAAGAATAATTTCGTAGGCACTTTGTATAGCAAACACTTACTAGCCAACAACAACGTACAAACAGCATTATTTACAAATTATTATTACTCTATAATTATGTATTTACATAAGTAACGAATAAAAATAATCTCCATAATTTCATTTTGTTGGAATTTAATAAAAAAAAGCTCAATAAATAAGAAACATTTTACCTTAAAACTTCCGTGAGACATACTAAATTAATTATTTTCAGCTACTCCCGTAACTGTTTGACGAGGAACTCGACTAGTTTCAAGCCATGTTTTTTTTTAAGCGGCTAAAATCATCGAATGACTGCTCCCGCCCGGGTGAGGCGGGAGGGAGTGTCAGACTCTTACTGACTAAAAACCGCCCCGTTCCTACTCCTGCGCTTCGAACCGGAGCCCCGGTAACCCGTTAGATTCTCCGCGGCTCCGTATCGGCATCAGCCCTATTGGGCCCCATCCGTGGTGGTCTGTTGACTGTCTGTCTTTCTTTTATTGGACAAGTCCGCCACAACCTCCCAAAACCGCTGCAACTCCTGTAAGCCAGGATCTACAGTTGACTGTCTGCTAACGGTCTGCTGTTGGTGGCTCTTTGAGGCGCGCGCGGATGCGCCGTACGCTCGGGTCTGATTCCGGTCGGGCGGCGAGCCACTCATGCTCCGCCATGCTAGAGGCTCATATTATAAAGCGGCGACTGACGCATTGCTAGACCAGCATGGCTTGAAACTAGTCGAGTTCCTCGTCAAACAGTTACGTGTGTAAAGCGAAAACATAATAATTAACATTTTACTACAGATATAGATAGAATTTTACCTTATAATGACGTATATAAATAAGCTGCTTTAATATAAAAAAATCTCGGGGGAAACAATATTTTTACTAAAAATAAACCCACTGTAGCTCGTGGTAGAAATTTTTGTTTTCGTTCAAAATCATATTTTTTTTAATTGACATTTAATAATCTATATATAGGTAGTAACATAGATATGGTTAATATTTCTGTGTATAGTATTTTATGAACAATAATAACAAAAACAAAACTATGTTGAAAAACCGACTTCAACTCGTTCCTTGTAGTCGATTAATTAATATAATAAAACATTCTACTAATTGTAACATACACTTATCTGAAAATCGCATCAAAATCGGTTCAGCCAATCGCGAGATACTCGCGCACATAGATACATACAAACAGGTTAAACCGAGACCCTCATTTACTTGAACACGGTTAAAAATATCGGCTACTAAGTTCAAAATTTCATTTAATAGACTTTCAACCATATCCTTTGACTTTACAGTTGATAATTTATTATCATGTTCAGTGTTCATTGCCAAGAATTTGCTAAATAGAATTTTAACCTTATCAGCTTGGAAATAGAATTGAAAATCGATTAATGAAATCCTATACACATTCCCTTACAAATATAGACATTCTTTTTTTAAATAAAATTAATAAATAATTAACATTGGAATGTTACAATCAAAAGCTGCAGCATCAGCATTAAGGCGTTTGTTCATACGATTCTAACACTTAATTTAATTATTATATTTCACATTTTTGCATACACGCGCTAACTAATCAACCTACTTTTATGTGTTGAAGGGTTTTCAATCTTATCCCTTTTGGTATAAAGTCGAAAATCCAAATATTTAGTAGGTTGATTCGGATTTTTTTACGTGTCAATGTACATTTATATGTATAGAACTAGCTTCTGCTAGCGGATTCGACTATGTGTTATCCTAAACCATAATCTACCCCTGTTCCAAATGACAATGACCAAATTTGTATGGAGCGTGGTGCCTTTCTGTTATTTCGCGGCAGTTGATCGGATGTGGAAAAACTGATGCAGAATAACATTACAAACAAAAAAATATATGGGGTCTTATATCAAAATAACAGTCCAAACCGAGTTAAATCAGTTCAAAGATGTGAAAATAGTGCCATATTATTCCTGTTATTTTGTTGATAACCGACCGTACACAACGTTTATTTCTTCATTTACTTGTCAGAAATATTTTACAATAAATGTTTATAAATGATTTCAAAGAATATAAAGCTTATTGTGAACTTTTTCACTTAATTTTTTTTTGTATTTTTTTTTTTGTTTTATGGCTACGGAATCAGAACCGAGTGAAACATTAACTGGCTACTGCTGAAGTAAAAAAAACATTTCGCTTGATTGGCTAGCATTGTTCACTTCATATGTAACTATACGGTTTATGGCCTACGACAGATTTTCATGATCAATTTCCTCTCAGTCGAATACTCGCAAAATACTTTACTGAGCCCTATCATGAAATGCAATGTTTGTCAGCTGCAGCGTCGGTAGCGGATTGAGTAGCGGCAGTCGTCAAAACTCAAAAAAACATTTTTCTGTCTACTTCTTCCAACTTACTCCGGATTAGTAACTAATCTAACTACAGTTAATACTTTAATCGACAGCTAGCATAAGATTCTGTACAAAGATATCGTCATTCAGTCACCAAGTGATGGATTATATTTCGGCTGATCACATTACATGAAAAAATTATGCGCTCATCTGACGTATAGTCCATCACTTTACAAAGTCGACGGTTTCCTTTCTTCAAAAGATTATGCTAATTATAAAGTAGATGAGTCTCCCACCAGGAGTCAACGGCAAAAAAAATACTTTATTAGATGTTTGGACGGCTACCACTACCCAAGCCACCACTGTTACGACAGCTGACGCTCATGAAGCTTCCTGATACAACTCCTAGAAGCATCCCACAAGTTATCGACTGAGAGAAAATAGCTAATAAAAATAAGTGTCTGGCAATATGGACATATTGTGGTGTGATATGGTGTTACTGTGTCCGGCGTACAATGGCGCGCAATTTGGAGTTAGGAATTGTGACAAAAATATGAATAATTTGAAAAAAAAATCCAAATTAAAATGTTTGACTCCAGCTCCTTTCAACGCTCATAACTCAGTCCAGACTGAGATTTCCATATATGAGCCCATAGACAATTTCGTTTGTAATGTCATTCTAGATAATATTTTCCATAAATCATCGACTGCCGCCAGAAAAAAGAAAGGCACCAATTTTAGTCAATGCCCTTTCACTCCGATCCCTTCTAATCACCTGATGGTAAGCAATCAGCGTCGCCCATGGACACCTGAAACACCAGAGGCGTTACAAGTGCGTTACCGGCCTTTTGGGGATTTTGGGGATTAGGAGTTTGAGGATTGATGGGGATTCATTGGGCCTCCGGTAACCTCACTCACACGACGAAACACAACGCAAGTATTGCTTCACATCGGTTTTCTGCTCGTTGGTGGTATCACTCCGGTCGAGCCGGCCCATTCGTGCCGAAGCATGGCTCTTTTGACGTGAATGAGAACATATAATATTAGTAAAGATCTAACTATATGAGCTTTTCCTAATTCATTAATTATTATTAAATAATAACTTAACTTTAAACTAAAAAAATATTATAACAAAAAACATAATTTAAGCTAAAACTACTAACAAAATATAACTAAAGTATCTATTCTATCAAGAAATATAGAAAGTAAGGAGAATTGTCTTTTAGAATACATTTGTCACCATTGTTCTTCCCGCGGGTGTCGTATATCCGACTAAGGCACTACACATTAGACAGTGACCGGGCAGCAGCGCTCTCTGATATACCTGAACCTTACACTGCGATCTCCAACCTGCCTGCTGAACTTGGACATTATGACAAACTCCACTTATGTAGTCATAGGTATATTACATAACAGAGTGAGATTCTCATGATTTTTATTATATTTAGTTTAACCCGTGGTCGTGGTACACTCGAACGTAGATCTACGCGAGACACAATATATTTTCTATTGTCTTTTTTTTTTATTGGACAAGTCCGCCACAACCTCCCAAATCCGCTGCAACTCCTGTAAGCCAGGATCTATAGTAGATACAACCATGAAAACACCGGAACATTGAAGTCCGGCGCGTCCCAGGGACATGAGTAACTGTCTTGGTTCCCGCAACGAAGTGAATCAGAAGATATTATAAGAGGAGAAGAAGAAAAAACTATAGTTTCCACTTCCCTCGGTGAATTACTGCAGGAGACAGAATGAATTAAGCCTAAAGGCACAAAGAAGAGATTGTACAACTGGGTGAAGCCCAGTCGCCAAGCACCACGGAAAATTGACTAAAAAAACTAAGTGGGTCCTATATGTGAGCTGTTATACTTGCTTCCAATAATAGGTATGGCAAAAGCGCCTAAACGCATTATTTTATTATATTCTATTGTGTCTATATACCGATACTCAAGAAGATTTTTTTAAGCGGGGAACAGGGGCGTAGCTAGCGCCGTATCTGCCGTATCAATTACACGGGGCCCCCGGACTACAGGGGTCCCCAACGGGTCTAAACAAAAATTAATGAAAACTTCCCAATTTTTATTCTATTTCAGTAATCGCAAAAGTAAAATAAACGATTTTTTCCCGCGTAAAGCATGCGTTCAAAGGTTGGCAGAAACTTAAGAAAAATAAAAGTTATTAAGGTCCGCTAATTAGGGCGGAGTTGCCTGAAAAGATTTACGATTTTCACACAAATTATAAAAAAATTGTGTAAAAAGAAGTCTTGTGAGAAATGTTTACCTTCAAGGGTCCCTAAACAAATTTTTATACACCCCCCCCCCAGGGTACGCTACGCCACTGGCGGGGAACATCATCGAATGACTGCTCCCGCCTGGGTGAGGCGAGGAGGGAGTGTCAGACTCTTACTGACTAAAAACCACCCCGTTCCGAGTCCTGCACTTCGAGCCTTCTTCAAGAGGTTAATAGAGCTTTAAAATTGCAGTAAACAGAGATTACAAAACTATTTTTAATATTTGGAGCTACTGTTTATAGCATTTGTCTTCGCCAAAGATAATCTTCCTTACCTCTATACTCCATAGAACTAAATGGGGGCTCTATTCTACTCATCAGGTGGCGCCAATGTAGTAGATGTTATTGTCCAATCACTGCAGCTGACAAATATTGAACATCCAATGATGTGACACTAGGTAATCCCCTATTGGATGAAAAACGAAAGGGTCGCACTAGCGACACCTGGTAAGCATTTACGGTAGGCCCATTAAATACATTGTTATACGTTTTTCTTTTAACAAAACTGCCATATCTACATATGCCATCTCCTGATCTCTCTCTTCTCTTTTCTATTATATAGGCCAATCGATTACACATAATGGTAAGCAATCAGCGCCGCCCATGGATACCCGGAACACTAGAGGAGTTATAATTGCGATGCCGGCTCTTTAGGGGTCAGGGATTTCAAAGATTGCGAATGGGGAATCAGGTTTCTGGTAACCTCACTCACACGGCTCCACACAACGCAAGCGTTGTTTCACATCGGTTTTCTGTGAGGCAGTGATCGTAACGCCATCTCTTATTAGACTCTCGAACTAATCTTACCATCCGCGCCATCTTTTATTAGAATCCAGAACTAATCATCGTCTCCGAACATTGATAGAGGATCTTCAAATACTGGTTCAGTAGGTTTAGCTGGTTCTTTTGTAGCTGTCGTTCTAGCGGGTTGGGGGTTGGGTTCTGTGGGGGGAGAAAATGTTCTAAATGTAGATCTTACATTAAGTGTTTGTTCAACGTAGAAAATGTGGTTTTGAGAATTTAATCAATATACATATTTCAGTATTCGAAATTAATGTCGAGTGCTCGGATAAGTGGTATTCGCGCAAGTTGAGTCTATCCCCGAGATTTGCAAAATATGCTTTGCGCAATATGAAATTAAAAAGAAAAAAATTCTTTATACGACGATTTTCGAGAAACCGAGACAATCCAATACTTTAACATTACGTGACCCAGGAATCGAACCAAAAACCCCCGGCTCAGCACTCATGAAAGCGGCTATTCAACCAATGAAGTATTCTTTATTACTAAAATGTTCAAAACAATAAAAAAGTAACTCACCAACAGTCTTCCTCGTCTTAACACCAAACAGATCATCATCATCATCATCATCGCCAAACAAGGATCCCTTCACCACTTCTCTTTTGATCTCCTTCTTAACTTCTACTATCTCTTTCTTTCTCTTCTTATCTCCGAACAAATCTTCTTCACTGTCCGAATCAAATATTGTAGATTTCTTCACAGGCATTTTAGCTTTGAATATTTCATCATCGTCTTCATCACCAAACAGTGATGTTTTATAATTTTTTTTATCAACTTTGCCCACAATTGTAGCTCCCGCCTTTGAGTCTAGACTTTCAACTTTCTGACTAGATTGTACTGGGTTTGTGTTAAAAATGTCTTCGTCGTTCAATATGTAGACGACTTTAGATTTTACATCTTTTGAATAAGGTGGCTTTTGTATACTTTCTATATTTTCAACTGTAGTATGGTTAGCATCCTTTGAAGAAGTTGGGTTTGCGATATTTTCAATATGTTTTTCAGGTACTTGAGCTGTGGTTTCTTTGAAATCTTTTGAGGACGAAGTTTTTTCAGTAATTTCAGTTCTCTCATCTTCAATAATTAGTTGTTTTTCAACATATTTCTCAATAATTTCAGGATTTTCTCTACTTTGAATACTAGATTTTGCAGTATTTACCTCAGTTTGTTCTAATTTTTTGTCATCCTGTGTTATTGTGGCTTCATTTTCTTTAGGTATAGTAGTTTTTATTTCTGCAGATTCAAAATGTTTGTTTAGTATCTCATCTTGCGCAATTTCAGGCTGATTTTCTGGCACAATTCTAGGCGTATCATCTATGGAGCTAGAATTATCAGTAGAATCTTCTCCGAAGTCTATAGCAGATTTTCTCACCGCTTCTCTCCTGGCTCTTCTCGTCGAAGGGCGGCGTTTAACCTGAATCTTAGCCCTTTCTTTAGATATTTTATTATCTAATACTCCTGATTCAGGATTTCCATCAAAACTAACAGATTTTATTAATGTAGAATCTGGGTTTTGATCTTCAGTTGCAGGTTTTTTAACGTCTTTTTGACTTTCAGTTTGGGGTTTTGGAAGGTCATGAAGGATTTTGACTTCTGATCTTTGATTTTGATCTACTACGCTTTGGGTCAGTCCGTCTGTCTGATCATTAAGTTTGACCTTTTTAGGTGATGCGCCAGGTAGGAGCGCGTTAACATTAATATTTAGACCGACTTTTAGTTTTCCAACTTTTTTAGTATCTGAAATCTTTGCTTCTTGAATATTTTCAGCTTTATTTACGATTTCAGGTTTCGCTTTAGTTATTTTGAAAATATCTTCATCTGATTTAGAATTATCAGCTGGTTCCACAGTTTTTACAGATGAAAAGAGTTCGTCTTCTGAAGTTTTACTAAGTTCTGAAACTATTTCATGTATAGGTTTACTTTCAATGACTTTGAATAATTCTTCGTCAGATTTTGAATCTATATCTACTGGCTTGCTTTCAACTTTCAGCTTTTCATGTTTCTCAGTACTAAATAATTCATCATCTGAAATTTTTATATTTGATTCTTGAGCTTTTTCAGCTACAAGTATAGGTGTAGGTTTTTGAACTACAGCCGGTTTTGCTTCAGGTTTTTTTGAAAATAGATTATCGTGGTCAGAAATATCTAAATTAGGTGTTTCTTTTAAACTAGATTTTGGAATTTCAGGTATTTTGAATAGATTGTCATTATCGTCATCATCTGATAATGAGAATGATTTTGGTTTTTCAAAAACATCATCTTTTCTTTGATCATCGCCAATTTTAGTGTCTTTTAATATTTCTACATGCGCTATTCGATTAAATATATCTTCATTATCTAATTTTGTTTTTTTATGATTTTCGGTGACAATCTCATGAACAGGAAGGGGAGGCAAATTATTGTTAGGAGGTACTTTAGGTTTAGGGGCTGAAGCAAACATGTCATCGTCGTCATCATCATCCTTGATTTTGCCAAATCCATCATCAGGTGGTTCATCAGTAAACAAACCAAATATTCTATCCTGTGTTGGAGTAAAGTCATTCGGATGATCATCAAACACATGGTCATTCTTCTTGAAAAATAGACTCTCATCGTCTGAATCATCATCGAATAACGCGTTGACATTTTTACTCCTTTTCGGTTCTTTTGGTTTTTCAAAAATGGGCGGCTCTGTTACAATATCGTTGAAAATATCTGTTGTTGTAGCTCTTTTATTGTCAGATTCAGTCTTTTCAGGAAATATGTTAGCAAGTTCTGGCGGTTCATCGAAAATTTGTTCAGTATTTTGTTTTTCTTGTGATTTTGTAAAGAGTTCGTCTATATCTGCTTCTAAAGTTGTTTTATCAAAAATATTTTCTTCTATAGGTTTAGGTTTATTATCGTTTGGCGTATTATTACTAGTAGCTGGTTTCGGGGGTAAATCATCGAAATCTTGATCGCTAAAATCATTACTTGACTCAGACGAACTTTGTTCTTTTTGTATATGATCAAATATTTTAGCTGCATTATTGCTGACATTCCTACTAGAGATTTCATTTTTACTATCTATTTTAACATTTTCGTTTAGATCTTTACTTTCTATTTCATCGCCAGTATTATTATTATTGACTTTGATAACATTTTCAGTTAAATTATCATTCTTAATACTAAAGTCATCAGTTAGAACTGAACTTGATGATGGTTTGTTATAATCATCATCAGTTATTCTATCATTTTTAACTGATAACATTTTATTGACTGTGATACTAGTATTAACTGCTTTAGCGAAAAGATCACCATCATCAACGTCATCATCATCAAATAAAGATGGACTGTTGAAGACATTTGAAGTATTTTGATTAATTTTTCCATCACCAGCCTTATCTATATTAACACTTTGTACTTTCGAATCATCATTTACTTTATTTGTTGCCAAATCATTGAACAAATCATCATCATCGTCATCAAATATACTTTTAGTTACTTCTTTATTTGTTCTAGAAGCTTCTACTGCTTTACTCGTTTCTACTTCTTTAGCTTTAGGCTTATCATCTGGTTTTGCTTGTAAATTATCGGCAAATAAATCGTCATCGCTATCAAATAAGCTTTTCTTTATACTACTAGTAGTAGCCACTTCGATTCTTGCCGGTTTTGGTGGTGCAACCTCTGAGAATAGATCATCGTCATCTTCAAATATAGGTTTTGAGTTTTTATTGTCTTTAGGAGGTACTTTAGCTATGTTAGAAGAAAATATATCATCAATGTCATCAAAAAGATCATCGCTAAACAAATCAACTTTAGTTTTTTCATTTTTATGTTTTTCTGTATCTTTCTTTTGGACTTTATATTTCAAACCTTTTACTAAATCAGTTTTATCTTTCGTTACTTTCCTGCCTTCAGATCTCGCGAAAAGATCATCGAATATATCTTTTTCTTTTTTAATTTGTTGTCTAGGCTGGGTTTCAGTTTCGCTCTCATCACCGGAAGTTGATTTACGTTGGTTCCGTTTTAAAATGGCGGCTCCTATACTCTCAGTGCCTTTGTTACCGAACAGGGAAATACCACCGACTGGTTTCTGTGAAACATCAGATATGATTGTTATGAAAAATGATTTTGAGTAATAAATTGTTTTTAGGGTAATTTTATTGAATTAAGGTACTTAACTATAAGTTTAATTCTAAATAAGAAAATAAAGAAACGACAAAATAGTGAATTTTGTCTTATATTCTTTCAATTTCGAAATCCCTCATCTGCATGAATTAAGAAACAAGTTAATTTCTATTTTGAAAAATTCTTACATACTCCATCCATCTAGGGGTGTAGGGGACTAACTATGAAGACTAAAATAAACCCAAATTTAATCACAAAAGTAATATTTTTATGGAATAGGAGGCAAACGAGTAGACGGATCACCTGATGGTAAGCAACCGGCGTCGACCATAGACACCCGCAACACTAGAGAAGTCACAGGTATCAAGAATCAATGAAAAAAAACATTACAATACCAAAAAGCTCTATACCTTCACGCCTCTATCCCCATCAGTATCAGCAGTTTGCTTCACATCCTGCCTGATATCTAGTCCTTGTTGATTATACGCAGTGTGATCATCATCATCATCATCATAGTCGTCGTGATGATCAGGGTGTGATGGTCTTTGTGGAGTCGGAACTGTGGCTTGCATAGGTTTTGTGGGCGGCTAGGAAATAAATATGAAAATTAGTATTATTACATCGACTGCCTCGTTAGCCGAGTGGTCGCAAATACGACAGCCGGGCAAGGGGTCTCAGGTTCGATTCCTAGGTCGAGCCGTGTTACTGGGTTAAAAAAAATTCTCTGTTGTAGCACACGGAGTCTGGAATTGTGCACCGCTATGTGACAACAGGCTCACCCCCTATTACATGGGACTCATAACATAAGTAGTGAGTGTTAAATTGTGCAGTGGTATTCGTGCCGTAATGTGGACATCTGGCTACCTCGGAGTTAAAACGCTTGATGCCTATTATCATATACCGGGCACAATTCCGGACTCTGTGCTACTACTGGGAAATATTAAAAAAAAAACCAGTAATACTTTGCACGACCCGGGAATCGAACCCGATACCATGAGACCGCTTCCCCGGCAGTAGTACTTGCAACCACTCGGCCAACGAGGCAGTAAAGTCACTGAAAATAGTTGTCAACACGACCTCTAGTTGCTCTATTTGCTCGTTCCAAGGTGTAAATATCTATGGAGAAGAACGAGCAAGAAACTCCATAGGTTACACTTTTAAAATACAAAGATATTAATAAAATGTCTCCCACCTGATATCCAGCACCACTGAACAGGTCCCCATCATCCCTCTGCTGCATCGCACCAGGTCGAGTATCACTGCCAGCCTGGCGATGTATCTCGGCGAATATATCAGAGTCCTGGCTGTCTGAGTGGTCTGATAGAGGGGGCGGCTCGTCTGAGAATATTGTACCTGGGCGATAAAGGGACGAGACGTGACGTGACGAACGATAACATAGCATGACACGGCGTGACGTGACATAAATAATGCGAAACGTTACGATTGGGTACCTGCCTACTAGTCAATATGAATACTTTTTTCGAACTGTCAGAAACGACAGTCTTCTATGAATTTTGTACGAGATTGTGTATTGTGACGTCACGTATTTTTAGCGTCAAACAGCGTACTTATTTGTTAAACATTTGCTGGAAAAATACTAAAATTAAGTTGGTCATAAAATCAATGAATGAAAGTGTGATTATTTTTTAATATTTTATTGTATTGAACAATCGAAATAATTTATTCTTGATTAAGATAAGTACCAAATTAGAAGAAATAACTGTAAAATATGAATTAACTATATTTATGACCAGTATTTCATGATCAGGACAGTAATGAGGGCTAGTGTTTTATGTTCTCCAGAGGGCACTAATGTAGAATAAGGTCCTGTTTGCCCAATCACCGTGATTGGCAATTAGTTTATTAAACAAGTGACGCCTCGCTACGCTAGCGATCCTAGCGGTAACCTCTCTCATGGTAGCCCTCTATAAACTTAGTCGACTATAAGCTACACCAGCGCCACCTAGGATACGCAGAAATGACAAAAAATTGTAGAATATAATGTATAACATACTGGAGACGGGATCCTGTGGCCGGTAGACCTTCCTGGATGCTGGTTGGGGTGGCTCTTCAGGAGGTGAAGGATCTCTGTCCACCGTCTAGAGATTAAGAAAGAAACACGTCTATAATATATAAAAGAAAGTCGTGTTAACATGTATAACTCAAGAACGATTACATCGATTTGGTTGAAAATTAGCGGGGAGGTAGCTTAGAGGACAGGAGACAGACATGGGATTTGTTTAGCAAATACTTTTCTTTTACTTTTTACCGAAAATCAGGAACGGGAACGGGATGAAACGGGACTGTGCGTACGAAGTCGCGGGCAGAAGCTATTTTGTTATAAATTATAATATAGGCCGTCAATTGAGCAGACGGCAGACGGATCACCTGATGCTAAGCAATCGGCGCCACCCATGGACACACGCAACACTACAGCACTAGAACATAACACTTAATTTGTTTCACACTGGTTTTTGTGAGGCCGTGATATCACTCCGGCTGAAGTGGAATTCTTTAAGTTTCTGTGGTGGGCTACCATACCGTAAAATGGGGTGAATAGATATTGGGAATTTCTTCATAGTATCTATTCACCTCTCTTCTGTCCCTATTCACCCCATTTCACCGTTATTCACTTTAATATTAAATGACCTATTGGACGAAAAAATTAGAGGGTCAATAGCGCCATCTATTGATAAAAAACGGTAGCCCGCATTTTAATAAAAATTTAGATACCTACCTTGTTGGGCAGTGCAGCTCCAAGTCTCCGTGCGATGTCATTGGCGACATCTGACGGCGTGGGCCGCGGTATGGAACCCTGCTCTGATGGTAATGAGGAAGAAGTTTCTGATACCTGATGAGGAGCAGACTATGTTATTGCTTGGTTTCATCATCAACAGCCAATTAATGCCCACTGCTGACCAAAGGTCTTTTCTCACACGGAGAAGGTTTGAGCATTAATCACCACGCTTGCTCAATGCGGGTTGACAAACTTATATATTATACTGATAAACGAGCAAACGAATCACCTGATGGTAAGCAATCAGTCGTACATGGACATCTGGAACACTAGAGGCATAAAATAATTCATAGAAACTGCTACGCGTTACAACTGCATTACCGGCCTTTTGGGGATTAGGAATTTGAGGATGTTTGGGCATTCAGGGATTAGCGAGATTGGGGAAGGGGGGTAATTGGGCTTCCGGTAACCTCACTCACACGACGAACACAACGCTGTGGTTGTTTCATGTGATTTTCTACTCGTTGGCGGAATCACTCCGGTCGAGCCGACCCATTCGTGCCAAAGCATGGCTCTCCCATACTTAAGAATGAAAGATAAACCTGTACTGTCACTGTGTGCCATCGCGAAGGACACACCGGGCGTCGGGGATCGCGAGACGATCTCCGGCCACCGTAAGCGCGGGCCTGCGGACGGCGAGCATGGGTGGCTCCCCGTCCGACCAGAAACAGACCCGAGCGTACGGCGCCGAGCGTTCCGCGCGCGCCTCAAAGAGCCATCAGACCACCACAGATGGGGCCCAATAGGGCCGATGCCGATTCGGAGTCGCGGAGAACCTAACGGGTAACCGGGGCTCCGGCTCGACGTGCAGGAGAAGGTACGGGGTGGTTTTTTGTCAGTAAGAGTCTGACACTCCCTCCCGCCTCACCCAGGCGGGAGCAGCCATTCGATGATTTTCCCCCCTTAAAAAAAAACATCGACTGCAGCGCCATCTGCCGGGCTGATTTGTGAATCTAAACCATTCCCAGATCCCCTTGAACACACACAAAAAATGTCATCAAAATCGGTCCAGTCGTTTGAGAGAAGTTCAGTGACATACACACTCACAGAAGAATTATATATATAAAGATAAATATGTGTATTTATTTGTCCTCCTTCCTTTTTCCTTTTTCTTTTTGTATTTTTTTGTATCTGTGTGCGTGCCTACTGTCGAATAAATGTTTTATCTTTCTTTCTTTCTGTAAAACTAGAGTTAATTTATTTTGATTGTAATGCTTTTTCCTTCTCGGTGTGAGAAGAGACTTATCCCCAGCAGGGTGACAGTTACCACGTGGTGGTCGCCGAGTGCGGGCGGTGGGGGGCGCGCGTCGCTGTCGGAGTGCGAGTACTGGTCGCTGTCCTCGCCGCGGTCACTCACGGAACTCTCACTGTCCGTCGGCTCCACCACTAGACCTAGGGGGGAAGGGGGTACATATGTAATTAAAAAAAGACTTGATAAGACAGCTATATTTCTACACCACGGTGTGCTCAAAAGTTTAAACGGCCTACGAATTTATACTTTATCAGAATAGTGCAACTAGTTTCGAGCTATACCGGAGCCCTAAATATTTTACGTTAACTCTTCTTTCTTGAACACACATACCCCGTTCTTCTCTCTTTCCCCCTCCCTTCACCCCTCTTTCTCTCCCTCTCTCTCTCCCCACCTACCTTTCTCTCTATCTTCTTCCTTCTCTTTCTCTCTCTCTCTCACCACGCTCTTCAAATACTTTTCTCTCTCTCTTTTATCTTCCTTCTCTTCCCCACTCTCATTCTCTCTCTCCACTTGTCTCAAAATTAGATAAAATACTTGTACGTGTGTACAAGTATTTTATCTAATTTGTTAAGTTTTATGATCAGAATAAGGTAGACCAATAATAAATAAATAAAGACTGCCTCATTGGCCGAGTGGTCGCAAGTGCGACTGCCGGGCAAGGGGTCTCGGGTTCGATTCCCGGGTCGGGCAAAGTATTACTGGGTTTTTCTCAGTGATAGCACGGAGTCTGGAACTGTGCCCGGTATATGGCAATAGGCTCACCCCCTATTACATGGGACTCATAACATAAATAGTGAAAAGTGGGTGTTACATTACAGTGGCATTAAGTGACGTAATGTGCACCTCTGCCTACCCTTTCGGGGATAAAAAGGCGTGATGTTATGTTAAATAAATAAAAAATGATAGTATCTCACCAGCATGCCACTTGTTCTTCCACGGCTGCGACCCAATGATGTAGGGCAGCGGACGCTCCCAGTACATGTCCTTCGGTTTCAGGACCATCCTGGAATAATCATTGAAATATATTCTGTTGGTGTTCTTTTTCGGTGTTTTTGCATGTAGATATAATGCATTTTAAGATGAAGAACAGTTACATACATACATACCCTCACGCCTGTGTCACAGTGGTGGTGGGGGGAGGGGTAGGCAGAGACTATGGAACGCCAATTGCTACGATTCTTACATACCTCTTTCGCTTCATCAACAGTCATCAATCTTTTCATGCATGCTCGTCGGTTAAGGGTACTTTTAATTTGGCCCTTCTTTAATATATCGCCAATCTACTCACTATATGTCTGTCTAGGGCGCCCTCTACCGACGGTCCCATTCATATCCGCTCTGTATACTTCTTTCGTTACACTACTTTTATCGTTTCTACATGCCCAAGCCATCGTAATATTCTCTTTTCAATCTTTGTCCCGTTTTTTACTACATCCATATGAATACACATACGATACGTATACTAAAATACCACTTATTTACAATTTATGTCCGGCTGTTTGTTTGTATGTACTAGCTTATCTCTGAAATGACTGGACTGATTCTGACGGGACTTTTATAAGAGTAAAATAGGCTTTATTTTAGAAAAACGCAGACGAAGTTGCGGGTACAGCATTAATACTAATGGAATAAGCAAAATTCCCCCATGGTATTTTTGGTAAAGTGTGGGGGAGCCATGCTTCGGGACGAATGGGCCGGCTCGACCGGAGTGACATCTCAGACGAGCAGAAGACCGGCGTGAAACAACGCTTGCGTTGTGTTTCGTCGTGTACGTGATGTTTCCGGAGGCCCAATTACCACCCCACCTTCTCAATCCCAGAATCCCCAATAATCCTCAAATTCATAATCTCAAAAGGCCGGTAACGCACTTGTAATGCCTCGCGACGCCGATTGCTTACCATCAGGTGATCCGTCTGCACGTTTACCGGCTTGTCACATAAAACAATGGTTTAGTACTCACCTAGCGGGCACCTCATCATCGGTATCGGATTCAGTATCACTGTCCTGCAGTATGGTGATGATCTCGTGTGACTGTTCCAACACTGTTAAACTTCGCTTCAGGCAGGTCAGCTCATCTGGGACTTGCTGTGTCGGAGATTCCTGATGACAAATAAGCATACAATAGGGTGCTTGGCAGGGTATGAACATTAAAAATCTAATTAGTCCGTCAGTTAGATAATGAAAAAATATTAGACACGTATTTTTTTTATTTTCTCGTATTAAGTTACTTAGATAAAATGGCGTTAAATTTAGGAGTGGGAGGTCGTTACGTCACAAAGTGCTACAATATGTACGACGACAACGATACGACATTATTTCAAATCAATATATCGTCGAAAGTATTTAATTTTGTAAGAAAAGAAAAACTATGTACGTGTCTCAAATTTTAAATTAATCTACCAGACGAACATTAAATTATTTAGGAAACTACCATATTATATTTTAGCTCAATCACCTCGCATCGCTCATCCTGAAAGGCCAGCAACCTGTGCCAGCAACGCACTAGTGTTCTGGGTGTCCACGGGCGACGCCGATTGCTTACCATCAAGTGATCCGTCTGCTCGATGGCACATTAGTAAAGTATATTCTTAAGCGCTTGAGATGTTCTCTGGTCAAGTATTTTTAGTTTTCAGAAACATTTACAGTAGTAGTAGTATATTATACACAGTAGAGTATGATGTAGAGGTAGAGGTATTTTCTCGTGTTTATAGAGACATTTAATTACTTGGAACCCATATATAATAACTACTGATAAGTGATTGTTATATTTTAAAAATAATAACGGTTCCGAAAAACAAATTACTCTCCAGTGACCTGTGGTCGACTATAAAATGGATCTTCGAATAACAAAACTAAACTTCCGAATATAATATTGAACCTCCGACAAAATTACTAAGTTACAGAGGTTTTTGGTTAAGTTAGACAAATCATTAGACTGCCTCGTTGGCCGAGTGGTCGCATGTGCGACTGCCGGGTAAGGGGTCTCGGGTTCGATTCCCGGGTCCGTCAAAGTATTATTGGACTTTTTAAAAATTCTCAGTAGTAGCACGGAGTCTGTAATTGTGCCCGGTATATGGCAATAGGCTTAACCCCTATTACATGGGACTCATAACATAAATAGTGAAAAGTGGGTGTTACATTGTACAGTGGCATTAAGCGCAGTAATTTGCACCTCTGCCTACTCCTTCGGGGATAAAAGGCGTGATATTATGTATGTATCACAACAATATATACGCACAGGTTCGTAGTTACTTATCCGAGGCGCAGCACGGCTTCCGCCCGGGAAAGAGTACGACAACCAATCTACTGCATCAGATGGCGACTGTCATTCCGGCAGTGGATGCTGGACTACAAGTAGACGTTGCGTACCTAGACCTCCGAAAAGCGTTCGACACGGTCGATAACGACGTCTTGCTTTGTAAGCTGGCTGATGTGGGTTTCACTCCTCACACGCTAAAATTCTTCGCTAGTTACTTGAGCGATAGACGTCAATTTGTCGACTGTGTCGGATATCATTCCGAGCCTTACTTCACTAGATCTGGTGTCAGCCAAGGAAGTAATCTGGGTCCGTTACTATTTGTTCTCATGATTAATGACTTATCTAAAATAGTTAAAGATTCCGAACGTCTGCTCTTTGCCGATGATCTTAAACTAAGTATGGTTATCAGAGATAAAAATACAGATAGATCATAGCTTGCTGCAGCGGGACTTGGATAGGGTTATGGATTGGAGCAGGCAAAATAAATTGTATTTTAACATAGAAAAATGTTCCATTTTATCATTCACTCGGGCTCGTACCCCTAGTCATTGTTCATATCACATGGAAGGGCAATCTAAACAGCGTGTAACCGAGGTTAGAGATTTGGGGATAACTTTCACTGCGGATCTAACGTTTAGGAAGCATATCACAAAAGTATGTAAGAAAGCTTATCGTAATTTAGGTTTTGTTCTGCGGCAGGCCAATGACTTCAGCAATATCAAAGCACTAAAGGCTTTGTATGAAGCATTGGTAAAAAGTCATATGGAATGCAATGCGGCTATATGGAGTCCAAATGAAGCCAAATACGCAACCATGTTGGAACGAATTCAGAACAAGTTCTTGAGATTTCTTTACTTAAAGTCATATGGAGTGTACCCGGGATATCCGCTGCTGTATCCGACATTGTATTTGCTGGGTACAGTAGGTTATTATATGCTAGAAGCTCGGCGAGAAGTATTGCTGGCTACTTATTTACATGATCTTTTACGTGGAAAATGTTATAATCCGAGGATATTGGCTGAGCTTAGGCTGTGCGTGCCGGATAGGTAGTAGCCGTCGGCGACGGCCGCAGTTGTTGGTGGTACCAACAGCCCGCACCGAGCTTCTAAAGCAAGCTCCGATGACACGCGCGATACGCACACTAAATGCAATAGCGGAGCAGATCGATTTGTTTCACTGTTCGGTGAGTGACTTCACAAGGGTAGCGTATTCGGTGATATGTTATTAATGTTATTAGGATAATTTAGTATTGTGGTTTCGTTTTAATTATATATATTGTATCTGCTTGTATGTATGTTTGGTCTAAGGATACTGCTATCTATTATTAACTTTGTTTGCATGTTTTGTTTAATGTAGAGGTAAGTAGCTTCTCTGTCACATTAGGTTAAACCTGTAATGATAGATGTAAGTGTGATAATAAATAAATAAATAAATAATTGTTAGACAAAGCATAGTTTTCAGTAGAAAGTAATTTATTCTGGTAAAATATTATTATAGCAATAAACAGTCACGTTTATTTTTCGAAGCTTTCAGTATCTCATTCGGTCGTTTCGTCAATTTTATTTGGACAAAAGTAGTCAGAATGTTAGTATTTTACGTACCCATTACAATTTAATCGTTCGCAGAACAAGACGTGATATTTATATCACTTTCGTTTCATGCATTGGTGTCAATAATTAAAATATCGTTGACCGACTTAACTAAAATGTGCAGTAATGAGTTTCACACTCCTTTGTGCAGGATGTTGAGTAGGTTACTACGTATAATAGTCCTACTTGTAATGTTTGTGTTTTGGATGTCAAAGAAAGTAACACAATGCAATGATTGTTATAATAATTATCGTGAGACATAGGAAATTAACTATAGTCAGAATTATAATTAGATTCCAGATTTGACAATAGCTACTGTCATTTTGTGAAATAATGATTATTATCCTGACAAATAATTATATTGACCTTTTTAATTTAGACATTTACATTGCGATATTACATTTTATTTGAGTCGAAAACTGTTGTGGTGTTCATAAGAATGTTGCTCAACGTTCAATGATAATTATATGCAGTAGGTATTTTATTTGAGTAGTTATATTAGCTTACAAAGTTGTGGTTTGATGTAACTTAATATTATCTACTTGAATATTTATTGTTATAGAAATATATATTATAAACTTACTTAGGTATTTATTAAGTCTAGTAAGTCATTATACTATAGTCGGAATTTTAAACTGTCAAACACCCAGCGGTCACCGGTGACAGCAACCTATATTGTTCTATAATTGTGTCTATAATTACGGTGCTTGACGAGTTAATTAGATTCCAGATTTGACAATAGCTACTGTCATTTTGTGAAATAATGATACCACATATAATAGTGTAGTGATGAACACAAAAATCGATAAACAATCATTGTGTGTGTTTTATAATAAATGTTACAGAAAGTGACAGGATAGCGATAGCGATGACGGCGACAATTTATAAAATAACTTATTACCATAATACATCTATCTGTTTTATTTGTAATGTTCCTTCATGATTACTTTTTTTATTTATTTCACACACAATTATAAAAGAAAAGTCTCAGATTATTAATTAATCGTCAAAACTAAATTATCGGTTCAGAAATATTTAATTTCCTGATATAATTACTTTACGAGAGTAAAATTATAAACGAAAAGAATCGATCCAGAAATATTGCATTTCCATATCGAATAATTTCGCAACGTCATTATTTAGTACTTGTCATAACGTTGCAACACTGAAATTGTCAAATCTGGAATCGAATTAAAATTCCGAGTATAATAGTCGTGGGTCGTCACGTGAATGTACTGAGAAAAGGTCTACTTCTCTGGGACACCTACTTATGCAAAATATCGTCACTAAAAGTCCAGCAGTGTCACTCGCAGTTGATAATGATGAATGGTCCTTACCTTGGCTGCAGGAGGTTCCGTGGTGAGGTCATCGTCATCATACACTCTGCTCTCTATGAACTGACTGCTGCTTAGCGACATAAACCTGGAAACAACACATGTATGTGTTATTTATAATATTTTACTTAATATAATATCTTAAGTGTGGGAGAGCCATGCTTCGGCATGAATGAGCCGGCTCGACCGGAGTGATACCACGGCCGAGCAGAAAACCGATGTGAAGCAATACTTGCGTTGTGTTTCGTCGTGTGATTGAGGTTACCGGAGGCCCAATTACCCCCTCTACCATCTTTCTCCAATCCCTGAATCCCCAACAATCCTCTAATCCCAAAAGGCCGGTAACGCACTTGTTACGCTTCTGGTGTTCCAAGTGTCTATGAGCGACGCCGATTGCTTACCATCAGGTGATCCGTCTGCACGTTTACCGGCTTGAACTATAAAAAAAATCATAAATACAAATCGACTGCACGGTTGGCGCTGTGGTTGGGCAACTGGCTGCCGTGCAACGTGTCGCGGGTTCGATTCCCGCACGGAACAACACTTTCTGTGAATTACAGAATGTTGTTTCGGGTCTGGGTGTCATTGTGTATGTGAACTTGTATGTTTGTAAACGCACCCACGACACAGGAGGAAATCCCAGCGTGGGACACCGTTTTATAAAAAAAAATGTTGACTGTGTCTGTATGTTTGTTACTCAGTCACGTCAAAACGGCTGAAGGGATCGGGATGAAATTTGGAACCGAAATTTATTTTTTTTTAAGGGGGGAAAATCATCGAATGACTGCTCCCGCCTGGGTGAGGCGGGAGGGAGTGTCAGACTCTTACTGACTAAAAACCACCCCGTTCCTTCTCCTGCACGTCGAGCCGGAGCCCCGGTTACCCGTTAGGTTCTCCGCGACTCCGAATCGGCATCGGCCCTGTTGGGCCCCACCTGTGGAACAGGGATAGATTATGGTTTGGAACCTAGCTTCACCTAATTTCACTGACGGACTGACTGACAGACTATTATTTATTTTGTATTTGTTGACGTTTTAAAAGTACCAAACTATGGTTTAATTGAAATAAATGCTTTGACTTTGAATAACACATAGGCATTTTATCACATGGGAACGCGGGCAAAACCGCTGGCAGAACATAGGACTCATAACATAAATAGTGAAAAGTTGGTGTTACATTGTATAGACCTCTCTCTCCGATCCCCCTTCGGGGATAAAAGGCGTGATAGTATGTTATGTTTACTTAGAAGAAATTAAGAACAGAAAACCATTTCGAAAATCTTACATAAGAATGTAATAATAAGAATAAAATAAAATCTAAGAACCTAATACATAAGTGGGTAACGTTCAGAGAAACCTAATTACAAATTATAATTTCACCGAGAGGCATGGAGTGTGAAGTTTGGTCAGACATTCACTTTGGAAATCTATGCCTAGATGACTTTAAAAAGTAAAACGATTTAGAACATTCTAGTTAGATTTCTCCTGTGTCGAGGGTGCGTTTACAAACATAGATGGTCGTAAACGAGCAGATCACCTGATGGTAAGCAGTCGGCGTCGTCGTCCATGGGCACCCGGACCGGAATACCAGAGGCGTTACAAGTGCGTTACCGGCCTTTTGGGGATTAGGAATTTGAGAAACGTTAGGGATTCAGGGATTAGGAAGCTTGAGGAAGGGGGGGGGGGGATAGTTGGGCTCACTCACACGACAAAACACAATGTATCGTTGTATCCCTATGATTGTCTGGTCGGCCGTGGTATCGGCTCGAAGTGTTAACGTGGGTAACCGGAACCCCAATTACACCCCCCCCCCAACAATCCTGAAATTCTTATCTTCATTTCTTTACTTTGTTATATTTGTGTGAGGTTACCGGCAGCCCAATCTCCCCAAATCCTCGATCTCCAAATCTCGTCAGGTCAACAACGTGTTGCGGGCGTCCATGGTCGGCGCTAATTGCTTACCATCAGGTGATCATAAACTATTAGAACATGTAACTCACTGGTTATTGACATTCTGCAGGCTGATGCTGGCATCATTCAGAGCGGTGGCCATCTTCTCCAGCTGGCTGTTCGCCTCCTGACATCGGGACAGCAGTTTCTGGAAACAGAACCCTCATTATATCTAACAAGTGACTTGTATATTTGTTTGGAAAGAGTCCTGAAATACAAAACTAACTAGCGCTCTTCTCGGGTCCTATTGATCGTAGGCTATATAAATGCTTTTGGTGAAAAGAAACAAAATAAAATATGTATATGTTGACCAGCTGGTCCGGCAAACTCTGTACCGCCTAATTTTTTTTCAACCTTCCCAGGACTTCCACGACCATTCCAAGACCAAAATTAGCAGAGATGGATGCATATACAATGTGACAGACAGTTCACACCAGTTCAGTCGTGAGTTCCACATTAATCAACTGGTCTTTTTAATAGAAATACACGTGTACTTTAGTCATTAACTATTCCGATAGTTCTACCGTGCACCATCTGCATAGTGGAGTAGTACGAACACGGCCTATGAGTAACACAATACATTGACTTCCGTTACCAATAACTTTACGAGTCCCATTCTATTAGGGGACATGTTTAGTGGCACAGATCGGCCACAAGCGAAAATAAAATACAGATTGGGTACTTGCACACTAGTCAAATTCAATAGCTTTTTCGAACTGTCAAAAACGAGGGGTTTTCTATGAATTTCGTACGAGATTGTGTATTGTGACGTCACGTATTTTTAGCGTCAAACAACGTACTTATTTCTTAAACATTTGCTGAACAAATACTAAAATTAAGTTAGTCATAAAATCAATTAATGAAAGTGTTATTCTTTTTGAATATTTTATTGTATTGACACAGTCGAAATAACATAACATAACATCACGCCTTTTATCCCCGAAGGGGTAGGCAGAGGTGCACACAGAAGTAACACCCACAGTTACTTCTGTGTGCACACACAGTACACAGCACACAGAACAGTCGAAATAATTCATTTTTGATTAAGGAAAGCGCCCAATTACGTAGTGGCTTCGGAACCGACTGTCACACGATGTTTTTAGGGATCAATTACTGAACTACTATATATGAAAGTCGACCAATGAGGCAGGAGATAATACGGACTGCACGTTTAGCGAGATGGCTGCAAAATCCACTTTTGCATGACATTTCGAGAGCTTGGTGCCCGAATAAAGTAATCCTACGAGTGATCAACAAATTATTGCTCCATAATCCTCAAACTCTTAACTAATCCCTGAATCCCCCATAATCCTCAAACTCATAATTCCCAAAAGGCCGAGACCGTACTTGTTACGCCTCCGGTGTTTTGGGTATCCATGCGCGACGCCGATTGCTTACCATCAGGTGATCTGTCTGCCCGTTTACGGGTTTATCCCATAAAAAAGGACCCGAGACCCCTTGCCCGGCAGTCGCACTTGCGACCACTCGGCCAACGAGGCAGTCATTCATAATAGTCTAATACTAATACCATTACGTAATAATACATCACTCGACTGCCTCGTTGGCCGAGTGGTCGCGAGTGCGACTGCCGGGCAAGGGGTCTCGGGTTCGATTCCCGGGTCGGGCAAAGTATTACTGGGTTTTTAAAAAATTCTCAGTAGTAGCACGGAGTCTGGAAATGTGCCCGGTATATGGCAATAGGCTCACCCCCTATTATATGGGACTCATAACATAAATAGTGAAAAGTGGGTGTTACTTCTGTGTGCACCTCTGCCTACCCCTTCGGGGATAAAAGGCGTGATGATGATGTTATGTTAATAATACATCATTAATTAATAACTGTATACACGAGAGGTAGAAAGGGAAAACAAGAGGAAATTCACAATTAATAATTATTAAATTACAATAAGTGCATTCATCGGTTGAATGTTGACAGCAATCAGGAATATTGTATATTAACATTTTGTAACATACAATATGAAACGATTTGTACCTACGCTACGTTCCTTCCTTGTGTACATTTTAACTATAGCAAAAGTTGGCATAAATTCATGTCCTGATTACATTTAACTAATATGTGATTATGTAATACTATTATGTAAAGCGGAAGTTTGATTTTTTGTTTGAACGCGTTAATCTCCGTAACTACAAGTCTGATTTGAATAATTATTTTTGTGTTGGATAGCGCATTTATCGAGGATGGCTATAGGCTATAAAACATCACGCTACGATCAGTAAGAGCCGAGCAGAGCGATTGAAACCACGCGGCGATATCAACCATGGCGATTACGGCATACTATCAGGGACAGGTCTTTATCAAGCAGCCTTTACTTAGCATATACAAACTGCTTCCTCTTTTAGCGAATACAACGAGTAATGTTATGATAATACTTTAGGGAGTTAGCACTATAGGGTCCACCATTGCGGCGGAAAGTAAATAATGTTTAAGGTGTAAAGTAATCTGATTTAATAAAATATAATCATCGTGAAAAATTATGACATAAGAAACAAAATAATTTGACAGATTCTATTTAAAAGAAGAAAATACCAAAGAAAAGAGGTGAGCTAACTAATAGTAAAAAGTATGAATTTGAGGAAGGTATAGAATAATGAAATGATAAATAATGAAACGTAGGTGAGTAGCCTACAATACTATGTGCAAAAAATATTGCAGACAGGATTAATACCAACATATTATGAACATACAGAAACAGATAACAATGTTTATTTTATTTGTTATCTATTTGATTGGCTAACATGACACAGAGCATCCTTTTTTAATAATCTTTTATCTAAATTACTAACAATGCCGTGCGGTTTTACTTATAGTTATAGTACAGACGGATCGCCTGACTGCTTACCACAGTCAGAGCGGCCAAAGGACACCCGCAACACTAGAGGAGGTGAGGTTTAACCGTTTGAATGTACCGATATGAGACAGAATAAAAAATACATTGTGCGTCGCGTGGATCCGCGTTTAGACACACGAGACGGGTTAAGTGTGGGAGAGCCATGCTTCGGCACGAATGGGCCGGCTCGACCGGAGTGATACCACGGCCGAGCAATACACCGACGTGAAGCAACGCTTGCGTTATGTTTCGTCGTGTGAGTGAGGTTACCGGAGGCTCAATTACCCCCCCCCTTTCCCAATCCCTGAATCCCGAACAATCCTCAAATTCTAATTTCAAAAAGGCCGGTAACGCACTTGTAGCGCCTCCGGTGTTCCAGGTATCCATGGGCGACGCCGATTGCTTACCATCAGGTGATCCGTCTGCTCGTTTACCGGCTTATGCAACGGGTCTGCAGTAACCTCACTCACACGGCTGCAAACAAAGCTGTGGTAGCGTCACAACGTTGTGCTGTGAGGTCGTGGTATCACTCCGGTCGAGCCCTCACATGTGAATATCAGAAGAGTACAAACATGGGTGGCTTCAACGTCCAAGTAAATTAAGTTCTGCTCCATCGTAGTCCGCATCATTGCTTACCATTAGGCGAGAATTTCATACAATAATATTAAGTATTGAATATTACCTGATGTGTAGACTGCAGTATGTTGAGGAGCTGCTCATCTCCGGCCAGGGTCCAGCTTGGAGCCAGCTTCCTTAAGGAGTCAGTGGTAGACTCGTCCATGTTGCGGGCCTAAATACTGCAACAAGGATTAATATATAAAATACAACACTGTAACAATAGTGTCACGGATGTGGTTGGAGACGAGAGAGTGGCGACGTCTTACATCAAACTGGCTTAGCTGTCATCCATTAATTCACATGAATGAGCCATGAAACACTTAGAACCTTTGTCTTGTAATATTATATATTTTTATTGTATTTATATATCGTTCGAACACTCACTAAGAAATTATGTTAAACATTCATATAAGCTATTGTAGAATGTTCTTAGAATGTACAATAAGGAATGATTTGCATAAATATGAATCTATAAGTTATCAATGGTCGTTAGTTTTTATTTGTTTGTTTTGTTAATCTAAGAATATATATATTTTTATTTTAAATACATTCTTGCACTTTCTAGTGTACAAGGTAGGCTTAATGCCACGGGCATTCCGTCCCAGCCAGACCTTTGGGTGATGCAGAGACAAAAATGATGCAAGAAGCAAGCGCACTTGAGATCTATGATCAAGAGAAATATATAAAAAATCAATTGTATAGTATTAATGAATATACATAGTTTTTAACTACACATCCATTCTAGGATCGTCTCCCGTGTCGTGTGTACGTTTACAAACATACAAGTTCACATACACATCACGCATAGACAAGAAACAACAATTTGTGGATCACACAAAGAGTTGCTCTGTGCGGGAATTGGTTGCGATTGCGATACATGTTGCACGGCACCTGATTGCCCAGTCACCGCAACAATCATGCAGTCAAATTTTTACTGTATTCATATGTATATGTAGGTACCTAAGTACAGAATGCAAGAAAAGTTATTGGATCTGAAGAGAAATTGGGTAGCTTCCTGAATTTAGTTTTAATGTCCGTCTGTTAGATTAATTTAAAAACTTACACAAGTTTGTTCCTATATGAAATATTGTGTGATGTCACAGAGTGTTACATTATGTAGCATGTTGGAAGATAACAACCTACCACTACAGCGATATAAAAAAAAAAACCATTTTGTCAAAGTATTTTACGAGAAAATAAAAAAATGCATTTTAATATTTTTTTTATTATCTATCTGACGGACTAATTCGGTTTTTAATTTTCATACCCTGGCAACTATACTATCCTATTGGTAATATTTAAAATTTTATTTGGATAAGTCCGCCTTCAACCTCCCAAAACCGCTGCTACTCCAGTGTACCAGGATCTACAATAGATACATCCATGTACACACCGGAACATAGAAGTCCAACGTCGCGGGGACATGGACAACTGTCTTCACGAAATAATTAGAAGATATTTAAAATACTAAACAAACTTAATAAAAACAAAATGAATGGAAAATGAGGGTCTAGCATGGCTTGACACTAGTAGAGTTCCTCGTCAAACAGTTAATAAAACTATTGAATTTATTTCTGCAATTATTAAATTTCTCTATAATTATTATTATATTAGCATAATTATTATATAATAATTATTATAGCCTATTATAATAGGCTACACGGCAGCACTTTTACACATCAATATGAAAATGAGATGACTTCATATATTTTTTTTTTATACCACGACGGTTGCAGAAATAAATTACGTGAGATGTTTAAGGGGGGGGGGGGGGCGTCTCGGCAAATATCACGTAATTTTTTTCTCATTGAAACTAAAACATCATGCTTTTAATGCACTTCTGCCTGCATATTTAGAGGTACAATGTAACACCCACTTCACTACACTATTTATGTTATGAGTCCCATGTAATAGGGGGTGAGCCTATTGCCATAAAGCTTTGCATAGACCTTCCAAAGACCCTGTACATCTATACAGATAAATAAAATAGGAATGTCTGTTTGTAATATTTAAATAACCGCTTTTTACTACATGCATATGATACACATGCCTAAATAACATTTTTAAAATTTATGTCTGTCTGTCTGTCTGTCTGTTTGTAGTTTATACTGGCTACTCTGGAATAGCTGGACCAATTTTGATAGGACTTTTATCCGAAGGTAGCTGATGTACAGAGGTGTAACATAAACTACTTTTAATTTGGAAAAATGAAACAATAATCATATGTCCTAAAATTGATATTCTATGTGACAGAAGTGGCGGGCAACAGCTATACTCGGAATTTTAATTCGATTCCAGATTTGACAATTTCAGTGTTGCAACATTATGACAAGTACTTAATAGTGACGTTGCGAAATTATTCGATATGGAAATGCAATATTTCTGGATCGATTCTTCTCATTTGTAAGTTTACTCCTGTAAACTAAGTATATCAGGAAATTAAACATTTCTAAACCGATAATTTAGTTTTGACGATTAATTAACGATCTGAGACTTTTCTTTTATAATTGTGTGTGAAATAAATAAAAAAATGTAATCATGAAGGAAGATGACAAATAAAACAGATAGATGCATTATGGTAATAAGTTATTTTATAAATTATCGCCATTATCGCTATCGCTATCCTGTCACTTTCTGTAACATTTATTATAAAACACACACGCTGATTGTTTATCGATTTTTGTGTTCATCACTACAATATTATATGTAGTATCATTATTTCACAAAATGACAGTAGCTATTGCCAAATCTGGAATCTAATTAACTCGTCAAGCACCATAATTATAGACACAATTATAGAACAATAGGTTGCGGTCACCGGTGACCGCTTGGTGTTTGACAGTTTAAAATTCCGACTATAGTATAATGACTTACTAGACTTAATAAATACCTAAGTAAGTTTATAATATATATTTCTATAACAATAAATATTCAAGTAGATAATATTAAGTTACATCAAACCACAACTTTGTAAGCTAATATAACTACTCAAATAAAATACCTACTGCATATAATTATCATTGAACGTTGAGCAACATTCTTATGAACACCACAACAGTTTTCGACTCAAATAAAATGTAATATCGCAATGTAAATGTCTAAATTAAAAAGGTCAATATATTTATCAGGATAATCAGTTACGAGTCAAAACTTCAATTGAATATTAAAGGTGAATCACAGCACTGAATTGAGATAAAATAATAAGCGACCGCGAATCTAATAAACACAATAATCAACATAAATTATAAACTCAATGATCGCCAATTTGTATTTAAACTTTCAATTATTAAAAACTCACCGTTATAAAGTAATACACGAATTTCACATCACTGGTAAATAGTTTGAAGAGTTATTTTGTTGTGTAAAACTTTCTATATTGAAATAAATAAGGTTTTCTTATTTACTTTTAACAGAAATAAAAGTGACGAGAGTGATCAACAAAAAATATTATGACAATAATGACATGACTGGTGACATGCCAGTCAGCGGTTATTGACAGTGACAGTTGTGGTGTTGCTACATTATGCGTCACAAATTCTTACTCAGTAGCTTTTCTTGAAAGTATTTTCAACTGATTCCAAATTAGCTGGCCTTAAAAGGAATTTTAAAAGAACAATTTTTAACCTAATTCGAATTATAATTAAATATCCGAGTATGAACGAAGAACTTAAACTACACAATTCAGTAACATTTTTAAACAATTGAAGGCACCACTGAAACGTAAAAGATAAAAGTATTCGTTGAATTCATGTTGAACTACAGAAAATACAGATAAGTAATGCAAACTCTTTAATTTAGAAGTAATACATTGTTTTGAATATGTGATGCAATCTGGAACGTAAACAAGTACAAATGATTTAGTATTTACCTACATTTAATGAAAAATGTAAATAAACAAATATTGTAAAATCAATCTTATTTCTACAAGATTCATAAAATGAAAGTGTTTACATTAAATATCGACAATGCTTATACTTTCAGAGAATAATAAAAGACTGTTGATGTTTGCAGATCCAGTTTTTAAAAATCAATAAACTTTCATTTCAATTACAATAACAAACATGATCACATCACGATGCTTAATAATAACATTATTACTCATAAAACAATGTTTATTAACGCTCACCACACTGTTATACAGTTAAACTTTTTCTACTTTCACATAAAGAGGTGTACCTAAATATTAATGCGTACAGCCAATTATTTTCTATTACCTCTCGAATTAAATGGTAACAGTTAATTTGAAATTCATGATGTTGCTAATATTATATTGCATAAATTAAATTAAGCTTGATTTATGAACACTGTTTAAATCATAATAGGTACAATATAGGTGGATATCATCTTCAAAGTGGATAATTATATTCATTATGCTGTCGCACTCACTTTAGCCATTTTAGTGACGATATTGTTTTAAAACCACTGATAAGGAGGTCAACTTTAAACACTGACAAGCGCTCATACAACAACCCAACAGCCTATAACGTGGCCACAGCCGACCAAAAGCCCTTACTCACATGGAGAAGGTTTGAGCACTAATCACCACGCTTGCTCAATGCGGGTTGATGATTTCAAACTTATAATTCGAGATTATCCGCCCAGATTTCCTTACGATGTTTTCCTTCACCGTTTGTCAGTGATGTCTGAATAATAAATCTAAGAAGGTGCATATGACTTGGAACAGATACATTGATACTTGCCGTTGGTAGGTTTCGAGCTTGCACCCTCATGCATTAGAGGCGGACGTCTTATACCTTCGGGCCTCCGGCCACGGGAAGCATTCGGAAAGTCCAAAATAATAAAAAAATATTATTAGTTAGTGTTTATGTATTCAGATAAAGTAAAATTATTCATGCCTAAGTATGCAGACACAGAAAAACCGAGAATCTAGCGTGCGAGTATTTCCTACGACCTGTCGTGAAGGAAGTCGGTACGCAACAAAAATAAATTGCAACATAAATGGAGGTACTGTGTGTACCTTTTTTTTTGATGACGGGGGAACCTTCAAAAGGCGCCTAGCTTTTTGGGGAGAAAGACTAGGGAGTGTGAGGTTCTTATCTCACTAAAACCACCCCGGTGGCCACCCTCAGCACTTGTAAGGGGGGGTCTCCACGTCCTCTGAAGAGACCTGTTCCGGAGACCCCACGGTGCAACGCTTGTTACAGCACATTCCTAAGGAGACCTGCGTGTCCCTTGCTCAGTGTGTACCTAAATTTACTTAGTAAAAAAGAAACACAGATACAGTTAGAACATCATTCGTGCTTTAAAGAGATATTTCATCTCTATAAAATTAATTCTAGTGAAAAACCAGGTTCAACCGCCTCATTTTTTAAATATAATTAATGTATTAATACAAATAAAAAATATCTTTATCTAAACCCTTCTCCTAAGTGAATGTAACAGTTTCTTTTCTGAAACCGCATCAGCATTGGTTCAGCCAATCGCGAGATATTCGCACACAAACATGCGTACACAGGGCTAGACATCGAGCTTTAAAAACCAGTATAAACTGAACGTTAAATGTGCGGAAAGATCATGCGACGCGATACCAGGATAAACTGGGTTTGTGTAGATTGATGTGTGGCCGTGTGTACATACAGGTCAAACTGAGCCCCTTCTTATGAAGTTACTAGTCACTTTGACCAGTTTTAGTGTTACATTGTTCTCGCACAATCCAAACAGCAAAACTATGTAACTAGTAAATTGTATTGTGAACCCTGATTGGAAAAGAGTAACCTCTGGAGTTTCTTGCTCGTTCTTCTCCATAGGAAACTACACCTTGGAATGAGCAAAGAGCTTCACTTTTAATTTTATTGTTGATGTTCAAAAGTGCCTTTCTGGTCTAATTGAAATAAATGATTTTGACTTTGACTTTGACTTTGAATTCGGTTAACAATCAATAATTTTTTAGTTGTCGCCAGTTGAGTTGGGTAGTGAGTTGGAAGTCTAATTTGATTCTCGGGACAAAAACCGTGTATGTACTTTGGTTTATTAATCTATTATATTTAAATGAAACCCGTTTCTCGTTGTCACGCCGACTTGAGGATGGCTGGACCAATTTGGCTGATTTTTTTTTGTTAACCGACTTCAATAAAAGTATGATGTTCTCAATTCGACCGTATATATGCTTTTTTTTGTCTGTTATTGTCAGTAGAAGGTTCTTATGACAAAAAAAAAGTCCTGAAAATCCTACGGGAACGGGAGAAAACGCGTACGAAGTCGCGGGCAGAAGCTAGTTTGTAAATACAAATATCTAATGAGATGCACATGTAGTGATGATAGTAATTATGACACCTATGTATTGTATACAATTAAAAAGATTATGAAAAATACTTATTTTGCACTTAGGTAAATGTCTCTGGTAAAGGTCTGTGACAATCGCTGTAGGACTGTGGGAGGCAGTGGACAGAAAGTGGCTAATATGTGCATGACACCACGGATATTCCATTAAAACAAAAAGTATTATAAAAATAATAACAATAACCTTATCGTTTATTTGTTAGAATATTGTTACAAAGGTGTTACAAATAAATTAATGTTCTGAATATTCTGCTGTTCCCAGCGTACAAATATTAAAAATAAAATTGAAAGAAGACTCGTACAAGGAACTCATTTAAGTGTCGGAGAGCAATGCTTCGGCACGAATGGGCCGGCTCGACCGGAGTGATACCACGGCCTCACAGAAAACCATAGTGAAGCAACGCTTGTGTTGTGTTTCATCGTGTGAGTGAGGTTACCGGAGGCCCCTTCCCCAATCTCCCCAATCCCTGAATCCCCAACGATCTTCAAACTCCTAATCCCCAAAATGCCGGTAACGCACTTGTAACGCCTCTGGTGTTCCAGGTGTCCATGGGCGACGCCGATTGCTTACCATCAGGTGATCCGTCTGCTCGTTTACCGGTCTGCCATAAAAAAAAATTCTCAAGGAACCTTTGTCGACATAAACCAGTTTTATCTACAAGTCATCGCATAAACTTAATTAGTAATTAATTGTATACGAACACCAAGGAGAGTGGTAATCATTTAATCTATAAGTTAGGAAGTAAGTAAGCTTGCAACTCTCTCACGGCGTCGGTCGACGGCCGAAAGTTTTACTCGACAATGCAAAGGTGAACGATTGACGATTATTGCTTGTGGGGTGAGCTAAGAGCGGAGAGCGGAGTTTAAGAATAGGGATGATGACAGGGTATCAAAACTAAAAATATAATCAGTTCGTAAGTAAGATAATGAAAACATATTAGCCACGTATTTTTTTTATTTTATCGTATAATAAAACAATATTTGGATAAAACGAATGAAAGTTTAGGAGTGGGAGCTAAAACGTCATTTCTACGTATAAAATGTACATAGAAGTGACGTCACGCGACATTTCAAATCAATATACAGTCGAAAGTATTCGTTTCTGTAAGAAAATATAAAATACATGTCTAATGATTTAAAATAAGGTACCAGACGGACATTTAAAAATAAAAATTAGGCATCTACCCTATTGCGATGTTAGCACATCAAATACGTTTTAAAAACACAATCGATAAAGTAGGAATCCAACCAAAAACATTCTATAAAAATCTAGCAGTCTCGACGGAGCCACTTGTTCATCTCTAAAAAGTAATGAAATCTAGACAAATGGAGTTTCTTGCTCGTTCTTTTCCATTCGAATGTACATTTTAGAATGAGTACCTAGCTTCACCTAGCTTCACTGACGAACTGATTGACAGACTATTATTTATTTTGTATTTAATGACGTTTCAAAAGTACCAAATTATGGTTTAATTGAAATAAATGCTTTGACTTTGACAACGTCGTGCCAAGTATAAGGTTGCTTACTACGATTTCTTTATTATTATAGTTAATGTTGTGTGACTTGGCCGTTGAACCGCTACTCATTGAAGAGGGAAAATTGCCACTAGGAAAAAGTTGATTGTATGAACAACGGTTCTGGCGACATTTTGGTGCAATGGTGTCTTGCACCTGGTTTTGTACCCTTGTATACCCTTTTTTTTTGAGGGGGGAAAATCATCCAATGACTTCTCCCGCCCGGGTGAGGCGGGAGGGAGTGTCAGACTCTTACTGACTAAAAACCACCCCGTTCCTACTCCTGCACTTCGAGCCGGAGCCCCGGCAACCCGTTAAGTCTTCCGCGGCTCCGTATCGGCATCAGCCCTGTTAGGCCCCATCTGTGGTGGTCTGATGGCTCCTTGAGGCGCGCGCGGAACGCGATGCGCCGTACGCTCGGGCCTGGTTCTGGTCGGGCGGCGAGTCACCCGTGCTCGCCGTCCGCAAGCCCGTGCTTACGGTGGCCGGAGATCGTCACGCGATCCCCGACGCCCGGAGTGTCTCTCGCGACGGCCGGGTCGTGAGGAGGTTCGTTCCCTCACGCGCTCCGCCTCCTCCTTAGCTAGCATGACTGCTTCGCAGAAGGAGGAGACGGCATCCCAGTGCCCCTCGCTCCGTACCATGGTCTGAATCAGAGCCGGACGCGAGAGGTCGCCGTCGCCGATCACATTCCTGAGGACACGGCGGTGCTCAGTCCACGCAGGACACACCGCCACCGTATGCTCCACCGTGTCCTCCAGGCGATCCTCGCAGTGATGACACCCGGGCGTTTCCTCCCGCCCAATCCGAAACAGGAACCTACCGAAACTTCCGTGTCCGGTAAGCACCTGCGTCAGGCGGTAGGTGAGGACGCCGTAGCGTCTCTCAAGCCACTCCTCAAAGAGGGGACTTACCGCTGCAATGACAGCGAGCCCAAACCCTTGTATACCCTTCAACGGCTTATTAGTTAAACTTATTAGACTAATAAAAGCTCTTACAAAGTATTTAAAAGTCGGTCAGTGGGCATAGTTAGATTTTCTTTTACGTTTAATGCGATCAAAAGAAGATCTCGTCTGGCGCTCTTATTGGTGGGGTCATTGGAACCGGCCTTTGGAGATTCTTATGTGGAGAATGAGCAATCCATAGTTATTCTTTTTAAACTGTTTCACAAAACAGCCATCTATACAGATGAATAAAATAGGAGTGTCTGTTTGTAAATACTAAAATAACCGCTTTTTACTAAATGCTTATGAATACATACGATACACATACCAAAATATCATTTTTTACAATTTTCGTCTGTCTGTCTGTTTGTACTGGCTAATCCCTGGGTTGGCTGGAACGATTTTGCAAGACTTTTATTGGCAGGTAGCTGATGTACTAAGGTGTAACATAGGCTACTTCTAAAATTAAAACACAAGAAGTTATACATATATTCTACGCAGACGAAGTCGCGGGCAACAGCTAGTTGGTTATAAATTACGACAAGTTAATGATGCATCTTAAACTGTCAAACACCAAGCGGTCACCGGTACTCAACGAGTTAACTTACCTAATTTAATTATGTGAGAACAATGTTACACCAACATTTTATCAAAGAGACAGACAAAAAATCTCATAGAGGTCTTTCGTCATGAAAACTATTCAAGGGACTGTTACTACTTAAAACTCATTGCCGTTCCCCATCCTTTCCTGGGGAACGGCAGTGCCCCCTTCCAAGTCGAGTGTGATGCAAACACGTACACGACTTGCAAGTACCATCCTTCAGAATCCTTAGTACAAGTTTGTTTTACGTTTAAAGTATTCGAAACGAGTACGCATTCGGCACTCTGGTTGGCCAGCGCCAATGAACCAACCAATCAGAGCGCTGATCGCGTACTCGTTTCGAATACTATAAACGTAAAACAATAACAAGGTTCAGCCTCAGGTCACGCAACAGTAACTATAATAATAAAGAAATCGCAGTAAGGAACCCTAGACTTGGCACGACTTTGTCAAGATTTCATTCTTTTTAAAGATGAACGAGAGAGTCCATCGAGACTTAGCTAGTTTCTTACACAATGTTTTTGGTTGGATATTTTCTTTCGCATACCGCTCCCGCTCCCGCCACCGCCTACAGGCTACACCACACACCGCTGCCTCTCAGTGAAAGTATAACATTTTATCGAAGCCTGCACTGAGTACCTGCGGATTAACGCAAGATTGTGAGGACACGGAGACATGGAAATGAAAGGTGCCGTGAATTGGGTGATACTGTGTAGGTATCATGGCGAATGAATGTCGTGGTGGGTTTTCTTGCATGAGAGTGCGGGTTCGAAACCAGAAACGACAAATACAAATGTGACTTTTCCGAATTATATGTATGTACTTTCTAAGATTATTTAGACACCACTGACAAACGGTGAAGGAAAACATAGTGAGGAAACCTGGGCTTATAATTTCTAATTATAAGTTTGAAGTCTCCAACGCGCATTGAGCAAGCATGGTGACCTTAGTGGCTTAGACCTTATCCGTGTGAGAAGAAGCCGTTGGTCAGCAGAGGGCACTTATAGGCTGTTGAAGTGACTTTAATGTAGTATATGTAGTGGACCATGGACAAGATCTCACTTCATTTTAATTTTTTAGCTTTCTTTATTTTCTTTTTTATTTTTTAAATATGTTATGTGTGTTTTGCGCAGAAATAAATGGCTTTTCTTTCTTTCTTCTTTCTTCTTTCATATATCGCTATACATATTATTATAGTAAGTAAAATGAAATCACTTCCCGCTGTCTGTCCATGTATATTTAGATCTTTGAAACTACGCAATGGATTTTGATGCGGTTTGATGTTTGATGGAGTGATTCATAACTGAGCAGGAAACCATAGAGACACCACACTTTCCCTTCCCTTTATAAAGATAGGCACTTGTAACTGACTCCTGTTGATTTAGTGTCCTTGGGCGACGCGCCGATTGCTTACCATCAGGTGATCCGTCTGCTCATTTACCGTCCCATGCCATTCAAAAATCTGACCTAGGCACATAATAAAAAATATAAGTACCTAAGATACATGGCGACTGGTTTCCAAGCAGTATATTAACTAGTGATAGTGACCTATGACTGCCTAAACCAGGCTGAGTTTTCACAGAGATATAAACTTTCTTGTAATTCATGATTCTATATTATATTATAGCACGTCTCCGGGGCTGCGGACAACACAATGGGTTACCATGGCTCCGGCTCTATGCAGGAGTAGGAACGGGGTGGTGTTTAGTCAGTAAAGGTGAGAGCGTGTCAGACGACACGCTCTCACCTCGTCCAGAGCGGGAGAAGTCATTTGATAATTTTGTCTGGAGAAGTCATTTTTGAAGTAGGTACATCAGTACTCTTGACCGACGAGCATGCACGAAAAGACTGATGATTGTTGATGAAGCGAAAGAGGTATTTAAGAATCGTAGCAATACGATATTTGCCAACTACTCAAATTCAATACTTTTTTCGAACTGTCAAAACGACAGTTTTCTATAAATTTTGTACGAGATTGTGTATTGTGACGTCACGTTTTTTTAGCGTCAAACAGCGTACTTATTTGTTAAACATTTGCTGGAAAAATACTAAAATGAAGTTGGTCATAAAATCAATGAATGAAAGTGTGATTATTTTTTTTATTTTATTGTATTGAACAGTCCAAATAATTCATTTTTGATTAAGGGATATTCAATTGGCGTTCCATACTCTCTGCCTGCTATGGGAGACAGGCGTATGGCTATGTATGTATGTAGGTATGTATGTAGATACATCACATGTGGTTAGCCGTCTACTAATCAGTTTATCCACGTAATAATGTGAGAAAGTGCTGCAGTGAGGCAATCTTTGTAAACATTTACATTACTGAAGTGCATACAAACTCGTTATTGTTTACGTGTCGTGTTCAATATAAATATTGTAGTTGATCCGTGATTTTCATGTATTTTATGTATAACTAGCTGAGACCGCGACTTCGTCTGCGTGGAATAGTGATTCACAGCTCCTCCTCCGTAGTTGATAGCATGATAATATGTAGCTTATATGTTGACCCGATCTGTAAGTAATATTCATGCAAAATTTGAAGTAAATCCATGCAGCACTTTTTGTTACCACCCCACTCTTCCCGCGGGTATCATATACCCGACTAAAGGACTACACATTTAACCTTAGAAAAATTGTAAACTAGCTTCTGCCAGCGGTTTCGTTCGCGTTCCCGTGGAACCAAAACTACCCTACGAGTTATTCAAGACCATAATCTATCCTTGTTCCAAATTTCAACCTGATCCCTACAGCCGTTTTGACGTGAAGGACTAACAAACAAACATTGGCAGTTTTAATATTAAGTACTAGAATATTGACGTTTCGGAAGTGCCCGTAGTGAATATCTTGCAGTTTTTTTATTATAACTGTAGTCCGATGTAGGTTAAAGTTAAATTAGTATTAGAGGTATACTGGTGATGACGTAGCAAATTAATCTCGATTTATGAATCCATCAAAATATAAAAGAGAATTTGATTTGAATGAAAGTGAAACTTGCTAGAGGTATAGTGCTGTTTACCCTACTTATTTAAAAAGTAATAAAGACGTATACCAATGTACATAAACTACCTACTCCCGCAGTTTTACTCGCCCTGCTCGGCTCCTATTGATCGTCGTAGCGTGATGTTTTATAACCTTCGTCGATGCGAAGGACACTCCAGGCGTCGGGGATCGCGGGACGATTTCCGGCTGCCGTCAGCACGGACGGCGACCATGGGTAGAAGTAGACCCGAGCGTATCTACGACGCGTCGCTATCAGGACCTATCAGGACCAGACCACCACGGATGAGGCCCAATAGGGCTGATGCCGATACGGAGTCGCGGAGAACCTAACGGGTTACCGGAGCTCCGGCTCGAAGTGCAGGAGTAAGAACGGGGTGGTGTTTAGTATGACTGACTTACTGACTATTAGTTCTTACTTATGGAGATGAGCGCGTTCGGACAAACAAACTACAGTTATCATCAACAGCGGGTGGCAGTCAACTGCTGGAATATGAGCCTCCTCTACATAAGAGGGGTTTGTCATAATTTCCAAGTTCAGCAGGCGGGTTGGAGATCGCAGTATAAAACGTTCAGGTCTATCAGAGAGCGCTGCTGCCCGGTCTCTGTCAAATGCGTACCTTAGTCGGGTATACGACACCCGCGGCTTCCAGTGGCGGTGGTTGAAAATGTTTTCTTCTCTGTCTTACTTAAAGTTTTCTATAATCTACCTACAATTAAAAAACCATTTCCCATAATATTATAGGAAAGTGATAGTGCTAGCCTGGGAATCGAACGGCACCATACATTGTCTAGCTAATTGCTACAGATTTGAAAGTGGGCGGCTGGACGTACACACATAATTACTTTCATTGTTATTCATTATTATCAGGGTATGAGGTTATGTTTTGTATGTAAGTATGTTTGAATGTATCTATAGAGGTATTAAAACAATCATTATATATATTTTTTTCTATTGCACACTTATAAATATTTGTGTTTATAGAAATAAGATGTGCTTTTGTAAAAATTATATTTAGACCTCCTTTCGCCTGCGATACAGGATTGTCCTAGTGCAGGCATCTAACTATTTGAGGTCAATTGTACTAATTTAGATATATTTTCGAATTTTATTATTGTTTGACCTTACTACTCGTAAAAATGTTTGAGAATCATAATATTAAGTGTATTTGCCCTAAAACGATGGATTTTATGTTATCATAGGTTGGCAAACCGACAAAGACTACCGGGCAAGGGGTCACAGGTTTGATACCTAGGTCGGGCAAAGAATTACAGGGTTTTAAAAAAAAATGTCAGTAGTAGCACGGAGTAAAATTATGACCGGTATATGGCAACGCAATAGGCTTACCCCCTATTACATGGGACTCATAACATAAATAGTGAGAAGTGGGTGTTACATTGTACAGTGGCATTAAGTGCCGTAATGTGCACCTCTGTCTTCTCTTTCTGACAAAGCGTGATGTAACCTGTGTAAACGAGCAGACAGATCACCTGATGGTAAGCAATCAGCGTCGCCCATCGACACCTGGAACTAGAAGAGTTACTAGTGCGTTGCTAGTCTTTTGGGGGATAAGAATTTAAGGATCGTCGGGGATTCGAAGATTGAGGAGATTGGAGAGGCGAGAATTTGACCTCCGGTAACCTCAGTCACACGACGAAACACAACGCAAGCGTTGCTTCACGTCGGTTTTCTGTGAGGCCGTAGTATCACTGCGGTCGAGCCGAACTTGAACGTTACAGTTCTGCACACCCTCTTCACCGTTATGTCAATTATAACTCAGCATCTTTTGTACATATTTGTCTGGACTTTAAAAGAGACGGACCTCTGAGTTTGTTCCGGAATTTCATCTCAGAGTAGCCAGTTAGGAAATGTCGACCTCATCGTTCGTTTGATAAAATTGACGTGTAAAAGTGCTGCCTTGTAGCCTATTTGCAGAAATAAATTCACTTGTTTCACATGGTCCAAACTATATGATACAGTATGTCTAACTTAATTAACTCCTACAATGAGCGACAGGTGGTCTACATCTAGCGCTAGATTAATTAAGCTGTCTAGATCTAGTCTGGGATAGGTCACGTAGTCAAACTATATTGTAGCTAGGTTCTAGGTCATTTAAATACCTAGGTGTTAATGAAGAGAATAGGGTAGATGACTAGTTTTTATTTAAATGTCCGTCTGGTAGATTATTTATAAACATTAGACACGTATTTTATTTTTTTCGGAAACGAATAGTTTCGACGACATATTGATTTGAAATGTCGCGTGACGTCACTTCTATGTACATTCTATACGTAGAAATCACTTGAAAATAAGTACAGTTTTTAGTAATTAAACGAAAATATAAGTTGTCGTTAAATTTTGACCAAGTTTGTGTTGCCTCATTTATTTATATTTGATTTTTCATTTCATTCCATCATTTCATTTAAACATTTCATTTCATTATTTCATGTCTGTCGAGAATCGAATCCAACAGTACTTGCGACTATTAAAGCAAGCCCGCCACATCCTCCCAAAACCGCTGCAACTCCTGTGCACCAGGATCTACAGTAGACACAACCATGCAAACACCGGAACACTTAAGTCCACCGTAACAGACCCCCAGGGACAGGAACAACAGTCTTGTATCAAGCAATGAAATATATTATTAGAAGTTCGGTTGTTAGTCGCAAGTATCATCAAAATACAAGTAAAGCACTCTTCCATTAGGTTTCGTGGCTAATTTCTTTGATCGCCAAGTTTTTATAAAACAAAAGTTGGTGTAAAGTTGTACACTTTTAGTACATAGAAAGTTATGAATGATTGGAGCTATTCAGAATCATCTTGTTGATGGGATTTTGACATCCTTATGTATTTTATTTATTGATGAACATAAAATGAATGTAAATTAGAATTATTGTTGCCTAATAACCAAGAATATTGTACTGTGACTGCCTCGTTGACCGAGGGGTCGCAAGTGCGCCTGCCGGGCAAGGGGTCTCGGGTTCGATTCCCGGGTCATAATCATAATCATCGAATGACTTCTCCCACCGGAGTGAGGCGGGAGGGAGTGTTACGTAGTACGTTCTCCTGCTCTTCGAGCCGGAGCCCCGGTAACCCGTTAGGTTCTCCGCGACGCCGAATCGGCATCAGCCCTGTTGGGCCCCATCCGTGGTGGGGCAACGAAGCCATCAGCATTTTTTATATTTCAAATCTCGATAAATATTTTGTGATACAAGTATTTTATTAATCGGTAACGTAAAAGGCAATTTAGTTACATTTAAAATGAGAACAATTTGTTGTTTTTTTTTACATATATTTGATGGGCCGACGTTTGTCCACTATCTCGCCTGGTGGTGTACCATGATGCGGTCTACGATAGAGCACGTCGACCCATAAGCAACCTATTCACTCGGGCCTTAAAGACACCCAGGTTATACCCTTCAGGAAATACAGACTCTGGCAAAGAATTCGATTCCTTAGCAGTTGTAAAAGAAATATTTTTATAACGTTATAAAATGTTCGATAAAATAAAAAATTACCCCCCTAGTCTCCCGAATCCCTGAATCCTCCACAATCCTCAAATTTCCAATTCCCAAAAGGCCGGTAACACACTTGTAACGCACTTGTAACGATTGCTTACCATCAGTTGATCTGTCGCTCGTTTACCGGCCTATGCTATAAAAAAAATAAAAGAATAAAACGCTAGTTAGCTCTGTTTCTTTGCACTCGAGTGTATCATATTTGTATTCTTACTTAGCCGACTTTTTTTTAATAGTAATGTTAGGTGTCTTACTTTCAACAGGGCTGTCAAAACTATGTACCCTCGCGGTCTAATTAAATTGCTTACGAAAGCTGTAGGGCCAGAAAAATATTTTCAGTTGTATAATGACGTTTAACATTGTATTCTTTACTCACACACTGAACTTGTAGACAAATCATACACTGAATTTTGTTATTGTTGTTGCACATAAAATGAAAATGTTGAGATAAAAGTGTGTGTCGCGGGCCACAGGAAAACAATGGCACGAGGCCTTTGTTTGGACAGCCCTAGCCCTGCAGTTTACAACATAAAACAAATACTCAACCCAGACTATAACTAGATTCTAATGCCCAAAACTAGATCTTAGACCACAGTTAGTGAAACTTTAGCTATGTAACAGTAATTTGAAAGTATAAGTAAGTGGTAGGCAGAGGTGCACATTACGGCACTTAATGCCACTGTACAATGTAACACACACTTTTCACTATTTATGTTATGAGTCCTATGTAATAGAGGGTGAGTCTATTGCCATATACCGGGCACAATTCCAGACTCTGTGCTACTACTGAATTTTTTTTAAAAGCAGTAATACTTTGCCCGGCCCGATAATCGAACCCGAGATCTCTTGCCCGGCGCTCGTATTTGCGACCACTCGGCCAACGAGGCTATCAGAAAAGATCATTCCAAATAACTGTGTAAAATAGTATTGTATAAAGTTTGATATGGAAAGGGGTAGGCAGAGATGTACTTACTTCTAAGTGACCCACTTTTTGCTAGTTGTGGTCAAGCTATAAAACCAAATGTTACAATTTGTATAAGTACATCAATAGAAGAAAGAGTTAAACTGTATAACGATATCGAAAATTATTTATTATTGCATAAACTTTCAACTAATGTTACTTTTCCCTCCCCGGAAATCGAACCCTACTCTTGCTCCACAATAGCACTTGCAATCACTCGAGCGTAATATTATTAAACATTCGATATCTATAAAAATATCGCCACGATTTCCAAAAAGAGGGTAGACGAAAAAAAAATTACCTGTCACCTGCATTATTTAAAATAAGAACATAAAACAAGTCGACCGTTAAATAAAAAAAACGGTTAAAACAATAAAACGTACAAATATTCAAATTTCGAATTCAAAGTTCAAGTATAAAAAAAATTCTAAAATAAAATAAAATTTATTGTTTATTAATTTTTATGGAACACTTTTGAAGTTAGTAAAGTTAGAATGTCGGTGTAAAAGAATGCGGATGGTAAGTTTGTTACCTGATCTAAAATCATATAAAGGAAGAGTTGTCTGTTTCTGTTAGACAAAAAATATAAAAATTACTTTTATTTTCTTTTGTGGGACTGACCGTTGGAGCCGTGAACCGTGGAGCCGAACTTAGACGGAAAATATACGAAGTTGCACGAGCGCGCGATGAAAGTTGAATTTTCGGGTTGCCACGTTTTTAGATAACTTTTGAATTAGTATTTCTTTGGAGTTGTTATAAATTAATTTTAAGAATTACGTGCAATGACGAATGATTGGAAATGTGTTGGTTTTAACATAATAGTGCTCCTTCATAACTAATTTACAGTAAAATACAAAATGACTTCAGAACTAAATTATTCATTAACTACAAGAGAAATTACAATAAATTCCAATAAACTACGTTTTTATTAAGTCTGTTAACATACCAAAACCTGCTTCTTAGCGTGAGAAACACTTTTCTGAAAATCGAATCAAAATCAGTTTAGTTAATCACGTGACAATCGTGGATAAATATTAACCACCTACTTTATTTTCTAAAATCGATAAAAAATTAATACGCCACTATAATTAACTATTTTTTATTACAATTGATTTTCTAATTTGGTTTAAGAGTTCTGCAACATTTGTTTTCGTCACGAAAAAATTATTTCTTTTTATAAACTTAAATTATTAAATAAGTTAATATTAAATGAATGTATACTTTTTATCTGTTAAACTAAATTAACTTACTTATTCGTATGGATAACATTAACGTACTAATTTGTTTTTTTCAACAATTTTATTAACATACTAGATAATATTTATAGTGTAGGTACGGAGCATATATTTCATAACATAATTAAGTAAAGCTCATGGTACATTGCATTGTATATGTGCCATTATGTGCTCCTCTGCCTACTCTTTTGGGGACAAAAGGCATGATGATGTAAAAAAATTCAATTATTTTATAAATTATTGTGAAAAAAATAATGATATATAAATAAATAGAATGCCAACAACGAACAAAAAGAAATGATAATAAATTAATACAGGGTATAATTTTTCAAAAATTAGATACAAAAACACTTACACTTATTTGAAAAATCGTTAAACTTATACTAAAAATAAATTGTACAATTCTCGAACGTACGTTTAATCGTCACCGACGCTGACAACACAGCTTATCTTTTTTTTGCCGAGCCAGTTCCACTGTGTCGTTCGTTGGGAGACCACGCGTCGCTCCCTGTCCGCGGTCCGTGATACTTTTACGTGGTGGTACAAAACCGGTTGGGAAAGTGCTTGAGGTGTGGCGTGGGCGAACAGAACAGTGCCGCGTTCAACCATAAAATACTCTTGTTACAGTTCCAAAAGTACACTTTTTGTGTTTGAAAATTAACTTTTGTAGTGTTTTGTGTGTAATCGGATCCCTGCGCTATCAATCGAGGTAATCAAAATACAGATAATAAAACTCTTTTGTTATCATTTCGTTTCTTAGTAACGAACCTCTTCACAGTGAAGTCGTATAGGTGTCAAAAAGCCGGTTAATTTTGCCACTTTTATGTTTATTGAAGAAAAAACCGTAATTTCAAGATGGCAACGGTTTTTGCAATTTGCGCAAAAGTCGACTGAATTGATTTCGATTATTGAAACAAATATTTGAAGTTTAATCATTAGATTGGAATGTCTTTGTTCCGCGTACGCCTTTTACATGATTTTCGAATGTTTACCAATCTTATTTTATGCTCCAAAGTTAGTATTTCGCAATATTACGTGCAATCTAGTTGGAGGTAGTTTCACAAAGTGCTAACTTGAGTTTTTTACGTTTTCTCGCTTGCTTACTTCAGCCCACGTTGCAAATAGGTACGGCAAGTAGGAGGATTCTAATTTGCTTATTTACCATTATAGAACTTCCTTGTCTAAATAAAGAATAATAAATATACGTTTTGGGTGTGTCTTGAGTTAGAATATATTTTTACGCGCGTGACTGTGGCATCGAGTAAAATTAATTAGAGGTTTTCAGTTTATCTGGCTGGTAGTCGGTGAAAGTCTATAGAAAAGTTCGTCTGTTCTAGTCGCAATACGGTTAAACTTTCTCTGTAAGTACTTATTTGAACTTAGACGGGGTTTATCTAAGTTTTATCGTGGACTGGAACGTTAAACGTATCTCTGAGCACTTATCGATATTTTGATGAGCTTTTGCAGACATGCATATCGTTATCTTAGGAACAATGTAGCTTGACATTTACTAGATATCATTCATTTAACTGTACTTTAAAGTCTTTGACGGCAAACTGGCTGTATCAAAATGAGTGATTATGGATACATAGCACTTTAAATAGGTAGATAAGAATTAAACGATACAAGTAATACTGCCTCGTTGGCCGAGTATTCGCAAGTGCGACTGCCGGGCAAGGGGTCTCGGGTTCGATTCCCGGGTCGGGCAAAGTATTACTGGGTTTTTAAAAAATTCTCAGTAATAGCACGGAGTCTGGAAATGTGCCCGGTATATGGCAATAGGCTCACCCCCTATTACATGGGACTCATAACAACTAGTGAAAAGTGGGTGTTACATTGTACTGTGGTAGAATGTGCACCTCTGCCTACCCCTTCGGGGATAAAAGGCGTGATGTTATGTATGTATGTAAGTAATACATATTTTTACGAGTCACCGGTTTTCCTTACAGACATTAGCTATTTAATATTGGGTAGCTAGCTATCATTTCGTACGTTACGGACACGTGTAAGATGTGAATTTAAATTGTATCCCTTTATTTTAGCTTAGAACTAAATGTAAAAATTTTTGTATACGGTTTTAGATATTTGAATGCCGTTGGCTCAGTCGTTGGCATAACTTGTCGTTTCTTTCTGTAGTCAGATCCACAAAGGGAATCCTAGTTTGTGATAATCATCGAACACAGGCGTAAGGTTGCAAGCCTTTCTTCGGTTTTCTACCTGATGCATTTCAGTGAGTGTGCGGGGGAATTGCACAACTTGATTCCTAGTCTTTTCCATCATCGTATCACAAGACAATCGGCGAAGCGTCACCGATTCATGGTAGATGTCCCACCCATACGCACGAAGCGCTTCGCATCAAGCTTCCTTATGCGTACTGCTAAGGAGTGGAGTTCTTTGCCAGAGTCTGTATTTCCTGAAGTGTGTATTCAAGGCGAGAGTGAATAGGTTGCAGATGGGACGACGTGCTCCATCGTAGACATCATCGCTTACAATCAGGCGAGATAGTGGTCACACGTCGGCCCATCAAATATATAAAAAAACCGTTTTCCTTAGGTAAGTACCTATTTAGTTCTAGAAAAAAAAAAACATTTGGGTATCTATGCAACTTTCCAGGGTCTAGTGTTACTTGCAAACCTAGGTTTTAGCTAAATCTAACATTATATAGAAGTGTATCCTGTATGTAGTAGGTACCTATCTAGATACATGTACCTAGGACATTAATAAAATAAAACTATCGTAGCCTAACGATCATAGAACACGCGACTGCCAGACAGAAGTCGGTTACATAGTGACTGGGCAAGTACCTAGGTATTGCAATAGCTAAGCTATTACGCCTAGGTTATGTAGGTAATCATAATACGTCGGTACACAGGTTTAGTAGGTAGCATATTAATAATCTACCTAGGTACCTATTGTAGCTGTTATTCACGGCTTCAACGGACGTAGCTTGAATGGGTACACAGATCTTTTGTTATGGAATAAGGGCCGATTTTTTCAACTCCAGATAAATTTTAACTGAGGAGTGACTCTGAATATTTGACAATTCTTCCGTACTAAAAACTGTCAAATGTCAATTTCATTGTACTAGACTAATAGACATACTTTCGCATTTATAACATTTGTAAAGGTACTAGGAAACTATAAATTTGTAAGTACCTAGGTATAAAACATTGATTATATGGTTTATAAAATCGAGTACCAGTTGTGTCATTGTTACAGTTCGTATTACAGATTGAGCACGTACATTGATTTCGTACTTTATAATAGGGATGATGACAGGGTATGAAAATTAAAAATGTAATTAGTCCGTCAGTAGGTAATAAAAAATATAAGACACGTATTTTTTTATTTTGTCGTATAATAAAATAATATACCTACGTACTTAGATAAAACGAATAAAAGTTTAGGAGTGTGGGCTAAAACGTCATTTCTACATATAAAATGTACCTACATAGAAGTGACGTCACGCGACATTTCAAATCAATACATCATCGAAAGTATTCGTTTCTGTATAAAAATAGAAAATACTTGTCTAATGATTTAAAATAATCTATCAGACGGACATTAAAATAAAAATTGGTCATCTACCATCTTGCACAAAGAAAGTTTAATCTACTGCAATATTGCATTGTTATAATGCAGCGCTCTTAGATCAAAGTCAAAGCATTTAATGGTTAATTAGGCACTTTTAAACGTCAAAAATTTTAATGTCCGTCCGTTTGTCTCTCACAGCTAGGCGCTCGTTCCCAAGTGTAGTTTCGAATGGAGAAGAACGAGCAAGGGAAGATAATCTGAACCTTTTAATCTACGATTTCCAACCTGCCTGTGGAGATTGACAAACTCTCTTATGTAGAGGAGGCTCATAGTCCAGTAGCATACATTGATGAAACTATATATGAAGCTAACTTTTCTTAATAATATTTTACTTAAATCCCTAAAACTTGTGGTTGTGTGTCTGTTTGTTTCGGAAACCACGTCAAAACGGCTGAAGGGATCGGGATTAAATTTGGAATAGAAGCAGATTATGCTCTCGAATAACACATCCAGTGTCGATGAGCCATGCTTCGGCACGAATGGGCCGGCTCGACCAGAATGATACCACGGCCGAGCAGAAAACCATAGTGAAGCAACGCTTGCGTTGTGTTTCGTCGTGTGAGTGAGGTTACCGGCCCAATCCCTGAATCCCCAATCCCAAAGATCCTCAAACTGCACGGTTGGTGCGGTGGCTGGGCAACCGGCTGCTGTGCAACGTGTCGCGGGTTCGATTCCCGCATGGAACAACACTTTGTGTGATCCACAAATTATTGTTTCGGGTCTGGGGTGTGTCTATGTGAAATTGTATGTTTGTAAACGCACTCACAACACAGGAGAAAATCCTAGTGTGGGGCAACGTTTTTTAAAAAAAAAAACTCCTAATCCCCAAAAGGCCGGTAACGCACTTGTAACGCCTCTGGTGTTCCAAGTGTCCACGGGCGACGCCGATTGCTTACCATCAGGTGATCCGTCTGCTCGTTTACCGGCTTATGCCATAGAAACAAAAAACATGGGTAGCTATATATTGGAGACCGCGTACGAAGCCGCCGGCAGAAGTTAGGCGAGAAATGAAGGTGTATAAAAGGTACCTATGTTATGTATCTTTATTATAGGTAGGGTAAATAAAGTTAGTATTTGATTTTTACTAACATTTGGGTACCTACCGGCCGGATGACCCGAAAATTCCGACCCGACACAATCTGAATTTGCGGATTTGCGAAAGATCGTAATCAAAGCACCGGTACTGGTTCACCCGTTACATGTGAAATTGTCGAATCATTTATGACACGACAAGAAAAGGATTTTATACAAATCAGTGCAGTTGTTCTAGAGTTCTGCAGAAACATACATTTTGTTAAAAAAATATGACTAGGTCAAAAGATATATTTTTTTATGAATTCATCTCCTAAATCTTAGTCCAGAATCAAGAACTTAGTATCTACTGCTGAAACCCATATGTGGTTAGCGTGAAAAGACAGACACGTGGAGTAAAACCCTTGTAGGTATTTAGCAGTCCAGCTGTTGATGATCATGATGAGTTATACACAGCAATTGAACATTGTTTTTAATAGTAACTAGCTTCTGCCCACAGCTTCGCCCACGTCCAGTGGGATAAAAAGTAGTCTATTAGTTATTCCAAACCATAATCTATCCCTATTCCAAATGTCATCCCGACCCCTTCAGCCGTTTTGATGTGATTTAGTAACAAATATACACACGAACAAACAAACTTTCGCATTCATAACATTAATAATAATTAATTCATATTAATATTGTACTCGGTATATGGCAATAGGCTCACCCCCTATTACATGGGACTCATAACATTAATAGTGAAAAGTGAGTGTTACATTGTACAGTGGCATTAAGTGTCGTAATGTGCACCTCTGCCTACCCCTTCGGAGATAAAAGGTTATATAATAATAATAACTACGTAAGAATATTTGTATTTCGATTTCCGATGATCTAACATTGCTAATAGACAATTTTGTGGTAATTCTAGGATGTAGTGACCACAACGATCATTACTTTACTATGGTCGATTCGTCATAGGGATAAAAATGATCAAATAATTCTTAGATGGATGCGGTTTCCGGCCATTTGTTTAGATGAGACATCTATTAATTAAATCTAATAATAACTATACGTAAGACTAATATAGGTTTTATTAACACCCATGCTAGTCCAGTGGGTGTCGTAGAAGTTAAGAGACCGCATAGATACATCATAAATTAACAGCCTGTAAGTGTCCACTGCTGACCAAAAGCCTCTTCTCACACGGAGAAGGTTTGAGCATTAACCACCACACTTGCTCAATGCGGGTTGGCGATTTCAAACTTATAATTAGAAATTATAAGTCCAGGTTTCCTCACGATGTTTCTCTTCACCGTTTGTCAGTGGTGTCTAAATAATCTTAGAAACTACATGTATACCTATAAATTGGAAAAGTCGAATTGGTACTTGCCGTTGGTAGGTTTCGACCCCGCACCCTCATGCATGAGAAGAGGACATTTATAATATTATATTGATATTTACAACACAATCTTTAATAAGTAAGTAACATCATAATATAATTTTCATACTTGTTCACACATAAAATTGAAGGAATTATTCAACGCCATTTTGCAATTTACAAAAGATTACTAAGTACTGGCTTATAAAGTCTTGTGGAGTTGTTACTCAAAAAACGTTTATTTGATATTCCCTTGTGTAATACACGTGTTCATTTTTTTATTAGGTATGTAATAAATATTATATTATTTTCCTGTTAACCTTTCACAACTACTTGAAAAAAGAGTTTTCTCTCTCTTGATTCGAATTGTACCTATTTATGTTAGCCATTAGATTAGATTAGCGAGTTCAAACTAAAATATTCTTCAGCCTTATAATGTTAACGAACAACAAAAAGAAATTACCCAGGTATATATTCCCTACCTATTTACCGATATTTCTACCAAACTACTTCAGTATTTTCAGGGCAAATTGTTCTCGTAACTGGAATACGGTTCGGAGAAAAATTTTCATCTGTTTTTATTTTATACACGGCTGCTCGTCAAACTACACTGAACCAGTTAATCATGGTCTAGCTTTGTATCATCATTCTGTACATTCAACGGTCAGCTTATACTGGTTTAGTGTACCTTGATGGCCACAGACCAGGCTAAAAATCCAGTATATCTTGGTCCCGCTTTGTACCATCCATCGAATTTTTGGTAAAAATGTACTTACCTTCCCTTGTTTTCATTTTAATCAAAATAGGTAGGGTACTGGGTAATATTATGAGCTTTTTTGTACGTCGCCCCTTGGAGAGAAGAGTATTTTATGAACAATTTGTTGGTTATTTTATTATTTAATGAAAATGAAGAATTTTACTAAAAATATCGATCCTTATTTAAGGTCCGTTCCGCGGTTTCACCCATGTTACCGTTACCACACCATAATCTATCCCTGTTCCAAATTCGTCCCGATCCCTTCAGCCGTTCTGACGTAATTAAGTAAAAACTTTCACATTTATAATACTAGCTCGTCATTTGAAGTACTACTAAGCCTACTGTCCAGGTTGCGTCATTTGACAAATGCATTTCTTTCGTTTATGGGATAACCCGGTAAACGAGGAGACGGTTCACCTGATGGTAAGCAATCGGCGCCTTACACGGACACCTGGAACACCAGAGGCGTTACAAGTGCGTTACCTGCCTTTTGGAAATTGGGATTTCGAGGATTGGGGAGACTGGAGAGGTAACCTCACTCACACGACGAAACACAACACAAGCGTTGTTTCACGTTTGTTTTCTGTGAGGCCGTGGTATCATTCCGGTCGAGCCGGCCCATGCGTTCCGAAGCATACTCCCACACGTAAAGCAAGATGCAAGCATTTGTCATTTGTAGGCCGCCTATTGTCTGAAGGATGCATGCATTCGTCAATTGACGTAACATAGACGTCCTTGTTGAAAAAGCTCGTTCTTCTGCATACGAATCAAAATTTTGGAATGAGTACCTAGCTTCACTATAGACTAAGTTATATTTTTTGAAAAATATGTCTATGTACGGTGAAGTTGCAATAAATGCATTTTGATTACTAACCACTGCGTTTGAAGATTTACGTTTAACGGACTTGTGTGAAACATGGCGGCTTTTTTTCAAGTGGTCACACTTCGCGTTTGATGTGTATTTTTCTGTGGCAACTTAGATGTATTTGGTATTCTTTTGAAATTTCCTGATTGAAGTATTAAAGATTATTTTCGGTGTTACTTGGTTTTTTAATTCTTAGTTAGTTATAGCACTTATGACAGTTTTCAGCAACCACCTCTAAATTATTATCTTAAATAGGAGTCACTTAGCGCGAGCGACCACCACCACCATATTTGGTTTATTTTTGCAATTTTCGCTCTTTAATTCTTTATAAAACTTTTTGATCAATGAGCAAAATCTATCTATCTATCACTGAACAGTTTAAAAATACATCGATGAGAACGTATTCTAATTACCTATAACTAACAGGAAATATATGTACATCCAATTAGATAACTCCTTATACTTATACTCTTTGGATAACTCTCAACCAAAATAACGCATCCGGTCGAAATGGCGGCAAAATTTTTGACGTTTACCAAAGACAAAAGAGATTATGTTTTAGAGTCCACTATAGCTTCTGTCAGTGCACAACAACGTGGTTCCTATTTGCACCATTTCAGTGGGAATTTAGGAAATACTTCTCTGAGTGCTTCCCTACACTACCTAAGGGAAATACGTCGTTGTCTGTCACTTAATCACTCTGTGACGAAAGAGTTTTATATTATTTTCTACTTAAATAGTTGTTTTTTATTACTATCTGTAGCAAATAAAACTTAAAGTTGACCTGCAACACCTCTTGTGTGCGTTCCTAACTATAAGCAAGGCAATGAAAACCAATCCATCAGTTTAGGAGTTAGAACAAAAACTCTGCTAAATAAACGGAAGAATCTTCAACACTATTAATAGATAGAAAGATCGCTCAACACATTTACCGGCCAATGTAACTATTAAGCCAATAAACTACTTAAACGATCTCTAAGCAATGAATAGCTCTGTGCTAGAGCGAGAAGGAAGATACTAGAGCGAGAATACCGATGTCCTAGGAGAAGATTTAAAAATAATTCAGTAAAACCAGTTTGGGATGTTGTCCGGACAAGATGTTAGGAGATTATGGCCGAGCGAGTAATAAGTGCGTGGCTTTCACCCGTGCCGTGATTTGAATTTCGAATTCAAGGGTTAGGCAAAGAGTATTATACTTTTTTTTTTATTTAGTGGTTTGAGTAAATGCCTTTTAGTACTTGATGTACAGTTTCTCTTCGTCTAATGGTATGTCTTGATTTATTTCGTTGCGGGATTTGAGACAGTTGTCCACGTGCTTGCGGAGACACGCCGGACTTCATTGTTTCGGTGTTTGCATAGTTGTATCCTGGTGCACAGAAGTTATAGCGGTTTTGGGAGGTTATTCCACAAAAATATACAGTTTATTTTATTCTTGATGATGTTGTAACTGTTTTAGCGTAGGGCAAAGGCCTTTAACAAAAAAGGAACAATGTAACAAGCTTGGTTACCGCGTTGGCGATTCCAGTTTCTTCACAATGACTCACGATTCAGTATCCGTCTACCGTGAACTCAAAAGGACATTATACTACAGTACTTACATTCTCATTTAAATTTAAAACGACGCCTACTTCCTTAAAAGCTGATGAGTTTGTTTGTTGGTTTTCACTCGCTATCTCTAGAACTGCTGGTTCGAATTGGATTTTTCGTTTTGTGTGGGAAAGCCAATATATGAAGAAATGTTATAGGCTATAAAACATCCCGCTACGATCAGTAGTCAGTAGTAGCAGATGAAATTGCGCGGGAGTAGCTAATATTAATTATTGTAATAACCTTTTAAACTTGGGCAGTTAGGTTATCTATGGGTTTGAATGCTTCATTGTTCTTTATTGTTGATATGAACAAACTGTCTTTAGGATCTACGGAATCAACTTAAAAGAGAGAACTCAAACCCGATAGAAGCGATCTCTGATGAACCTGAACCTGAAGCCATTGGGATGATGACGGAGTATGAGAATTAAAAATTTAATTAGTCTGTAAGTTAGGTAATGAAAAAAATATTAGAAACGTATTTTTATTTTGTTGTATAATAAAATAATGCTTATTTAGAACGAATCAAAGTTTAGGAGTGGGGGCTAAAACGTCATTCTTACTTATAAAATATACATACATAGAAGTGACGTCACGCGTTTCAAATCAATATATCGTCGAACGTATTCGTTTCTGTAAGAAAATACAAAATACGTGTCTAATGATTTAAAACAATCTGCCAGACGGACATTAAAATAAAAATTAGGCATCTACCATATTTTCTCTCTTTACTCGCCTACCAAACATGGAGATTAAGGCAGGCCTCATGTGGAGAAAGCCTAGCTATGAACTGTCGTCTGTCATCTACTGCTGATGTTAAAACAATATACATAATTATGTGAAATCAACTCCATTTCAAACGGTACCGATCTTCACCGCATCAACTTCTTCATATCAATAACACGTCGCAATTTAATAGGTTTCTGTCAAGACGTCTTCTGTCTGTCCATCTGTTTTTACTTGGTGAGAAAAGTAAGAAAAATATTAAATATTTCCTTCATTTCAACACTACCCTTTTCATGCTTCTAGGTTTGACTTCATCTTTGAATAATATATCATCATATTTTACCTGTAGCTACCTGCCTGACTGGATAAAGAATGTGATTTAAAATGTGGCGTCTATTTTTTTTGGTGTGTGATATGCGACTGGTGATTTTGGCATTTTGAGTGGGTTGAGCAAGTTAGGTTTATCAATTTGGAACTGAAATTGTTAGTAAAATAGGAGTCTGGAATTGTATAGGTACTATATTTCACTATTAGGCTTTAGCTAGCTAATATCATATTGATATAACTTAATGGCCACAAAATTGTAAATTAGGTATCTATTAAGGTTTTAATGGATAATTTTTTATAGAACTTATGGCGCCGACTTCTAACCTATCAGGACTAATAGGTAATAGTTATAATATGCTTTTTAGTTTTGACCTTTTGTTTGTTATTAGTTTTTTTGTTTTTTGAAGTCGGTTTTTAAACGCATTATTTATTTTATTGAATTTGAAAAGTGAAGGTAATTTTTATAAAGTAGGTACACAATCTACCCTCTGAAATAACAGGTGTAGAGTTGTATTATATTCTCCAAAACTCGCCTAGTAACCAAATAATAATAACTAACCTATCTTTCGATTTCGAAACAGACAAAAAAGAATGAAAAAAAAGGTTGTAAGCACCTGCCCGCCTTCCCGTAGTTTTTGAACACACCTCGAGTCGCCACAATTCAAAGTAAATACAATTGATACTGCTACTCTACATATTTATCGTTTTCGACACTTGCGTCAGTATTGTAACACCTTTTCTGATAATAAACAGGTAATTCCTTTTTCCAACAATAAAACTTTTTCATTGTATCTGACAAATAAAATTAGAACCAGTTTTGGCGCGCAATTCGCAACCGTAATTTGATAGATTAGCATTTCTTTCATTTTTCGATAAAAGTTTGTCTTTGGATACCTAGTCTTTGTGCCAATTCTTATTAATGATTCATTAATTTTATGTAAATAGATCGTTTTAACGTTACTTGAATAAAAACAACTTTCTTATCCGTTATCGCCTTAAATAAGGTTATTTTGGAAATAACGTTTACTTTATTCGTACTCTTTACATTTTAACTTCATAAACTCATTCTGAAGCTACAAATCAGAGTGCTCCTAAATGACGTAAACCAGACATTACACTCATAATAACAAAAAAACATTGCGAAGAACACATTAGTTAAGAAAATAAAGAATATTTTTCTTCCCCTGGGCCGCACTCTTATCTTGTGCTACCGGGCGTCCGTAAAAAAAGGTGCGTTTGAAAAAGGAATGAAAAAATGGCGGCAAGCGCGGGAATAAAGTTTTTAATTGGGTCTGTAGGTTCCATATTTGAATTTTTATGATAATAAACCAGTGTGTATTGTGTTTTAGGTAATTAATTTAGTTTTGGGTGTCATTGTAATTTGTTGTATTGTAATTTTGTTACTTAATAGTGTGTTATTTTTTTTATTAAGTGTTTTTTGTTAACTTTTAAGTGATTTATATTTCAAAAGTTCTTAATATTTTGTTGCGTGGGTTGGATTGTAGACACAATATTATGCCTGTGTATTCCCCTCAGGGTTAGACAGGTACTAATGACACCTGTTCATATTAAGGGTGGACACAAAGGGTCTAGTGCTAGTTCATCTTACGTAAACCCGATCGACACATTTATGACGTTCGGCGCTCTGATGGGCTGCGCTGGTTGGCGCATCTGAGAGTTAAACGCGGAAACGAAAAAATAGTACAGTCCATTTTTGGTAAATTGGTAGAGTGCACGTAAATTTATCAGGGAGAAAGCTGTGATCAATGTATTCTTATAATTTCATCTAAGTTTTTAACATAACATAACATTACGCCTTTTATCTCCGAAGGGATAGGCAGAGGTGCACATTATGGCACTTTGCCACTGTACAATGTAACACCCACGTGCGACGGGCGACCCGCTGCATGCAGCGCTGATCTATAGGATGTCTTGAAACAGCTCGCCACTTGGCGCCCACACGCTGTGAGCACGCCTAACGTAGCGTATGGCCTTATGAGTCCCATGTAATAGGGGGTGAGCCTATTGCCATATACCGGGCACAATTCAAAACTCCGTGCTACTAAAACTTTAAAATACCCAATAATACTTTGCCCGACCCGGGAATCTAAACCGACACCCCTTGCCTAGGAGTCATAATCGCGACCACACGGCCAACGAGGCAGTCGTTTAGGACAAGGAAGTTTTTAACAGAATATTAATTTGTTAAACAGAACATTTGGCCATGAATCAAATAAACATGCATTGTTACTGTTTGATTCTCCATCGCGAAGGACACACCGGGCGTCGGGGATCGCGGGACGATCTCCGGCCACCGTAAGCGCGGGCCTGCGGACGGCGAGCATGGGTGGCTCCCCGTCCGACCAGAAACAGACCCGAGCGTACGGCGCCGAGCGTTCCGCGCGCGCCTCAAAGAGCCATCAGACCACCACAGATGTTGTGCCCCCAAACAGGGCCGATGCCGCCACACCCAGGCGGGAGCAGTCATTCGATGATATTCCCCTTTAAAAAAACCCGTTTCATTCTATCAGTTTGTCAGATATCACCTACCAAACGTACACCGTGAAACATCGCGAGTTCACGCATCTACGCGTTTTGATTAAACGATAATCGATTTAGTGCGTCTTTGAATCGAGTTGTACATTAATAGATGGCTGGATTATGGTCAAGCGAACCAATACACGGTTTGATTAGTGTTTCTCAAACGATCCGACGGTCGCTTTGTCACCTTACCTTAGGATAACTAGCTAGATAATTATGTTAATCATCGTCAACCGCCTATAAGTGGCCACTGCTGATCAAAGCCCTCTTCTCGCACGGAGAAGGTTTGAGCATCAATCACGATGCTTCCTCAATACGAGTTAGCAATTTCAAACTTATAATAATTGGAAATTATATATATATAGGTAAAATTTGAGTAATCAAATAATTTAATATAAGAATGATTATATAATTATTGTTAATTAGACCTTAAGTTCTGTATGCTAAGCGGTTTTTATTGCCTGAGGTACAGGTTTCAAACCTAGTTCAGGCACATGGAATAACATAGCAATAAGAATATAGAATTAAGACATACGAAATTTCTGTTATTATTTTTTTTTTGAATAAATTAATTTAATATATTATTTATTATTATTATATGTATGTCTTTACCGTTCACGGAACCACAGGGTCCCGGTCATTTGGGAGGCGTACGAGGGGCCGAAGCCAACTGCGCAGAGGCCCTTTAGACAACTTTAATCTAAATGTAATGGAGACACACAAACCGACGACTATCCCTGTATGCACTATGGAAATGCACCCAAGGACAGTCCCCGGTTAGTGTAGGACTATTGTGAATAATGGAAAAAAAAAAATGGTAGGGCTATGGATGGGTTGCTGTGGACTGGTAAATTGGGAACTATGGATGACTACGGGACCTGCCGAAACAATGTAATTTTTATTATTATGTATGTCTTTACCATTCACGGGGCCACAGGGTCCCGGTCATTTGGGAGGCGTACGAGAGGCCAAAGCCAACTGCGCAGAGGCCCTTTAGACAACTTTAATCTAAATGTAATGGAGACACAATTATTATTATTATTATGTATGTCTTTACCATTCACGGGACCACAGGGTCCCGGTCATTTGGGAGGCGTACGAGGGGCCGAAGCCAACTGCGCAGAGGCCCTTTAGACAACTTTAATCTAAATGTAATGGAGACACAAACCGGCGACTATCCCTGTATGCACTATGGAAATGCACCCAAGGCCAGTCCCCGGTTAGTGTAGGACTATTGTGAATAATGGAAAAAAAGGTAGGGCTATGGATGGGTTACTGTGGATTGGTAAATTGGGAACTATGGATGACTATGGCACCCGCCGAAACAATGTAATTTTTACACGTAAAAATGGCAGGCGGAGACTCGCCAACTCACCGACCGGGCCCCGGGAATGGTTGCTAGATATAGCAACATAGGGGCAACGAGAATGTGAGTGGCTGAAGGGTTAAGAAACTACCACCGCTTTCTACTCATATCATCTGCTCCAGCCGAAGCCTCCTGCATCCCTGGCCCACTCGCGACTTACGAATAGTTTCTTACCCTCCGAGCAGGATCACTGCTCTCGCGACTCCACTCTGGACGGCCAATGAAGGCAAGCCAGAGGTGGGAGACCTGTTCCTTGTCATCGTTCACTCCAGCCAGCCAATTAAGGCAAGCCGGAGAAGAAGGAACGGTGACTTCTCCCTGGAGCACTCGGGATGATGGTAGCCCGCGGGATCGCTAATGCCCGTCACCTCGCCTCAAGGTGCCCTGCGGGCTTATTATTATTATTTACATATATTTATTTAAAATTCTCTATAAATTACATTTCTAAATACTACTTGTAAAATAAAAAATAATATTTAAAAATATAAAAAATAGGAGCCGACCAGTAGCGAGAGCATGGTCCAAGCTACCGGTGGTTAGGGCTCCAGAGACAGAAACCTCCTCACGATACGTGCCGTTTCTAGGAGAACTGCCTTCTGTATCAGGCCCTTGATCCATCCACCTAACGCCAGCCTCCTAAGATGGATGTCGAGGCTTTTAGGGATTAACCCATTGGCCGACACGACTATCGGCACAATGATAGCCGAATCCACACTCCACATGTCGACAACCTCGTGAGCTAAGTCTAGATATTTTATTTGTTTATCTTTCTCAGCTTTCACGAGGTTCTCGTCATGGGGAATGGTGACATCGATTATCATCGTGCGGCGTACTTGTCGGTCTATCACCACTATGTCAGGTTTATTGGCTACAATAGTCCTGTCAGTAATGATAGACCGGTCCCAGTACAATGTGATATGGTCATTTTCCAGAACTGGGTCGGGCACATACTTGTAGTACGGTACCTCAGATTCAACAAGTCGATAGTGTAAAGCAAGTTGCTGATGGATAATCTTGGCTACTTGATTATGCCTATGCAAATATTCACTGTTATATATTATTATATTATTATTATTATTATAAGTCCAGTTTCCTCACGATGTTTTCCTTCACCGTTTGTCAGTGGTGTCTAAATAATCTTAGAAAGTAAACATAACTCGGAAAAAGTCACATTGGTAGGTACTTGCCGTTGATAGGTTTTGAACCCTCTGCGGGTTCTCTCTTGCATGAGAAGCGGGTCTTAACCTGCTGCCCATCACGACATTTTTAGAACTTAAACGACTGTCAAACGTGAGATCTTGATACCGAACTGTATTGATAATTTTCGAATCCGCACCTTCGTGCATGAGAAGCGGTTGACTTAAACCTCCGGGCCACCACGACTGCGGTTTTGTCCAATAATTTAAGCAGAATTTTTAAATTCAAAATCTATTTAGTAATTACCACCTTTTTGGCGATTTAAGATAAAACCTACTGAAGACACGAACTTGTATTGGTGAACGCGAACCGGCGAACTTACCCCATCCGGGCTCTAAAACTTCGAATATGAATATTATGTTTTACCACAAAAAGTTAAACATGATTATACCTCTATACCTCTACATTATCATTTCTCGTTGACGTTTTTATAACATTGTGGAGTTTTTCTTTCGTAAAACAAGAAATAAAAGTTTTTGAATAAATCATCGCGGCAACTCTAATTCGTTTCTCTCGGGGCTCGCGCGGGACCCTAAAAAAGTTTGGAACATTAAAAGGCCTACCATAGAGCAACAGGTTAAAATATTGTTTTTTTTTGTTTGTGTTTGTTAAAAAGTATTATTATTTCGTTGTTGTTTTTGAAATGGAAATTGTTGTAGACAGTTGTGTTATTTCGTTAGTCGAGTGGTTGGTTAACTGTTCGGGCTTAAGTATATTGAGTTTTTCTCGAATATTCTTGGCTATCAATGCTAAAAAACAGCTGAAGGGATTGGGATGAAATTTGGAAACCGGATAGATTGTAGTCTGGAATAACACATAGGCTTTTTATCGCACGGTAACGTGGGCAAAACCACTGCTTGAAATAAGTGAAGAAATTAAATACGTAATGTAACTTATAAATCGTTTTTTTTTACTCATCGTTTTGAGTAGGTTGTTAGCATTGAGTTTCTTTTTCGAAATATGAATGTAAAGGAACGTGTGGGCGGTTATTGTTTATGGATGATGTATTACACACGTAATGGCTTTTGGCGGGCTTTCTTCAATGGAACGACCTTCAAATTTTACGCAGTACGTAGCTTATTTAGTAAATTTATTATTATTTCTTTTTGGTTGTAAATTGTAAATATTATACATAATATGTTTAGCGCGATTATAATTTTGTTTTGTAGAATACAGACTTTTCATGACATATTTTAATTTAACGAGGAGTTAAAGACAAACGCGGCCATTGCATACCACCAAATAATGTTCTGTTACTTAAAATTTTGAAATTGTAGATTAATTTGTTACACTATTATCACAAAACTGCAAAAAAAGATAATCAAAGTACCTACTATTGAATCTACTTACCATTTTAAACTGTCAAACACCAAGCGGTCACCGGTGACCGCAACCTATTGTTCTATAATTGTGTCTACAAAACCGGTACTCGACGAGTTAATGAATAAAAAGCGTGATATAACAAACAATATAAAACAAATCACTCACAGAAATATATCAACATCAAATCCACCTTAATCTCACCGAAATGTCAGTTACAAAGACACAAAAAATACTCAAGTACGGAAGAAAATTTCTTTCTACAATATACAGTTCCCGGCGATAAATATTGCGCATCGAACTTTGGAATGAGACAATCAACCAAGTCAATGTGTATACTGCTCATGGTTATGTGAAGCTAGAACTGGTCGAACACTCTCCTCGTGCCATAAGAAAATTGTTCTAATCCCCAATGCTCCAATTCCTAAGCCCCAAAAGGCCGATAACTTCTCTAGTGTTGTGGTTGTCCATGGGCGACGCCGATTGCTTACCATCAGGTGATCCGTATGCTGGTTTACCGACTTCTCTCATAAAAAAATACTTAATTCCGGGGTGGAATTCTATGTCAGGGTCTGTATTTCCTGAAGGGTTATACCCTTGACATGGGTGGCTTCAAGGCTCGAGTGAATAGATTGCTTATGGGACGACGTGCTTCATCGTCGACCGCATCATCGTGCACCACCAGGCGAGATAGTGGACAAACGTCGGCCCAGCAAACATAAAAATAAAGTTCAGCAACGTAAATTTAACTCCTCTGATGTTTCGGGTGTCTATAGCGGCATTAATTGATTACCATCAGGTGATCTGTCTGCTCGTTCACCGGTCTATCCCCTAAAAATGCCTTAAATGGTACTAATATCACACAAATTTGTCTCCTTCCCAAAGTAGATAGATGTGTGCAGTATTTATCGCCAGGCACTGTAAAACCGAGGTATATAAATAAGTTAGTAGTTCCAACATTGTACCTTCGTAATCCGTGTAATGGAGACTCCATTAACTGTATGGCGTCTTGCGACCCTATACTGGTGAGGATTGGAATAATTCCCGTGACCTCTTGCTTTTATTATGGAACTAGCTACTTCCGCGCGGTTTCACACGCTCTGCTCAGCTCCTATTGGTCGTAGTGTGATGTTTTATAGCCTATAGTCGTCCTCGATAAATGCGCTATCCAACACAAAAAGAATTATTCAAATCAGACTTGTAGTTACGGAGATTAGCGCGTTCAAACAAACAAACAAAAAACAAACTCTTTCGCTTTATATAATACATAGTATATAAAGCGAAAGAGCCAGTAACGAGCAGACGAATCACCTGATGGTAAGCAAACGCCGTCGCTTTTGGGCACATGAAACACAAGAGGCGTTACAAGTGCGTTACCGGATATTTGAGGATTGTTGGGGATTGGGGAGATAAGGGAGGTGGGTCATTGCCCGGGGGTAAGAGCTTGAGTGTAACTAATGCCTGAATACTGAAAGGCTACTCAAGTTTTACTTAAATATCATCTCATCTCTGTCATTTTACAGAGAATTTGCAGATTTGCATGTACGGTATTACTGCCATGATCAGAGTAAGGATCTTGTTCTAAAAAAATAGCTGAAGAGTTAAGTACCGGGAAATGCGTCAAATAAACTCTAAGCTCGGCGGCAACTTTCGAAAAACTAGTGTGAAAAGAGATAATCAGACTTATCATCCATGAGTTAGTGACATTACCTCGAAATGAATCATTCCGTTATCTCGACCAGCAGTTTATCAATTACATATTTAATTTTATCAACAAAATAAAAAAAAAATACACACAAATGACAGATGACATAAATAAAAACGTCAAACCACTTAAATACCAACATAACAATCTCCATTCCCGCCAATAACAGTGTTGTCAGAACAATAAAAGTTTCCCACGTTGTGAGTAAAAATAAAAACTGTGGCGGCATGGAAAGTGACTGTCTATGGTAGCTAGACGTTCCGCGCTATTGTTTCATGTGTAACAAAGTTTATGTAATTACTTTGTATTTTTTCACGTAAGCCCCCGATGTTAATCAGTAATCTGTGCGCTCTTTGGCTTTTGAGGTTAAGTTACGTTTAATTATAACAGCTATAACTGACCTTCTGCTGAGTATAGGCCTCTTCTCACACAGAGAAGGAATGAGCATTAACCCGTCGTATGTCTACGCGGATCCACGTGAGTCACAATGTATTTTCTATTGTCTCATATCGGTGCATTCAATCGGTTAATCACCACGATTGCTTAAAGCCGGTGTGGCGATGTCACTGAACTTATAATTAGAAATTATAAGTCTAGGTTTCCTCACGATGTTTTCCTTCACCGTCTCTCAGTGTTGTCTAAATAATCTTAGAAAGTACATATAACTCGGTAAAAGCCACATTGATACTTGCCAGGTTTCAACTTCATGCATGTAAAACATCTACATCCACCACTACAAAGATAGAAGGTATTAACGTAATTTCTTTGTTTTTTTTCACGTAAGCCCCCGATGCGATGTTAATCTGTGCGCTCTTTGCTATTCGAGGTTAGGTTACGTTTAGTTTCTGCATAAAACAGTGGGTTGGCCCGTACTAAGTGATTTTCGTAGAATAATTAATTTACCCTTTCACTTAGTTAGATGCGGGCCTGTCTTATATTGTTTCTTAATGTATAATGTAAGTTTTCTTAAGACATCTAGTGGGGATGTGTTTTAGAGCTTTTTGGCATAATCCGGTAAAAGAGCAGACGGATCACCTGATGGTAAGCAATCGGCGTCGCCCATGGACACCTGGAACACCAGAGGCGTTACAAGTGCGTTACCAGCCTTTTGGGGGATTAGGAAATTGAGGATTGGGAAGATTGGGGAGGGGGAGGGAGTAATTGGGCCTCCGGTAACCTTACTACCCACTACGAAACACAACACAAGCGTTGTTGATTCAACACAATGATTCGCTGTTACTTTCTTTTGTCCATGTGCGGCGCCGATTGCTTACCATCAGGATCAGGTGATCCGTCAGTCCTATACAACATGTCTGTGGAAGCAGTTAAATATTAAGTTTATTACGTTCCCAGAATTGCAATTTGCATAAATAAACATGGCAGCAATAGTAAACGGACGATCAATATTGACATAACATAACATCACTCCTTTTATCTCCGAAGCGGTGCACGTTACGGCACTTAATGCCACTGTACAATATAACACCCACTTTTCACTATTTATGTTATGAGTCCCACGTAATAGGGGGTGAGGCTATTGTCATATACCGGGCACAAATCCAGACACCTACTACTAAAAATTTTGAGACCTATACCTAGACGAGATACTGCGACCCCTCGGCTAGCAGTCGCTCTTGTGACCACTCGGCCAACGAGGCAGTCGCTATCAATACTAATTATGATTACCTACAATTTCAACGTTACTCTATTTACTAAATATCATATAAACTGGCATATTACAGTGAATTCAAAGATTCATTAATACCACGATAATTACGAATTAATAGCTACATTAAACCCCTATTGCATAGTTTAGGATTCTCTATGTAGCATGCTTTAAAATTAACATACATTATTTGCATTAATAATGCTGAAATGGTTGATGTTGTCACCGTCGCTATTCTTCTCGTGGGTATGGAAGACCCCGGACTAAGGAACTGCCAATTTTGATAGGAACTGGCTAGCTCTGTGAACTTCATACGTTATTCAAGCTGAAATTGATGTTGTCACCATTGCTATTCTTCTCGTGGGTATGGAAGACCCCGGACTAAAGAACTGCCAATTTTGATAGGAACTGGCTAGCTCTGTGAACTTCATACGTTATTCAATCTGAAATTGATGTTGTCACCATCGCTATTCTTCTCGTGGGTATGGAAGACCCCGGACTAAAGAACTGCCAATTTTGATAGGAACTGGCTAGCTCTGTGAACTTCATACGTTATTCAAGCTGAAATTGATGTTGTCACCATCGCTATTCTTCTCGTGGGTATGGAAGACCCCGGACTAAAGAACTGCCAATTTTGATAGGAACTGGCTAGCTCTGTGAACTTCATACGTTATTCAAGTTGAAATTGATGTTGTCACCATCGCTATTCTTCTCGTGGGTATGGAAGACCCCGGACTAAAGAACTGCCAATCGGAACTGGCTAGCTCTGTGAACTTCATATGTTATTCAAGGTGAAATCTTAGACATTTATACTACCTCTATACCTGTATTATTATGTATACACTTGTATCATACTATATCCTGCCACCGTAAGCGCGGGCCTGCGGACGGCGAGCATGGGTGGCTCCCCGTCCGACCAGAAACAGACTCGAGCGTTCCGCGCGCGCCTCAAAGAGCCATCAGACCACCACAGATGGGGCCCAATAGGGCTAATGCCGATACGGAGCCGTTGAGGACTCAACGGGTTGCCGGGGCTCCGGCTCAAAGCGTAGGAGTTGGAACGGGGTGGTGTTCAGTCAGTAAGAATCTGACACTAAAGGCGGGAGAAGCATTCGATGATTTTCCCCCCTTAAAAAAAACCACTTATACCATAAAACTGAAGAATTAGTTTGTATGAACGCTCTAATCTCAGAAACTACTATCCTGATTTGAAAAAATCTATTTGTGTTGGATAGTACCATTATTTTATCAAGGAATGTTATAGATACAGGCTATAAAACATTACGCTACGATGAATAACAGCCGAGTAGAGCGGATGAACTAGCTGGTTATTAATAAACGGCTGAAGGAATCGGGCATATAGCCTGGAATAACACATAGGCTTTATCCCACGAGGACGCGGCTGAAGCAGCGGGCAGTAGCTAGTTCACTTAATACCAACTTAACTATAAGTACTCAAAAAAGCAAAGTAAATCACTTTCATATAATTATGTAAAGAATGTATATCTAGGTCTTACAAATATTGAAGTTATATTCTTTAAATTAAGTTTGGAAAAGGGTTAACTGAAATAAATTCTATGCCTATATTCATTTAAGTACATAACGTACCTTACGAAGCTTGAATATAAAGAGAGAGAATACAGAAATCACAGCTTTTTGAGTAGTTAATATAAAACCAAAACAACGTTTTTTAGTTTCGGTCTAGAAGTCTGTCTTAAGTAACATGTGTGTCAACATAACATCACGCCTATTATCCCCGAAGGCAAAGGTGTACACTACGGTACGTAATGCCACTGAACAATGTGACACCCCCTTTTCACTATTTATGTCAGGAGTCCCATGTAAGGGTGAGCCTATTGCCATATACCGGGCACAATTCCAGACACCGTGATACTACTGACAATTTTTTCAACCCCTCTAAATATGTTTCCCGTTTTATTGTTATGCTTATTTGAGTAACAAATCTTCCTCGAATATTAAATGACGTCTTAAAATACCTTAAAATCATTTCTTTGTATTAAATTTTTTATTTGTAGCGTCAATGACAGTATCGAATAATACTGTTCTTTGGACCCAGAAATAACCCATTGCTCACTACACTAACAAAACGTAAAAGAAAATTCTTTGGTTTAAAAAAGTGATCTCTTAAAAGAGCCCTATTCAAACCATTTCCTTTTTTAAACCTATTAAAACACAATTTAAAAATGTGATCTTCCAAAAGGCCCCTATTCAAAGCACTTCTTTGTTTCTCAATAAAAAAATAATTTCTAACCTCAAAATGTTCTATAGTACAGATCATTAACAAGCTATGCTTTCCACTCGACTTGTTCTGCAAAGCGTACCTTGAATATAAACTGGTAAGAACTTTACAAGTAATTAGGACTTGGGGGTCGCGGGACACAGTCTGTCCATTTTAGTAGCTAGGGCTGTCAGGGAGTGGATGGAATGGAATTATATTTTTTGAATAGACGGAAAAACTGATTGTTATTATTATTTTTTTTTTAATGTTCGGTTGACTGACCAGCTGTTTGACGAGGACTCCAATATTTTCAAGCGTTCGTAATTATGAACAGAGTACGCGATAACCGCCATGTTGGTTTTTTTTTTAAGGGGGGAAAATCATCGAATGACTTCTCCCGCCTGGGTGAGGCGGGAGGGAGTGTCAAACTCTTACTGACTAAAAACCACCCCGTTCCTTCTCCTGCACGTCGAGCCGGAGCCCCGGTTACCCGTTAGGTTCTCCGCGACTCCGAATCGGAATCGGCCCTATTGGGCCCTTGGTTAATAGGTTGCTTATGGGACGACGTGCTCCATCGTAGACTGTATCATCGTGCACCACCAGGCTCGACCCATCAAATATAAAAAAAAATTGTTATGGGTTAATTAAGATATTATTTTATTAGATATTACAACGAATACTATTCGCTTTTGTCTATTACCTTATCTACTATATATATATATATATGTTAAACAACACGAATACTAGTCTAGCCACAAATCCAGACTCAGACGAAACTCTATAGATATATTAAACCCTAGTTTCGACCCTAGTTTAATCTCCTTAAGAGATTACTCAAGTTTCACTCAAAATCTGTTACTAAAACATCTAAAGTAAACTAAAACGAGTTGAAAAGTAATTAAAAAATAAATACAAAAGAGTTGAGTATCGATGGTAAATTCAAAATCTTCATTGCGTTCCACAATGTTTTACTTAGGTGGTAACATAAAAAAATATAGATCATTGTGGGCCCTGTCGGGCACAGCAAAGAAATATATTTTTTTTTTATACTAGTATTGGTAGCAACAAGCTTTACAGTTGTCCTGACACTGTAGTTTAAGTCCACATTATTTTTATAACGCAATGGAAATCCTCTGTGGTGTTGGGGGTGCCGGACTCTTACCGGCTAAAACCACAGCGGTGTTCCTCCTTTGCCTATGGCCGTGACCCGGGTCGCCCTTGCTGAATCACCGCATCCGGCAGGCCTCGACCTACCACTATATTGCGGCAGGTCCCACCATGAATCAGCCCTTGCAGGCTGATTTTCTTCCTCGAGTGGCGCGCGTGGAACACAACGCTAACGCCTACTCCCGCCTATATAGCGGATGACGGACTCCCCTTGTCAATCGCCCGCGGGCCACTCCTGATCGCAGATTGGCTACTACCTTGCGGCGTTGACGACCGGCCCGTCTACGGCGGGAGTCCAATTCCACCTGCAATATTTGATTGAGGATGAGTGTGTTGCTGACTGTGTAGGGAACTGTTTGAATTAAAATTTCATTAAGTCCCAATGATTAAAAACGTAAGTTATAGACCACATTTTGTGCAATTCCCGATTCTGTACTGATGGCCTAGTACGAGTTTGTTTTAAGTTCAACGAGATTCCGAGAGAAATTGACACGAGACCGCGTTCGGCGCTGATTGGTTGGTTCATTGGAGTCGGCCAATCAGAGCATTGAACGTGGTCTCGTTTGAATTTCCCTCTATAAATTAAGAACTCATAAAAACAATACTTTGCACAAACTAAAAATCTGGCGTTTCTTTGTTTGCAACCAATCGAGTACTTGAGCAACATAAAAGACACCATAAATCAATTAACAATGAGTAAAAATAACATTCAAAATATCACGTACAAAAAGATAAAATCACGTACAAAATATTAGCACAATAACTAATAACGTGCATTTAATGTATGTCAATAAAATACTCTTGCTAAACTAACCACAAGTGCATAAAGAAACTAATAAAAAAAATGTTGTATCCGAACTTTTTTGTTTTCGCAATTCTCAAGTGGCAACCCTGTGTAACACGTGGGCTATGATAAATGAGGGTTGCAAACTAGAAAATACATTTCCCGCGTTTTATTTTGTTCTATACTCTGTGTCAAAGAGTAATTCTATCATGGAGTATAAACGTGGTGGTGAAGGCAATATTAATTTGTCACTACTTCTACATCTTCTGTGTGATAGTGTCGTTATCGTAAGATTCCTCTAAGGAACTACACATTTTACAAATACCGGACAGCAGCGCTCTCTGATAAACCTGAACTTTTTAACTCGCTCTCGCTTTACCCAAGGCGGGAGAAGTCATTCGATGTTGTTCTCGCCTCAAAAGCAAAGGGGCTCCATTATTTCTATACTCTATGTGTACGCTAGTGAGGGGTCGAGCGAATGATTTGCATAATCGACTAATTACTAAACGATTATATTTGACACTCGTTGTGCTCTAATGAGAGTACGGATTAATTTTGATGTATAATATTATGGGTATTTAATAGCTTATTTTGTGGGCTTTTGTTTGCAATTTAACATTCATTTTGATGATTAGTAATTAGTATTCAATGTGGAATGGTTACTATTTGAAAGTACATACGTGGTTTTATCGTAATGTTATCACTACATAGTATAAAACAAAGTCGCTATCCGCCGTCTGTCTGTTTCTATGTATGCTTAGGGAGATCTTTAAAACTACGCAACGGATTTTGATGTGGTTTTTTTTAATAGATAGAGTGAAGTTGTTAAGGAAGATTGTATAATACATGCATATTTCACCCGTGCGAAGCCGGGGCGGGTCGCTAGTTTAAAATAATGTCCTCTTTCGTCCATGTTTGATATCAACCTTTAATTATGACATTGTAAAGTTACTTCCATTGATCTGAGACATTATTATTTTAGTCGAGTTTCTAAAAAGAATATTATTTTTAGTATTTATCTTATGTACCTAGGTATGTTCTGAAACTACAATGACCTGCTGCGGGATTGTACATAGTAGCATCTCCAACTGTAATCCCCAAGTTAGCCAAGTATGGAGATAAGGGTCCCACTTTCTTTAATTATTTCGACTGATTATGATGACAAAACCCCTTTGTGTATAATTATAATGAAAATAATAGTCTTCTAAATATCATTTACGAAATACTTTATATTTTACTTGTCCTAAATTGTCCTAAATATTATAAGACAGGTGACATCACGACACAAAGGAAATGAGACCCTTTTCTTAGTAGGTTCAATGTCTAAAACCCTTTGTATTACAGTGACTTTGTACTACACCGGCTGCACTAACATTTCTCGGGAAAACGTCATAGAGAGCCGAAACAGACTCGTGTCTGAAATCGAGACCTCTTTAGGGAGAATCTCTGATTGGGGTGGACTTAATTTGGTCCAATTTAACCCCACTAAGACTCAAGTGCGTGTTTACCGCTAAGAAACTGCCGTTGGTCGTCTCTCCTCAGTTTCAAAGCACCCCCCTAACTGCCTCAGCCGGTATTGGAATACTTGGTGTCAACATTTCGAGCGGCGTCCAGTTTTGCGGTCATTTAGAGGATAAGGCCAAATTAACCTCGAGGAAGCTTGGTGTGCTCAATAGATCGAGGCAGTATTTCACCCCGACCCTCCGCCTGCTTCTATATAAGGCACAGGTGCGGCCCCACATGGAATACTGTTCTCATCTTTGGGCGGGGGCACCCCAGTACCAGCTTCTTTCTCTGGACCGCATTCAGCGGCGTGCCGTTCGGATTGTTGGATGTCCGGATGTTTCAAACCGGCTCGACACTTTGGCAATGCGTAGAGATGTAGCTTCATTGTGCATTTTCTACCGCTTATACCACGGGGAGTGCTCTGAGGAATTGTTTGACCTGATACCTGCCGCATCTTTTCGCCATCGACCCTCACGACAGCATATGAATCCCCATCATATAGATGGTTGGCAGGCCACAACTGTGCGGTTCTCACGTAGCTTCCTGCCTCGCACAGCAAAACTGTGGAATGATCTGTCGTCGGCGGTATTTCCGAACCGATACGACCTTCAAACCTTCAAGAAAAGAGCCTTTTAAAAGGCCGGCAACGTACCTGTGCCGCCTCTAGTGTTGCGGGTGTCCATGGGCGGCGCTGATCGCTTACCATCAGGTGATCCGTCTGCTCGTTTGCCTCCTATTCCATAAAAAAAAAAGCGCAGACGAACTCACAGTACATTATCAAAACATCACGCCATGGTTTCTTGAAGTGGTATTTCTCGTCAGGTGGCACGTGTGATGCGAATAGTGCCTACAAATTTACGTACAGTGTTTCATGTGTGTATTTCCATGAACTTATTTTCTTTGTTTATACTTTATACATCGAAAGTACTGCAAATTACTTACGCAAGTTGTTTAGCCGCGAGACGGAAACGAAATAGATTTCACGATGTATATTTGATTAGAACTATGTGATCTAGAGTCATATACTAATGATTAATATTCTTTGATTTCAGGTAATTACACGATCATCAACAGTGTGATAAACTGACAATACGGATGACGACAGGGTATGAAAATAAAAAATCTAATTAGTCCGTCAGTTAGGTAATGAAAAAATATTAGACACGTGTTTTTTTTTATTTTGTAGTATAATAAAACAATACTTAGATAAAACGAATCAAAGTTTAGGAGTGGGGGCTAAAACGTCATTTAGTTCTAGGTTATATAAAATGTACATAGAAGTGACGTCAGGCGACATTTCAAATCAATATATTGTCGAAAGAATTCGTTTCTGTAATAAAGAATGTACCAATGCAATGTTTTAAAATAATCTACCAGACGGATATTAAAATCAAAATTAGTCATCTACCCTATTCCACCATACATATGTATAGGTAGAAGATAGAACAATATACGAATAAGCTGGCTCGACCGGAGTGATACCACGGCCTCACAGTACACCGGCGTGACACTACCACAGCGTTGTGTTAAACCGTACGTGAGTGAGGTTAGCAGATTACAGATCCCCCCCCTCCCCCCTAAAAAGCCTGTAACGCACTTGTAACTCCTCAAGTATCCTGACACTCCCGCCTCACCCAGGCGGGAGGAGGCATGCGATGATTTTCCCCCTTAAAAAAACTCCACAAGTATTATGGAGCGGGTCGATTGGTCACCATCAGGTGATCCGGTCTGCTCACCAAAGCGATAAAAAATACAACAATTCACTCCATCTTTGTCTAGTTTCTGACAAAACAAGTCTTTCATAGCAAAATGTATCTAATTCCATTAACGTACGGCCACTAATTGTGAAACAAAGAGAGTTTCATAAAAGAAAGGTTCGTTGTAATGAAAAGAAACAGTAATTAAGATAATTGAGGCCGTGTTCGGACGAGTCAGTCGCTGGTGGGAGCAACTGTTGCTTTTGGTCGCAACTTTATTTTGTTATTAAATTAAACTGATTGGCTACAATATAGCACTTTTCAACAAGAAACTAGAGGGCACTTGAATATATTTATCAATTAAACGACGATCGTATGTCCACATAGTAAGACTTTTTATTGGTCATGATTAGGCGTTTCGCCCCTATTTACTATTACCCCTAACCAATACAATGAGATGATAACTTCTAAAATATCGACATTCAAACCTGCAAGATAATAGCGTATTCCTAATTAAAAGGCCGGCTCTGGTGTTGCCAGTGTTCACCGGCGGCGCTGATCGCTTACCTTCAGGTGATCCGTCTGCTCGTTTATCTCCTATTCCATAATAAATCCATGCTTCAACTAAAAAACTGGCTACACACTTTCGTAGACATTTACAAACACCTTATAAACTACAGCCTACAATGGTTTGTGTAATCTAATAAAACAAATCAATAATTTCCCACTTACTACTACTAAAACATATATTACTAAAACAACCATATACAACTTATACAATTACTAAAATAAACATAATATATTACTCGACCAACTGAACTGTATCTCTCGCAAGCAACTTGAAATCGCTACTTCTGTACTCCGCCTTATTTCTATCTCAATTTATTAGTTTACTTCAATTTCGTTGGGTCAAAAGGTAAGATCTTGTTTACGTAAACTTGTATAAAGTAAATAGAATTAATTACTGAATTACTTTGTTCATTCAGCTAAACATAGGTATGGAAGACGATACGAGAATATTCCACGATTCTACCTTTCAAAGAAGTTTTTGTTAAGACTTATAACTTCAAATAAGTTGGAAACGTCTTTATTAGCTTCACGTCACGGCGACGCATGGACAAATTGCGGGGATAATGTGTTTCATACCGGGAGCCAGTGTTTCAACAGATAAAAGGTTATACAAGTTATAGATTTAAGCGTGGGAGAGCCATGCTTCGGCACGAATGGGCCGGCTCGACCGGAGTGATACCACCAACGAACAGAAAACCGACGTGAAGCAACGCTTGCGTTGTGTTTCGTCGTGTGAGTGAGGTTACCGGAGGCCCAATTACCCTCCCCTTCCCCAATCTCTCCAATTCCTGATTCCCCAACGATCCTCAAACTCCTAATCCCCAAAAGGCCGGTAACGCACTTATAACGCCTCTGGTGTTCTAGGTGTCCATGGGCGACGCCGATTGCTTACCATCAGGTGATCCGTCTGCTCGTTTACCGGCTTATGCCACAAAAAAAAAGATAATTAGCTTTCTGTTAGTATTTTTTATGGCATAGGAGGCAAACGGCCTCATGTAACCTGACTCACACTGTCGGTTTTCTGCTGGGTCGTGGTATCGTTCCGGTCGAGCCGGCACAGCAGTGCTGAAGCATGGCTCTCAACTCCCAAATGGTCGGCGACTGACACTAGTAACTCCTCTAGTGTTTTAGGTGTCCATGAGCGACGCCGATTGCTTATACCATCAGGTGACCTATACCATAAAATATAAGTATCTACTATTATTAGTTGGGAAGTAGGCAGGGCCGTCTTAGACTATGCTGGGGCCCTTGGACGCAATAATTCGGGACCCTTTTGCAATATTTCTTTTTTTGAACGTCGTCCCACATTAGAATTTTCTCCTGTATCGTGGGTGCGTTACATATAGGAGTTCACATTCACATTCACATGACACCCAGATCCGGAACAACAATTTGTGAATAACACAAAGATGCCGCCGTGCAGGAATCGGACCTGCTACATGGTGCGGGCAGCCGGTTCCCGCAGAACATGTAGCTGATGTCCGTCGTAGAAATTCTCGGTCCTTCGGGGCCCCGTGAGGATGGGGGCCTGGGCGCGGGCCCCGAGTACCTTTATGATATATACAGTACTGGAAGGATTAAAACACTTCTCAACTGTCCAAAGTTAGAAGAACTTACAGTCTAAGTAAATAAAGTCGACTTTAAGTAATAAAGTATTAATTAATTCTCAATAAGTTGAGTTGATCAGGTAAAGCAGCTGGTCAAGTTATACCAATATGAAAATTTTCATCACACAATTTTCACCTTTACCCCTTTGGTTACAAGGTGCTAAATCGTTTGAATGTAGACGATGTAGTTTGAAGTGCTGGTGTCTGTTTAAGTTAAAGCTTGTTGTACTGAATATTTACAAAGTAACTAGTTACGTTCTTCGGGTATGCTTACTTGTAAATGAGTTTCTAATGGACATGAAGTTATTTTCCCGTAATTGACATTTGTGTCAAAGTTAGGCCGCCATTTTTTATTGTATCAAAAAATTACAAACAAACACACATACAAACTGTTAATATTACTTTCAAAAGTAGCAAAACGAATTATAATTAGGATTTCAATTAAGTAAAGTCGAGTCTGTTTAAGTTGAGCACTAATTAGTTCTGCGTAATATTAAGTTATAGAGGTAATTTATTTTTGCAGATATTTACCTCTATATTAAGTACGAGGTATCTTCCAAGTTTTCATTAATTATCTTATTGGAGTTTTGAACTTTAATCACCAGCCTATAAGTGGCCACTGATGATCAAAACCTCTTCTTACACGGAGAAGGTTTGAGCAATAATTACCACGCTTGTTACAAGTCGTTGTCGTTGCCAAGGGTCACTGTACAATATAACACCCATTTTTCCAATTCCGGAAGCCGTGCTACTACTGAGAATTTTTGTTAAGAAACTTAGTAATACTTTGTCCGACCCGGGATGGAACCTGAGACCCCTTGCCTGGCAGTCGCACTTGCGACCACTCGTCCAACGAGGCAGTTGAGGGTATACCTCTACAATATATTAAGATAATTATACGTATTCATCATACTACATAATCAGCTACTAGCTACTATTTGTCAATTAAACCTTATTTCTACTTGTATAAAACATTTTTTCCTATAACTGCAATTAAGCTCCTGATCTCTCAACGCAAGCAACGTCATAACAAATTAATTGCTCTTCTAACATTAATTATGAGCAAATGAATAGAGACAGCGACAACCGCCGCCTGGAAAAAAATCGACTAAAAAAGAAAACAAGACTCCACCGTGTTTGTTAGTCGATTTAAAATTAAAAATGGAATTTGAATGGAGTTGCCAGGGTAAAAAATAATGAGGTGAGGTGTGGATTGTGTTGTATAGTCTGTGCCGAGTTGATAAGGGTTAAGTCTTTTAAAGGGTTTGTTTAAAATGAAAGAAATATCCTTTTATGTAAGCTGTGGACGAAACGAGTGGAGAAATATAAAGTTTTTAGATCTTATCGGGTTTTGAAGTGGAATTTGAACCACCTGAATTACTTAGCACATAATGTAACTTAGAAATGATTAAAACACAAAAATGACTGCCTCGTTGGCCGAGCGGTCGCAAGTGCGACTACCGGGCAAGGGGTCTCGGGTTCGATTCCCGGGTCGGGCAAAGTATTACTGGGTTTTTAAAAATCTCAGTAGTAGCACGGAGTCTGGAAATGTGCCCGGTATATGGCAATAGGCTCACCCCCTATTACATGGGACTCATAACATAAATAGTGAAAAGTGGGTGTTACTTCTGTGTGCACCTCTGCCTACCCCTTCGGGGATAAAAGGCGTGATGTTATGTTATGTTATGTTACAAAAATGTCAGTGTCTTATAACTGTGTGCGTGTGTAATGTGTTACCACGTTATTAGACTTAAGAAAAATGACAGACGTCCTTCGTGTCAATGTGTGTATGTTGTGCGTGTAAGTCTATAGTAGCCAGGTACCACATACGTTGTTTCAAGAGACTATGTCCACCTGTTTTTCTTTCTTTCTTTTTTTATATTGTGTCTGTAGAAAGAAAAGTATTTAAACCTACAGCAGAAATGTCTTTGAATCTAAGAACTTTCGTGCATTTCACAAATTAATCTAGTCTCATGTAAAACCTACACAAGTTTACACTAGCGAAAAACTGGTACAGGAGCTAATTAGGAACTCTGCTATTACTTCGAGTTAAAACTGAAAACTCAATCATTTTATTCGACCTGGGAATCGGAGCAACTCGTGCTCGGAGTTTGGAATAGGTATCATCAGAAATCCTTTAATATCTTATAAGATGCTCAGCATGCTTTTTTAAAAATAACTATCGTGAGACTATAATATAGAGGTACTATATTAACTGAAAATAACGGTTAACACACGTAAATATATTAACGCTCTACTAGTTTCTAGCCATAGAGGGACTCAACCTCATGAGCAGCGTGCGCGGACGCGGCGACGTCGCGCAGCGTACTTTTGTGTGCCTACTTTATGTTTTTTAATGTTTTCTACATCAACAAACAAGTATCATATTACAAAAAGATAATGGAAATTACATCGATACTCCAACGGAGTCCCCTGAGACCTCAGCTTATATCGAAAACGCCAAAATATATTGATTTATGCATGAAGCCAGGTATAGAGGTATAGTGATGGATTGCTAAACGGGCAGGCTATACACCTTTGTTCCTGCATAACGGCCCCCTAGGGAAGTCCAACCAACCTATTTCTCGCTTAGAATGCTCAGCATCATATACAACACACGAAACTTAATTAATTTCAATAATAAAAACACAATACCAACCCACCATTTGTTAAAACATACAACACGCGATAAATCTTTGAATATTTATTACTGGTAACACTGGGAGCGGCCATTTTGGACGCATCTGTCAATGACACGCGGGAAACTCTCTTAGGGTTCCTTTTTTAAATATTTCTTCCTGTTTGTTGGCGCGTTGCGTTCGTGTCGCGTCAGCTGTTCAGACTTTGAGAAACGGAAAATTTTCGAAGAATAAAATAAGTATTTTAATCTTTGTTGGTATTGAATGGAATTTTTCTATCTCTTTAGTTTACTTTCTATAAAGTTCGGGAGTGGTAGAGCAAAGTTTGCAACTGCAGAGTCATTTAAATCTATTTTCTAGTGGATGGGGAATAGCGGTTACTTGGTGAACTAAAACATTGCTGCTTATTTTTAAGGAGAAGCGATTTTAGTAGATCCCGAAGAAGAAGTTTAACTGTTAAGAGATACCTATAAATATGATGTCAATATACAAACATGAGCTTTACACAAGAAGTATTTAAGAATCTTTTAACAGATATGACAGGGTGATCTATAACAATAATCATGCGTACAGCCAGCCACGTACTTTCCACTGCCCCCCACAGTCCTCCTCCAATGACTACACATCACGAGGTTGGAAGCGACCTGCATACAACGGCTGTCGCAGACCTTTATTACATCCATATTTTGAGAAACGAAATGCCCAAATATCACCCCAAAATTTTCTTCAATAAATTAATGAAAATCTATGATATCAGGACTGTGTCGGTGATTCCACCACCAACTTCTAGCTATTTATTGGTTCAATATATTTGTGATCTTATTTCGGAATCATTTAAGATATCCTTAATTTTCGCCAATATGGTAATCCAAGCGAAATGTTAACTTTGAGTATGAATAAGTTGGAGAGCGCTCAACATGTGCAGCTTAAGCTGACTTAAAAGCCTAGTTTAGTCAGTAGTCGGATCAACTGGTCTTAACTATCTATCCATCTTCTACTATACATAGTAAATAAGTAGTAGAAGTTTAAGTCTGATTAAATTAGCTTTGCTTCTCTGTGGTTTCGCTCTTGTCAGAGCGGACGTGGTCACGTTAAGTCAATAGGCGAAGTGTTACCGATTCATGGTAGATGTCCCACCCACACGCACGAAGCCCTTCGCATCAAGCTTCCTTGTGTGTACTGCTAAGGAGTGGAATTCTTTGCCAGAGTCTGTATTTCCTGAAGGGTATAACCTGGGTGTCTTCAAGGCCGAGTAAATAGGTTGATTATGGGACAACGGGCTTCATCGTAGACCGCATCATCGCTTACTATCAGGCGAGATAGTGATTAAACGTCGGCCCATAAAATAAGGCGGCCATATTTGTATTGGAGACCGATACTGCTTTCCTCACGCACTCCCGCCATCGAGTTTGTATTGCCTATTTGACTTCGTCAGTCCAGCGCATAGGCGTGTAGTTCGCACTTACGGATTTCCGTAATTTACAGAAAAAATAATTATATTTACCTACAATCTTTTTTATTGATTTTTGTCCTAGAAAATGACGCGGTTTTAAAACAACACCTTGTATAATTAGCTTATAACCGACTCCAAAAAGGAGGAGTATATTGCTTGTGTAGTTTTCCTAGTAACAGATACATGTCTGTATGGAATGAAAACTCAATGAATTCGTTGGAAAAACAACAGCAGTTGTACTAAGAATGTATGTGTGAAAAAACGACCAATGTGTACAAGAATGTGCGGCTGATACAATGTGTTGAATGTTGATACTTCTTGTGCATATGAATCTGAACATTTATCATTATACAGCTTTGACATTTCGTTTACTGTTAGACGGACACTGTTATGTACCTCTAGTATTTTGAACATAATTAACTGTTACTAGCTGCTTCCGCGCGGTTTCACACGTTCTGCTCAGCTCCTATTGGTCGTAGCGTGATGTTTTATAGCCTATAGCCTTCCTCGATAAATGTACTATCCAACACAAAAAGAATTATTTAAATCAGACTTGTAGTTACGGAGATTAGCGCGTTCAAACAAACAAACAAAAAAACAAACTCTTCCGCTTTATATAATAGTAAGTATAAGATAAAATATTATGTGAAATTATGATCTATTAGAATCTGTTAAGATGTGGCAATGGCTTTTTAATTTTGAGTCTGACTGCACATAATTCTCAATATTAAGTTTACGATACGCAATGCCTTTCCAATTGGCTGCTGTGCAACGCAATGCAGGTTTGATCTTACATGAAACAAATCTTTGCGTGATTCACCAATTGTTGTTCTAGGTCTGGGTGTAAGGGTGTGTATATGAACTTGTATCTTTGTAAACGCACACATGACACAGAAGAAAATTCTATTGCGGGACAACAGCTTTTTAAATAATCTATACTTACACACTAGCGCTCTATATCTCCTCCATACTGCATCTCCCAAAAAGCATCGATTGTCAATTACATAACCGGGGCCCACCCCCCTCCCCACCATACTTAATTAACGCGAATTTCGAAATCATGTTAATTTATTAATTAACATTTTAATGAAACTGTTTTTGATGTCAAACGATTCCTGAAATAAAGTAATATCGTGTATTATATTAATATTATTTGTTGTGACATCGTGTCCAATGTGTGTCGCTTGGAAATGGGTTATAATATAAAATATTTGAGTTTTAGTACTGATCATTATTTACAAATCTGGTCTCTGGACTGCCTCGTTGGCTGAGTCGTAAGTCCGACTGCCGGGCCAAGTGTTACTGGGTTTTAAAAAAAAATCAGGGGTTGTACGGGGTCTGGAAAGGTGCCTGGTATATTGCAATAGACTGAACCCCTATAACATGGAATTCATAACATAAATAGTGAAAAGTTGGTGTTACGTTGTTGCCTGCCCCTTCGGAGTAAAAGGCGTGATGTTATGTCATAATAAATAATAGGTGCTATCACAGAATGATTCTTTATATGTTCTGTTCTTTTTAATCCTCCACGCGCCTCAAAGAGCCGTCAGACCGCCACGGATGGGGCCCAATAGGGCTGATGCCGATATGGAGCCGCGGAGCACTTAACGGGTTGCCGGGTTGCCGTTCCGGCACGAGGAGCAGTAGGTGGAGTAGGAACGGGGTGGTATTTAGTCAGTAAGAGTCGCACCTTCTCGCCTCACGCGGGCGGGAGAAGTTATAGTATGAGTTTACCCTCTCAATACAAAAAGACGAGCTGGTTATGGCAACCTTCTGATGTAAATAAGGTATCATAGGCCAGCAGTGGAACCCATTGTTGATGATGATGAGTGTGGAGAGAAACTTTTTTCTTTTTAATGGGGGAAAATCATCGAATGGCTGCTCCCGCCTGGGTGAGGCGGGAGGGAGTGTCAGACTCTTACTGACTAAAAACCACCCCGTTCCTTCTCCTGCACGTCGAGCCGGAGCCGCCCCGGTTACCCGTTAGGTTCTCCGCGACTCCGAATCGGCATCGACCCTATTGGGCCCCATCTGTGGTGGTCTGATGGCTCTTTGAGGCGCGCGCGGAACGCTACGCGCCGTACGCTCGGGTCTGTTTCTGGTCGGACGGGGAGCAACCCATGCTCGCCGTCCGCAGGCCCGCGCTTACGGTGGCCGGAGATCGTCCCGCAACTCCCGACGCCCGGTGTGTCCTTCGCGATGGCTGAGTTGCGAGGAGGCAGCGCTTCGCTGTCTCACGCGTCCCGCCTCCTCCTTAGCTAGCATGACTGCTTCGCAAGGAGGAGACGGCATCCCAGTCCCCCTCGCTCCGCATCATGGCCTGCACTAGGCCCAGACGCGAGAGGTCGCCATCGCCGATAACTTCCCTGAGGGCACGGCGGTGCTCAGCCCACGCAGGGCATTCCGCTACAGTGTGTTTCACCGTGTCCTCAGGGCGGTCGTCGCAATGATGACACCCAGACGTTTCCTCCCGCCCCATCAGACACAGGTGTGGAGAGAACCTAAAACCTCGTCCATCGCAGTTCCACCCATTACAATTCAATGAACTTGGCAACCGAGAGAAATAAATATTTTATTCTATTTCAAGAACTCTCTTAGCGCACTACTCTCTACTCTCTACATAGTTATGCAAACGACAACGAATCGAGTTTTAACTTAAATTGTACCACTACAGGGACTGCTATAGAAATTGTAAGTTATTTTGAATTTGCAGTAAATTATTGTGACTAACAAATGGAAACTGGAATGAAATGTCGTCTGCGGTATTTCTGAATCGATACGATCTTAAAATTATTAAGAAAAGAGATAAATATAACATTATATAACATCTCGCCTTTTATCTCCATTAGGCGGAGGTGTCCATTACGACAATGATACTGTAAAATGTAAAACCCACTTCTCACTATTTATGTTATGATGCTCATGTAATAGGGTGTAAGCCTATTTCCATAATACTGCTACAATTCCAGACTCTGTGCTGCTATTAAGATTTTTTCGGCAGTCGCACTTGCGACCACTCGGCCAACAAGGCATGAATGCAACGAATGAAATGTCGTCTGCGGTATTTCTGAACCGATACGATTTTTCAAACTCAAGAAAAGATCATACTCTCCTTTAACCCGTTGTATCTAATGTAGATCCACGCGAGACTCTAGAGGTTAATAGACTTTTTTAATTTGAGGGGGAAAAATCATCCAATGACTTCTCCTGCCCTGGGTGAGGCGGGAGGGAGTGCTAGACTCTTACAGACTGAACACCACCCGTTCCTTGTTTTGTTCAAGTCGGGGCTCCAATAACCCGTCAGGTCGCAACTCTGAGTCGGAATTTTTTCAAAGACTGACAATACACTTTTGACTCCTCTAGTAATGCGAGTGTCCATGTGTGACGCTGATTGCTTACCATCAGGTGATCTGTCTGCTTATTTGCCTATAAACCATCGGTTAAAGATAAAGAAGCTGAAGGGTAATCTATCTTCATATGGATATTAAATAAGGAGCGATGGAAGTCATGTGACAAAACCAGTGCTGAATTTTTGGAAACGTAGACCAAAGAATAGATGTATTAGATTGTGTAAACAATGATATGTAAGAGCAAGTACTTTGTGATGTGATGACGTCTCATAGGGGAGAATGGAAGAAGACATACGAAAGAAGTAAACAGAGCGGATATGAATGGGGCCGTCGGTAGAGGGCGCCCTAGATGGACATAATACTGAGCAGATTGGCCATATATTAAAGAAGGGCCAAATTAAAAGTACCCTTAACCGACGAGCATGCATGAAAAGATTGATGACTGTTGATGAAGCGAAAGAGGTATGTAAGAATGGTAGCAATTGGCGGTCCATAGTCCCTGCCTACCCCCATGGGAGACAGGCGTGAACTTATCTGTTACATATTGTGATAACCGCAAGTAAATTGAGATAAAGACAGGAAGAAGAATAAAGAATAAAATATTAGGATTTACCACGAAATTGTATTCAAAACCCGTTTCATTGAACTAGCATTCGATCAAAGCGAAATACAAAATAATACTTAATACTAATCCGAAATTGAAATACAGCGTTACAAATTAAAAATGAATCTATCTTACGTAATTAAAAATATATATTTCTTCGCTACAAAATTATTAAACGATCGTAAATTAAATAAAAGCTACCTTTTCCCGCCAAAAGATAAAACAAAGACAAGGAGGTATTTTATTTTGAGGTTTTGTATAATTAATTGTGATGGGGGAGAGGTTAGCTGGGAAAAATGGCTGACTCTCGAAATGCCAAGTTGAAATTATTGTCGTTATTAATGTTATTGTTTCTGTAATCTCGTATTTATATATCTTTACTGAATTTGTAATAAAATAATAATGAATTTCCATTCGTTTATCAAAGTCAAAATCATTTATTTCAATTAGACTTTTGAATGTCAAAACAAAATATTTAAATAATAGGTTAATATTGAACAGATTTGGTTAATTTTGATCTTGAAATGTTCCTGGAAGTCCAGGGAAGGTTTGAAAGGTGAGAAGTGTGAAGCCGGGTCGACTAGTCTATACTAATATTATAAAGAGGAAAGATTTGTATTTTTGTATGTTTGTAATGAATAAACTCAAAAACTACTGGACCGATTGCAATAATTTTTTCACCATTAGAAAGCTGCATTATTCAGAAGTAACATCGGCTATATAATATCACGCTAGGTCCTATAGTTGTGGAGCAGTAACCAAAAATGTTTTAAAAACGGGGGAAAAGTATCGTTTCTGAGGCCTTCCGTGGCGTGCGCTGAGCATATAGTTAAAGTTATACAAAAATGCTCTATAGATGAATTGTTCATCTTAACATTATTTTTAAAAAAGTCCGCGAGAGCATATGTCTACCTTTTATAGTTTACCCATAACAATCGTTTTAATGAATGGTTCAATCCTTATAAAAGTTTGCTCTAGATAACTTTTGAATTGTTCAATTAAGACTATTAATTCATCCAAAAGATACCTATTAGGTAAGTACTTACCTACTATTTCAAAAATAATAAACTGAGAATAAATATAAATAAAACGTAAAACTATGTAAAAAATCTTAAGTCCCCCCGTGCGAAGCCGGGACGGGCCGCTAGTTTGTAATATAAATTCGAGGTGTTCGGGGCCATTTTTTAAAACAACAATATCAACTACAGCGACTTCTGAACTTTGGGGCCTCTAAAACAGTAGGTGACAGTCCATTGCTGGACTATGTGCCTTGTCTAACTAAGAACGATTTGACATAGTCTGCAGGTTGGATATTTCAGTTTCAAAGTCTATCAAAGAGCACTGTTGCCCGGTCAATGAGACGGGTATACGACCCGAGGGAAGAATAGAGGTGATCAAAAATTGATTCAACTCTCGCTACTACACGAACAATTTCTTTTATTTTCTCAACAAGTAATAGAAAATAAAGATTAATAACACAAAGTCAACACCAGTGCATTTACGACGTAAGTCAGGAATAAGAAATAGGTTAGATTTTTATTACCTGATAAGCTGGCAACACTACAGTCGTTAAACACGCAACACTGGCATTATAGGCGAACTTTGTAATCGATTTGTTTAGTCTGTGGTTGCTGGGCTAGATGTGATCGCTGGAATGGGCAAAAGTTTGATAGATTTTGATGTTGAAGCATCAATTTTAAATTTGGCACATGCATATTCCATTTTTAAACGATTAGCTTTCAGATTTAAATGATCAGCTTCAGCCATCATGGAAACCATCGTTTTTCCCTCTCTGATAATATCTTCTGCTTTATTTCGCTGCGGGAACCAAAACAGTTGTCCATGTCCCTGGGACGTTGGACTTCAGTGTTCCAGTGTTTGCATGGTTGTATCTACTGTAGATCCTGGTGCACAGAAGTTGTGGCGGACTTGTCCCAATTTTATTTAATTTAGTGCAATTAGTCTTATAATTTATTTTTATATTGTTTCAGGTAACTATTTCCTCATGAACTTAACGTGCTTCCAGACATCTACCATTAATCGTGAAATAACAAGGTGTAAGTAGAGGAGTTGCAATTTGCCCAATATTACCAAATAGTTGTACGCAGCCATTTGAGTTAGTAGTACAAAGGACTAATCACCCTTCCTCCACCTCCATTAAAAAGTCAGCAACGCAGTTTAACTCCTTCGGTGTAGCTCTGATCGCTTACCATGAGGTGATCAGTCTGCTTGCTTGCCACCTTTTTTCGTTGGTGAAAAATCATAAAATGACTCCTCCCGTCCTAGGTAAGGCGTAAGGGAGTGTCAGACTCTTACTGACTAAACACCACCCTGTTCCTACTCTTGCTTCGAGCTGGAGCCGCGGGAACCGCAGGGTCGTTTGCAACCCCGGTCTCGTGACCTATGCCTTTCCAAACATCACATTGCCATAAAACACTATATTTTATTTTATACCATTATGTGACTCAATCAAGAAGAAAAAATGGCCAAATTAAAAGTACCCTTATGCGATGAACATGCAAGAAAAGACTGATGACTGTTGAGGAAGCGAAAGAGGTAGAGGTTCCATAGTCTCTGCCTGCCATGGGAGACTGGCGTGAGGTTATGTATGTATGAATCAACTAGGCCGGCTCGTCACTGCCGACTGCCCACCATATTGTTATCTAACAATAGTTATGGTGGTGTGAATGAGACTGTATTTAATTTGCCATGCCAGGCTTTTGTCAGCCCGGATATGTTACAGTTTATCGTGTGAAATACTCGCTTTTTAACTGGTATTGTAGTGGTTGCTAGGGCTAATGTAGTATTTGTTTGTTAGACGTTCGTCATCACCAAGCGGCCAAAGGACCTGACGGACCGACCTTCTCGCATGGAGATGGTTTGAGCATCAACTACTGCTTCCTCCATGCGGCTCTATTGGCGGATTACAGGATCTGGTGCTCTCTTATTAGTGCTGGTGACCAGTTGTGGTTTTAGTGAGATAAAACCTCTTTTTGCTTCCGCAAAATTAGGTATCTTTTCATGGTTTTTTTATACCAAAAAAGGCACACGGTCCACCTGATAGTAAGCGGTTACCGTGGCCTATGTACGATTCCAACACTGATTTCATCTCATGTTTTTAGTCATTAGTCTTATCTCTATATAACGCTAAAAAGCCTCTGAGAAAAGGCTGTATTGAAATTCTAATCTGCCTCGGTTTTCGATCCTAAGTGAACATTTCGCTCGACCAATATTGTCCATGACATGAGTTCATTCATCATTTTTAGGTTAAATGTTTCAAGCAAAAACTTACTTATATTTTTCCGATTGGACAGACTACTTCGTCCGATTGGACCACTGTTAAAATGATTTTTGTAGAGAGGAAAAGTAATATCTGAAAATACTACTGTTAGTAGGTATAAACTTCTCTCAATTTCTCATGATCTCGTTAATTGGATACCATAGCAACGGTCTAGGTGCCACAGTAGCCGAACTTTCACAATAGTGCAAAATATCCGAAGCTTGACAAATCCTCAGAAATTGCTAATTAATTCGATTGAAATTAATCATTGGGAAACGTATTTCAAAAGTTCATGGTCAATTTTGATTAGGAATTTCAAAATTTGACGCAAAAATACACTAAAAATAGGTAAAAACTTTCAGTGCGACTTCTAGAAGAGAGGAAAAGTTTGTCTGTTTTTCTTGTTAAAATAGCTGTTAAATAGCTTGGTAAAAGATATATAAAACAATTAAAAACCTATCACAGATAATTTATTTTGTATTTTTTATTTAATAAAAAAATAGGACTTACGCGACGAGAGCCTTTGCCACGGCGCAGCGGCCATATTGTTTGCGCGGGAAACTAACGGTGAACTCCGTTAGCGTAGGTTAAAGACCCCGCCCCGCCACTTTATATTTACATCCATCATAACCTTTATATCATACAGACAAGGTTCAATTTACTTTGTTACAACAACTTTATTATTGTTAACCTTTTGTTTGCGAAATTCGCTTTGTAAGTTTGTAGGTTATATTTCGTTTGTTAACAAAAAAATGTGTTCTGAATATGTTTTGAAGTATATTGTGTAGTGTTACACTAGTTTATTATCAAAGGTTTCATTTTAAAATAACTGGTTTTCGTTCAAACATTTCGAACAACGTAATTTTCAGTAACTTTGAGTGATGAGAGTGGTCTTAAGCGCAACTATAGGGCTTGTTTAATAAAATATTATTAGATGTTTTCGTGTGCAAGGAAAATTCCTTGGTTTAGAAATGGCAATTTCGAATTATTACATGAACTTTATATCTGGCTAAAAATAAAAAATGGGTGTTACATTTAATTCACCTCTTTTGAAGAGAAAAATGGCGTAACTTTACCTTTTGTAAAAGAAATAATCTTTTATTAATGCTTAACGACTTCCATTATACAATAAAAAGCATGAAAATCTTGATTACCGAGTATATTATACACTAAATAGAATCTTTTGTCGTATTTTCCATCAAACATGTCGTTTTTGCTACATAAGGAGACAGTCGCAAGCCATGGTATACCTATCTGTCTCTTTTCGAATTTCAACCTTCTGTTGTTGTAGAAAGGTAGAAAATGTATAGTAATGTTGGGTATTTTTAGTATATATTGATGTGCTGTCGATTGCATTAGCTAAAACGTGACCATTTTGGTATACAAAGCATGTCTAATTTGATAGATAAGTGTACCTTGTTGACATCTAATAGGCGTGTATGGATAGATCCAATTGACCTTTAGTAGGAGATTTTTTCTTTAAATACAATTTTCTTGACCGTTCGTGCGGTTTATAATTTAATATTTTTATATAATACATTTGAAAAGTAATATAAATAACTCTCTTTCTGACAAAGTTAGGTGAAAAAATAGATACGAATTCAAGCCTTTGTTAATTAATTATTATGTTTTCGGTTTACTCACGTAACTGTTTGACGAGGAACTCGACTAGTTTCAAGAGCATGCTAGAGGCTCATGTTCATGAGCAGCATTCCGCGACCGCGAAAAGATAATAATTAATTTTGTATGTCTCACAAAAGTAATATAGACTTTGTTAATACTCAAAAAAATATAATAGAAATACTTAAACTTGTCCTACCTTTCAACACACTACAAGTACATTGTAATTGTTAAACAATTCAGCAAGTCTGGCAACCCCCGTTATAAAGTGAACAGTATGGCAACACCAAGGTCGCAATGAATCACTCGACGCTCACCTAAATAAGAGCTCATCGGTAAAAACAAAAACTTTGGAAGGTCGTGCAACAGTTATTTTAATTACCTTCTAAACGAATTGCGAGTTCGGAACTTTTTAAATAAAGAACGACGGGTGATTGTGGCAACACTGGCTGGCTAACAGCTCAATGATTGGTCGGTTGAATTTCTTCATTTAAAAAAGTTTAGTGTTGTCACTTTTGAAATCTTTTTTCTTTGATTTTTTTGTATAGGTATTTGTATGTGTTCTAGCAGATTGTCTTACCATGTGGTAAGGTCAGAGTATAATATAATAAGTACAACGCAAGCGTTGCTTCACGTCGCTTTTCTGCTCGCTGGTGGTATAACTCCGGTCGAGCCGGCCCATCCGTGCCGAAGCATGGCTCTCACACACTTATAACTGCTAACTAAATTAAACAAAAGACAATACCTACATGTTTTTATTAATCATACTTCAATACCTAAAAATGCCTACTGCTGAACAAAGCTTCTTCTCACACAGCCATTAATCACCACGCTTGCTTACTGCGGGTTGGCGATTTCAAACTTATAATTAGAAATTATAAGCCCAGGTTTCCTCAAGATGTTTTCCTTCACCGTTTGTCAGTGTTGTCTAAATAATCTTAGAAAGTAAAAACTCGAAAAAAATCACATTGGTACCTTGCCGTTGGCAGGTTTCGAGCTCGCACCCTCATGCATGAGAAGCGCGTCTTAAACCTCCGGGACACCACGACAAGGTACTTCATTAATCAATCAAGATAAAATTCATAGACAACCATCATTAATTATTGTTATAAAGTTCAATATCCTATGACACCAAAAACTTTAGGCCCAAAAAATACACCGAAAAGAGCCATTAAAAACCTATTATCCGATAGCTGATCGAAGCTGGAACAAGCCATTGGAAGCTGAAAGTTTTTCAGCCGTTTATTTTACGTGAAAACCATTTCAGCGTTACATCTACTAATTACTGCCTTAAAATATATAACTAGCTGTTACCCGCAACTTCGTTCGTGTGAAATTATTCGTATTTATTTATTAATTATTGGTAATTTATATTTTTTTGACGCGACAACGTGTTGATTGGCGAGGCGTATTTGAAAGCTAGTATGAAACAGCACGTTTATTGTCTACTCAATATGGCGACTGCGGTTTGTCTGTCAGTGTCATTAAAATGAATTAATAAAACGAAATAATCTCCGTAATCCGAATTTTGCGGATATATAATATATATGTAATCGACTCGAAATCGATATTTTCTTATGTTTTGTTATTCAGGTAATGTTTCAATCGAGTCTACCGTACCCCTTGACGATTAAGATTAATTCTTTACTTTCTGTAGAATAAAATTGACATTTGACAGTTTTTATTATGGAAGAACTGTCAAATATTCAAACTTGTTCCTCAGTTAAAATTTATCTGGTGTTGGAAACATCGGCGTTACTCGATAAATGGAGCATCCGATTATTTAATTCGAACCAGTCGTTTTAAATTTTAACGCGTTTAAACATACAAACTCCACAGCTTATAATAGGTATGATGACAGAGTATGAAAATTAAAAATCGAATTAATCCGTCAGTTAGGTTATAATAAAATATTAGGCACGTATTTTTTTATTTTATTGTATAATAAAATGACACTTAGATAAAACGAATCAAAATTTAGGAGTGTGTGCTAAAACGTCATTTCTACGTATAAAATGTACATAGAAGTGACGTCACGCGACATTTCAAATCAATGTATCGTGGAAAGTATTCGTTTCTGTAAGAAAATAAAAAATACGTGTGTAATGTTTTAAACTAAGTTACCAGACGGATATAAAAAAAAAATTAGTCATCTACGCTATTATGTAGACCTGAATACTTGGCTAAGTACTGTTGTAGTAGCTGGCTCAGTACAAAAATTCAATGCAAATGCTTATCAACACTAGAATATACTAAATAACTAACGCACTTGATAATGATAAGACAAATAATGGGTGTTTCTATACATATATCTATAACAAAGATAAGGAATTGATGCATCAATAATCCGTCGATTTTCGTTTAGCCATTTATATTGCGAGATATCAAATCAAATGATATGCTAGTTAAATATAAAGTCATGTAGTGTAGATGTCCAGTCAACAAGGATGTGGCGAGGTTGACCGTCCAGGCGACACACGTACTTAGGTATCGTCATGAGCTAATGTTCACATGTAAACAGCAGCTCAAGTAGTGTAGATGTCCAGTCAACAAGGATGTAGAGAGGTGGTTGACTGTCCAGGCGACACACGTACTTAGGTATCGCCATGAACTAATGTTCACATGTAAACAGCAGCTCATGTAGTGTAGATGTCCAGTCAACAAGGATGTAGCGAGGTTGACTGTCCAGGCGACACACGTAATGTTCATTGTGAGGGCGTATTTGAAGCTCGCGTGTAAATTGATTACTTTTAAATTGATCCCTCAGGATCTTTACAACTATTAAATATAATTTTATGTTACGAATATAATCAGTTTAACTCCCCCGCATTCCTAAAGTACTCCTAACAAAAGGACAGCTATTAAAAACGAATCTCAACTTGAGTATGCTTAAATCATGATCATGGTATATATATCACTTTTATCATCTACTATATAAGGTGTATTTTTGTCTGTTAGTTTATAACAGTGTATGGCAGCTTATGAAGAATAATGTCCCCTAGATGTAGGTCGAAGATTTTATCACATGTGACGTCACGCAATGTCAGAGCACTCTATAGTTTATACTCTGTGGCCCGATGACGGTTTTGAATATAGGTTATGTATGATTACAACTGTTCTTTCACACGAGTGGTTCATAGTTTGGTTAAGGAGTTTTTTTTTAAATGGAATAAGCCGACACGGTAAACGAGCAGACGGATCACCTGATGATAATGATTGTAAGCAATCGGTGCGGCGTCACTCATAGGCACCTGGAACACCAGAGGCGTTACAAGTGCGTTACCGGCCTTTTGGGTATTAGGAATTTGAGCATTGTTGTGGATTCGGGGATTAGGGAGATAGAGGAGGGGGGTAATTGGGCATCCGATAACTTCACTCACAAGACGCAACCCAACTTTAAGATTTTGTCTTCGACTTCAGTCATTTAGTGACATAATTGTCTTTTACGATTGTATTGTTTATAGTTAAATATTTTTCAGTAAAATTCATAGATAATTTAAGAAATAAAAAGTTGTCAGTGAGTGCATTTTTTTTTCATAATCTTAAGTAAATATGTATACTGGATCAACTAACTCGTAAGCCGTAGGTCAGAGATACCATGTGATAATAGAGATAGTGTGATAAGGATTATAAATATTGAACAGTTGTAGTGTTCGTGAAAGTAGTGCGTGGATCAGCTGTTTATATTTTAATCTATGCTTACTATAAAAAAAGTCGTGGTTGCCTGAGGTTTAAGACGCCCGTTTCTCATTCACGAGGATCAGGGGTCGAAACCTACCAACTGCAAGTACCAGTGTGACTTCCGAGCGACACCACTGACAAACGGCGAAGGAAAACATGGTGAGGAAACCCGGGCTTATAATTTCTAATTATAAGTTAGAAATCGCCAACGCGCATTGAGCAAGCGTGGTGGTAAATGCTCAAACCTTCTTCGTGTGAGACGAGGTCTTCGGTCAGCAGTGGGCATTTAAAGGCTGTTGATGATGATGATGCCATGTAACATTATACTACAACATTTAGGAACAGAGCAGGAGAGTGACAAGCCAATAGGGCTGTTGATTGATGTTTTCTATTATATTATAACGTTAAAGTGTTTTTTTAAACAGGCTAATATAAAGAACTACTAGTTAGAATTGAACAATTACTTATTTGTCCTTTTATCAAGGAAGGCTAGACTTATAAAATATTACGCTACGATCAACAGAACTGAGCAACAACTGTTGAAACCGCGAGAGTCGTTAGTGTAACTACAAAAATACGATCATTTACTAAAATCTCATACAAAAAACCCGGACACGGAGTATCTACAGGTCAAACGGTTTGCGAACAAATACCAAAAGTGTACAGTATCAGTGGTCATGTTGATTCATATCTTAGAATGCATTTCTCTGTATTGAGGTCACTGAGAGATTACTACGATTGTGCTGTGAGTCATCGGCTGAGCGTGGTTTAAGCTAACCGCGTTGGTCTTATTGCTTTAGCGGCTATCATAATAAGATATTTTGATGCTAAAGCTTTTAAATTTGCAAATGGATCATCACCAGCACCAGCCTATGTTAGTTCACTTCTGGACATAGGCTTCTTCAAAGGCACGCCACCGAGCTGCTCGGTCTTCAGCTCTTCTCATCGAACCACTGCCAGCCATATTGCGGATATCCATCTAACTGGAGGGCACCATCCTAGGTTATTCACAAATGGATTACGAACTTGGAGCCTCATACATGAGAAGCGGGCTTTAAACCACCGGGCCACCGTGACATTGCACCAGCATGTTGCATCGCAATTTTAAAGGTTCAGCTTGTTTAGAGAGTACTGCTGCCAGGCCTCCGTCATGACAACTTTCAGTAGTCTCATAGTTAGGTCTACGAAACCCGCTGGAAGAGAAAGGGATGGTGATGATGACAACTTCACAGGGACATGTACACTTTCTAACAGTCTTCCCCTAATGACTACACAGTCATTAGGAGAGGACTATGGGAGGCAGTGGACAGTACGTGGCTGATATGTACATGATGAAATCGATGTGAAACAACTTGCGTTCTGTGTCGTCGTGTGAGTGAGGTTACCGGAGGCCCAATTACTATCCCCAATATCCTAAATCCTGAATCCCCAATAATTCTCGAATTCCTAGTCGCCAAAAGGCCGGTAACACATCTGGTGTTTCGGGTGTCCATGGTGACGCCGATTGCTTACCTATAAAAATGATTCATAAAAGGTAATTATGAGAACAGTACATCGCATATACTTCTCGAAATTACCAAACGAGCTGACCGCTCACTTTCTTCGCAATCGAGTACTTAGAATCGGTGTAACTCGGGAAAGTGGCTCTGATTAGTCATCGGTCGGGTATCGAACGATGTATGTTAGCTCCACGAAGGGATGGGTAGAGATGTGTTTATGGCGTAGGTATTAAATACCTGTATTATGAGTATCGGAAATAGACTGCAGCGTTGGCCGAGTGGGCCATGGCTCATGGCCCGTGTAATAGGGGGTGAGCCTATTGCCATGTACCGGGCACAATTCCAGACTCCGTGCTACTCCTGAGATTTATTTTAAAAACCCAGTTTCGCTTTTCCAGACCCGGGAATCAACGTCGAAATCGAAACAAAATAGAACAAACATACATACGAGGAAACCTTGAGAGTTAAATACTCTAACGAGGAAACGAAACATACATGAATCGGAAATAAATCAATTCAAAGACCTACAACTTCCAAATACGTTTTCATAATAACTTCCGTGAGACATGCTAAATTCACTAAAAATTCAAGTTTCTCTCGTAAATATAATAAGAAAAGCTCTATTAGTTTCGAGTCACATAAGGACTCTTCCTCATGAGCAGCATGCGCAGGCGCGCTGACGCCGCACAACCTATTCTCAGTACATTTACGTGAGTACCTCGCAATTTATAGTTAATTTCGAATACCTTACGAACCGGTAGATCTATGGTCCGTCAGTAGGACACGACTCACGGCTGCAATACCACTGCCCTTCGCCAGTGAAAGGCAGCCGTCGCTTGCGCATCGCTAGCGATGCCAGACCATGCTAACGGCGAAGGTTTGAATTGCGAATATTTGTGGTTTTTGTTTTATAATAGCCCATAGTATGTTATGTATTGCGGCGGTATCTGATTGGGTAGACAGAACATATTATATGTTAATGCAAGACCTACTTTTCGCCAATTATTTATAACAGGTCTCCAAATTATAATCAGTAACTAATGAAGACTGTATGGCCATTTTTTAAGGGCGAAAAGTCATTCAATGAAGTCTCCCGCCCTGGGTGAGGCGAGAGAGAGTATCAGACTATTGCTGATTAAACACCACCCCGTTCCTACTCCCGCTTCAAGCCCCGGCAACCTGATAGGTCATCCGGAGCTCCGGAACACTTAAACAATATATTTTTTTTACTTCGAGTTTGTTATAGGAACTGTGCCTTGCTGAGAGCTCTTCAAAAAATAATATCGCGATCATACTTTGAGCCAGGTAAACTTATTTGACGTGCTTAATGGTACTGAAATATTGTTCAATCCGGGAATCAAACATCTAACTAATGATCTTCTTATTTGAAATCGATTACAAATGAATCGGTATGTATAAATTCTTCCTTTCAAATACAACTGGACAAACGGTTAAACGTTTTTTTTGCTATAACAGTATCTATCATTAAGCTATTTTTTGTCTCGATAGCTGATGTTTTTTTGTTTCCGCAGTTTCTATCACATAGATTCTATTCCTTTTCTCGTATTCTCGTTTAATCGTGTCGATTACTTCTTTAAGTGTTTTTAGCAACAAAACTTTAATTGGATTTGCTGTTATAGAACTTTATAGAATATCTTGTTAAGGCTCGTTCGGATAATAAAAAACATTCATCATCATCATCAATAGCCTATAGAGGTAAATGCCCACTGCTGAGCAAAGCTTCTTCTCACACGGAGAAGGTTTGAGCATTAATCACCACGCTTGCTCAATGCGGGTTGGCGATGTCAAACTTATAATTTTTCCTCACGATGTTTTCCTTCACCGTTTGTCAGTGGCGTCCAGATAATCTTAGAAAGTACATATTATTATAACTCGAAAAAAGTCACATTGGTACCTGCCGTTGGTAGGTTTCGAACCCGCATCCTCAAACAAGAGAAGCGGGCGTCGTAAACCTCCGGGCCACCACGACTGGTAAAAAATATTATCATGCACATATCAGCAACGTACTGTCCACTGCCTCCCACAGGCCTAACCCAATGGCTACTAAAGCATAACTTTATCAGGTCATCAGAAAAAAAAATATGTACATCACCACAATATACATAGACAAGTCATGCTTCTAACACCTGCAATGTCACGAAACATCCTGTTCACTCCAGTAATTAGGGCCAGCTGCCATCTTGGATCGAGAATGTTGCCACAAAAAATATTATTAACCTCTCATCATAGGCCGGTGACCTGTCTAAGGAGGTTGGTTTAGAGGTAATGCTGCTAGACGTTTGTTAAGTGGCAATTACTAGTGTTCCGCCTGCAGGTTCGCTCGCGTTGCAGTGGTATTGTAAATTATATTGATACCTAAACCTATTTTATATTCGGAGTCGCGGAGAACCTAACGGGTAACCGGGGCTCCGGCTCGACGTGCAGGAGAAGGAACGGGGTGGTTTTTAGTCAGTAAGAGTCTGACACTCCCTTCCGCCTCGCCCAGGCGGGAGCAGTCATTCGATGATTTTCCGCCCTTAAAAAAAACCTATTTTATATGTATGGTCAGTGTGTGTCCACTGTCTCGCCTGCTGGTGCACGATGATGCGGCTTGGGATTTTATTACGTACCCTTAACCGACGAGCATGCATGAAAAGACTGATGACTGTTGATGAAGCAAAAGAGGTATGTAGGAATCGTAGCAATTGGCGTTCAATAGGAGACTGCCATGGAAGACAGGTGTGAGGTTATAACATAACATAACATAACATAACATCACGCCTTTTATCCCCGAAGGGGTAGGCAGAGGTGTGTATTAAGCCACTGTACAATGTAACACTCACTTTTCACTATTTATGTTTTGAGTCCCATGTAATAGGAGGTGAGCCTATTGCCATATACTGGGCACAATTTCAGACTCCGTGCTACCACTGAGAATTTTTTTTAAAACCCTGTAAAAATTTGCCTGTACTCGAAACCCGAAACCCCTTGTCCGGCAGTTGCTCTTGCGAACACTTGGCCAACGAGGCAGTCGTGATAGAAACTTCTAATACCTCTAAATAGGTGAAAGATCATAAATCTCAAGTTGTACTATTAAATTAGCCTCGCTGCTGTGACCCAGTAAATAGGTACATAAGCATTATGTAGTAATCTTTACATTGTTATGCATAGTCTGCAATCATATAACTGGGTCGGGTGCACTAGTTGGTTCACGCGGTTTTGCTTGTGATATTGGAATATTTTTAACATGAACTGTTTTAGTAATCGGCTGTCTAATTGAAGAGTGGGCGACTGCTAAGTTAGATTCTCATGTCCAGCCAAGTATGAAATAGGGCTTTTTTTGTGTTTTCGATAAATCACAATTTTTAAGTACCTGCGGATTCTTAAATTGGCTACGGTATACATTTTTCTTTGTTGTTTAATTATACTATTGTTCTTTAATTGTGTCTATAATGACGGTACTCGACGAGTTAATAATATTAGCGATGTAACTTTTCTTTCATACAAACCTGCTCGTAAAAATAACGAAGATAACAAACAAATAAGAATCACCCAAATCGGTGCAGCAGTTTATGAGTTATGCGCGTACAAACAATAACTTAAACCCTTAGGCCAAAATAACAGAGTAGTTTATCAACAATATCTTACTAATATTATAAATGCGAAAGTCTGTGCGTTTGTTTGTATGTTTGTTACTCAATCTCGTCAAAACGGCTGAAGGGATCGGGATGAAATATGGAACAGTGATAGATTATGGTATGAAATAACGCATAGGTTACTTTATACAGAATACAGACGAATCCGCGGGCAGAAGCTAGCTAGCTAGGTTCACACGCTCTGCTCAGCTCCTATTGGTCGTAGCATGTCGCGGAGAACCTAACGGGTTACCGTGGCTCCGGCTCGACGTGTAGGAGAAGGAACGGGGTGGTTTTTAGTCAGTAAGAGTCTGACACTCCCTCCCGCCTCACCCAGGCGGGAGCAGCCATTCGATGAATTTCTCCCCTTAAAAAAAATTGGTCGTAGCGTGGTATTTTAGCTTATAGCCATCCTCGATAAATGCGCTATTCAACACAAGAAGAATTATTCAAATCAGACTTGTAGTTACGGAGATTAGCGCGTTCAAACAAACAAAAAAACAAACTCTCCCGCTTTATATAATAGTATAAAATATAAGATTTTGATGTACAATATTGTTTGTTCCATAAAACACATTGTGTGGCACCCTTCTCTGCCTACGCCCGTCCAGATACATCCGACACATGTCTCAGTTCTCAAGGAAACAAGTCTCTTTTGTCTTATTTTACATGTTAACATTATTACGTACAAGTGCTGTCAAATGTATGTATGTATGTACCTATGTATGATTGAACCAACAAAACTATGTAACTAGAGAATTGTATTGTGAACCTGATTGAAAAAGAGTAACCTATGGAGTTTCGTGCTCGTTCTTCTACATAGGAATCTACACCTTGGAACGAGCAAATACAGCAACTATAGGACTGACTGACAGACTGACATTTTTTTTTAATATTTCAATATTTTGTTTTGACGGTTAAGTCCCAAGTCCCTTCCTGAGTGCTTACTCTTGAAACCAATCTCAATGTCAATGCAATTTCAATCAATAATTATTCTATGTCAATACTATACAACCCCTATCGTAGCTGTTAAAATAGCATTCAGAGTACGGAATATAAAGCCAAACTGAATACCATTTAGTTCATTCAATATCCACGCAATACGGATGCAATGGGCGCTAGTGTTGTAACTCAAGAGTACGAAATTTCACAATATCAATGTCGATCGATCGGAATTGGATTCACGAGTGAGCCCCTGGTCTAAATAAAATAAATGATTTAGACGTTGACTTTGTACGTAATGAAATAATTCAGTTTTGTTGTGTTTTTGATCTTTAACACACTAGACGCCATGAGGGTCTCTGATGACCGAAGTTACCGGAGAATTTGTCTACAGTTTTCTATTGGCAGTCAAAGCCTTAAGATATATTTCTGGCGTAATCAACAGTAGAGGTAGATATATATAAAGATTGAATTGTTTATTGAAGAACAGGTCGTTGTGAATAAGTTATATGTACTTTCTAATATTATTTAGACACCACTGACAAACGGTGAAGGAAAATATTGTAAGGAAAGCTGAGCTTATAATTTACAATTGTCTAGACACTACTGGCAAACGGTGAAGGAAAACATCGTGAGGAAACCAGCAGCTGTAGCCAAATGCCATTTAGCGCGTGTCTACATTTAGACTATAAAACCAAATTATATGGAATTGACTTAAATGACAATGCCAAATCCTGACCCAGTCATAACATTTACAAAAAAAGTAAATTGATGAAAATAATTTAGACGAATAAGGAACCTTTTCACAATAAATCTTTTTATTTTTAAACTTGCGGTTTGCAATCTAATAAAAAAAGAAGTTCAATCCCGGAAATACTTTTTTGCAATGCGTCTTCCATATTGTCTAATGACTATTTGCGTTACATCATACGCATCGCTTGTACGAAACTATGAAAATAAAAAAGTAAGTAACTGTAAAAAAGATATCATTATACATAAAATATTATATCAAAAGTATAATTATGTATAACATTTATTTATTTATTAATGATTACAGATGAAATCACGAAAATATAAAAGAAACGATTATTATCATTAGTTATGATTTTTTTTGTGTAACGAAACGTTTTAAAGCGCTTGTCAGTTGTCAGCTGTCAGTGTCAATATTATCTTTCATTCGCTCTCTGCGTTTCCGTTGTTTTTGCGATAGTTATCATTATTGTTTTGTGTTTTAAACAAAAACCGCAAGTTTTACAGGTTTCAGGACAAATGTCTAAGTATCGGTAATTAATACACTGATGCTGAATACTGCATACTTGTACATGACTTCTAATATAGTGGGTCAAAGATGTACTGAGCACCTGGCATTGTCCTTTTGACACTTGTCAGTGTCATCCCCATACATTTAGTTTTCTACTCTCTCTGTAGACAAGCGCTAAAGTGGCGTTTGGCTAAAAGCAGGGCCTTTAGGCTTATAACATCTAATTATAAGTTTGAAATAGCCAACTCGCATTGAGCAAGCGTGGTGGTTAATGCTCAAACCTTCTCCGTGTGAGAAGAGGACTTCGGTCAGCCGTAGACTCTTTGATGTCTGTGATAAAGTTAAATTCTTCTACTTACCTCATTGAAGCCATTATATTTTAAGTTATTTTCAAAGTAACTCCGTGTGTTTCCACCATCTATTCATTGGCAAATGTCTTTAATCCCCGTTATACTAAGTTAATGCATAATAAATGACATATAATGACGTCATTCACAACAGCATGTCAAAGTATACTACACTGTCAAATTCTATTTTCTATCTTACCGTCTTGGGATAAAGGTGAAAATTCTTTGAAGATGTTTGACGGTTTAGTGTACCTTTATGTGCTATTACAAATCGTCTTTGAGTACATTTTTGAAAAACAGTTATTGTCATAGTTCTGGACAGTATAATGGCAATCTATGGGAAATGTATGGGAAAGTTACTTTCCTATTGAAGTTTTTTGTACATTGTATAGTAGCATCGTGGAAGAACCATGCTTTGGCACTGCTGTGCCGGCTCGACCGGCACCACAGTGATACCACAGCCTCAGCAAACACCGATGTGACACTACCACAGCGTTGTGTGCAGCCGTGTCAGTAAGGGCAGTGGAGGCTCTACCATCCTCCCTCCCATCGCCAATTCTCGAAATCATTAAAACCTTTACCCCCAAATAGGCCGACAACACACTAGTAACTCCTCAAGTGTTCCCAGTGTCCATGGGAGCCGCTGATTGCTTACCATCAGGTAATCTGTCTGCTCGTTTATCCCATAAAAACGAATTCTCGAACAGGCAGACAAACACTTTTGTATAAAACCTAGCTATACCTAGTACTTGCACATACCTAGATTAGAAAGTAAGTACTAGAAATCCAGGCCAAGCTTTGATAACTCCAATCTGAACATTACCTCGTAAACATTATCAGGACCCCGCTGCCGACCTGATTGTGGACCTGGAGTTAGGGCTGCCATATTGTAATTGTGAGCAAAAAACTGAACCAATAGCGTTTTTTATCTTTCACTTCTTGATAAATATCTTGATACCCATTCCATAAAAAAAAATTGTTACGAGTTTGTATAATAACTGTCGTAAGATATACTGTATTAACTACAAATAATAGTTTAGTAAATATATTGTGAAAAACTAGACCGATTTCGAATCACAGAGGTACACTTCCTCATGACTTGAGCAGCGTGCACTCGCGACGACGTTCGCGCATCCTACATTGACGTGTCCGCATCAGGAGTCGTTTCTCCGGAATGATATGCAGTATGAACCCTGCCTGGACTAGTTCATATTGTATTTATAATAGTATATTGTTTCAGTCAACCTATTTCCACGGTTATTTATAACATTTAATTAAAACTAGGTGGTTAATTATATATGTAGATCTCAAACTTTCGCTTTGTTTGTTTCGTTTAGGGATCTGCGTTAAACAGTAATGACCGGTTACACCAAACATGTCGTGGAATCCCTCAGATTTAAGACGCCCGCTTCTCATGCATGAGGGTGCGGGCTCGAAACCTACCAACGGCAAGTACCAATGTGGCGTTCCCGAGTTCTGAGTACTTTCTAAGATTATTTAGACACCACTGACAAACTCAAATTATAAGCCCAGGTTTCCTCTCACAATGTTTACCTTCAACGTTTGTCACTGGTCTCTGAATAATCTTAGAAAGTACATATAACTCGGTAAAAGTCACATTGGTACTTGCTGTTGGTAGGTTAGGACCCTACACTTTTAGGAAGCAGGCGTCTTAAACTTCCGGGCTACTACGACACAAAAATATCTTACATACGGAACCAAATCCAAGTGATTTGCAGGTATTATATTATTCAATAAGTAGTTAATAGAAAACAAAGGATATTAAACGAATAGATAACATTATTCATTTGTTTTGTTAAGTGGTGAAAGCAGGACGTCTAGCCCTAGTTTTGTATTAGTAAGTATTTTTGTACTACCATCAGTAGAAACGAAGCTTAATTGTCCTGATAATTATTTTTTAAGGGGGAAAATCATCGAATGCCTTCTCCCGGGCGGGTGAGGCGGGACTAAAAAACACCCCGTTCCTTCTCCAGCACTTCCAGCCGGAGCCCCAGCAACCGTTTACGTTCTCCGCGACTCCGTATCTGCATCAGCCCTACTGGGCCCCATCCGTGGTGGTCTGATGGCTCTTTGAGGCGCGCCATATTCTCGGGTCTGGTTCTGGTCGGGCGACGTGTATGCTGTTGATGTTTATTTGCTATATCTGGCAACAAATTGTAGTTCTGGTTTGAGTGTGATATGAACTCGTGTGTTTACGACACTAAAATGATGTAATTTTTTTCTAACCAAACATTTTAATTCTTACAATGAAACAAACGGATCGATTAAACTAATCAAATACATAAACTTACACAATATTTCTTACCTAAAAATACCATATAATGATAACAAAGAATTACACCTACCCTGAACGAAACAACCCCTTTTACCGTCATATTGTGACGTCATTGTTGTCATACAGTTGCTTAGCAGCCATTGATCGGGGTCAATGAACTAACACAGCGCATAAAAAATTATAACCAATCATACGTATTGGTCTACATCGCACTAATATTATAATAGAGAAAATTGGCTAGTTTCCTAAGTTTAAAACAAATTGTTTCAACTTTTCAATGCAATAAATAATTAGAAAATAATCATACTCTCATCCACTGATTTGACAATTTATCTACTTTTGGATTTTTTTCTCGCTAATTTCAAGGAAATAAGTATGCTGTTTGACGCTGAAATATGATGACGTCATAAGTAGCGATCCAATACAAAATTCATAGAAAAGTATCGTTTTTGACATTTCAATAAAAGTATTGAATTTGACTACCTGTCAACTACCGTATTGTCTGTATGTTTGTTAGTCAATCACGTCAAAACGGCTGAAGGAATCTGGATGAAATTTGTAACAGAGGTAGATTATGGCTACAAACGTATTTCACTGCGATCTTATTGAATGAATTCATAAATTACTAGTCGTCATTCTGTTGCCACGTTCAAGTTCATGAATCACGTTGTACGGACATTGGTGAAAGTTGGTCCAGCCATTTTTGAGTTCATCGCGATCAGACGGATTGATAATAGCAGGCTTTGTTTTTCCCAATGAGTAACGATCTGTTTGGCTGCATTTCTCTGATCTTTGAAACAGTTTTTTTATTTTTAAACGGTTTTATTTAGCTTCCCTTAGTAATTGTAATGTCACGCCCTTCCTGACGACAGATCGATCTGATATTTGGTACACACTCTTAATCTTGATGACCGTACAATATAATCTAATGTTCCACAACTACCTCCATTATGGATATCAAACGAAAGGGCTTCATTGGTAGAATAGATGTCATTGAAACATCGGCTGACGCACAACGTGTATTGAGTTCGATTCCCGCACGGAACAACTCTGTGTGATCCACAGATTGTTGTTCCGGGTCTGGGTGTCATTGTGTATGTGAACTTGTATATTTGTAAACGCACACGACACAGGGGGAAATAACTAGTGTGGGGCAACGTTTTCATAAAAGAGAAAGAGAAGAGAAAAAATGTATTATTTCAAAACAAGGAGTGGAATTCTTTGCCTCTGGCAAATAATGTCTGTATTTCCTGAAGGGTAACCTGGGTGTCTTCAAGGCCCGAGTGAATAGGTTGCTTATGGGACGACGTGCTCCATCGTAGACCGCATCATCGTGCACCACCAGGCGAGATAGTGGACAAACGTCGGCCCATCAAATATATATAACAGAAATATGTATGTGAAATATATTATATACATATATCTTATCCCATGTATAGCTAATATACATTAGACATAGTTCATATACCACACAACAGAAAGAAATAATTAATATAATATTTCCTTCATGTTGATAAGAAAAAACTTAAAACGCAGATGTAATTTTTTATACATTTTTTATGGTATAAGCCGGTAAACGAGCAGACGGATCACCTGATGGTAAGCAATCGGCGTCGCTCATGGACACCTGGAACACCAGAGGCGTTACAAGTGCGTTACCGACCTTGTGGGGATTAGGAGTTTGAGGATCGTTGGGGATTTAGGGATTGGGGAGATTGGGGAAGGGGAGGGAAATTGGGCCTCCGGTAACCTCACTCACACGACGAAACACAACGCAAGCGTTGCTTCACGTCGGTTTTCTGTGAGGCCGTGGTATTACTCCGGTCGAGCCGACCGACGTTTGCCCACTATCTCGCCTGGTGGTGCACGATGATGTCTACGATGGAGCACGTCGTCACATAAGCAACCTATTCAAAGTTAAATTAATTTTGAAGCCCTAGCTTTATACTTTGATCTAATATAACTATATCAGCAACATTTAAAACCGATCCACCAATAACAGTAATAACTAAACACTTCAAACTGTAGGACAAACAAACATACCGATGCTATACTTAAAGTTAAAATTCACATCAAGTAAGACCAAGATAAAATGGTCCAATGATCCATCTATAGCTCCATATGTAGCCGTGAAAACTATAAATAAAACTTTCAATTGCTTTTAAAGTTATTTACTAATGTCTGCGCATGCGCATCCCACAGTTATTTTCGATGCAGTTCCATGGTTTGGGACAAAGACGCGCTATTTTTGAATGGCGACGGATGCAGACTAAAATATAAGTCATGAAGGGGTAGGCAGAGATGTACGTATATACAATGTGACACCCAATTTTCATAATGTTATATTATGCCATATTATTTCAAAGTCAAATCCGCTCTGCTGGGCAGCTATTGATTGTTGCGTGATGTTGTATAGCCTTCCTCGACAAATGGGATATCGAACACCAAAACGTTTTTCAAATCGATCCAGTAGTTCTGCATATGAGCGCGTTCAAACAAACAAAATCTTCAGCTTTAACTCTCTTATATACCTAATACTAGGGATAAAAAGTATCCTATCACTAAGTAAGTCCATAGTCCATACCCTGCCTGTAGAGGTATACAAATTTCATCATCAAACATCCAAACAAAGAAACTTTAACGTTTATAATATACTACCGACCCGCCGCGGCTTCGCACGGGTGCAATATTATGTATTATACATATAAACCTTCCTCTTGAATCACTCTATGTATTAAAAGCATCAAAATCCGTTGCGTAGTTTCAAAGAATTAAGCATACAAATGGACATAGGGACAGAGAAAGCGACTTTATTTTACACTATGTAGTGAAGTGTGATCATTAACAGCCTATTAATGCCCACTGCTGAGCAAAAGGAGAAGGTTTGAGCATTGATCACCACGCTTGCTCTATGCGGGTTGGCGATTTCAAACTTATAATTACAAATTATAAGCCCAGATTTCCTCACGATGTTTCTCTTCACCGTTTGTCAGTGGTGTCTAAATAATCTTAGAAAGTACATATAACTCGGAAAACGTCACATTGGTACTTGCGGTTGGTTGGTTTCGAACCCGCACCCTCATGCATGAGAAGTGGGCTTCTTAAACCTCCGGGCAACCACGACTCACCACCAAGTGTGATGTAGTTGTGTAAGCATTAAACTCATTACAGGAATCAGATCCGAGTCTAGACACTAACGTAACTGTAAATAGTCTAGATAAACAGCTATTTCTAGACAAAAACTAGGTTTTACACAAAAAACCTAAACTAAATCGATGACAGTACAGTTTTTAAAAAACCTATCTATTTCTAAATGTCTACTTAATGACATGTTAAATGTTACTTTCAAAATTAAAAAAAATAATAATGTGCAGGCAGCATATCAAAGTATACCAATCTGTCAAACATCTGTAAAGAACTTTCGACATTATTAAAAAATTCTAAAGTTGATATTCCATTGAAGATTTTCGACAGAATAAGCTTATCTATCAAAATTTTTTTCGAATGAACTTTCGACTATACTACAAAGAGATAAAGGTGAATTTCTGTTGAAGACGTTTGACAGAGCGAGTACCTATATTTTGATATGCCGTTTCCTAGTTTTTGTAAGCACACGTAGAAAACGGTAAATTATTGGAAAATGCACAAAACATAGTGTAATAGGTGTACGTGTTTATTTTTTTGGTTTTCGTTGAAATATACGACTGTATATTTGGTACGGCTACGCTAAACATAGTACTTATCATCACTTCACTACATAGTATAAAACAAAGTCGCTATCCGCCGTCTGTCTGTCCCTATGTATGCTTAGATCTTTAAAACTACGCAACGGATTTCGAAGCGGTTTTTTTTAATAGATAGAGTGATTCATAAGGAAGTTTTATATGTATAATACATGCATATATCACCCGTCCGAAGCCGGGGCGGGTCGCTAGTGTATGATAAACATGCTTTGTTTCTTCGAAGGTTTACTTCAAATTCAAGATCTATTTCGTCCAGAGGTACGGACTACTTGGCGGGTTACTGTAGCTTCAGCTCTATGCAGGAGTAGGAACGAGGTGGTGTTTAGTCAGTAAGAGTCTGACACACCCTCTCGTCCCACCCAGGGCGGGAGGAGTCATTGGATGATTTTCCCCATTAAGAAAGGTGCTTTTATGTGCAGTCATTTCATTTAAATCATTACTTGCTACTTTTGAAACATCAACAAATACAAAATAAATAATCGTCTTGTCAGTCTGTCCGTCAGTGAAGCTAGGCGGTCGTTTCAAAATGTTTGAATGGAGAAGTGTCGGGCAAGGGGTCTCGGGTTCGATTCCGGGGTCGGGCAAAGTATTCAGCTCAGTAGTAGCACGGAGTCTGGAATTGTGCCCGGTATATGGCAATAGGCTCACCCCCTATTACAAGGGACTCATAACATAAATAGTGAAAAGTGGGTGTTATATTGTACAGTGGCATACTGTACACCTCTGCATACCCCTTCGGGGGATAAAAGGCGTGATTTGTGTTATGTATGTATGAATGGAGAAGAACGAGCAAAAAACTCTAACAGACTTCAAAACAGAGGCCTTAGTACGAGTTTGTTTTACGCTTAAAGTAATCGTAACGAGTCGATCGTTCGGCGCTCTGATTGGTTGGTTCATTGGTGCTGGCCAATCAGATTGCAAAACTCGAACTAAGGCCTCAGCTCTCTATTCGATTGTTACTAGTTAGTTCCATGTTATAAAAAAGGCGATCTCCAAACACCATTCATTAATTTCGATCGAATTAAAAATGCATCATCGAACGATTCAATAACACAGTCAGCATTTTGAAACCAGCAATATTTATGTATCTGTAAACTTCCACATCCCTTTGTTTGTTTGTTTATAAATGCATGTTTGTTTACTGATAGAAATACCAAACAAATGTTTCATGTCATCAATATTACGTGTGTTAGTGACATAATATGTTATAGTTTATGGTTTCATTCATTTTTGTATGTTATGAAGTCATCATAATAACATAATAGGGATGATGACAGGGAATGTAAAATAAAAATGTAATTAGTCCGTAAGTTCGGTAATGAAAAAATATTAGACACGTATTTTTTTATTTTATCGTATAACAAAACAATAATTAGATAAAAGTTTAGAAGTGGGAGGTAGCTACGTCATTTGTACGTATAAAATGTACATAGACGTGACGTCACGCGACATTTCAAATATATAATATTACAAAAATACCTGTGTAACTAATGTTTTAAAATAATCTACCAGACGGACATTAAAATAAAAATTAGGCATCTACCCTATTGTTAGGTCATAATCTCAATATCATTTGTTAAACAAAATTGAACGATTAACGAGAGGTTCACACTAGTGCTACTAACTGCTGAGCAAAGCCTCTTCTCACACGGAGAAGATTTGAGCATTTATCGCCACGTTTACTTAATGCGAGTTAGCGATTAAAAACTTATAATTAAAAATTATAAGCCCAGATTTCCTTACGATAGTTTCCTTCACCGTTTGTCAGTGGTGTCTTAATAATCAACATAACATAACATCACGCCTTTTATCCCCGAAGGTGTAGGCAGAGGTGCACACAGAAGCAACACCCACTTTTCACTATTTATGTTATGAATCCCATGTAATAGGGGGTGAGCCTATTGCCATATACCGGGCACATTTCCAGACTCCGTGCTACTACTGAGAATTTTTTAAAAACTCCGTAATTCTTTGCCCGACCCGGGAATCGAACCCGAGACCCCTTGCCCGGCAGCCGCACTTGCGACCACTCGGCCAACGAGGCAGTCTTGTCTTAATAATCTTAGACATATAACTCACGAAATGATACATTGATACTTGCCTTAGGTTTTGATCTCGCACCATGCATGAGAAGCGTCTTAAACCTCCATGCCACCACGACACTAACGCCATCTATTGTGCAAAAATGCAACTGTAGGTCCTCATTGTGTACGCAACCAAAATGATACTGTGAACAGACATCTAGTGAGCAAAAATGCAGTAGGCCCCCATAGTTTAAGCAATCAAAATGATCCTGATTAGGTACCTACATTGGTTAGGCTCTTTCACATCGTCACCGCTCCAACTATAACCCCGTATAGTTCCAACTGCCCAGCCACTATTACCTACAGTCCGTGCTACGGTCGACCGCGCACAAATTACAACCGGACTTTTACTTGTAGAACGTGACACAGTCTAGGTAAATAAAACTTTGATTTGACCAAATACGTGTGTTTGTTTGTTTATTGTGTGAACTAAGGGTAATGGAGTTTCTTGAAAGTTGTTCTCTATTTGAATCTACAATTTAGAACGAGCATCTATAATGTTTTTAAACCCAATAGGATTGATGCCAATATGGAGCCGCGGAGATCGTAAAAGTTTACCGTGGCTCCGGCTCGAAGTGCAGGAGCAAGAACGGGGTGGTTTTTATTTAGTAAGAGCCTCAACCAGGGCGGGCTTCTCCCGCCCCCTCATTCGATAATTTCCCCCTTAAAAAAGTCATAAGACGTCCATTGGTCAATATAGGCCCTCCAGTACGGTTTTGTATAATGCTCCGGGTAATTCAACCGCTAATATAGTATATAGGGAAGCATTAACGTAATCAATTAGATACCAATATTGCCAAATAAAATATACTATAGTCAGGATCTTTATTGGCAAAAAAAAATACTATACCACCTTCTTTCGCGGAGAACCTAACGGGTAACCGGGGTTCCGGCTCCACGTGCAGGAGAAGGAACGGGGTCGTTTTTAGACAGTAAGCGTCTGACACTCCCCCCATCCTCACCCAGGCGGGAGCAGTCATTCGATGATATCTCCTCTTAAAAAAAAACCATATGACGTCCATTGCTCAATATCGGCCCTCCAGTCTCCATTATACATAAGTAAACAAATACCAAAAATACAAATTAATTTATAACTTTTCATTGTCACTTACAGTTTTATTTTCGGCTACCGGATGCGCGCGCGCAGTACAGTCAGCAGCACGACGCTGATTGGTTAATATGTTTAACCTTGTTTCATACGGTTAACTGTTGGCGTTAACAGTATATAAACAATATTGTTAACTCTTAATTTTTTGTTGACATGAGTAATTGAGAATGTTAAAAAATACGGTCGAATTGACAACCTCCTCGTTTTTTGTAGTCGGTTAAAATTAGTCAAAGATTAATCATCAATTGATGAACTTTGTTTTTATATTTGATGGGCCGACGTTTGTCCACTATCTCGCCTGGTGGTGCACGATGCTGTCTACGATGGAGCACGTCGTCCCATAAGCAACCTATTCACTCGGACCTTACACTACATATTACAGTTATTGAATAGTAATTGTCTGCTTCGTTGCTCCAATTATTATCTGTGCGATTGTCGAGCAAGGGAACTCAAATCCGGTCCTGGGTCAGAAAAACAGTTATTGATTACACCAATTTTCCTCCCCAACACTTAAATCCTGAAATTCCTAATCCCCAAAAGGCCGGTAACACACTTGTAACGCCTCTAGTGATTCGCATGTCCATGGGCGACGCCGATTGCTTACCATCAGGTGATCCGTCTGCTCGTTTACCGGGTTATACCATAAGAAAAAGGTTTTTCTTTTAGTTTTTCGAAATTTATTTTAGTAACACAGGGTCTGGCTCTATACAGACTGTGTGAAGTTCTATTCCTGGTAGCCAAATCTACCAACAGATATACATAATGTAGGTACTAAGACTAGTCGTGAGAAATCAATCATTTAAGAGCTTAATTGAGTCAGTTAAGAAATAATTTATATATTTTTTTTATTTAACACTATGTACAACTGTATACAACGGCGGACTTAATGCCGAATGGCATTCTCTACCAGCCAACCATAGGGTGATGCAGAGAAGTGTTACAGTAGGCTTTAAAAGAAGTTTGCATCTATCGAAAAAAAATAAAAAGGAGGGTGATAAATGTACGTACATATGTATAAAGGTATCCTAGTACATAAACCACATACCAATACTACATACTAATAATTTAGCTTCTCAGTTAAGTATTTATTATATTAGTATTTTAATTCAATTGTAAACACTCCTCCTCTGGTATTTCCAGTTTTTTTTTTTATTTGATGGGCCGACATTTGACCACTATCTCGCCTGGTGGTAAGCGATGATGATGCTGTCTACGATGGAGCACGTCGTCCCATACAAACTAAATAGCAAACTATTCACTCGTTAACAACTACATCTGTCTTAAATAACTAAAAATCGCGGATTACTCACGTCGATATACTGAGAAAAGCTCTACTAGTTTCGAACCACAGAGGGGTTCTTCCTAATAAGCAGCGGTCGCTGTCGATTGCGATGTTGCGTAGCCTACCTACTACTGGCTACATCTGTCGTTTTATTTCTATCTATCAACTACTTACTTTTAAAATCATTACAATTATATTATTTTATTATCTTTCCGAAGTATTATATTAAATTCCTAAATGAACTATCTTCATAATATCATAATATTAAGTTATACTACCATGTAAACCATTATAAAACAACTACAAAAAGAATAAATATACGAACAATAATAGAACCATTTCAGTTCATCATTAAAAACGAATAAAAATTAAGATAGAAACACGACTCTCGTCCTAGTAATGTCCCTCGCTCCTAAATATTACTGTAAAAGCACTCACAACACTGTAATCACAATTAAAATGAAAATCCTCTGTAAAACTTCATGAAAATCTAAATAAAAAAACCGATGTATCGTCGACAAAATAAACAGTTAAGTTCAATCAACGCGGTCCGCTCTCTCAAATTTGTTTTGCTAACGCTACCGCACATGTTCGTGAGAACGGGTGGGAGATACAAATAAACACACACGTTACCGAGTCAATGCACTGGCGTGAATGTTAGGTATACACCGACTTTACAATATAGGTGAGTACCGAGTTTCATATCAAAACGGACTAGACATCTACACTACATGAGCTGCTGTTTACATGTGAACATTAGCTCATGACGATACCTAAGTACGTGTGTCGCCTGGACAGTCAACCTCGCTACATCCTTGTTGACTGGACATCTACACTACATGAGCTGCTGTTTACATGTGAACATTAGTTCATGACGATATCTAAGTACGTGTGTCGCCTGGACAGTCAACCTCGCTACATCCTTGTTGACTGGACATCTACACTACATGAGCTGCTGTTTACATGTGAACATTAGCTCATGGCGATACCTAAGTACGTGTGTCGCCTGGACAGGACAAGATTGTGTTATAATTTCAAGTATAAATTAAAATTGGATTAATAATTTGTAATTTGCAAGATGTCCACAAGTGTCCATTAGGTCTCTAATTGAATTGTTCGTGTCGTGGTAGCAGTTAGAATTAAATGGAAAAGTTTAAAATGAATGTATTACTTAATGGTAGCTTGAGGGACGGTACAGAAACATTGAAACATCGTGCTAACTTTTTTTATCTTATTGCTCAGTGGCGTGCACAGGTTTTCGAGACAGGGTAGGCAACTAAGGCCCGTATTAATAAACCGATATCAGCGTAAGAGCGAGATGTTAAGATCCTGTTTGATATTCCGACATATTAATAAACAAAACTTAATACGCGGTTTAAGACCTTGTCATCACCTGAGATCGTGTTGTTTAATAAACATTACTCGGGTTTCAAAATCGGTATTAGGATGGTTATCAAGACCACGATTGTTAAGTTCAGTCGACCCTGGACTTAATATCGTGAACTCGTACCTAAATATTTCGCGGGAACCATGAATATTGAGAATATTATTTCCGAAATCAATTATTATGATGAAGTTGAATAATACGATGATATTTTATGGCCTTTTCAAAATCTATTAGGTACCTAAAGTTTATATAAGTACCTAAAGTTTATATATACCTACAGGAGATCAAGCTAGCTTGAATAGGCATTTTTGACTCCATTATCGAATATGAATAAGTAACATAACATCACGCCTTTTATTCCCGAAGGGGTAGGCAGAGGTGCAAATTATGCCACTGTACAATGTAACACCCACTTTTCACTATTTATGTTATTAGTCCCATGTAAGCCTGAGCATATTGCCATATACCGGGCACAATTCCAGACTCCGTGCTACTACTGATAATTTTTAAAAACCCCAGTAATACTTTGCCCGACCCGGGAATCGAACCCGAGACCCGTTGCTCGGCAGTCGCACTTGCGACCACTCGGCCAACGAGGCAGTCGATTAATAAGTAACTTGTAAATAAATACGAAACACTGATGTGATTGTATTATCAAGTACCTAATAAACAATTGAGAGAAAGGGAATCACAGATTATAGAGGTAATAATGAGGTGACGCGAAATCACTGGCATGTGTGTTCGTCATAAAATTAAACGTAACTTTATAATAAACAATGCTTTTTTATGGTTAAAAAAATCATAATGTATACAATATAAAAAAGTAATGTAATTTCCTAAAATTTTAATCCATTTAAACTGGAAATAATCTTTTATTCCTATGCAAACAGAGTTGAATATTATCGTTCTACACAGCTATTACTAAACGCAATGAACGAAAGATGTATTAGTTCGTTCGCTGTGACGTAACAAGTCTTAACATCAGGATTTCATTGAGTGTCAAATTACGAATCTTGATACCTCGATCCAAACCGCGGTATCACCTGAGTTTGTGTGGATATTGGTTTATTAATTAGCGTCGACATTAAGATGCTGATCGCATCTTGAGAACGTATCAACTGATGCCGGTCTTGACATCGTGATTGAGACCTATTTATTAATACGGGCCTAAATATCGTATGATTAAACCCCTCCCCCCCCGCCGGTCATACAATCATGCTCACACAAGACAGGTACATATACATAATACATTTCGAAAAGTGCGTTCAAGGATATTGTGGTGTATTCTTTCGCCAAATTACATACACTGACATCTCGCGTATTTTTTGTGAAGTACTTCATCAGCTATTGAATAAGCCAACAAAACTTACAAATAATGAAGGATCTATTATTTATTTTAATAATGAAGCATAAATTTGATGAAACAAATTTCATTATGGAATTGTTAAGTTTAATCAATCTGTTCAAAATCATAATTTACGAATTTAAGAGCGTAGGTACCTACATTATGTCAACAAACAAAACAATAACAAGCGCGGCCGGCTGTGGCCGAGCCGGGCGAGTCTATGCGGTACATTTGTTATTACTACATTACATAATTATTAATAATAAATTACACCTCTGCCTATGGTCATTACCTGAATCTAGTCCGATAAAGGACATTTTCTTGCGAAATCTTACTGTTTTTACTTTCAACAAACACATAAAATTACCTATTATTCACACAAACTTCACAATCGAATAATATAGGTACTTGTACTAGAAACTGATAAACAAGTACACTATTTGAAAAACCTACACATATATTTAACTACTACTACACATTTATGCAACTTTATGTTTAAAACTATTTCCTAATAATTTAAACGAAAACATAAACAAAGCGATCGCACATCACATGAAAACAATATGGCCGAAAACATTGGAAATGAATTGAAGTCATTACCAATAGTCAATCGAGTGTTTATTATAAAAAAATGTAGCTTAAAAATTAAGGTAATGCAGCGTTTAATTTCAAAAAAACAAAGGTTAATTTAGTAAGTCAAATGAAATTGCATCATCGTCTTAAACTAATATTTCATACTAAAAAACATTCATTCATATAATTTGAAACGTTGTAAATGGCGCCATCTTGACGTTTCAATAACTTCCTTTTAACTTTTTTAATAATAAAGTTAACTCCTCGTTTAAAATTTCTATAAAACGACAACGCGTAAAAATGTTAAGCTTTAATTAAAACACTTGAAACATATTTGTTAAATACGCATTTATAAAAATACATTCGCATTATATCGAACGAGTTCATAAGTTTCAACAAAAAATTCAATAGATGGCGCTGGTGTACTCCATTCATCAGTACTTTACGATATACAGATTTTATCAATTTCAAACCTTTTATGATTTAATTATTTTTAAAAATACAATAACTTATTGCTGTTTTATTGTTTTAGAATTTTTAATAAAATACGATCGTTTTCCAAGTGATGAACGAACTGTCCTCTAATTTTTTAGTTGCTAACATTTTGTCAAGCAACAGGAATCGTGTAATATAATTATGAATGGTTATTCTGTACCGTGACTATGGTCGTGAACTTCACGCATGCGCGGTGCATACTATTGGTACATTACTTTTGTGACGTCACGACTAGCGACCAAGATTTAAGGAAGCAGCGCATGCGTGGTATCAAAGGCGCGTATTTATGTTTGCCGTTTTTTTACAAACTTTTATTATATTATTGGATTTTAATAAACGCGTTTGTACATTTTATGTATGTTATATATTCACGATATTTATAGGTAGGCAAGGCCTTTTCGTCTATATGGACTGCACGCCACTGTTATTGCTGAATAAAACGTCAAAAAGGAATTAAATATTTTTAAATGGTGAATGTGTAGTGATTTCTTTTATTTTCATGCTCGGTTCGATTGCTTTATCTGTTAAAATGATATTGGTTATTTTAACATAACATACCATCACGCCTTTTATCCTGAAGGGGTAGGCAGAGGTGCACATTATGCCATTGTATAATGTAACACCCACTTTTTACTATTTATGTTATAAGTCCCATATACCGTTCACAATATCAGACTCAGTGCTACATCTGAAAATTAAAAACCCAGTAATACTTTGCCCGACCCGGGAATCGAATCCGAGACCCCTTAATCGGCAGTCGCATTTGCGACCACTCTGTAATCATTCCTATTCTCTCATCAACAACGATGCATGGCTAAATCTCCTCATAAAGAACTTAGTCGGTCTTTTCTCAAAAGTATCCACGTGTATAACAAGAACGTCTCAATTTATATATTATCTTCCTTGCTTCATTACGCTACACAGTAAATACTAAGAAATATAGTCAGGTAATCAACTGGCCATGGAGTATAGACGTTAAGGAGTACTCATCATTGTCTATAACGGGAGACTACTAGATGGGCCTACAGTTTACTGCTCCTGGACGGACGCCTCCACACAAGAGACAGGTTTGAAAGTATATTATAAATGGTTCAGGTTTATCAGATAAAGCTGCCATCAAGTCTCGGTACAAATAAAATGTGCAATTCCTTTGTTGGTTCGTATGATATCCAAGGGAAAAGCAGCGGTGTTGTCAAATTAGGAGACTGTTAGCAGTAGTTTTTGTCAGTTAGCAACAGAACACTTGTATTTTTCAATTTACGTTCTCTTAGACGATATCTCCATACGCATTTTTTCCGTCATTCATACTGTATATGAAATAATTTTAAAAAGAGTATTACCACACTCAATATAACAAAATTCGATTCATATTTTTCACATACATACAAGATAATACTCCATCTATACGTCATACTCCGTGCCATCGACCTTTTCTAAATAATATTACCTACCTCAATTTTTTTTCCCGCCAAATTGATGCGTCCATCTTTCATAGACAAACGGCCGGTGGGATAGAGGTTGCTCGAAGAGGTTGTATAACCTGCTTTGTTTTTTACGACAGGAGATTTTATTCATGCGTCTAATTTTACTGCTTGGTGTATTATTATTAAACGTGTAGGTATTATTAAAACGGGATTTATTCAAGTTTATAGTTGATGATGAATCTCAGAAATAATATTTATTCGTGCATAACTTCCGAACGACTGCACTGAGTTAAATATTTCTTTCTTTGTCGTATTCTATATTATTAGGACAAGGTTTTTGTATTAAATAAAGTCGACATATTCACTATATAACTCGACTTTGCTAGTTAAAAAAACAATGACATAGACAACACAGGCTTAAAGCATAGTAACCGTTACACGATGTTTTCTAAATTTCAAACTTCGAAATTAGAAAACGATCTGTCAAATGGTTGTCAATAACTCTGATTGGTTGATTGCATTATCGACAGCCAATTCGTTTTGACACATTGCTAATCTTATTTTGAATCGATTACTAAAGCTGTTAGATGTCAAAAAAATGTTTAGATTAATAGTATTATGTTTTGTATCATAAAATATACCAAAAAATATCCCTGTTTGTGATAGAATTAAATATATAAAACTTCCAAAGCTAATCCTTTTAAAAAAACCTTCCTTACTACCTTGACTGGACGCCTCAAATTACGTAACATGAAATAAACACACCATGTCTATAAACCAAAGCCTTATTTTTCTTTTTTTTTTGTTACAGAGTGAAGGAGACAGCAATACGTTCCCTGCAAGTGTGAGCAAAACAAAAAGTTCTGGATCAAACCGGTTAAGTGTCCGTTTAACGAACGCATCGCCTAGTATGCTGGTTCGAATTTCGAATCCTATAAGTGTTTTGTGATTGGTTGATTTGAAAAAGTGATTTTCAAGATGGCTGCTATTCCCGCGCTTTTTGGATTGCTCTTGGCTGCTGTTGTGTCAGGTATGTTCTTTTTTGTTTCTTTTTTAAAGATTAAAATGTTTGACCGGGTCATGACTCACGAGTTGTGTCGATTGTTATATATTTTTTTTAAGTTACCCTATAGTTAACACTTTTTATAAAACTAAAAATCTTTAAACGAGAAATCTTTAGTAGGATAGATCATTTTTGATGGTTCAATTTTCGAAATTCTTAGTAAATAGTACGAAGTTGTGAGCTGTCTATCTCGGTGGCAGTAGACTCACTCCCTATTACATGGGACTCATAGTCATAACATAAATAGTAAAAAATAGGTAAAACATTTAACAACTGCCCCTCTTTTACACCCTTCAGAACTGGAAAACTATGAAGTTATGCGAATAAATATAATACTTAAAATGTTTACACACACATTTACGGCGAATTTTTCTCCCATAAAAACCAATTTACCCGTTTATGTGTTGACTTTACGAAATTAACCGAAGTCTACCCGAAGTTAGACGAAGCTACATCGGCTGTGCAGCTTACGACTTTGTTTTATGCGTCATAAGGCTTTAATACGCGGCGGTAGACAAGAAATTACTTCTTACTTGGGTTGATAAAATGAAGAAAAATTGCGTGTATTTTTACCTACAGTCGGGTAAAAATACAACGCAAAGGTGTCATTTATCACCTATACTGGTAATTGATCTTGAGAATTAAAAAGAAGTAAAGAGATTAAAGTTGACGAAATCGCGTGCAGAAGCTAGTAGGTACAACAAGATACGCCCGAAAAACAATACCCTTCCTACTGTTGGGTAAAAATCTACGCTATTTTACTTCATTTCATAATCTTCTTTGGGATAATGCAGAGTGCTGTTAGGCATTGTGGACGCTTTTGTCTGTTTCAAAAGTCTATTCTATATCTCTGCTAATTTTCATAAAAATTGGTATAGTAGTTTATGAGAAAAACCTTAAAGATAAACAGAATTACTTACGCTTTTCTAATTCTAAGTTTCTGAAGCTTTGATCCTGGGATCGGACTAAATATTGATTGGCGACTAGATAACTAATATTTTTTAATATTAGTCATTTACTTGTTCTGGTAATGATTTTGGCAAGGGAAATAATAATGGTTCCGAAAAACAAATTACTCTCCAGCGATCCGTGGCTGACTATAAAAATGGATCTTCGAATAACAAAAGTAAACTTCCGAATAGAAAACAATACTGAACCTCCGACAAAATTACTAAGTTACAACAACATAGGTTTAATCATTGTTTTCAGTAGAACGTAATTTATTCTGGTAAAATATTATTATAGCAATAAACAGCCACGTTTATTTTTCGAAGCTTTCAGTATCTCATTCGGTCGTTTCGTCATTTTTATTTAGACAAAAGTACCTAGTCGGAAAGTTAGTATTTTAAGCAGTAGATTTAATATTTTGAGTAAGGCAATTCTTATTTTTGTCGAAGGTTTTATTACTACACCGAGGACGCCATATTAGACTTTTTGACTTAGGGACTACACATCTGGACGACAAACAGAGACCTGTTACCAGCGCTCTCTGGTTAACCTGAACCTTTTAAACTGCGATCTCTCGTCAGAACCAAGTGTAAAGATTATAACAAACCGTCGTATGTAGAAGCTCATACACTTGGAGAAAACAATGAAGACACTAGCTCTTTTCTTTTTCATTTCTTGATACATATTGTGTGACACAAGTATTTTATTATTTGGTAACGTATGTCGTAATTAAGATAAATTTAGTTACGTTTAAAATGAGAGCATTTTGTTGTAAAAGGAGTTTTAATTATAAAGGATTTGATAAATCGAAGATCCGATTCTTCGCTCCGAAGTGTAATCTTATACTTCTTATACTATTATATAAATCTTATATCTTATAAATTACTATTATATAAAGCGGAAGAGTTTGTTTTTTTTGTTTGTTTGTTTGAACGCGCTAATCTCCGTAACTACAAGTCTGATTTGAATAATTATTTTTGTGTTGGATAGTGCATTTATCGAGAATGGCTATTGGCTATAGGCCATAAAACATCACGCTACGACCAATAGGAGCTGAGTGGAGCATGTGAAACCGCGCGGAAGTAGCTAGTTTAGTAATAAACTGTAAAACGCTGTTCGTGAAGGTAATGATTCCTCCAGTGATTGAAAATAAAAACATGTATATATATCAGTCGATCCCTTATTAAACAAATTGTTCATTACCAAAATGTAAGATTAAATTGCAAAGCACTCCAAACAATAACGATGGATCTGTCTTAAAAGAAACAATAATAATAATATTGGCGGGAACTGGAAGACACAGCGCACCGCCATATTGCGAATAGAGTTGTAATATTTATTTCTGTCGCATTTGTATTCCGCGAGCAAAGGCATAAACTCAGACAGCCTATTGTAAATTTTCGTCAATTGTAAGCATCTTGTGTTTTCTTGATATTTTTGTATTACGTGCTTTATTTTTAGACTGTTTTTGGTTTACTTTATATGGTTACATAATATTGTAGGCGCCATTTTCGGTTTTGTCGTGTTTAAATGGGTTTCGGGTTTTGTGTGTCGTTTTGTGAGCCATTCCTTAAGTAACTTTTCGTTCTAGTCGAAAGAAATAGACTACATTATATTATGTTTTGCCTAGGTACTTTGTTTTTAGGTTTTTTTCGGATATTTTGGTAATAGCGTGGAGTTCTCTTCATTTCAGTTGGTGTTAGTAATAAACTTGGCGATATTGTATCAATGGTAAAATTGACTAAACAATCCAACAGTCACCAACTATTTTGGTGATAGAACACTAAAAAAGGGAATACCGTATCTATTAAACAGTCTGCCGGCAGACATAAGGAGTGAAACAAATTCAAATAGGTTCAAACGAAAATTAAAGTCATATTATTTAGAAATGTCCTAATAATAAGTAAGTAGGTATAAGTTTCAACGCCTGTATAACACATAAATATAAGTACATTTAATTATAATGTCTAGCGACTCGACCCCGCAGTCAAACCATTGCAACGGTTTTGTGGGGCTTAGATTATAAAATACTTACCTGTGTGATATAAAGATAAATAAATAAACTAATAATCCAAAATCGGTTTATTAGTTTATGAGTCTGTCGTGCAGTCTATTAAACGAATAGACAATCAAATGTTTGTAGTCATCATCAACAGCCTGTAAGTGTCCACTACAGAGCAAAGCCGCTTCTTCCACGAAGAAGATTTGAGGATTAAGCGCCACGTATCTCAGTGGTGTTTAAATAATCTTACCTATAACCTATTTGCAGAAATAAATATCATTACATTTCATCATTTCATTTCAGTTGAAATTTATCCTCTTTATAACAATTGGCGGTATAGATTAATTTTTATTACGTAATGAGTACCTGAGATCATAAATTTCATCTAAAATATCATTTAAAAAGCCATCCAAACGTGTTAAACACTTGTAAAACTCATATTAATTTACCCAAGACTAGTTTATTATTCCGACCGGACCTGTGTTATCTTTAAAACTATAATTTCTGTCATCGACACGCAGACACAAACAATCTCTTCCGCCGTGTACCGAACATAGACTAGGAATGGTTTAGTTTTTGTGAATGGATAGGGTTGTCGAAACTTTGAAATGGAATTATTGGTACCTATTGTTCTTTATTATTTCGATAGATGGTGTTAATTATTTTGTTCAATATTTAAATGTAAAAAGAGACGCAATTAAGGTGGATGGATGATGATCTCAACTCAATTTTAAATCATTATCATATTTTATTATAAACAGAATTCGGACAGCGATAACTTGCTTATCTATGTTTTTATAATATCATTCGTATAATAATAACTGAATTAACTAAAAATCGCGGGTTATTTTTATGTAAATACTAAAAAAAGCTCTTCTAGTAGTTCGCGGTCGCCGTGACCGCGCACGCTGCTCATGTGGAAGAGCTCCTCTGTGGAACTTCTGTGCTCGAAACTAGTCGTTCTTTTCTCAGTATTTACACGTGATTAACCTGCGATTTTTAGTTAATGCAGTATGTCTCACGATTGTTATTATAAAAACATAGATAAGCAAGTTGGAATAGGCAATTTGGGCACTCATTTTGATAAAGAGAAGACACAAACAACTAATTTAATAATACTATACCCGACTCTCTTGTCGAAAACAAACTACAGTTTAATTTTGTCTTCTAAGAGTCATGACATGAACTCATGATAGTAAGAATTACGTCTGGCTAGACATAATATTGGTATTCTACCTTCTCTATTAATGTTACAACGAGCAATATCTGTGCTTACTCCTCTGGGAAATTGCAGCTTGATGCTACGGTAGATATGCGGCAAATTGACATATTGTCCTTGATTGTATGTATGTACTAACTACGGTCAGCGGCTTCGCCCGTGTTCACATAGCCGTTTGGACGTTAAGGAGTACAAACAGGCAAACACACACGTACGTAACTTTTACATGTGTAATGTTATAGTAAGACTAGCTACTTCCGCGCGGTTTCACACGCTCTGCTCAGCTCCTATTGGTCGTAGCGTGATGTTTTATAGCCTATAGCCATCCTCGATAAATGCGCTATCCAACACAAAAAGAATGATTCAAATCAGACTTGTAGTTGCGGAGATTAGCGCGTTCAAACAAACAAACAAAGTCTTCCGCTTTATATAATAGAGGTAGTATAAGATATAAGATACGATTACTTTGTCCAACCCAGGAACCAGTTATCCTTAGCTCGACAAACGCACTTGCAATCTACTCGACCAACGAGACATACAGTACGTTGTACTCAAACATAAAATACTGATATCCTATTAATATTATAATTGCAAAAGTTCGTATGTCTGTTTGCTTGTTACTCCTTCACGTCAAAAGTGCTGAAGAGATAGGGATGAAATTTGAAACAGGGGTAGATTATGGTCTGGAATAACACGTAGGATACTTTTAATCTCACGGGAACGCGGGCGAAGCCGATGGCAGAAGCTTGTATTAAATTTTCTATCTTTTGAAGTCCTGTACCTGTAGTAACCATAGACATTATGGGAATTGAGCCTGATGTGCCATGTAAATAATGATATAAATAGGTAAAAAGTGGCACAATTAAATTTTTAACCTACTTGCCAAATAAGGGAGGTTCTTAATTCAGGTCTAAGGTGTTACTTTTTTCTATCAATGTCTTTGGAGAACAAAAAGCGTTTTTATGGTGTATGTATGTATGTATGACTATAGTAAAAGAGGTATTTGTATGGAATTGTGTGACATATTTGCTGTATGACGTAATGCCAGCAGAACTTGAATGGGCTTATACATATTTATGATAATTATGAATACATTCAGTATGTATGCTATGTGTATTTTAGTCTCAGGCGTCAGTTATCGAAGTATATTTAAACTGAATTTTTAAAGCCGGTTTTTTCACTGATATAATTTGACATAATCTATGTATGAATTTAAAATAGATTGGATAAGGAAAAAACAAAATTTTCGTGACATCTTACACACTACATAGTTTAAAACAAAGTCGCTATCCGCCGTCTGTCTGTCCCTTATATGCTTAGATTTTTTAGTTTAAAACAAAGTCGCTATCCGCCGTCTGTCTGTCCCTTATATGCTTAGATTTTTTAGTTTAAAACAAAGTCGCTATCCGCCGTCTGTCTGTCCCTTATATGCTTAGATTTTTAAAAGTACGCAACGGATTTTGATGCGGTTTTTTTTAATAGATAGAGTGATTTTTAAGGAAGTTTTATATGTATAATACATGCATATTGCACCCGTGCGAAGCCGGGGCGGGTCGCTAGTTAGTAATAATGTAAAGTCGAAAAATAGTACCAAAACAGTTTAATAAACGTACGTATTATAGATGTAGTTAATTTTCGAAACTTACCAACGGCAAGTACCAATGTGACTGGGCTTATAATTTCTAATCATAAGTTTGAAATCGTCAACCCGCATTGAGCAAGCGTTAATCCTCAAACCTTCTCCTTATAAGAAGAGGTTTTGTGCAGCAATGGACACTTATAGGCTGTTGATGTTGTTTCTTAGTTCCTTTCAGTTTTTCTAATGCCAAGTAAAATTCAATATTTTCGATTCTCCGGTCAAATATTATAAGAAATTCATAATTCTGACTGCCTCGGTAGCCGAGTGGTCGCAAGTGCGACTGCTGGTCAAGAGGTCTCGGGTTCGATTCCCGGGTCGGGCAAAGTACCTCTATTACTGAGTTTTAAAAAAATTCTTAGTAGTAACACGGAGTCTGGAATTGTGCCCGGTATGTGGCAATAGGCTCACCCCAGATTACATGAGAATCATAACATAAACAGTAAAAAATGGGTGTTACATTGTACAGTGGCATTAAATGCCGTAATGTGCACCTCTGCCTATCCCTTCGGGGATAAAAAGGCGTGATGTTATGTTATGTAAATTGATAATAGTCTAAAACAGCTCCGCTCCCAATTAAATTTAGATTTTATACAGTGCAACCTCTCCCCGTCCTGACAACAAGTACATAAAAAACAAATTAAACTGTAAACTACCCATAGTTCTGCTTACCTCTTTAGTAGTTAAATCAAATCCCTATCATATACATAACCCAATCAATACAGCAAGTTTAGCAAGGTCTTTGCACCCCACACATCAACCACCACCGTCAGTCAATACTGACATACATTATGCATTCCAGTCGCATCAGTTCTGTATCAGTTCAGTGTCAGTCACTCAGTTTCGTATGAGTGGTGTGTGAATCTGAATATGGAACTTGGTTGAATTTTGAGTGTGTCTTGAAGCGAGACGATAGTAAAATTGTGTCCGATATGCAGTAGTTCTTATCATTAATAGTAAATATATGGAGATATACCGGATGCCTAATTACACCCCTCCCCATCTCCCTAATCTTCTAAATTCCTATATTCCAAAAGGCCGGTAACGCACTTGTGATGCCTCTGGTGGTCCAGGTGTCCATGGGCGACGCCGATTGCTTACCATCAGGTACTAAAATTTGCAACGCCTGAAAAAGGCCGTTAAGCTGTGCCTGTTATTTCATAAGACCTGTATGTATTACCTTAACATGCAAATAAAGAGTTTGAGTTTTGGGTGATCCGTCTGATCGTTTACACTATAAAAATATGGAACCCATAAACGTACTGGGTAAAAAGAATCACATTTGATTTTTATTAACAGAGTTTTCCATATTGTAGTACTAACTTCTGTCAGCAATTTCGCCCATAGACAAATAAAAAATAACTTTAAAACATATAATTCACAAGCTCGAAAATATATTAAAATAAAATTCACCGAATAAAATACATTTTCTCATTTTAAAAACAAAAAGCATAATTTCATTTGGTATCTTGACAGCCCTATCATTTTTTTTTTCGGTAACCGAGCACAGACAACTCTGTCGGTATGTTTACGAAGTCAGTTTTAACTTGTAACATAAACATTTACGGAGGTAGCTACAGGTTGCTTGTTTTATACTTCTCTTTTTTTCTAATTGGCTTTGGGCGGTCTTTTGGATGTTCATTTTTATTTTTTAATATTTTGTACTCAATAAATTTTGTTAGCTATTTCATATAGAGTACAGATTTGATAACCTAGGTTCGATTATCGAAATATAGTGTATCTATAACGAACTTAGTGTGTGGAGTTATGTTTCCAAAACGCGTGATATTTTTACATTTTATTTTTACCAGATCATAACATCACTCTTTTTATCCCCGAAGGGTAGGCAGAGATGTACAACGTTCACTTTTCACTATTTGTGAGTCCTATGTAATAGGGGATGAGCGTATTGTCATATACCTGGTACAATTCCAGACTCCATCCTACTACTGAGAATTTTTAGAAAACCCAGTAATATTTTGCCCAACCCGAGACCGAGACCACCCTTGGGCAGGGGCCTAACAGTCGCACTTTTGCGACCACTCGATCAACGAGGCAGTCGAGATTTTATTTTTCTTATTATCTTCCAATAACAATAGTTACACACTTTGTAATTCTTGAGCCCTTATCACAGTCAAAGTCAAAGTCAAAATTATTTATTTCAATTAGACCAGGAAGGCACTTTTGAACGTCAATCCATCTTCACAATACCTTACAAATACAACTAACAACACCCTGTATTACACAGGGTGTTACAGTAACACAAACATAGATCACGCTTGACGTAAAACAGGAATGGTAACGTAAACACATACCTGCTGACTTCCTTTCTCATAATAGCGTGAAGTACAATGTCAAGGGTACGTTGGGGCAGGCAGAGGTGGTCGTAAACACAACTTTGTGTTAAGATTTATAACCTGACCTGTATGTATGTATGTGCGCAATTACTCGCGATTGGCTGAACCGATTTTGATGTGGTTTTCAAAAAAGTGTTTGTTAGACTTTTTTTTAAGGGGGGAAAATCATCGAATTACTCCTCCCGCCCGGGTGAGGCGGGAGGGAGTGTCAGACTCTTACTGACTAAATACCACCCCGTTCCTACTCCTGCACTTCGAGTAGCAGTAGTCTAGTAATTAAACATCTGTGTTCGACTCAGTCATCGAATTTGAGACTTTTAGGTAGTAATGATAACGATTACTCGTCAAATGAAGCATAATAATATCGTTTTCGTTAAAAAAAAATACACTATTTTTCAATACTGTACAAAAATAAGGACCCGCGCAGATGAACCTATCCAACACTCTTCAAACGACTTTCGACTTAAACACATCAGAAACAAAGTCGAAAACGTTCTCTTATATGATCTGCTTTTGTCTCTACGTGAGCTACTCAAAGTAATTTAGACCCTATCGCGAAGAAAATAAGGTTAAAAACATTTACAAAATGGTGTATTTTGATTTGCTTTGTACCTGACTCATAGCCTAGACTAGTCTAATCATTAAGTACGTGACCTAACGGAGCGAGGTACGTGGGTTCGAGTCCAGATCAATTACATCTAGCATTTCTGTTTAAAGTTTTTCTGACTATAGTTAATTATTTAAGCGCTGCTGGGTGTTTCAACCGTATTTAATATATTTTAGTTTTAACCAAATAAAAACAAGGAAAAACCCAATTGAGTAGATACACTAGATACCTAGTTGTAATGTCTCTGCGATTACTAAGCAAGGGGTTCGTGTTTCATGCTTGAATCATATATTCAGGTTAATTTTTTATACAACAAACTTCAAAGACAACAAACTTCAAAAAAACTTCATAATTAATTTATATAATTTTTATGTTATTATTAATCTACCATTGTTATATGATTTAATTTATTGCCCATGACATGAACAATTATATAACTCACTTGACATTCTGTATGTTTTAATCCTTTGACATTTCTATAATATTGTAATATTATTGTAAGCATATAAAAATTGATTGCCTAAAGACTGTATAAATATTTGCACATCTATTTAGGTAATGATACAGTGCACTATATATATATCCATATGTAACATCTTTTATACCTGTATTATGCAAATAAATGAAAAAAAAAAAAAAGCTGTCCTCCATATACAGGTTATTTATTACATCTACATTGTCAACTTCTCTCTCTGTGTGTGCTAATTAGAGTACCGCCTCTTCGTTTTTGTTTCCTAGTGTTATCATTTTCTCGCCTAAATAATAATTGGTTAAAGTATCATTACTGCTTTTTTCCTTTTTTTTTTCTTTTGTTCTTTTTCTCTCTCTCTCTCTCTCTCTCTCTCTCTCTTTGCTGTTAGTTTATTCTCCGTACCTTATTTTTCGCTGATTTTCTACTTAAACCCTAAGGTTGACTGGTAGAGAATGCCATATAGCATTAAGTTCGCCTTATGTGCCATAATAAAATTGTGTACATAAAAGACTAAATAATTAAAATTACGTATTTCATTATTGTTAGTTTATGATATTAGCCGTAACGGCTGAGTACAATAAATTTGTCACCACCCGTACTCTACAACGACTAAGGGACTATACAATACACAGCTGGGGCAGTAGCGCTCTCTGATAAACCTGAACCTTAACTGCCTGCAACTTGCCTGCCTGGCTGGAATTAGGATATCTCCCGCAAAAGAGTGTTTTACCAAAATCTTCACACTTGGCTGACGTGATGGAGATCGCAGTATAAAAGGTTCAGGTTTATCAGAGAGCGCTGCTGCCCGGACACTGTCAAATGTGAGGTCCCTTAGTCGGGTATATGACACCCGCGGGAAGAGTAGCGGTAGTGACTGGTGACAAATGTATCGTAATCTGACGTCACTACACGACAGGTGCTGTCCAGTAATTATGATTAAACCTTAACCTATTACATATGTGTTTGTGTGTCATAGGAACCTATGAGTCAGATCTCTGAATCACCATAATATCGCACCACACCAAAGTCAATAATACCATTGAAGCAATCAATGATTGTATGTTTGTTACAAACATAACATCACGCCTTTTATCCCCGAAGGGATAGGCAGAGGTGTACATTACGGCACAATGCCACTGTACAATGTAACACCCACTTTTCACTATTTATGTTATGACTCCCATGTAAAAGGGGGGTGAGCCAATTGCTATATACCGGGCCCAATTCCAAATTCCGTGCTACTACTGAGATTTTTTTTAAACTTAGCAATATTTTGCTCGACCCGGGAATCGAATCCGAGACCCCTTGCCTGGCAGTCGCATTTGCGACCACTCGGCCAACGAGGCAGCTTTATCTTACAATTTTTATTTAACAAAACAATTCAATAATCAATTCAGTTTTAACCAATTATCCGAAAACCACACCACAAAAAAATAAACTGAGTCAAACTCAAACTCAAACTCAAAAGCAATTATTTCAATTAAACCATAATTTGGTACTTTTGAAACGTCAACAAATATGAAATAAATAATAGTCTGTCAGTCAGTCCGTCAGTGAAGCTAGGCGCTCGTTCCAAAGTGTCGATTCGAGTGGAGAAGAACGAGCAAGAAACTCCATTCGTTACTCTTTTAAAAAAAAGTCTGTTTTACAGAGTTTCATTATAACAAAATAAAGCAGTAACAACTACCTAGGTACAGGTAACCTAGGCAACCTAATAGTTAGGTCTTATAATGTTAATCACGTAATCGGTCCCCGGTGAGTCAATTTCGTGACTGGCGACCATTGCAGTGGCTGACTCATCAGTTGCATTGTCGGTGTTGTAAAAACGAATTTAATGCAGTTAGGCATATTGCGTTTCGTATTTGTCAAAGATTTGAATGTTTTTTTTACCAATTGGGTAGTTTTCATAAGTTTAAAATATCAGCCTTCGGGAATCAAAATTAAAATAATTTCCTTCAAAGCGACAGTTTAAGGAAACTCATTCACATCCCATCTCAAAATAAACAAGTATTTCAAAACCCTCCCACTATCCACCCCTTCAATTGAAAAACCCCCGGAAAACCCATCAAAAACCGACTCCCACCCAAATTCAACCCCCTGTACCTAATACATCACCTTTTCTTTCATGCTGTATAAATGACATAAGAAATGTGACGTCATATCCCATCTGCGACGGATATGACGTATATACGTGATACGTTTAGAGATATAAAAAATATGTCGATTGAAATATGGGTCGCCATTATTTATGAGATGTGCTTACACCTTTTTGATAGGGCGAGGAGATATAGGTGTTTTGATATTAGTATTTATGTATAACTAGCATTTGCCCGCGGCTGTGTCCGCATTACCGGGGGATAAAAGCCTATGAGTTATTCTAGTCTAGATCATAACCTACTCCTGTTTCAAACATCCCGATCTGTTCAGCCGTTTTGACGTGTTTGAGTAACGGACAGACACACAAACTGACACACTTTCGCATTTATATTACTAGCTTCTGCCAGCTTTTTTAAGGGGGTAAAATCATCGAGTGATTGCTCCCTGCCTGGGTGAGGCGGGAGGATGTGTCAGACTCTTACTGACTAAAAACCACCCTGTTCCTACTCCTGTATTTCGAACCGGAACCCCGGCAACCCGCACCGTATCGGCTTAAGCCCTATTGGGCCCGTGTGGAAGACAATACTTCGGCACGAATGGGCCGGCTCGACCGGAGTGATACCACGGCCTCACAGAAAACCGACGTGAAGCAACGCTTGCGTTGTGTTTCGTCGTGTGAGTGAGGTTACCGGAGGCCCAATCCCTAGTCTCCCGAATCCCCGTATCCTCCACAACCCTCAAATTCCCAATTCCCAAAAGGCCGGTAACGCACTTGTAACGCCTTGGCGTTTCGGCAGTCCATGGGCGACGCCTATTGCTTACCATCAGGTGATCCGTCTGCTCGTTAACTAGCTTATGCTATAAAAAAAATAACATAGTTAAATGGTCATAGTAATAGTAGGTAAAGTTCCTGAACCCCAAAAAACCGGCAACGAACTTGTAACTGCTCTTGTGTCGTGGGTGCCCATTGGGGACAACGACTGCTTACCATCAGGTGATCCGTATCCTCGTTTACCGCCCAATAACTAAGTAGGTGACATATATTTTGTCGTCCTCATTTTTTATCAAAATACTTTTTTAAATGCCTAAAGTGACAAAATAATGTAGCATTGCCTTACAAAGCTCAAGTTTCGTTGCAAGGGGCGAAAGACAATAGATTATTTGTTTTGTTTTTCCACTTTTTTCTTCCAAAATTAGCATGGAAGCGTCCAGGAGTTGTTTAAAAGGCGACACGAATGGAAATTGTAGACAAATTGCTTGTGAAGCGAAAGTCTACGTTTTTAACCTAAGCTTTAATGTAGTCGCGTTCGTGTCCGTTGTGTGACGACACGATACGTCAAGTTTTTTCGTTTGGTAGTTACTTTCGGTCTTTACCAAAAACAAATTACTTTTGAAAACAAGTAAAAGATCTTCAATGAAAATAAAAAATATATTGAGGTTGGCGACGGCTGGGGACGTCTGCTCAAAACGTCATTCCTACGTATAAAATGTACATAGAAGTGACGTCACGCGACATTTCAAATCAACCTTAAAAATAACATTTTTGTATGTTATGAAGTCATCATAATAACATAATAGGGATGATGACAGGGTATGAAAATTAAAATCTAATTAGTCCGTCACTTAGGTAATGAAAAAATCTTAGACACGTATTTTTTATTTTGTCGTATAATAAAACAATACTTAGATAAAACGAATCAAAGTTTAGGAGTGGGGACTAAAACGTCATTTCTACTTATAAAATGTACATAGAATTGACGTCACGCGACATTTCAAATCAATATATCTTCGAAAGTATTCGTTTCTGTAAAAAAATAAAAAATACGTGTCTAATATTTTAAAATAATCTACCAGACGGACATTAAAATAAAAATTAGTAATCTACCCTATTGCCGGAATGCATTTCCTGATGGGTATAACCTGGGTGTCTTCAAGGCCGGAGTGAATAGGTTGCTTATGGGACGACGTGGTCCATCGTAGACCGCATCATCGTACCACTAGGCGAGATAGTGGACAAACGTCGGCCCATCAAGTATAATATAGAACAGTGGACTCACACAACTACGTGCAGGCTCGTCGCCATTACAGAGAGGCATCCGAGCACACCTCCCTAAACTAAACTAAACCATTTACAATGACTAATAAAACTGACAAATGGATTTTTAAACTATTTGTAGGTGCTTTTATGGACGTGGAATAATTAATGGGGATATCTTGTGACCACTGCTAGTCTTGTCTTGAGTTTGTATAAATCATACATACTTACGTAAATAACCTCACGCCTGTCTCCCATGGGGGTAGGCAGTGACTATGTAACGCCAATTGCTACGATTCTGACATACTTACACAATATAACATCACGCCTTTTATTCCCGAAGGGGAAGTCAGAGGTGCACATTACGACACTTAATGCCTCTGTTACGCACACTTTTCACCATTTATGCTATGAGTCCCATGTAATAGGGGTTGAGCCAATTCCATACTGCTATTATTACTGAGATCTTTTTAAAAAATCCAGTAATACTTTGCCCGACCCGGGAATCGATCCCGAGACGCCTTGCCCGGCAGTCGCACTTGCGACCACTCGGCTAATGAGGCAGTCATACTGTAAAATAATGCCTACTATTAAACAAAATGTAGAAATATTTTCAAAATCTACAATTAGCATCTAAGGTATAGCAATATGATAATCACAATTAACCGCTTAGAGATGATAAAGTAGAATACGTTTGTCAATTGTCACCACCGCTACTCTTCCCCCCGGGTGTCGTATACCCGACAAAGGGATATTTTACAGAAATTGAGCAGCAGTATCTATTTAGCATTTACCTAATGTTCGTTTTATTATTGTTTCAGGTAATTACATTACTCCAAAATGCTATGAATAGTCCAGTCAACTTGAATTCAGATGCATGCAGTTTTACGGTAGGTTTGCTCAGAAAAAAAAATCTAGAATATTGACTTCCTTGCCATAGTCTTGTGTTTCCTGCGGGGATCTTCAAGGTCCGAGTGAATTTCACAGGAGGAAAGTCATACAATATCTCCTCCATTCCTGGGTCCGGCGGGAGGGAGTGTCAGACTCTCACTGACTAAAAACCACTCCGTTCCTACTTCTGCTCTTCCAACCGGAGTCAAGGCAACCTGTTGAATCCATCCATGGGTTCCATCGTAAACCACATCATTATAAAAATTATCTTAAAATTTCTTGTATGAAAGCTTCCCTTAAGGCCAGCAATGCACTCGGAACTCCTCAGCAGCTGTAGCCAAATGCCATTCAGCGCTTCTCTACATATAGAATAGAAAACCAAATTATATGGGATTGACGTAAATTTTGACACTTGTCAGTGTCATCCCCATACATTTAGTTTTCTACTCTCTCTGTAGACAAGCGCTAAGTGGCGTTTGGCTAAAGGTACTGGTGTTGCGGATGCCCATGGGCGCCGTCTGCTTACCATCAGGTGATCCATTTGCTCGTTTCCATATGAAAATTACCTAGCTATAATAACTCAGTACCTTAATTATTCTATTTTCAACTCACACACGTAACTGTTTGACGAGGGACTCGACTAGTTTCAAGCCACGCTAGAGGCTCATATTCATGAGCAGCATTCCGCGATACACAACGCGGTGACTGTCGCGCTGCTACTAAAGCCGAAAACATAATAATTAATTTAGTATGTCTCAAGAAAGTTATAATATAAACTCAGTACGTTAAAAATGATATATAACTCAATAAAACTCACTTGAGTCGAATTGTAGCAGTTATCGTTTGAGTGTACCGTCCGTGACAAACGGATAAATTGGTACAATTTGCGGCCGCGGTATACTGTAACAGGTTATTCATTAACGCCATTTTGTTCAGATGTAGGGATGTGATCAGATGTGAAATGTATCGATATTATTATTATTATACTTTTGTGAAATTGCCTCATTGGCCGAATGGTCGTAGCAAGTACGACTCTGGTAAGAGCTCTTGTATTCAATTCCCGGGTCAGGCAAAGAATCGAACCCGAGATCCCTTATATTGCAGTCGCACTTGCGACCACACGGCCAGCGAGGCAGTTATACTGTAAAATAATGCCTTCTATCAAACATTTACCCCCTCCCCAGTCTCTCCAAACACCGAATCCTTCACAACCTTCAAATTCCTAACTCCCAAAAGGCCGGTAACGAACTAGTAACTCCTCTGGTGTTTCGGGTGTCTATGGGCGACACCGATTGCTTACCATCAGGTGATCCGTCTGCTCGTATACCGGCTTAGGCCATAAAAGTCAAAGTCAAAGTCAAAATAATTTATTTCAATTAGACCAGGATGGCACTTTTGAACGTCAAACAACAAAAATTTATAAGTGAAGCTAGTTGCTCATTCCAAGGCGTAGATTCCTATGGAGAAGAACGAGCAAGCAACTCCATAGGTTACTCTTTTTCAATCAGGTTTACAATACAATTCTCTAGTTACATATGTAGTTTTATTGGTTCGATGATGTGAGAACAATGCAACACCTAAATCCAGTCAGAAAAAAATTAGAAATATTTACAAAATCTATAATTCTAGACATTTAACTACACCTAGCAACAATTTATACCTACACCATCGTCTCAAAAATAAAATAACAAAGCAAACAAAATGTGTAACAATTGCGTCGAGCGGCCATCTTCCGCATTTCAAGCAGTTGAAGAATTGGGACATAAAATTGATTCTCCTCATGTAACAATGCATACTACGAAGTATCGCGTAATTCGTTAATTGTCCGTGACGGACAAACTGACGGGCTTACAAATGATCTATGGAAGTTTTACGTAAGATTACTACTAAGAAGGAAAAGTATCGAATTTATTTATTTGTTTATAAAAGATTATTTATTTTATTGTGTTGCGGCTGCTATCAAGGTTGGTAATGTAAATTAGATTTCCTTTGATTGCTTAACCTGACTGCACGATTGGCGCGGTGGCTGGGCAACTGGCTGCCGTGCCTCGTGTCGCGGGTTCGATTCCCCCACGGAACAACACTTTGTGTGATCCACAGATTGTTGTTCCAGGTCTGGGGGTCATGTGTATGTGAACTTGTATGATTGCGAACGCACCCACGACACTTCCTTCCGAACTTTTGACCTTCAAGAAAAAAATCGTATTCCTTTTTAAAACGCCGGCAACGCACTTATAACTCCTGTGGGTTTGCGAGTGTCCATGGGCGGCGCTGATCGCTTAACATCAGGTGATCCGACAGCTCATTTGCCTCTCATTCCATAAAAAAAAATGTATCGATATTATTATACCGTTTCCTATCGACATGTCCCCTCCCTAAGCGACTCGACTATAACTTAATTTTATAACATTTCTTGATTCGAAAACTACTGACAAAGTTCTTTAATTAGTGTTACACTTATTTGAGTGGAATGAAACGATCTGTGTGTGATCATTGGTTTAGAAAGGGGGTTGGCAGAGAGCCAGGTTATCAACAAGTGTGTGAATAAGAGTCTGGCTTTTTAGGATCTAATGTAGAAGTTTGTTTGGTTAGATCAGCGGGTAATATTAATGGACAACGCAACAAGTGCTGTGTTCGATTCCCATATATCTATATCTATAAGTCTATATGTATTATAATATTGTTACCTAATGGCGTGCTGCCAATCAGATGGAGCCAAGTAGCGGGAAAATCTGTGCAGGATTCTTTATACAATAACATATAACATCACGCTCTTTATCCGCGAAGGGGTAGGCAGAGGTGCACATTACAGCACTTAATGCCACTGTACAATGTAATACCCACTTTTTACTATTTATGTTATGAGTCCCATGTAATAGGAGGTGAGCCTATTGCCATATACCGGGCCCAATTCCAAACGCCGTGCTACTACTGAGCATTTTTTAAAACCCAGTATTACTTTACCCGACCCGGGAATCGTATCCCAGACCCCTTGCCCGGCGGAGGCACGTCGCCGGGGCGAATCTCCGCTGCCGCGCCAGATTAATGCGTGGCGGGATGAGCTCCGGCGTGATCTCATGGCGGAATGGCAGCAACGACTGTCGCAACCGAAGGCTGGGCTCGCTGTCATTGCAGCGGTAAGTCCCCTCTTTGAGGAGTGGCTTGAGAGACGCTACGGCGTCCTCACCTACCGCCTGACGCAGGTGCTTACCGGACACGGAAGTTTCGGTAGGTTCCTGTTTCGGATTGGGCGGGAGGAAACGCCCGGGTGTCATCACTGCGAGGATCGCCCGGAGGACACGGTGGAGCATACGGTGGCGGTGTGTCCTGCGTGGACTGAGCACCGCCGTGTCCTCAGGAATGTGATCGGCGACGGCGACCTCTCGCGTCCGGCTCTGGTTCAGACCATGGTACGGAGCGAGGGGCACTGGGATGCCGTCTCCTCCTTCTGCGAAGCAGTCATGCTAGCTAAGGAGGAGGCGGAGCGCGTGAGGGAACGAACCTCCTCACGACCCGGCCGTCGCGAGAGACACTCCGGGCGTCGGGGATCGCGAGACGATCTCCGGCCACCGTAAGCACGGGCCTGCGGACGGCGAGCACGGGTGACTCGCCGCCCGACCAGAACCAGGCCCGAGCGTACGGCGCGTCGCGTTCCGCGCGCGCCTCAAGGAGCCATCAGACCACCACAGATGGGGCCTAACAGGGCTGACGCCGATACGGAGCCGCGGAAGACTTAACGGGTTGCCGGGGCTCCGGCTCGAAGTGCAGGAGTAGGAACGGGGTGGTTTTTAGTCAGTAAGAGTCTGACACTCCCTCCCGCCTCACCCGGGCGGGAGAAGTCATTGGATGATTTTCCCCCCTCAAAAAAAAAAAAAAAAAAAAAAGACCCCTTGCCCGGCAGTCGCACTTGTGACCGCTCGGTCAATGAGGCAGTCTGTATACAATTACATATACATACATAATTACCAATGCTTTTTTATTTACTTCCCTGCCTACCCCTTTGGGAATTACAATCGTAATGTTACACTCTGGTAACTAGACTTCCTAATGTCTATAACTAATTATACAAAACTGTTATGCCTACTACTGCCTACTATAGTTATGCCATTGTTTGTTACTGAACCGGGAACCGAACATGCATCTAATCGGTCAGTCCATTCATCATTTGATACGCTTCAGAACAATGATTCATTTCAATGTCAATTTTATAAAGGATGTTTAGTGTATTGTTTCGCGAAGGTCGTCGGTTCGAGTCTGGGGTAATGTCATTAAAATTAAAGTTGATCAGTGGTCTGTCATGGATATTAAATTATTTTCTGTGCAACATATATACGTTTTTTTTAATTTGAAAATCATCAAATGACTCCTCCAGTCCTCCCGCCCTGTGTGAGATGAGGGAGTATCAGACGCTTACTGATTAAACACCACCCCGTTCCTACTCCGGCATAGAGTGGGTTTTTTTTATGGCATAAACCGGTAAACGAGCAGACGGATCACCTGATGGTAAGCAATCGGCGTCGCCCACGGACACCTGGAACAGCAGAGGCGTTACAGGTGCGTTACCGGCCTTTTGGGAATTAGGAGTTTGAGGATCGTTGGGGATTCAGGAATTGGGGAAATTGGGGAAGGGGAGGGTAACCTCACTCACACGACGAAACACAACGCAAGCATTGCTTCACGTCGGTTTTCTGCTCGGCCGTGGTATCACTCCGGTCGAGCCCAGCAGTGCCGAAGCATGGCTCTCCCACACACACCACGTGGTGTTTAAATAATCTTAGAAAGTACATATATCTCGGAAAAAGTCACATTGATACTTGCCGTTGGTAGGTTTCGAGCTCGCACCCTCATGCATGAGAAGTGCATCAAACCTCACCACCTCATTACACTCGACACTGAATCACTATCTATTAAAAAAAACCGCATCAAAATCCGTTGCGTAGTTTCAAAGATCTAAGCATACATAGGGACAGACAGCGGGAAGCTACTTTGTTTCATACTATGCAGTGACTAACAATATTTCACGACTGTCAAGTCTAGAACTATGTAACTCCTGTCTGAGACAGGACTGCTGATGCCACTGTAAGTAAGCGATATGTTACGGAGTTACGTACAAACGATACTTACTTGGTTTCGTGAATCACTGTTAGTAGGGCTGGAACATCTTTAACCGACTGTGGACAGTAGGGTTGTGTGTGTGTCAGTAAAATACGCAATGTTATGAATGAAATGAAATGTAATTTATTTCTGCAAATGGGTTATAAATTACAAGGTCGCACAGCAATCACTGACACTGATCTGTCGTCAGCGGTATTTCCGAACCGATACGACCTTCAAACCTTCAAGAAAAGAGCGTATTCCTTTTTAAAAGGCTGGCAATGCACCTGTGACTCCTCTAGTGTTGCGGGTGTCCATGGGCGGTGCTAATCGCTTACCATCAGGTGATCCGTCTGCTCGTTTGCCTCCTATTCCATAAAAAAGGTAATTTTTAACATAATAACTATCGTGAGACATATATATAAGGTATATGACATACATATCGGCTCCGACTCGAAGTGCAGGAGTAGGAACGGGGTGGTTTTTAGTCAATAAGAGTATGACACGCCGTCTCGCCTCACCCAAGCGGGAGAAGTTATTCGATGATTTTCCCTTCTTACAAAAATCCCCCTCTTTTTTTAAGTCGGTTCACAAAAAACCAAACACCATTCACATGTATCAACCCTGTCAGTCCGTACGTACGTCACGCTCCAAATGCAACCACTGGCGAGCCGTCATGCGGCACACGTACTTCTAAACTTCTACTTTATAACATGCTCACTAGAGGAAATGGAACACTCGACTCTTGCAGTCAGCCATGATACATCCATCTTCAAGTGCCACTGTTAGATTATATGCCTCATCTACATAAGAGGGGTTTGCCTAACGCGATCAGACGTCCCGGTTCGAATAAGACTGTCCTTTTTTATGATTACGTTCCGTTATCCCCGAAATGAACTCTGGGACGGAAACTTCTATTAGTGTCTATTAGTCTATTAGTGATTTCATTTAATTTGTAAAAGTCTCAACATGTTTTTTTTTCCTCTTTTCTGAACCATATATAACTACAAAAAATTATATATAATTATCATACTTTTGCCTTCCCCTCAGGGATCAAAAGGCGTAATGTTATTTATGTTTTCTTATTATATTTTATTAGTTGTCATAATGTATCATGTAATGTGTCAATGTTTGTTTTCCAAAATAAATAAACTAAAACTTGTCCCGTTTTCGGAAGCCACGCGAAAATTTGAATAGTCGAATCCACAGAAAACCCGTTGAAAACAATCCCGTAAATTTGTTCATACAGAAGTAGTCTCTAAACGTTGGAAATAAGGTCTATAATGTAGTTAGTGGAGAGTGGTCTCCGGTGACTGCTTGGGGATATATGGGGGGGACCTTCATTATATGTTCTGTGGTCGAGCCTATGCAACGACCGTTTAGACGGCTCGATTGGTAGCGAAAGCGATACAGCGTCATATATTACTCGCAAATTTTTTGACTTTCATTTGCTAATCAGTATCATTATTATGTATGTCTTTACTATTCACGGGTCCTGGTCATTTGGGAGGCATGCGAGGGGCTGAAGCCAACTGCAGAGGCCCTTTAGACAACTTTAATCCTTACTAATATTTATTTATTGATTTATTTATTTAACACTTTATGTACAACTGTATACAATGGCGGACTTAATGCCGAATGGCATTCTCTACCAGCCAACCATTTTTTTTTTTTTTTAAGGGGGGAAAATCATCGAATGACTGCTCCCGCCTGGGTGAGGCGGGAGGGAGGGAGTGTCAGACTCTTACTGACTAAAAACCACCCCGTTCCTTCTCCTGCACGTCGAGTCGGAGTCCCGGTTACCCGTTAGGTTCTCCGCGACTCCGAATCGGCATCGGCCCTATTGGGCCCCATCTGTGGCCAGCCAACCATAGGGTGATGTAGAGAAGTGTTACAGTAGGTTTTAAAAGAAGTTTGCATCTATCGAAAAAAATTACATATGTATAAAGGTATCCTAGTACATAAACTACATACCAATACTACATACTAATATTATAAATGGGAAAGTGAGTTTGTTTGTTTGTTTCGCTTTCTCGCCGTAACTACTAAACCGATTGCTTTGAATTTTTGCAGACGTAAATTTAGAAGTCCGGATTAAATAATAGGGTACTTTTTATCCCAGAAAAATTTGAAATTCCCGAGGGAAAACAAAAGTATTGGTATAGATGGCGCTGTGTGTATTGGTATATGTCACACAGGCTACTTTTTATCCTTTTGTGACGCGAGCGAAGCCGCGGGTAAAAGCTAGTCTAAATATAATGGACACACAAACCGGCGACTATCCCTGTATGCACTATGTAAATGCACCCAAGGACAGTCCCCGGTTAGTGTAGGACTATTGTGGATAATGGAAAAAAAATATTATTATTATCATTAATAAACTTGTAACTAAGAGACATGAGGGCATTACACACCCGCGGGAAGAGTAGCAGTTGTGACATATGTAGTAAACTCTACTTGAAAAATACATCACACAAATCATTTCCGTTGTTACGCAATTCAAAATATACTTTAAAAAACAATGCTCTGTTGATCCCCCAAGTACCGTGGCGTGACGATTTTCATGGTACGTTAGCCACGAATATTGCGTAGACAACAGCAGATCAATGTATACTTCGCTGTCGAATTTCTTTCATTGATTTTCTACCTTGTCACTTTGGTATAAAATTGGAATTCTATCGATACAGTTTGATTAGTTTGATGTGCAAACTGTTGCATCTAAACAACTTTTTGTCTGGACTTTAAAATCCTGTATTTTCTACGACACCCACGGGAAGAGAAGAGCTGGTAAAAATAAAATTACAATCTTACTTATATATATCTATACAGATAAATAAAATTGGAGTGTCTGTTTGTAATATTAAAATAACCGCTTTATACTACCTACATACTAAAATAACACTTTATACAATTTTTGTCTGTCTGTCTATCTGTCTGTCTTTATGTACTGGCTAATCTCTGAAATGGCTAAACCGATTTTGACGGGACTTTTATTGGCAGGTAGCTGATGTACAAAGGAGTAACGTAGGCTACTTTCATTTTAAAAAAAACGCTACAAAGTTGCCGGTACAGCTAATCCTTAATCTTACTAATATTATAAATCGGAAAGTGAGTGTGTTTGTTTGTTTGTTCCGCTTTCACGCCGTAACTACTAAATCGATTGCTTCGAATTTTTGCAGACGTAAAGTTAGAAGTCTGGATTAAATAATAGGGATTGTATCCCGGAAAAATTTGATATTCTCGAGGGAAAACGAAATTATTGGTATAGATGGCGCTGTATGTATGGGTATATGTCACATAGGCTACTTTTTATCCTTTTGTGACGCGAGCGAAGCCGCGGGTAATAGCTAGTCTATCATAAATGCGAAATTTGAGTTTGTATGTACTTATGTTTGATATTCAATAACGTCAAAACGGCTGAAGGGGTCGGGATGAAATTTGGAACTGGGATAGAGTATGGTCTGCAATAACACATAGGCTACTCTTTAACGATCAAAGCCGCTGGAAGAAGCTAGTTAAATATTAAGTTTTGCATACATATCTATGAGCATTACAAATATCATACACTCCTGCTGACCCTCGGAACATATAGTTGGCTCGCGTCCAACCCGCGCCTGTATGTACAATATTGGAATAGTTGGTCCAAGCGATATTATTCAACTAATATATAAAGTATTTATATTAAAAGTGTTGCTTTCTTCAACTGCCTCGAGGCCGAGTGGTCGCAAGTGCGACTGCCGGGCATGGGGTCCCGACCCAAGAAAATACTTCCGGGTTTTTTAAAAAAAATCTCAGTAGTAGTAGGTCTGGAATTGTGCCCGGTATATGGCAATAGGCTCACCCCCTATTACATGGGACTCACAACATAAATAGTGAAAAGTGTGTGTTACATTGTACAATGGCATTAAGTGCCATAAGGTGCACCTCTGCCTACCCCTTCGGGAATCGGGGTAACCGGGGCTCCGGCTCGACGTGCAGAAGAAGAAACGGGGTGGTTTTTAGTCAGTAAGAGTCTGACACTCTCTCCCGCCTCACCCAGGCGGGAAAACTTATTCGATGATTTTCCCCTCTTAAAAAAAAAACCCCTTCAGAAATAAAAAGGCGTGATGTTATGTGAATTAAAATGTTATAAAGAGATGGTCCAGTCCATCTAATGATATCCAAGTTTGGTTCTCCAGGAGTTAGCAGTGTAATTTGACTCCTGTTTTTAGTTCTAAAGTAAAATAAGTTTTCTTGAGTGCACTGACTGACGGGGCGTTCACCTCGGGTTTGCAGACAAGCTTTATATATATTATTATACTGTATTATATGGTCTTGTCTTTACGTTATATAGAGGTATATAGTCTATGTACTGTCTGGACGATGTAACATGTATACTGACACGACAGCTTACGAAGCTAAATACAAAATTGAAAATTTTATCTTAATTTAATTTTCGCTTTATGACGCCCGCTTCTCATGCATGAGAGGGTTCGAAACCTACCAACGGCAAGTACCAATGTGACTTTTTACTTTTTAAAATTGTTTAGACACCACTGAAAAACTATGAAGGAAAACATTGTGAGGAAACTTGGACTTATCACTACATAGTATATAAAACAAAGTCGCTATCCGCCGTCTGTCTGTCCCTATGTATGCTTAGATCTTTAAAACTACGCAACGGATTTTTATGCTGTTTTTTTAATAGACAGAGTGATTCTTCAGGAAGGTAATATATTATGTATAATAGAGGTACATGAATAATATTGTAGAGAAAGAATGAACTGACTGACTGACTGGTTTCTAATTGCACCCGGCGAAGCCGGGGCGTGTAGCTAGTAACTTCTAATTATAAGTTTAAAATCGCCAACCCGCATTGAGCCTCATTTTTTAAATCTACAGTACCTCGGGGATACGGCACCCACGGGAAGAGTAGGGGTGGTGACAAGATGTTTATTTTTGCTATCACACCACCCATTAGACTAACTAAACAAAATATAAACTACGTTTAAAAAAACCGACTTGTTCCCCCTCTTTTTTTGAGGTTGGTGAATTAATGTACCTACACCTTTCCCTAAGTGTAATAAACACTTTTACTGCAAACTGCATCAAAATCGGTTCAGCCAATCCCGAGATAAACGCGCTCAGATAGATATACATACATACAGGTTAAAATGAGAACCTATTTTTTTCTTTTTGACATCTTAACTTAGCCTGCATTATTATTATAACTAGATATCAATATTACCAAATAAAAATATACTATAGTCGGGATCTTTATTGGCAAAATACTATACCACCTTCTTAAGTGGAGTTTATATGTACCTATACATATAGCACACTGTTATCTAAACGAACGTTGTTTTATTTTCGACAACCACGCGAACGAAGTCGCGGGCACAGCTAGTTATTATAATAAGGTTTATTAAACCCAATGCCTAGGTCTTAAGCAACTTGATACCTAGCTTTATAAAATACTCCACCCTCCAGGGAAATCTAGGGACAATCAATTTAACTATACCATTCTGTTTTGAAAAACTGGAGCTGGTTTATACATTTTATACGTTGTTTTTTTATCTTACTAGCTTCTGCCCGCGACTTCGTACGCGCAATCCCGTTTTCACCCGTTCCCGTAGGATTTTCGAGATTTTTTCAGTCTTAAGAACCTTCTCCTAATAATAACAAATAGAACAAAGAAGAATTAGTGAAATCGGTCCAGCCTTACACGCCTGATGTCGTGACCAAGGGAAAAGGGGATTCATTTTTGTATATTACTAGCTACTTCCGCGCGGTTTCACTCGCTTTGCTCGGCGCCTATTAATCGTAGCGTGATATTTTATAGCCTATAACCTTCCTCAATAAATGGGCTATCCAACACAGAAATAATTTTTCAAATCGGACCAGTAGTTTCGGAGATTAGCGCGTTCAAACAAACAAACAAAAAAAAACAAACTCTTTAGCTTCATAATATTAGTATATCACCACGCTTGCTCAATGCGGGTTGACGATTTTAGGACTTGTACACAAAATTGCGATGTGATGCGATGCCAATTCGCAACGCAAAAAATTACGATGCGCATTGCTGTGTAGCGATTTCGTGCGACAAGGCGTCTTCCAGGGTGAATATTTCTTTGACGACCGTCAACCGTACATACATACATACATAACTTGACGCCTGTCTCCTATGGGGGTAGGCTGAGACTAAGGAACGCCAATTACTACGATTCTTACATACCTCTTTCGCTTCGTTAACAGTCATCAATATTTTCATGCATGCTCGTCGGTTAAGGGTACTTTTAATTTGGCCCTTCTTTAATATATCGCCTATCTGGTCACTATATGTCTGTCTAGGGCGCCCTCTACCGACGGCCCCATTCATATCCGCTCTGTATACTTTTTTCGTTACTCTACTTTCATCCATCCTTTCTACATGTCCAAATCAGCGTAACATTCCCTTTTCAATCCTTGTCACTACATCATCTTTCAATCCACACCTTTCTCAATAACACTATTTTTCACTCGATCACCCAATTTCGTCAACCGTACTAAACGTATTTTGAATTGAAGACTAGGTCGTGACATGGATCGTAAAATGAAGTGTGCACTTCTGTTATTGCTTAGGAGATACAGGAAAAAGAAACAAAGAAGATTTTGGGAAGATAAGATTTTGATGCGCGATGCGAATCGTTTCGCACATTTTTGCGATGCGACGTCGCATCGCAGTTTTGTGTATAAACCCTTAAACTTATAATAGAGGTAGAAATTATAAGCCCAGGATTCCTCACGATGGTTTCCTTCACCGTTCGCACATACTTAACACGGATTATATTAAATATCCTATAGAATTAAATGTTTCCATTTTCGGTCCTAAATCGGAGACTCCAAACATCAGAAACACCGTAACAATATATGTGTCTAACCCAAGAATCGAACCAGAAACCTCTTGCTCAGCAATACTTATGACCACTCGACGAACAAAGCAGTTCTGGTCTTCCATAATTGCCCATTCTTCATTAATTGAAGAGTTTCAAGAGGATCAGAATGCATACCAATAATGATCATTCACTGTAAGCGCCTGCGCATACAGTTTGGCAGTATTCCAATATTGAATTGACCACTTGAACTTACGAAGTTATTTTTAGGATTATTTATGTTTAAACTTAAAAAGGTATTTTATTGTTTGTTTGTCTTCAATGAGCAGAAGTATGAATGTGATGGGAGCTAAAGAAGTGGGTTCTAGACTAGACAACGAAGAATCTAACGGGTTACCGGGGCTCCGGCTCGACGTGCACGAGAAGTAACGGGGTAGTTTTTAGTCAGTAAGAGTCTGACACTCCCTCCCGCCTCACCCAGGCGGGAGAAGTCATTCGATGATTTTCCACCCTTAAAAAAAAACTAGATAACCAATGGTTATTGTCTCTGTATCAGTACAGAGACAATAACCATTGGTTGTCTAGTTTTTTTGAGTCTGTATCAATCCTTGTTTTCTTACCTATATCTTGTATCTTATACTTCTTATACTATATTATATAAAGCGGAAGAGTTTGTTTGTTTGAAAGCGCTAATCTCCGTAACTACAAATCCGATTTGAATAATTCTTTTTGTGTTGGATAGTCCATTTATCAAGGATGGGCTATAAGCTATAAAACAACACGCTATGACCAAGGAGCTGAGTAGAGCGTGTGAAACCGCGCGGAAGTAGCTAGTATTAAATAATTTTGTCGACTGTACACATGTTTTAATCTCTTCAAAGCTTTAGACTACGCTTGTGTACCTATTGCAACGTGTTGAAGTTTCTGGAGGTCTAATCCCCCCATCCTCGATCCCCAAAAGGCTGACAAGACACCAGTAACTCCTCTAGTGTTGCAGGTGTCCATTGGTGTTGATTGCTTACCATCAGGTGATCGGTCTGCTCGTTTGATCTAATCCACAAAAAATAAAATTACAATCCTTCTATATTTAAGTGCGAATATTTGTATGGTTGTTTGTTTGTTGAGACCCCTTGTCCGGCAGTCGCACTTGCGACCACTCGGCCAACGAGGCAGTAGGCACTGTTTGTTACTCCTTCAAATCAAAACCACTGAAGGGTTTGACATAAGGCTAGTAATGGTACACAAGGGCTATTTTTATCCCACAACACATTTAACAGGTAAACCCGCGGGCAGTAGCTAGTTGATTATAGAACATACTCCACCTGAAAACTGAAACAAGCGATTTAATATAAAATTTGTAATTAATCGTACATTGCTATGTTTTTGTTATTATCGGATTGAAATCCGACGGTACCGCGTGTTGGCACTGCGCCAGGCATCTGTCGGTACCTTCTCATTATATTGAGCAAGGAGTATGCAGGTATGGAGTACCACCGTAAGCACGGGCCTGCGGGTGACTCGCCGTCCAACCAGAACCAGACCAGAGCGTACCTACGGCGCGTTGCGTTCGACACGCGCCTCAAAGAGCTATCAGACCACCACAGTTGGGTACAATAGGGGTGATGCCGATACGGAGTCACGTACTTAACGGGTTGCCGAGGCTCCGGCTCGAAGTGCAGGAGTTGGAACGGGGCGGTTTATAGTCAGTAAGAGTCTGACACTTCCTCCTGCCTCATCCAGGCGGTAGAAATCATTCGATGATTTTTCCCCTTAAAAATAAAGGTATGGAGTACTGAAATGGAAGGAACGCTTTTTGTGAAATGGAAGGCGTACGTGTTGTACATTTGTCACCGTCTCTTTTCTTCTGTATATAACAGATACCAATGCGGTCATTGGATTGATTTTTGACAATACTCCTAAACTCCATATGAAGTTACTGTTAAAACCGAGATCGATGCAGATTCCAGTAATTTTGAATTCGAATCGATTGTAAATTGTTGTTGTGAGGAACCCATGGTAGGTACTCCTGTCCTTCTATACTCCATGATATTGGTATTTTTAATTAAAATCTCTTATTTGAAAACTATGCACAATGCACGTATTGGCAAACGTATGACTTTCCGCAGTTTTTTGGAAATAAAATATCTTTCGTGGCAGTCTATATTATTTGATTTATTTTTAGCCATAATTGTCCCACTGCAGGGCACATGCCTCCCTCCTTCAACTCGTCTCTTCTTATAGCTTTCTGTGACCAATCATTTTCATAGGCATCCAGTTCATCCCGCCATCTCCTGTCAGACTACAGAATATACTGCGAAAATATTGTGATTTTGGGTAGCTCACATAGTTACATAGTATAAAACAAAGTTATTTCCCGCTGTCTGTCCCTATGTATGCTTAGATCTTTAAAACTATGCAACGGATTTTGATGCGGTTTTTTTAATAGATAGTGATTCAAGAAGAATCCGCGGACATCAGCAAGATAAGACATAAGAAAAATAATACCAGTTTTTCTAAATTACACACGAATCTTCAAACCTTCAAGAAAAGATCGTATTCCTTTATAAAAGACCGACTACGCACCTGTGACGCCTCTGGTGTTGCGGGTGTCCACGGCCGACGCCGATCGCTTATCATCAGGTGATCCGTCCACTCGTTTACCGGTTTATTCCATAAATAAAACTATCATCATGACAGTTTCCCATCTGTCTACCCCCTATAGGAGATAAAAGCTTGAAGTTACAGCTACAACAGAAATGAAAAGCTTCTAAGCTATTGAGTGAAGTGTTGTGTGCTTTTAGCGGGACGGCTTTTGTACCGGCTTGGGGTAGGCAGAGGTGCTATGTACTAATAGTAAGATTTCGTACCACACAGGCTATATTACCATACGTTTACTTAGAAAACAACATACATTTGATAGATTAGACTTTAGTCAAATTCTCGTGGTGCTTGGCGACTGGGCTTCACCCAGTTGTACAGTCTCTTCTTTGTGCCTTTAGGCTTATTTGTCTCCTGCAGTATTTCACCGAGGGAAGTGGAAACTATAGTTTTTTTTCTTCTCCTCTTATAATATCTTCTGATTCACTTCGTTGCGGGAACCAAGACAGTTATTCATGTCCCTGGGACGCGCCGGACTTCAGTGTTCCGGTGTTTTCATGGTTGTGTCTACTGTAGATCCTGGTGCACAGGAGTTGCAGCGGTTTTGGGAGCTTGTGGCGGGCTTATGCCTTTAAAAAAATACATTTGATAAAAAAAAATGCTTCAAATGCAGTTTTCAGTTTAGCAAAATTGCTGGCCTATACTAGTACTATGTATAACTAACTGTTGCTCGCGACTTTTTCCGCTTAGAATATGACTCTTGTTACATCCCATGAGAGTATTTAATCGGGATAAAAAGATATCCTATCACCTAAGTCAGCCCATACCCTGCCTGTATATCAAATAGAGCAGTTTCCTAAATTTTATTTTAAAGTCTGTCTGGTACTTTAACTTTAGACACATATTTCTTCTTTTCTTACAAAATTAAATACTTTCGACGATATATTAATTTAAAATATCGTGTGACGTCACAGCGTGCCACATTTTGTAGCACGTTATGACGTAACGACCTCCCACTCCTAAACTTAGCGACATTTTATCTAAGTATTGCAACTTAATACGAGAGAATAAAGAATACGTGTCTAGTATTTTTTCATTATGTAACTGACGGACTAATTAGATTTTTAATTTTGGTACCCTAGACAAAACCCAATAGCATTAAAATAGTAGTTTCAGCATGATTGACGGACAAATATACAAAAACCTTTTACAGTTATAATATGAGTATGATATAAAATTCTCTACATAGATGCTAAATGGTATAGCATGAAGGTGTGATTACGTCATCACTCAGTAATGATTGGTTTACCTACTCAATGGTATTGATTCTGACAGGGTCGAAGTTATTTCCAATTTTATTTGTTTGTTATTACACAGCTTTGTGTATTGGGGTATGTGTATGTGTAGGTGTAAGCTTTGTGGAGCAATGATACTTTTACTAGGTCATAGAAATTATAAGAAATACCTAAGTGCTTAAATTATTCAGGTAATTAGGTACCTAGTAATAATTCGCACAAAGTATTACTAACTGCGTTTTAATAGTAGCACGGAGTCTGGAGTCATACCTGGTATATGGAAAAGCGTGCTTCGAAGAGCCATCTGACCACCACGGCCCATCCGTGGCTAATGCCGATACAGAGCCGCAGGGGGCTTAACGGGTTGCCGGGGTCCGGCTCGAAGTGCAGGAATAGGAACGGGGTGGTTTTTAGTCAGTAAGGGTCTGACACTCCCTCCCGCCTCACCCAGGCGGAAGCAGTCATTCGATGATTTTCCACACTTAAAAAAAAAAATAGTCCAGCAGTCGTGGTAGCCCGGAGGATTAAGACGCCCGCTTCTCACGCATTAGGGTGCAGGTTCGAAACCTACCAACCGCAAGTACCAATGTGACTTTTTCCGAGTTATATGTACTTTCTAAGATTATATAGACACCACTGACAAACGGTGAAGGAAAACATCGTGAGGAATCCTGGGCTTATAATTTCTAATTATAAGTTTGAAATCGCCAACCCGCATTGAGCAAGCGTGGTGATTGATGTTTAAACCTTCTCCGTGTGAGAAGAGGCTTTGCTCAGCAGAGCATATAGGCTGTTGATGATGATCAAAATCTTATCTTCCCAAAATCGTCTTTGTTTCTTTTTCTTACCTAAGCAATAAGAAGTGCACACTTCTCAAGACCTAGTTTACAATTTAAAATACGTTTAATACGGTTAACGGTCGTCGAAGGAATGGTCGCCCTGGGAGACGCCTTGTCGCACGAAATCGCATCGCAGCAATTCGTGTCGTAATTTTTTGCGTTGTGAATTCGCATCGCAGTTCTGTGTACGAACCCTAAAGTATAAAAGGCTAGGCTACCTACCTACCTAAGTAATACCTACACAGCTAAGTAAATAAAGTGCCATTTTGTGCTAAAGGTGTATCATACTAATGGACTGGACATGTCGCTGTTTATAGTTCCCATTCTTTATGATATATCTTTTAACGCGTAGTAAAAATATATACATTTTATGGGGTTTTTATATGCCTTATATTACACGTAACTGTTCAGTCGCAAGTAAAGTCATCAAGCAAGATGTTTCGAGTTTGATTCCCGGGTCGGCCAATATTACAGCACTGGATTTTTTCGCTGATTTGCAAGGGCGACTCCATAATAAAAAGTTTTGAGTGCGATATTTCCAAGGATTATTAGTTGTTTTTTATTTTCGAATATTTCTCGCTTGTGGCGTACGATGGTTTCTGCAACTCCAGCGCCTCCTGTATCTACTATGGTCCTGCCTACCCTCTATAGAATCGCCAAAGCACAAAATAGACTTCTAATTAAACTTAAAACCTACAATTTTTTCCTCAAATTCTACAGTCAAAATTTAAGTCAGTTATGTCCAAATACTCAAACACCACTTAATTTATATAAGTCGCGCTTAATTGTATAGTTCTCTCAGTACAATTGAAAAATGACAGAGATGACATTGTGGCGAGTCATGGTACATGTCAACGGATGACGTCATAAACTCCTACATCGCACATGCGAAGTTTACAATCGAATTAACACGAGTAGAAAATCTCAAAGAACAACTGTTGGGCCCGCCAGGCACGATCACCTCGCCTGGGTGCTTACTCTTGAATCCAATTCCGATCGATTGACATTGTAATTGTGAAATTTCGTACTCTTGAGTTGTAACACTAGCGCCCATTGAATCCGTATTGCGTGGATATTGAATGAACTAAATGGTATTGAGTTTGGGTTGAATAGTTCGTACTCTAAAGCTACTTTAGCAGCTACGATAGGGGTTGTTTAGTTTTGACATTGAATAATTATTGAGATTTTATTGGATGGCCCGGTATATGGCAATAGGCTCACCCCCTATTACATGGGACTCATAACAACTAGTGAAAAGTGGGTGTTACATTGTACTGTGGTAGAATGTGCACCTCTGCCTACCCCTTCGGGGATAAAAGGCGTGATGTTATGTATGTATGTATTGTATTGGATTGAAATTGCATTGACATTGAGATTGGTTTCAAGAGTAAGCACCCTGGTCGGAGGATCCTCCTTTTCCGATAATAGGGAACTTTCTACTCTGTTCCCTAAAGCATGATATTTAAGGACAACTTCAAATTGAGTAGTCTTTAAGTATTCGAAAATCGCGTATTTCCTAGCCCGCCACACAAAACAATGCTGCACTGATGAGCCACGACATAGCAATGCGCTGTCCACCGCAAGGAGAATATTAATTAATCGAGTACAAGAATCATAATATAATAGAGTGCCAATATTGTTGCGGACAAGTTTGGACAGGGGGCATTGACATCCAGACATTCATAAAAATATGTTTTTTTTTTTTGTATAACCCGGTAAACGAGCAGACGGATCACCTGATGGTAAGCAATCGGCGTCATCGATGAACACCTGGAACACTAGAGGCGCTGCAAGTGCGTTACCGTTTTAGGACCCACTTAGATTTTAGTCAAATTTCCGTGTTGCTTGGCGACTGAGTTCACCCAGTTGTACAGTCTCTTCTTTGTGCCTTTAGGCTTAATTCACTCTGTCTCCTGCAGTAATTCACCGAGGAAAGTGGAAACTATCGTTTCCCGTCTCCTCTTATAATATCTTCTGATTCACTTCGTTGTGGGAACCAAGACAGATATTTTATGTCCCTGGGACGCGCCGGACTTCAGAGTTCCGGTATTTTCATGGTTGTATCTACTGTAAACCCTGGCTAACAGGAGTTGTAGCAGTTTTGGAAGGTTGTGGCGGGTTTGTCCCTAAAAAAAGTGCATTACCGGCCTTTTGGGGATTATTAATTTAAGGATTGTTGGGGATTCAGGGATTGGGGAGATTGGGAAAGAGCCTCCTCTTCGGTGATAATTGGCGGTAATTTTTTGTCAGGTATCAACGTTTAACTCTCGGATCAAACATTGTTCGGAGCGGTAACGGGATCATAGCGCGATCAACATTTAATTCGAATAAAATTATTAATAGTCAGAGTTGTCGCTCGATAGAGGGTGTTAATATCGAGATAGATCGCGCTATGGTTTCGTTACATCAATTTGGTTAGGTTGCTCGTCAAACCTGACGTTGGCGAGTACAACCACATCACAGTGGTGTTTGTGTTACTTCTCCAAATCCCTCGCAAGTCGACCCTCTGTCTTCTACAAACATACTATGATTTGTTACTAATTTCCAATCGTATAGTTTGACAGCGTCTCTTATTTTGATAAGTTTTCCTTTAATATTGTCAATTTGTGTCGTCACTCGCTTATTTCATGGCCCCACACTGTCTCTGCTTTGCATAAGAATGATGCAGTTTCTAAAATTGTAATCCATTGTCTTTGGTACTAATATATAACTAAAGACGGACAATACATAATGTTACACCTGTTAATCAGCATAAGGGTAGACAGAGGTTATAATAATATCATCAGCAATGTCTTTCATCTTTAGTGGGAATTTGCCATAATCCCCACACTTGACAAATAGGTTGGTGACGCTTTAGATAGACAGTGTCTAATAAATCTTAAAATTCCATATTAATTTACATCATCTAACCCAAATAGGGATTTTACAATAATCCCCACACTTGGCAAATGGGTTGGAGGTAGAAGTTTCTAATAATTCTAAAGTATTCAGGGATTGAGGAGGCTGGGTATTGGGTCTTTGGGCCTCCGGTAACCTCACTCACACGACGTGGACAACGCAAGCGTAGTTTAACTATGGTTTATGTTATTTGCCCATGACACTAATCATAAAGACTGCCTCGTTGGCCGAGTGGTAGGTAGTGCAACTGCCGGGCAAGGGGGTCTCGGGTTCGATTCCCGGGTCGGGCAAAGTATTACTGGGTTTGTAAAAACCTCAGTAGCACGGAGTCTGGAAATGTGCACGATATACGACAACATTACATGGGACTCATAACATAAATAGTGAAATGTGGGTGTTACATTGTAGGTACAGTGGCATTAAGTGCCGTAATGTGCACCTCTGCCTACTCCTTCGGGGATAAAAGGCGTGATGTTATGTATGTATGTACTAATCATAAACTAATTGTTTGTTTCAGGTATGAACATGTGATCAGTTAAGAAAAGAGAATCTATAAGCCATTACACACAGGTAGGTAGGTAGGTAGGCCACACACACTTAATATTAAATGAATTATTATCATCATCATCATCATCAGCAGCCTATAAGTGGCCACTGCTGACCAAAGGCCTCTTACACGGAGAATGTTTGAGCATTAATCACCACAGTTGGCGATTTCAATCTGACAAACGGATTAAACGTTGATGCTTCATGGAAAGTTTTCCTTGTTCCTATACTAGATGGAGGCGTATGGCATATGCAGGCCGTCTATGGTTTGTGAAGGATGCATGCATTCGTCAAATGACACAACCCTTTCTCAATATGCTCACACAGTTACAGTAGGTAACTTAAAACAACTTAACCCTCTTTTTCTGCTCACCCCTACATCAAACTGAAGCTAGTTATGCAAGTAAGTAACCACTGAAGTCTGGTACCAGCCATGAATATTCCAAGAGAATTAAAACCTTCACTTGTAGCCAGAGTCGTATTGAGGCAATCTAGGCAAAAACCTAGGGCGCCAGGAACGATCTCCACCGTAAGCGCGGGCCTGCGGACGGCGAGCATGGGTGGCTCCCCGTCCGACCAGTACGGCGCCGAGCGTTCCGCGCGCGCCTCAAACAGCCATCAGACCACCACAGACGAGGCCCAATAGGGCCGATGCCGATTCGGAGTCGCGGAGAACCTAACGGGTAACCGGGGCTCCGGCTCGACGTGCAGAATAAGGAACGGGGTGGTGTTTAGTCAGTAAGAGTCTGAAACTCCCTCCCGCTTCACCCAGGCGGGAGCAGTCATTCGATGATTTCCCCTCTTAAAAAAAAGGGCGCCAGATTACAGATGGGCGCCGCGAGACGCGCTTGCTAACTGGTCATAGAGTTGCAGTGGCGCCAAAAATATAGGGGCGCCTATAATGCGCTGTCTACGTTTAATCCGCCCCTGCTTGTGACACTGCTAGTCTGAATTTCAGTGTTTTTACTCAAACTGTCCACTGAAAGCTATAGATAAGTGACTTTTTTTTATTTAAATAATGTTCTTTTGATTACGTTGAGGTTTTACTTAAAATATATTGAACATCTTGAAAACTAGCCTAAGAGGGAGTGTCAGACTCTTACTGATTAAACATCACCACCACGTTCCTACTCCTGCATAGAGCCGGACCCGCGGTAACCTGCTTGCTTGGTGGTCCGCAGCTCTGGGTCGGACGTCATTCTATTTAAATTCTATGGAATTTTATTAAAGGTCTTTCGATAAATCCTCTCTCAGCACTACATTCCCCTAAACACCCGTCCTATATTATAACTATTCCACTGCTGACCAAAACCCTCTTCTCACACGTAGAAGGTATGAGTATTAATCACCACGCTTGCCTAATGCGTGTTGGCGATTTCAAACCTATGATTAGAAATTATAAGCCCAGGTTCACGATGTTTTCCTTCACCGTTTGTCAGTGGTCTCTGAATAATCTTAGATAGTACAAGTAACTCGGAAAATGTCACATTGGTATTGACCAGGTTTCGAGCTCGCACCTTCATGCATGAGAAGCGGGGGTCTTAACATGTTTTATATATTATTTTCCTGAAAAATGTCTCCCTTTACAGTGGGTTCAGTGATGTGTATCAGCTACGTGTCGAATTATACATAACTATTTTATCATGGTCTCTCTTTATCTTATCTTTCCTTACACTCGACGGTCTGTTTATACTGGTTTTTCTGGGCTATGAAAACCATTTTATCATGATCTCTCTTTACACGATCTTTCCCTATATTCGACGGTCAGTTTATACTGGTTTTATATAGCTCGATGTGTGTTCATATGTTAGTCTAATTTCAACCATGAACGAATGCTTGTTAAGGTGTGAAATCTAATGGAAAAGAAAATACATTCTTTACACGGAAACCATATCTTTGTTTGGAGGTTACTGTGTTTTTCACTACATACCTTTATAGTATAAAACAAAGTGCGAACAAACAAGTTTAGTATAAACTAGCTGAGCCCGCGACTTCGTCCGCGTAGAATAGTGATTCACAGCTCCTCCCCCGTAGTTGATAGCATGATAATATGTAGCTTATATGTTGACCCGACCTGTCAGTAATATTCGTGCAAAATTTGAAATTAATCCATGCAGTACTTTTTAAGTTCATCCCGGACATACATACAGACAAACAGACAATAATTATAAAAACGATATTTTTGGTTTCGGTATCAATTGTAGATCACACTCGCTGTCATTGCAGCGGTAAGTCCCCTCTTTGAGGAGTGGCTTGAGAGACGCTACGGCGTCCTCACCTACCGCCTGACGCAGGTGCTTACCGGACACGGAAGTTTCGGTAGGTTCCTGTTTCGGATTGGGCGGGAGGAAACGCCCGGGTGTCATCACTGCGAGGATCGCCCGGAGGACACGGTGGAGCATACGGTGGCGGTGTGTCCTGCGTAGACTGAGCACCGCAGTGTCCTCAGGAATGTGATCGGCGACGGCGACCTCTCGCGTCCGGCTCTGGTTCAGACCATGGTACGGAGCGAGGGGCACTGGGATGCCGTCTCCTCCTTCTGCGAAGCAGTCATGCTAGCTAAGGAGGAGGCGGAGCGCGTGAGGGAACGAACCTCCTCACGACCCGGCCGTCGCGAGAGACACTCCGGGCGTCGGGGATCGCGAGACGATCTCCGGCCACCGTAAGCACGGGCCTGCGGACGGCGAGCACGGGTGACTCGCCGCCCGACCAGAACCAGGCCCGAGCGTACGGCGCGTCGCGTTCCGCGCGCGCCTCAAGGAGCCATCAGACCACCACAGATGGGGCCTAACAGGGCTGATGCCGATACGGAGCCGCGGAAGACTTAACGGGTTGCCGGGGCTCCGGCTCGAAGTGCAGGAGTAGGAACGGGGTGGTTTTTAGTCAGTAAGAGTCTGACACTCCCTCCCGCCTCACCCAGGCGGGAGAAGTCATTGGATGATTTTCCCTCCTCAAAAAAAAAAAAGATCACACCAAAGCATTCTTTTCAAAAAATATTCGATGTACAGTTTCCACTTTCCTGCGATTTTATTATATGTATAGATAGATGAGGATGTGCAGTGTAACATCATTATTCTCCAATAATGTTATGAGTCTACGTGGCAGTTCCGCGTAATCTATCTATGTAACAAATTTCATCTAAATCAACTCAGCAGTTTAGGCGATAGAGCGCAACATACACTTCAAATTGTCTGAAGGATAAAAAGTCTGATGTTTGGGCTTTACGTAATAGATTCCCACATTTGTTATTGTTGTATTGTCATAATACCTCTATATGACACTACTTGCAATGGGGACAAGGCAGTGGCATTATGTCATACGCTGTCAGTTTTGAAGAAGTGATATGTAGAAATTTATAGTCTGGGAAAGTAAGTTGCTGTATATTAGATTTGTTTCTATAAACGAGTTTGGCTTAGGGAGATATAGGTATGCTACTTTTTATACTTAGTGTCTCGTCTATTTTTTTATGGCATAAGCCGGTAAACGAGCAGACGTATCACCTGATGGTAAGCAATCGGCGTCGCCCTTGGACACTTGGATGGCGTTACCAGTGCGTTACTGTCCTTTTGGGGATTAGTATGAGGAATGTTGGGTTTCAGGGATTGGGAAGCGTGCCTCCGGTAACCTCACTTACATGACGAAACACAACGCAAGCGTTGTCTCATGTCGGTTTTCTGCTCGGTCGTGGCATCACTCCGGTTAAGCCGGCTCATTCGTGCCGAAACATGGCTCGCCCTGACTTACTCCTATTTATTTTCGTTCAAAATTGAGAAATACATTGAAAAAGGCTCTAAGTAGACGCGTCCTCAATCTCCTAGCATGCGTGAAGAGATTGATGAATGGAGATGAAGCGAGAGGTATGTCAGAATCGTGGTATTTGTTTCCTTCTCTTGTCGTTGTCTACCGCAAGGGGAGACAGACAGACAGATTGTTCTACGTGTGACAGAGCCATGCTTATTACTGAGAGCGTTGCTTACCTACTATCAGGTGATCCGTCTGCCCCCAAAGACTGAATAGCTTGACCATTGACAAACACAGAAATAATTGTTAGTATTTTATTAGTGACATAGAAAATTGCTTTTGTTAGTCCAATTGAAATAAGTGCTCTGACTTTGACCAACTTTTGACCATTTATGTTATTACCCTCATGCATTGTATTGAAGTACATATGTATTGCGAAAGACTGACCATAATTCGAAACTCCTAGAACTATGAAATACTGGATATTGTGAAATTTTGAATACTTGTTATGTGGTTAGGTTCCTGATTATCATCATACGAGAGGTGATTGCAAGATCAAAGCCTTATCTTACTTACCGCACCTTTTATCCCCGAAGGGGTAGACAGAGGTGCGCATTTCAGCACTTAATGCCACTGTACAATGTAACACCTACTTTTCACTATTTATGTTATGAGTCCCATGTAATAGGGGGTGAGCCTATTGTAATATACCGGGCACAATTCCAGACTCCTTGCTACTAAAATTTTGAATTATTATATGATTTTTCCCCTCATACTTATGATGTGAGAGGTCGGTGCAGGATCAACGGCTTTGTAGAAGCTTTATCTTACATAACATCACACCTTTTATCCCCGTAGGCGTAGGCAGAGGTGCACATTACAGCACCTTATGTCACTCAGTCACTGTACAATGTAACACTCACTCTTCACTATTTATGTTATGAGTCCCAATTCCCATGTAATAGGGGGTCCAAGTCTTAAGTATAATTTACTTTAGTCTCAAACTATCACTGACAGCTTCGTTGACCGAGTGGTCGCAAGTGCGACTGCCGGGCAAGGGTTCGATTCCCGGGTCGGGCAAAGTATTACTGGATTTAAAAAAAATCTCAGTAGTAGCACGGCGTGTGGAATTGTGCCCGGTATATGGCAATAGGCTCACCCCCTATTCCATGGGACTCATAACATAAATGGTGAAAAGTGGGTGTTACATTGTACAGTGGCATAATGTTCTCCTCTGCCTGGGATAAAAGGCATGATGTTATGTTATGTCAAACTATCACTGATTACTTTCTTAAAGTATACTTAGAATTAGAACTACATGTCGAACCCAATTCTAGCGGTAATTTTGAACCATTTCTGTTGAATAACAGTTTAGTCGAAAACTATAGTTATTAAAAAACCATTACGTGGTTTCTGTAACCGGAAGTATAGTGATTATAACGGATAGTGTGTCCGGTTGGACATGGTTCGGTTAGAAGGGAGAGAAACATCACTGTTTGGTAAATAGAGGTATGGCAGGGGCGTTTCAAATAAAAGGTGAACTAATGTGTGTGTGATTAATTATTGTGACAGAGTTTTATCATTACGATCGTCATGAACAATTATTAGTTATGTTTCTTTAAAGGGTGGATTACATTGTCAGTTCTGAATGTATCTACTTCAATATCATCATCAATACATAGTATAAAACAAAGTCGCTTTCGCTGTCTGTCCCTATTTATGCTTAGATCTTTAAAACTACGCAATGGATTTTGATGCGGTTTTGGTTCGGTTCGGATTCGGTTTTTTGATAATTAGGTTTCCAAAAATACTACTTGGAACTTTGAGTTCGACAGTCTAAGTGCACCTCCAAGTTATCGGTAGACGGTATTTCCATATGTTTTTATAATAACTATTGTGAGACATACTAAATTAACTAAAACCTGCGGGTTTCTCACGTGAATATACTGAGAAAAGCTCTACTAGTTTCGAACCATAGAGGGGTTCTTCCTCATGAGCAACGTGCGCGGTCGCGGCGATGTCGCGCAATCTACTGTGGTTTTAGTTATTTCCATAGTTTACGACAAATCGAATATGGTATCACTAATACCCTTATTTCGTGCTCAAACCTTCTCCGTGTGAGAAGAGGCTTTGCTCAGCAGTGGGCATTTATAGGCTGTTGATGAATACCCTTATTTTACCGTACCGTAAACACAATTAATTTCACACCATTTAAAAAACAAAAAAATTTGGAATAATTAATCATATTGAACAACTCTTGATTTCCTGGGAACCTGCTTACCACACAACGAATACAATATATTCATGTTAATGGCACATCAACGTATACCTTATTGTATAAAACTTTTATAGGAATTCCAACTTCAACAGTAAGAGAATAAGGTTGGATTTCTATGAAGGGGTCGCAGCATATCAAGCTACACCTATTGTACTAAATATTCGTTGCAAATTACACTTTAAATATAATAAAATACGGCTGAAATTTCACGAAACAAAGATGCCAGCTTTTCAAGCTATAGGTAGTATTCTGACAATAATCTGTACAACCTTAAAAACAATGCAATAAGGTTGAAAATCCTTGAATTAAACCAGTTTGGTCTACCTCAATATGCAATGGAGTCCACAATAAATGGGTACATTAGACTCTTTTCTAAAAATAAAACAAATGCCTCCACTTTAGGGTTGACCAATGTTTTTTACTTTTTTTACGTTTTACGGTAAAAAAGGCCGTTATCTGTCCATCTTATTTCCCGCCCTATTTTACGCTCTGCGTGTGGCAACTCACGCTTGACCGTTTTGTTGCCTTCTGCAGGTTTTTTTTATAAATTATAATTATACTACCTATGTGACTTTTGGAAGTTAAAAACGTGTGAATCCTGCGTCGTTGGCTGCGTTGTTAAAAGTCCTACTAGTGAGCAAGGGATCTTGAGTTCATTTCTCTTTTTTTGGTCACGACTGCCTCGTTGACCGAGTGGTCGCAAGTGCGACTGCCGGGCAAGGGGTCTCGGGTTCGATTCCCGGGTCGTGCAAAGTATTACTGGGTTTTTAAAACCTCAGTAGTAGCACGGAGTCTGGAAATGTGCCCGGTATATGGCAATAGACTCACTCCCTATTACATGGGACTCATAACATAAATAGTGAAAAGTGGGTGTTACATTGTACAGTGGCATTAAGTGCCGAAATGTGCAACTTTGCCTACCCCTTCGGCCTTAAAAAGGTGTGATGATGATGTTATGAGATCACGAATCAGCATATAAAATTAGAAAATAAGTACATCTCCTTCCATCAAAGAAATCACGAAAAGGGACGCAAAACATGAAGCTAAAAACGTTGGATCACATACCTAGCAAGATGGACTCTCTCCAAATACGATTTCCTGGTGTCTATCACAAAGAGCATCGCAGATGGCTCCACATCCGATTTAGGACACAAAATAAGAGCAAAAGTGTGGATTGAGTCTCGATAGCTTCCAAATTTACATAGCTACTACCTAGGTAGGTGTGTTGTTTGTAGGTGAGTGGTCTTCGCTTACCTGTCTTTTTTTGACGAGATACAACTTTTGAAACGACTTCAATAAGGGAGTTAGTTCTTTAAAGACTTGTATGTGATATGTATATTTGTTTGCGATTGTCTGAACCGATCTTGTTGCAGTGTTTAGAAAAGTGTTTGTTATGTACTCTTAGGAGAAGGTCTGAGTATATTAATTAACCGATTTCGAAAGAGGGGGTTACGTTAACTTACGGTTTATTTTATAGCATAAACGAGCAGACAGATCACCTGATGGTAAGCAATTTGCATTGCCTACGGACTTTCAAACAAGTGTGTTTGGAAACTTGTTACAAGTGCGTCGTCTGTTTGTAATTTATTTGAAATATATATCTTTATTGGCTTTTCTAAAAAAATTTTTTGTTCATTTTTAAAATTTACCTCTGTCTACCAAACGTGGAGATAATGACAAACCCTCTTATATAGGAGGCACATGCGCTCACAGGCTGTTTGATGGTGATGGCATATGTAAATAAATAAAAAAAGAAATCGGTCCGTTAGTCTCTCTAAAACTCGAAAACGGCTGCACCGATTTAGCTAATTTTGTTCTTGAATTATTTGTACAAGGGAAGTTTAAAAGGCGAGAAAAATGTGTGTCGTGGTTCGAAGTTTCCCGGGTTAGCACGTTTAAAATACATTCAGAAGTTATAAATAAAGTTACCATAGTAAATATATCTGCTTGTAACCCAAAAGACACATGATAACTTAGAAAATCTGATCTCAAACCCCATAAACCCTTTGTTCTCGCCACTACATCGTTATTTAAACATAAAACTTCGCCTGCCCTATACTCGCTGGCCAAAATGTACCCAAATATACGTACAAATAAAAAAAAGAACAAAAAATATATTCTTACAATAAAAGGATCTGGGCCTTTCTGACCACCTGTCGCGGCATGTGGGTTAAGTAACAGACTGCAAGAGTATTTCAACTTTATTCTGTGCAGTTTAAGGTTGATTTTTGTTGGTAGTGAATATTGAATTTTAACACTCTACCTGTTGTAATCTTTTTTGTAAAAAACGTATTTTAATATCGCCGGGCGTCTTTTGGCCGAAGTAGAACGGTTTTAGGTTAAAATTGTTCAATATTGACTAAACATAACTTCTATCGACATTGAAATTTTGGAGACTTTTAATTTTTGACATCTTAAGTACATAGAGTAGAATATTTAAAAACCATTAAAAATATACATGTTTGAGATTTTGGCGTATGTATGTATTTTGCCCGATCTGACTAACTGACTCAAGGCCACGCTGCACAGCAGTCAATTCAACCACTCGATCAATAAAACAGTTACATATTAATTTGTATTGTAAATAATTACACAAATGTCACGTAAAATATATTTACATCGTCCCCACAGCCTCGTTCCCAACATAACAGACAGGTGCTACACCACTTATCATCTAAAAATAACAATATCCCGAATAAAAATTCAAAAACGCGACCAATTCAACAAAATACAGCCCTCCATAAAACGTCAAATGACAGGCAAAAAGGCGGGAATAGTGACAGCTGTCAGTGACGCAAGATGGCCGCCGCGCTCATTAACGGGGCAAAGGATTACGCCCATTATGCCTTTGGGGACCATAGAGTTTGAACGCGCGAAATTCTCGTCTATAAAATCGACGATATTTTGTTTTAATGCGGATTCCGGCGGGAGAATTCAGTAATTAGTAGGTGTATTGAACAGATTATTGCTGTTCAAAAATTGGAATAATATCCTTTGGGATGGTAGTTTAAAGTTTGTAATGTAGGTTTTGAAGTGATCCAATATTTATTAAACGTTGCTCTGACAGTTATTGGTACTGTTATTAGAGTTAGTAATTGTGTCTGACTCTCTGAGACATTAATTCCCTTAGACTGGGGAATTAGCTTGTCGCATGAATTAGGGTGAGATGTACATGATGACTACGAAACTGGGGCTTGTATTTAGGTTCATATCTTAGATCTATAGAACTCGCGACCTGTGGTACAGCGACCGGTTGCCTAATTACTAAGTCAGCCGTACAAACATTTTCATCATCGTCATCAACAACAGTCGAAAGACGTCCACTGACTTGAAGTCCGTTAACTGCACTGTTAGCGCGGTGGCTCGGCAACTAGCTGCCGCGCAACGTGTCGCGGGTTCGATTCTCGCACGGAACAATCCTTTGTATGATCCACAAATTGTTGTTTCGAGTTTGGGTGAAATGTGTATGTGAATTTGTATGTTTGTAAACGCACCCACGACACAGGAGAAAATCCCAGTGTGGGGCAACAAAAAAACTGCTAAATAAAGGCCTCCCTCTTAGTCAATAACGTCGAAACGGCTAAAGGGATCGAGATCAAACTTGGAACAGAGGTATAATATGATCTAGAATAACACCTAGGCCAGTTTTTTTCCGCGTGATCGCGGGCGACGCCACAGGCAGACGCTCGTTTTATTATAAGGTTCATTATTATAATTAAGTGATTGGCTGCCTCGTTGGCCGAGTGGTCGAAAGTGCCGGGCAAGGGGTCTCGGGTTCGATTCCCGGGACGGGCAAAGTATTACTGGGTTTTTAAAAAAATCCTCAGTAGTTGCACGGAGTCTGGAAATGTGCCCGGTATATGGCAATAGGCTCACCCCCTATTACATGGGAGTCGTAACATAAATAGTGAAAAGTTGGTGTTACTTATGTGTGCACCTCTGCCTACCCCTTCGGGGATAAAAGGCGTGATGTTATGTTATGATGGGTCTTCCTATACCTAATTCCATACACCATCTATTTATACTAGTCAGCACCAAATTGTAACAATATGGCGGCTCTATGTGTGCACAAGTAATTTCTGTTTGTATCTACTTCATTAACTAATTTGATTGTGTCGCGTCATACGTGATGCTGATTCCATCTAATCTTGGAATGACGTGGGATTATTAATTTAGCTAGATTATAAACGCGGTTTTGCCCGTAGTTTATAAAAATAGTGACCAAACACTAGGATTTTCTTCTGTCGTGGTGCGTTTACAAACATTCAAATTCACATACCCGAGTAATAATAATATAGTATAGTTGTTGAGGTTCACGATAAAACAGACAAGGGCAATTCTAACTAATATTATAGTAAATAATATTTACTAGATAGAATCCCCCTCCCCAATCTTTGCATCCCCAACTATCTTCAAATTTCTAATCCCCTAAACGCCGGTAACGCACTTGTAACCTCTGGTGTTGCGTGTGTCCATGGGCGACGCCGATTGCTTACCATCAGGTGATCCGTCTGCTCGATTACCAGCTTATGCAATAGAAATATGCGAAAATTTCTGATTGTGTCTGTGTGTATGTTTGTTACTCATTCACGACAAAACCGCTGAAGAGATCAGGATGGAATTTGTAACAGGGGTATGGCTATGCTATGGGTATGCTATGGAATATCACAGGCTTTTTTTTTAAGGGGGGAAAATCATCGAATGACTTCTCCCGCCTGGGTGAGGCGGGAGGGAGTGTCAGACTCTTACTGACTAAAAACCACCCCGTTCCTTCTCCTGCACGTCGAGCCGGAGCCCCGGTAACCCGGCTACTGTTATTAAACTAAACGCTGGCAGAAGCCACATAGTTGCTTTATATTTTTTCCTCTTCTCTCTCAATATTCTACTACAACGGCAGTTTTACCATCTGTCACTCACTGAGTCACTGACAACGAAAAAGTTTAACATATTTATTGGTTACTAGCTTCTGCCCGCGACTTCGTACGCGCAATCCCGTTCTCTCCCGTTCCAGTATGATTTCCAGGAAATTTTTTTGTATAAAAACCTTCTCCTGACAATAACAAACATAACAAAAAAAAAAGATCATCCAAATTGGTCTAGTTATTCTCAAGTTATGGCGTGACAACGGGAAACGGCTTTCATTCTTATATATATATATATAGATAATATAACCTTTGCCATCAATATGTGAGGTCATTCTTACAATTGTCTGCGTCTAGCTTAATGCACAGACATTTTCACATGCATACATCTTTTTATATAGCTACTTTCACTCGTCAATACAACTATCAATCATTTAAAAACGTCACTATGTATGTATAAGTCATAAAGAAAGTATGTCTGTTCGTCGTGTGAAAAAGTGTATTTATTGCTGTGTATACGGTTGTATGTTTTTTTAGTTTTTTTTAAATAGGTAACCTTGTAACTTAATGGCTTATTTTACGACTAGTTCTGTAGACAATACTAAAATGTTAACAAATTATATAGAGAAGCATTATATCTACTGGGGGGAAACTTATCAAAATCAGTCCAGTAGTTTTTGAGTTAAACGATCTTAAGACAGGCGGAGACATTGACCAATTTCCACCAGTTATATTTAGTTTTATATAATTCCCATTATTTATTTTATTTTTATTTGTATATTTTCAAATATCTGATTATAAGAACAGGTAGCTTACCACTAACGGGGGAAATCCAAGCCACCGGCGGTCAGGGAGAGGAACTACGCAACTACTAGGACAACTACTAGGAAATAATACGCGCCATGTCCAGAAGTACTGCTTTCTGCATCAGGCCCTTGACCCAACCATGTAACGCTAGCCTACTCAGGTGTTGGTCGAGGCTTTTAACAATGAGGCTATTGGCAGATACGACTATCGGCACAATGATCGCTGTGATTCTCATTTTTATGGGTTAAGCCGGTAAACGAGCAGAAGGATCAACTGGTCACCTGATGGTAAGAAATCGGCGTCGTCCATGGACACCCGGAACAAATTTTTTGTCATCATCCTTTTGGGGATGAGGAATTTGAGGATTGTTGGGGAATCAGGGATTGGGAAGGGGGGTGGGGTAATTGGGAATCTGGTAACCTCACTCAGATGACGAAACCCAATGCAAGCGTTGTTTTACTACCTCTATGATGTTCTACTCTGCCCATTCGTGCCGAAGCATGGGTCTCTCACACTTGAAACTATTTCGTTCTTAACTCGACCTAAATCTACTTTATCGAACCCCTCAATATATAAAGATTAAACAAGATAGATACATTAACATTAGTAAAACTTGTTAATTATATTAAACACCTTAGTTTAATTCACCCCAAAAGTGCAGTTACGTTGGAAGCCACTATCTACTTAGTTAGATGGATTACCCCAATAAAAGGAGACAGTTAACCTGCTAACTCAGGGGTTCCCAACTTTTAGAGAAATTAATATAACTCTATGTGTGTGGTGTTTCATTTAACTGCATGTGGAAGCCCAATACGTGACGACTGACGTGTAAAAGTGCTGCCTTGTAGCCTATTTGCAGAAATAAATTCACTTGTTTCACAATAACTTAGGGGAGGAGGTCCCAATCGGTGATTTCCTAATCCCCCAAAGGCCGGTAACGCATTTTTAATGCCTCTGGTGTTCTAAAGTGTCCATGGGCGACGCCGATTGCTTACCATCACGTGATCTGTCAGCTAGTTTACTGGCTTATTCCATGAAAAAAATTTGCACCTAAATTTTGAAGCTTCTTCAACCGATTGAGCTAAAATGTTAAGCTGTACAAAATATAATTTTAAATTTTTCTTTTTAATTAATTTTTTTTCAGCTAACTCATCGGCATTTCGGCAAACAGTTATACTGTTTGACGAGAAACTCGTTCAAATTGAAGCCATTCTAGAGGCTCATATTCATGAGCAGTATTTTGTAATTTCGTCTTCTGCGGACCACTGTTTGAGAACCACTGTGCTAACTGGACAGTTAAATGTAAACTGTTACTAATGACAGACCATTTTTAACTCGCCCCCTTTTATTAAGGACTCTAGTTAATGTGTGACGGTTTAAAAGAAGTGTTTAGGGGACAAATTAATGGGTCCCTTAATGAATTTGCTATTCGATTTCTGGACGACGAATTGTGTTGTGCTTACGGCTACTCTTTTCGTTTATCGAAAACACGATTTTGATTTGATTCGGAAAATCTAAAATGATGATGATAAATTATACCAAAAATTGTCCAAATTATTACACTTTCAATTAGAATAATGACAGAACATAATCAACTAGATGAAATTAATAGCTCTAGTTAAAACAGCTTTAATGGTCATTACAAGTAATTTAGATCTAAAATATGACCTAATCTAGGCACACAAATAAACACTAAACATGTCTAGCCTAAATAATTTCAGTCTAGACTGAAGATCATTGAGATAAATGTTGATATGTTTAAATTTTCGGTCGCATGGCCGCCATCTTGCGTGACACACGCAATCTTAAAAAGTAATTTGTGTCTATGGTCGGGAAATGGGACGAATAGCGGTGTCTATGGGCGGGTTTTGGAAGTTGAAACCTCATTTCTGGTTTTAAAATGTTTGGGTTATTATCTGTAATTGTTTTTAGACATGTTATCGTGGTTTGTGTTTATTAAAAGATAAAATTATACACATACATAGCTTTAATGTACAGTATTGAAATATGTATCAGAGACATTGTAGAACAAACTTTTTTAAAAAGAGTAACGAATGGAGTTTCTTGCTCGTTCTTCTCCATTCACCTAGCTTCACTGACGGTCTGACTGACAAACTATTATTTATTTTATTTTGTATTTGTTGACGTTTCAAAAGTACCAAATTATGGTTTAATTGAAATAAATGTATAAGCCGTAATATGGCAGAGTAGGAGATATTTGTCAGTACTCTTACTCTTCCCGCGGGTGTCGTATACCCGACTAAGGCACTACACATTTGACAGAGACCGGGCAGCAACGCTCTCTGATAAACCTGAACCTTTTATACTGCGGTATCAAACCCGCCTGCTGAACTTGGACAAATCCCTCTTATGTAGAGGAGGCTCATAGTACAGCATTGGACTGTCTGTTGACGATGTATGTCTACATGAAGATTGTTCACAGAAAAAACATAACATAACATCACGCCTTTTATTCCTGAAGAGGTAGGCAGAGGTGCACATTACGGCACTTAATGCCACTGTACAATGTAACACTCACTTTTCACTATTTATGTTATGAGTCCCATGTAATAGGGGGTGAGCGTATTGCCATGTATATACATGGCATACCCGGTATATACCGGGCACAATTTCAGACTCTGTGCTACTACTTACTACTGAGAATTATTAGTACAAGAATACTTCCCGGGTATCGAACCAATAGTTGATGTTTTTGTTGTTCGATCGGGATTTTTACACCAAAACCGAAAATGTTGAATATCTCAGAAACTAGCCACTTTCGGATCAGAGACCTCAGGGCTAAATTTGTAGGAAATCACCTCCTGAGAAGAATACATCGAGTTACAAGTCATCCTGTATTAAAGCGTGAGAATATTATGTATGTCAAAGAAGTATGTCATATGTCAAAGAAGTATGTCATATCTAATTCCATAAGGCGTAGTCTCCAATTATACATGTGCGTGTATAACGCACGTGCATGCGTGCTGTTTTCGGCAACACATCAAGCTACACAGAACCAGCATATCGTGGTCCCGCTTTATATGACCTTTCCGTACATTCCACGGTCAGGTTATATTGGTCTCTCATAGCTCCGTGCGTGTTCGACGGATCATGTTGACGTCAACATCAGAGGGGGTCATCAACGTGCAATTGTAACATCATGGCATGTCCAGTCATAACGTGGGCAGGCAGATGTATGCTGTGCTACACGCTTTGTTTTTGAGCGTAGTGTGGCAAAAATAATAACATAAATTATTAGATATGCTGTTTTATCCAAGGTTTTATTATGTAACTGTAAAAAAATATGGATATAGATGGTTCATATAGATGGTCGACAAGCCACAACTGTGCGCTTCTCACGTAGCTTCCTGCCTCGCACAGTAAAGCTGTGGAATGATCTGTCGTCGGCGGTATTTCGAACCGATACGACCTTCAAACCTTCAAGAAAAGAGCGTACTCCTTTTTAAAAGGCCGGCAACGTACCTGTGCCGCCTCTAGTGTTGCGGGTGTCCATGGGCGGCGCTGATCGCTTACCATCAGGTGATCCGTCTGCTCGTTTGCCTCCTATTCCATAAAGTTCAACAATCTGTGGATCACACAAAGCGTTGCTCCGTGCGGGATCGAAGCTTCAACACGTTGTACGGCAGCCAGTTGCCCAGTTAATGTGCAACTGTACAGTGAAATCTTTCAATAATTTCTATATAATCTCAGTTAAGTCCTTTAAAATCCTCAATAAATACTTTGTATCGTCTTGTTATCAAACTCAGTCTCAATTACTCCGTCTGTCCCTCTTTCGCAATCAGACATTGAGAAAGAGGGATGGACGATTTCAGACTTTTAATTTGATTAAATTTTCCCTCTCTCTGCCTCGTTGGCCGAGTGGTCGCAAAGTGCGACTGCTAGGCAACGGGTCTCGATTGCCGAGTCGGATAAAGTACTACTGGTTTTTTTAATAGCATAGAGTCTGGAATTGTGCCCGGTATATGGCAATATTCGCAATAGCCTCACCCCCTATTACATGGGACTTATATAACATAAATAGTGAAAAGTGCGTGTTACATTGTACAGTGGCATTAAGTGCCATAATATGCACCTCTGCCTAACCTTTCGGGGATATAAGGCGTCATGGTATGTTATGTTATTTTCCCTCATCGTCATTTCATCGTCTTGTCTAAATTGGTCTAGAAAATCTCCACTGCCCTCACCCACACGACTGCACAGAACGCTGTGGTAGTATCACGCCGGTGTACAGTGAGGCCGTGGTATCACGCCGGTCGAGCCGACACAGTAGCGCCGAAACATGGCTCTCCCCTTTGCAACTTAATAATAGGCGTTTTACAGATTGCGTGCGCAAACATTTAACATGAATTTTATTCTTAGTACATAATATTATATTAGAGTACCTATTTGTGTGTATGTGTGCTTGTAGAGAACGTGTGTCACATCACTTGATTAGTGCATTCAACACGTTTGCGGTCGTGAGAAGCGAACGCCCTGTGACTTTAATAGTGAAGGGATTTGTCGATATCACTTATCGGTTATCGATGTTATTTTTATCGATATAAACGCTTAAACTGTCAAACACCGAGCAGTCACCGGTGACCGCAACCTATTGTTCTATAATTGTGTCTAAATAAGATTTTAAACCATCCAAAGTTGAATGCTTGACTGTCAGTTGTCTTTATCATCACTACATAGTATAAAACAAAGTCGCTATCCACTGTCTGTCTGTCCCTATGTATGCTTAGATCTTTAAAACTACGCAACGGATTTTGATGCGGTTGTTTTAATAGATAAAGTGATTCTTAAGGAAGGTTTATATGTATAATACATGCATATTGCACCCGTGCGAAGCCGGGGCGGGTCGCTAGTTACCTATAAGTGAACGCCCTAATCTCCGGCACTGTACTACTCGGGTTGGGCAAAGTATGGGTTTGAAAAAAATATCAGTAGAAGCACAGAGTCTGGAATTGTGTTCGGTATATGGCAATAGGCTCACCCCCTATTACACGGGACTCGTAACATTGACTGCACGGTTGGTGCGGTGGCTGGGCAACCGGCTGCCGTGCAACGTGTCGCGGGTTCGTTTCCCGCACGGAACAACACTTTGTGTGATCCACAAATTGTTGTTTCGGGTCTGGGTGTCATGTGTATGTGAACTTGTATGTTTGTAAACGCACCCACGATACAGGAGAAAATCCTATTGTGGGGCAACGTTTTTTAAGAAAAAAAAAAACCTGAATAGTGAAAAGTGGATGTTACATTGTACAGTGGCATTAAGTGCCGTAATGTGCACCGGCGTAATGTTATGTATTTTATCGATAATATCGAATATCGATGTGTCCCATCACTAGTGACCGGTTAAACCCGATAGTTCAGTTGACTGCTTTCACTGCAAGTATACAAGTACGATTAATTACAGACTGTGTACAGACAAGAAATAGCTGACGCATACACTATACTTAAGTTAAGCTACTATGGAATAGGATGGGTGACCTTAGATAGTTTTCTGAACAAAATTGAAATTGTAATTAAAGTAAATGGTAATCGTAAATTAAAGTAAATGCAAAATGTGTAGTTCATGGTTCGATTCCTAGGTTAGACAGAAAAAAATGATTTTGAATTTCTCAACTATTTCAAAATTTAAATAGGTGTTTACTGGAAAGGTTTTTAGATTATTAAGAAGAAAGGTGGAATACTAAAATGTCATTTCTAGACACTAACCACTTCAGAACAAAATCCAAAATAAAAATCTTCAAAGCACCTCCACCCAACCCGAGAATCGAACTTTAACACCATTACTCGAAATAACCACTGCACCATCAATTTAAATCACTTCGCGTGCCATAATAAACCCATTTTATATTTAGGTGTGACGTGACCGGAGTTAGGAAACACCCTAATATCAGCCCCCTTACTGATAGAGGGATGAAGAATTAATAAACTTTATACAAAATTATTTTTCTTTTAACATTTTATTGACAGTTCAACAGTTCAGGCGGCAAACGAGCGACGGATCACCTGATGGTAAGCAATCGGCGCCGTTCACTCGCCGGACACCTGGAACACTAGAGTCGTTACAAGTGCGTTACCGGCCTTTTGCGGGTTAGCAATTTGAAGAATTGGGAAATTAGGGAAAGGGGTAATTGGGCCTCCGGTACCCTCACTTGAACGGAAACAACGCCGTGGTTGTTTTACGCCGATGTACAATGAGACCCAGCATTGCCAAAGTGCTCAATTAATATTTGACGAATCAAAAGAGGCTTCTTGCAAACTAATAGTGACTAACACACCACCATTCCCTCACTAAAAACTCCGCATAAGTTCAGAAATTAGCAGAAATCTTTTGATACATACATACATATTGACACTCACAACATAATTACACCGGAGCCTGCATCCCTGCTTACCCCCGCGGATAAAGCCACAAAGATACACGCTCAGTAAATATCTCTTTGACATCACAGATACACATTAACACGAGGACATTGTACAGGGGTATCACAGAAGTACAAGTGTTATAATTTTAACCTCCGGACTCGGAGGGCAAGAGTAGGAACGGGGTGGTTTCTAGTCAGTGAAAATCTGACATCAGACACCTGAAGTTACTGAGTTTTAAGATGTACAAAATACAAAAAGGATTTTTAGAGGCGGTTCAGGAAATGGCTCCTCTCGTCCTGGGTGATGCGAGAAGGAGTGTCAGACTCTTACTGACTTAAACACCACCTCTCGTTCCTGCGTCGAGAGCCGGGACCACGGTAACTTCGGCTTTATCCGAAACCCCAGATATCATAATCCATAAGACAATGGACGAAGCGTCACCGATTCATGGTAGATGTCCCACCCACACGCACGAAGCGCTTCGCATCAAGCTTCCTAGTTCCACTCCTTAGCAGTACGCACTGCTAAGGAGTGGAATTCTTTGCCATAGTCTGTGTTTCCTGAAGGTATATCCTTCTGGGTATCTTCAAGGCCCGAGTGAATAGGTTGCTTATGGGACGACGTGCTCCATCGTAGACTGCATCATCGCTTATCACCAGCAGCTGTAGCCAAATGCCACTTAGCGCTTGTCTACATGTAAAATAAAAAACCAAATTATATGGAATTGACGTAAATTTTGACACTTGTCAGTGTCATCCCCATACATTTTGATTCTCATACTCTCTCTGTAGACAAGCGCTAAAGTGGCGGTTGGCTAAAGGCCCAGGCTAGATACCGGTCAAACGTTGGCCCATCAATTAAACTGTCAAACACCGAGCGGTCACTGGTGACCGCAACCTATTGTTCTATAATTGTGTCTATAATGATGGTACTCGACGAGTTAAAAAAATGGAAGTCTAATCACAGTGGAACTTCTGCTTATCATTTTATACACCACACAAATTAGTGTTATCACATGTACGCGGATTTTACCCTGTCTGTGTGTGTGTGAGTGCTAATTGGGTTCGTCATACACAGCATCCAAACATCCATTTTACCCGCAAACAGATTTCAGCAAGTCATAATCACTGTTTTTATGGTCTCGCCTGAAATTTCAGCTGAAAGCTTAAGGTAATGCATTGAGGGTGCATAATCCTTTACGTGTTAATGTGTGGTCTGGTATCATTTTGGTTGGTTATGAAAGAGAGATGATAAGCGATTTTGGTCTTTATTGACTTTGATAGGACCGTAAATAATTTGAATTGGTTTTTAATTGATGGGAGAAGTGCGACTTTTGAATATAGGGAATCAGATTCGAATCCTGGGGCAGTCATATTTTGAGAGACGTAGTAGTTAAAGATAAATCCTATCAACATGTACTTCCTTCACATATGGCATGCCATAATCTCCAGACTTGGTAATCGGGGTAGAGATTACAGTTTATAAAAAGCCTAATTCTTTACATGACGCTCCTGTGAATTCCCGTCTGGTCTCTGTCAAATGTGTAGTCTCTTAGACGACTCGGGTATGAGACACCCACGGGAAGAGCAGGGGTGGTGACAAATGTATTCCACTCTGAAGTCATCATAAAAGCTATTCTATCCATTTACAATATAAAACTGTGGCGACCTCTTTATATGACCCAATTTTATAGTATGTCATGTGTGTAAGCAATTATTTGCTTAAAAAAGCAATATGGGGGAACATATTTATTTGTAGTGTACACGCAGACGGTGTCAGGTGACATCGTAGTATGTATATTGTGTGACATTTGTTTTTTCTTCACTAGTAATTAATTAATGTCATTATAATTATAATAGTATAAGAATTTGACGTTAACCTAGTTTTTTTTGAAGGTGTGTTCTGTGACAAAATAGGTTATGTTTTAATTATATTTACTTACTAGCTTCTGCTAGCGGCTTCGCCTGCGTCTATATCTACCTCTGTTCCAAATAATTTCATCTCGATCCCTTCAGCCGTTTTGACGTGAAGGAGTACCAAACAAACAAACAAACATACAAAATATTGCATTTATAATATTAGTAGGATATCGTGGTGGCCGTGTGGTAATGGCAGAGTACAATAAAATCCACCGCCACTCTTCCCGCGGGTGTCCTATACCCGACTAAGGGACATATTTGACAGAGTTCAGGCAGCAGCGCTCTCTGATAATCCTGAACCTTTTATACTGCGATCTCCAACTCAATTACCAAGCGTGGAGGTGGTAAACCCTTCATAGATAGATAGAGAAGGCCACCTAACCTATTTCACAGTCATAATGAGTCAACTTGTCGCGGAGAACATAACGGGTTACCGGGGCTCCGGCTCGACGTGCAGGAGTAGGAACGGGGTGGTTTTTAGTCAGTAAAAGTCTGACACTCCCTCCCGCCTCACCCAGGCGGGAGCAGTCATTCGATGATTTTCCCCCCTTAAAAAAAAACCTCCGGGCCACTATGACTATTATTACTAAGATTTTGGTTCGCGATGCGAATCAATTCGCAAGTTCTTGCGATGCGTAGAAGCTCGCACATGTTTGCGATGCGACGACGCATCGCAGTCTTGTGTACAAGCCCTTCAAGTTGCTTGCAATATAAGTAATAGCGTTCACACGACATAATACATATCAGAGTATATCAGCTGACAGCCTGTCAGTCCGTTCCTATATTTGCTTAGATCTTTAAAACTACGCATTGGAGTTTAATGTGTTCAAGTATGGCGTCTTAAACCTCCGGGCCTTCGGAGTCGCGGAGAACCTAACGGGTAACCGGGGCTCCGGCTCAACGTGCAGGAGAAGGAACGAGGTGGTTTTTAGTCAGTAACAGTCTGACACTCCCTCCCTCCTCAGCCAGGCGGGAGAAGTCATTCGATGAATTTCCCCCCTTAAAAAAAAGTCAACTTAAATACCTATCAAAAACAATAAAAGCCGTAAGTTTTCACCCACAATAAACGTGTCCCACTCCCATCACATCAGAAATCTACAGCCTATAAGAGCCCACTGCTGACCAAAGACCTCTCCTCACACGGAGAAGGTTTGAGCATTACTCACCACGCTGGCTCAACGCGGGTTGACGATTTCAAACTTATTATTAGAAATTATAAGTCCAGGTTTCCTCGCGATGTTTTCCTTCACCGTTTGTCAGTGGTGTCTAAATAATTTTAGAAAGTACGTATAACTCGGAAAAAGTCACATTATTGGCCTAAAACCCGTAATGTAATGAAACAACTAGGCCTTCAGTGTTTCAGTGGACATCGTTAAAGTTGAGTAAGTCAAATAAACTAGGTGTCGTACCTACATTAGCGAGGTTGGAGGTCAGAGGAGCGTCCGGTCACCGACACCAGGGCGCGCCTCTGTGTCCATGCAATAATGTAATAATACCTCAGGGGCAATGTTTTACTGAATAAACTGAAAATGAACAAGTTGATTGTTTATGTTTTAGGTTCGATTTCCGGGTTGAGTAGAGTTAATTAACATTATGACGTCACACCCTTTTATTTTTGATGGGGTTCAGTAAGTTATACTTGTGATGAAAAATAAAAGTGTGTGCTCAATAATCTCTAAGCTTCATGGCAGGCTGGTTGGAGATACCTTAAAAGGTTTATCAGATTGCTCGGTCTCTGTCAAACGTGAAGTCACGTAGTGAGTGTTTCAAAATCTCCACACGTGGCAAGCTGGTTGGAGATATCAGTTTCGGACATCCAGGTGTATCAAAGAGCGCTGCTGCACGCTCTCTGTTAAATATGCAGTACCTTATCCGGGTGTGCGACACCCGCAGCAAGAATAGTGCTGTGGTAACTTAAATCTAGTCTGCCGTCGCCACGCGACTGCACATTAAACAGCAACATAACGTAACATCACGCCTTTTATTCCGAAGAGGGTAGGCAGAGGTGTCCATGGGCGGCGCCGATTGCTTACCATCAAGTGACCTATCTGCCCGTTTACCTCCATAAAAATAGCCTTTATTTTAAACATGCCAAGGCGAAGCGAACCTGAATAAAAATACGACCAATAAACAAATGCAAACTGCTGAAATATTTCTACTAATGAAATATAAATACATGTCGTGTAGAGGTACATACATACATGAGTTGGACGCAATGAGGTCACGAGGGTGTGGACCAGTCCACTTACTGTTTATTGTGACAGTGGTATCGCCCAACTCACTGTCCAGGCGACACATGTACTTAGGTATCGTCATGAGCAGCTCATGTAGTGTAGATGTCCAGTCAACAAGGATGTAGCGAGGTTGACTGTCCAGGCGACACACGTACTTAGGTATCGTCATGAGCTAATGTTCACATGTAAATAGCAGCTCAAGTAGTGTAGATGTCCAGTCAACAAGGATGTAGCGAGGTTGACTGTCCAGGCGACACACGTACTTAGGTATCGTCATGAGCTAATGTTCACATGTAAACAGCAGCTCAAGTAGTGTAGATGTCCAGTCAACAAGGATGTAGCGAGGTTGACTGTCCAGGCGACACACGTACTTAGGTATCGTCATGAGCTAATGTTCACATGTAAATAGCAGCTCAAGTAGTGTAGATGTCCAGTCAACAAGGATGTAGCGAGGTTGACTGTCCAGGCGACACACGTACTTAGGTATCGTCATGAGCTAATGTTCACATGTAAACAGCAGCTCAAGTAGTGTAGATGTCCAGTCAACAAGGATGTAGCGAGGTTGACTGTCCAGGCGACACACGTACTTAGGTATCGTCATGAGCTAATGTTCACATGTAAACAGCAGCTCATGTAGTGTAGATGTCCAGTCAACAAGGATGTAGCGAGGTTGACTGTCCAGGCGACACACGTACTTAGGTATCGTCGTGAGCTAAAATGTTCACATGTAAACAGTAGCTCCACTACAAAGCTCCACCTAGTACGCTCCTTACATACTTCTTTAGCTTCCAGCACATTGTTACAAACACATTATATTCCGTAGTTCTCAATACACTCTTAGGAGCACAAAATGTGCAATAAACAGAAAAATTCAATGAACTTCTAGCGCTCTCAGTGTAACTGCAACTAACATGTTACGTTTGTCTTGAACACCTCGCTTCAAAGCGTTTTGTTCCAAACAAAGTACTATCCAACACAAAAGTGCTAGAAAGATGAAAATAGGGAACAAAACGCATCATCATCAATAGCGGGGGACAGTTCAATGCAGGGTTATGACTATGAGCCTCCTTCACAAAAGAGGGGTTTTCCATAATCTCCACGCTTGACTAGCAGCTTGGACATTACAATTTAAATGGATTAGGTTTATCAGAGAACGCTACTGTCCAGTCTCTCAAATTCAAAGTCAAAGTCAAAGTCATTTATTTCAATTAGACCAGAAAGGCACTTTTGAATGTCAACAAAAAATAAAAGTGAAGCTATTATTGTTACATGTATGAACATCACTAATTAGTAAGTAGTCGCCCCCTCACTATAATGTGTTACGAGTATATAAGGTAGGTAGAACACTATTCATTAACGCCGCTGTCTACCTGTCATAGTCTAAGTGTGTGTACACGTCGTGCGCCCTGCACATATAAAGAATCCAAGTCATAGATCAAATCCGTCTACAATTACATTAATGCCTCCAAATCAGTAACAACTCCTTTAGCGTCATGGGTCGCCATAGGTGTACATCGATTCCTATCGAGAAGAACGAGCAAAAAATTTGCCGGCTTAAAATATCTAGACCGTTCACGACAGCCGCGGGAAGAGTATTGATACAAAAACTATGTCCATATTTCCAATATTTTGTTCCTTACACTACTACACTCGATTCGTCGCCATTTTATTCCACCGTACAGTTGCTTACAAAAGTGCTAGAAAGTTGCGAATACAGAAACAAAACGCACTCGTTAAATTTTATAACAAGTTCGCTGCTACTGTGAGACATGACAATGCTTTTATATGCGACTGTACTCGTGTGGGTGTCGTGAACTTTTCGTACTTTGTATTGTGATACAGTGATCTGCGCTTTTTGCTTTGTCTTTTTATATATGGAAATGTTTTTTTTATGGCATAAGCCGGTAAACGAACAGACGGATCACCTGATGGTAAGCAATCGGCGTCGCCCGTGGACACCTGGAACACCAGAGGCGTTACAAGTGCGTTACCGGCTGTTTGGGGATTAGGAGTTTGAGGATCGTTGGGGATTCAGGAATTGGGAAGATTGGGGAAGGGGAGGGTAATTGGGCCTTTTTTTTATGGGGGGAAATCCTCATGGACTGCCTCCGCCTGGGGAAAGGCGGAGGGGTGTGCCGGACTCTTACCGGCTAAAACCACCCCAATGTCTCGTCGCACGTGCGTGCGGGGCCACGGGAGTCCAGATTCATCCGCAGCCCCGCATTACAGTGCCGGCCCGTAAATCGGGGCCCCGTCACCTGCACGGAGCAGTGCACCACGTGCATCGCCTCAAAGGCGGACGCCGACACCAGCGCGCGGCTTTGACTCGGGTCTTTGAAATCGGGGGCGAGGACTTCCCCAAGTCCTTCGCCCCTGGACCCATTCATGGGGGCCAGAAGAGGGCGTTGTCGGCCCTTCTCCTACGCCCGGTGCGCCTTCTGATGTTGGGAAAGGAAGTCAGTAAGATCTCCCTCTCCTGTTCCGCAGTTTCCTTCTGCGACATCACATCCTCGCAGAAAGACACCACCGCGTCCCACGACTCTGCGCTGTCCACCATCTTCCGCACTACGGCCGGCAGCGACAGATCGCTTCCTACTTCATTTCTGAGGACACGGCGCTGCTCCTCCCAAGCTACACACTCGGCGAGCGTGTGTTGCGCCGTGTCCTCCCCGCAATGGACGCAGTGGTGGCACCGGGCGTCCGGCTCCCTCTCTATGCGGCACAGGTACTTGCCGAAGCAGCCGTGCCCCGACAGCACCTGCGTCACCCTAAACGACAGGGAGCCGTGCTTCCTCCCGAGCCAGTCGTCGAGTACTGGCCGGATCGCCTTGACGGTAGTAAAGCCGGCGGTGGGGCGCAGCAGGCTTTGCGGCCATTCCGCCACAAAGACCTGACGGAGCTCCTCTCGGCGCCGCTCGATTTGGCGCTGCACCGGCCTCGAGCTCCGTGTCCGCTCTTCCTCGCGCCATCGGTATAGTGACGCGAGTACTTTCGCCTCTAGGTCCCAGGGCGGGGATCCGGCCAGGACGCAAGCCGCCTCGTAGGAAATCGTGCGATACCCGCGGACGACTCTGACAGCCATCGCCCTCTGCTGTTTTTTTAGGATGGCGAGAGTGTTGGCCTTCAAGTCTAATGCCCACACAGGGGCCCCGTACAAGGCCATGGATCGCACGATTCCCACATAGAGCCGCCTACAGGCGGCGCTCGGGCCCCCCACGTTGGGAAGCAACGTTGAAAGCGCGCCCGTCGCACCCATCAGTTTGGGCGCCAGCCGCCGGAAATGGGGTCCGAATTCCCATCGACTGTCGAGCACCAATCCCAGATATTTCATGGTGGACTCGATAGCTATGCGAGCCCCGCGGACCACGATATGCGATCCCGGCGCCGGCGCACGTCGGGGGCCGTGGAACACCATGGCCTCCGATTTGTTCAGGGCCACCTCCAGGCCCAGGCGCCGGATGCGGTTCACAACCTGTGACACCGCAGCCGTGGCTATCAACGTCGCCTCCCTGTGCGAGCTCCCCCGGGCGGTTACGAGCGTGTCGTCCGCATAACACGTCAAGTCAGCGCCCAAAGGGAGCTCACCTCTCAGCACCCAGTTGTTCCCAATGTTCCACAGGAGCGGCCCTAAGACCGATCCCTGTGGAACACCGCAAGATATGAGGTGCCGACCGGCACCGTCACGTCCCCGATAGGTGACACACCTGCCCTCCAAAAAGCCCCTACTGTACGGCGGAGGTAGAGAGGCACGCGATGGTATTTTAGTGCGTTGAATGCATTGGAGATATCCAAAGACACCGCCAGCACTACTCCACCCTGGGACACCGTCTCTTCCACCAGGGTCCTCACGCGCATGATGGCGTCTATGGTGGAGCGCCCCTCACGGAAGCCAAATTGATGGTCGTCCAGGTTCGGTCCTTCTCTGCACAAGTGGCTGACGAGGCGATTTGCGATAATACGCTCGAAAAGTTTGCCCGCCTCGTCGAGCAGCACTATGGGCCGATACGCGGATGGCGAGTCCGCAGGGCGCCCCTCCTTCCTGAGCAGGACCAGTTTTCCCTCCTTCCACACACTGGGAAACTGACCTCGCTCGAGACATGTCGTGAGAAGCCCTCTCAGCTGGGGCTCTAGCACCTTCAGAGCCAGGACGAGAGCTCGGCCAGGGACGCCGTCGGGTCCGGGCGCTGTGTTCTTAGCCCGGAGTCGCAACACGGCTGCTCTCATCTCTGCTTCTGTCACCTCGGCGTCGGTGCTCTCTTCTCCTGGAGAGTCTGTGGCTGACGGCGAACCCATCGCCGGTGGAGCGTGCTCTCCTCGCTCTGGGAAGAGAGCCGATACAACCGCCTCTAGCAACTGGGGTTGCATGCGCTGGGCTAGTGGAGGCGCCCAGGGACGCAACTTGCCCCGTACCCAACGGTAGGGCCGCCCCCACGGAAGGGTAATTGGGCCTCCGGTAATCTCACTCACACGACGGAACACAACGCAAGCGTTGCTTCACGTCGGTTTTCTGCTCGGCCGTGGTATCACTCCGGTCGAGCCGGCCCATTCGTGCCGAAGCATGGCTCTCCCACACTTAATATTTCTAATGTCTCAAATAATTCTAATTTTATAATATTTTTATATTCAGTAGTTATATTAAAATATTTGGAGGTCAATGTTTCAGTTATATGTGGCAGTTCAGAAATAGAATGTAGTTTGTATGTTAATAGTTGATTTGATTTTTTTATGAAATATAATGTGAATAGGGACGATGACGGGGTATAAGAATTAAAATAGTCCGTCAGTTAGGCAATGCAAAGCATAAATTATGTTGTAAAAGGGGTAGGCAGAGCCGCAGAGGTGCACATTACGGCACTTAATGCCACTGTACCTCTACAATGTAACACCCACTTTTCACTATTTATGTTATGAGTCCCATGTTATAGGGGGTGAGCCTATTGCCATATACCGGGCACAATTTCAGGCTCCGTGCTACTACTGAGATTTTGTTTTAAAAACCCAGTAATACGTTGCTCGACCCGGGAATCCAACTCGAGATCAATTGCCCCGTAGCACTTGCAACCACTCGGCCAACGAGGGAGAATATTAGACACGAATATATATTTTTTAAAGATACACAGTTTGAAGCATTATTCTGTCAGCATTGCATTTATGATGTATTAATAAATTATCGAAGTACATTGGCTATCAATAAAAACATATTTTATTCCTCGAAAATTAATAATTTGTAGCTACAAAGTAGGAAAACCCACTCGTATTTCATAAAAAATAAAATACAGTTTGCACTGAAACTTTCAACTGAATAATTTATTTTTATTAAAATCTGCAATTTGAAATGAGAATAATATTAAATGTGTACCTATGTTTTAATTTCTATTGTATTCCGTGAAACACGGTCGTACACAGAACTGGGTATTATTATGTACTGAATGTATTTTGTTTTTGTGACTAATGAGTCAGAAATACAATGATGATTTTGTATTTATTTGTGTTGTATTTATTGAAATATTTTTATAAACGTGCAAATATTATGTTGCTACAGTATTCGAACTGTAACTTAAACCGCTGTACAAAGAGTTTCAGATTCGATTCTTAGGTTATTTTACAATATTTCATGTTGAACTTCGAACTGTAAATGCGATTTCAAAGGGTTGATTGATAGGTTAGCCAAAATATTATTGGCTTTGAATTACATAATAATTAGTAAATAATTAATATGTTTTGGTATTTATTTGACACAACAATCTAATGATTTATTCTATTTTTGTTACAGGTAATACATAAACGTCGACTTTTCTCCAAGGGGTAAGCAGAGGAGCTTGAAGCTTAACCAAAAAACATCATCGTCTTTTTTTTTATTGACGGGCCGACGTTTGTCCACTATCTCGCCTGGTGGTGCACGATGATGTCTACGATGGAGCACGTCGTCACATAAGCAACCTATTCACTCGGGCCTTAAAGACACCCAGGTTATACCCTTCAGGAAATACAGACTCTGGCAAAGAATTCCACTCCTTAGCAGTAAGCACAAGGAAGTTTAATGCGAAGCGCTTCGTGCGTGTGGGTGGGAAATCTACCATGAATCGGTGACACCTCGCCGATTGTCTTGTGGTACGATGATGGAAAGGACTAGGGGGAATCAAGTTGTGCAATTCCCCTGAACGTCTGAACTAAGACAATCGTTTTATTAACGTTTGAAAACTCTTCTGAACCGAAACACATACAATATATCATTACCCTGCCTATACCTTCTATGTAAAAGTCTTGAAGATACATGTACCATAAATACCGACATTATGGCTGCCGGATGTGACTCAGAAACAAGTAGAGCGCAACCATAGACAATGAGTGGACGATAAACAAACCCGTTTGTAGTTGACATGGATTGGTGAAGCTATAGTTTATGGTTAATTTTATCAATTTCGGTTTATTCGTTTTGTAGGGTATTTATTTTATTGTTGACTAGCGACCCGCCCTGGCTTCGCACGGGTGCAATATGCATGTATTATACATATAAACCTTCCTTAAGAATCACTCTGTCTAAAAAAACCGCATCAAAATCCGTTGCGTAGTTTTAGAGATCTAAGCATACATAGGGACAGACAGATGGCGGATAGCGACTTTGTTTTATACTATGTAGTGATTAGTTTATTGGGTTATTTTGGAGAATTAATTGCTTTTCATTTAAAATTGTAGATCGTCGTTGTTACGCATTTGAATTTGTTTTTTTTATTAGTATCTACCTAGTAATTTACCTATTTTTATTTATTCTGAAAACAGTAAAATGTCCATACTGTGTATATTTAATTGGATTTATTTTTTTGGATTCTCATAACATTATAACATCACGCCTTTTAGCCCCGAAGGGGTAAGTACAGGTGCATATTACGGCACTTAATGCCACTGTACAATGTAACACCTACTTTTCACTATTTATGTTGTGAGTCCCATGTAATAGGGGGTGAGCCTATTGCCATATACCGGACACAATTCCAAACTCCGTGCTACTACTGAGATCTTTTTACAAACCCAGTAATACTTTACCCGACCCGGGAATCGAACCCGAGACCCCTTGCCCAGCAATCACATTGCCGGCCGCCGTGGCAGTCTCTCTTTTGGATTCTCAGTTTTCGGAATTCTACTTTGATAAACTTATTTTTGGTTTTTATGAAAATTAATATTGTAACTTAAACTGTCAAACACCACGAGTACACCGGTGACGTCCTATAATTGTGTCTATAATGACGGTACTCTACGAGTTAATTTTTACTTTTTAATCTTTCTTTTTCGATACGTTAAGTGCATAGGCACGCAAACGAACAAATACACAGACAACAATTCTAATTAAACTAATTAAAACATCCAAAAAAACGTCAGTCATCTAACAAAATAATCCAAGAGTCTGATCACATGACGCTCTCATCATCTCTAACGCCAATTGATGACTTATGTTAAAAAAAACTCGTGTGAATTAGTCTAGGACAGGGCTGGTCAATTGTTGTCACATAACTCAATTTTTTGGCACTGATGAAAGAAAATTGTAGGTAGTACCTGGTAAAGCACTCCTGCTACCTCTGTGGCAGGTGTACTTAGAATGAGCCGCGGAAGACTTATCGGGTTGCCGGGGCTCCGGCTCGAAGTGCAGGAGTAAAAACGGGGTGGTTTTTAGTCAGTACTAGCGACCCGCCCCGGCTTCGCACGGGTGCAATTAGAAACCTCTGAATTCATCAGTGTTTCTGTTATGCATGTATTATACATAATAATATAACCCTTCCTTAAGAATCACTCTATCTATTAAAACAAACCGCATCAAAATCCGTTGCGTAGTTTTAAAGATCTAAGCATACAATAGGGACAGACAGACGGCGGACAGCAATTTTGTTTTATACTATATAGTGAAGAGTCTGACACTCCTTCCCGCCTCAACCGGGCGGGAGAAGTCATGGGATGATTTTCCTCCCTCAAAAAAAAAATAAAATTGTACTTAGACTGCGGGGTCCGGTCACCATCAAAACTGCCCGTGATAGTCTACTTCTGGACAATGATCCTCCTCCTTTAAGTCTATTTCTAGATCTTCCATAAGAGATTTACCAGTAATCTCTCCCCGTCTTGGCAAGCGCGTTGTAGATCGCAATTTAATCTGCTTCTCTGTCGTTTCGCTCTTGGCAGAGAGGTCGTGATCACGTTGAGACGGTACAGCTCACGATCTCCCGCCATCTCTCTCTGTTTGTGGATTGTCTGGCGCAGTCTGACACTGGGTTCCCCGTTGCCGATTTGGCTTGATCAGTTCAGCGCATAGGTGATCTGCCTCGTGATCTGGTTCTCTCTACCTTCCCCTGAACTTTAATAGGTTCGTATTTATCAGAGGGCGCTGCTGCCTGGTCTCTATCAAGTGTAGTTTCATAGTCGGTTCTTACAACATTTGCGGAGAGAATTAAGGCGGCGAAAGATATATTCTGCTACTGTCGTCACCATGTCGCTAGTTCCTCAATGTAATTTGTAAATTTCCAATTGTAATGAAAACATAAGTGCGGGAAAGCCATGCTTCGGCACGAATGGGCCGGCTCGACCGGAGTGATACCACGGCATCACAGAAAACCGACGTGAAACAACGCTTGCGTTGTGTTTCGTCGTGTGAGTGAGGTTACCGGAGGCCCAATTACACCCCTCCCTAGTCTCCCGAATCCTCCACAATCCTCAAATTCCCAATTCCCAAAAAGCCGGTAACGCACTTGTAACGCCTTGGTGTTGGTTTCCATGGGCGGCACCGATTGCTTACCATCAGGTGATCCGTCAGCATGTTTACCGGCTTATGCTATAAAATATATATGTATTAATTTTGGTGGCATGGCTTGTCTATGATGGTACATGTACTGTGACTTCAAAAAATAATGTCTCAAGAGAAATACCAAATTGACATGGAGTTGACCATCCCTGGTGTCCAGCCAATTGGGGCCAATCTCATGTTAGTATCAATTCCAAACGACACAAGTTTAATGGCTTTAATTATAAGACGTCTTAAATTAAGTGGCGGGCTCCTGGTCTAGTTCTAGTAGTTGTAACGCCTACATACGATGTTAGTTCACACGCGATTTTGGACATTTGAAACTGGGACGTTTTTTTTTAAGGGGGAAAATCATCGAATGACTGCTCCCGCCTGGGTGAGGTGGGGGGAGTGTCAGTCTCTTGACTGACTGACTAAAAACCACCCCGTTCTTTCTTCTGCACGTCGAGCCGGAGCCCCGGTAACCCTTTAGGTTCTCCGCGACAAACTGGGACGTTTGGGGTCGATTCTTGGGTTGGGTAAGATTATTGTTCATAATTTTAGACATTTTTGGGAGTGTCTTTGAAACTCTGAGGATCAAGGTTCGTTGCTTGAGTAGAGCCAAAAGATTGTTGTTCGTAATTTTAAGGATTTTTGTAGTGTCTGTCAAACTAGATTGAGGTTCGAGTCTTGAGTTGGTAAAATATAAATTGTTAGTTTTCGAAATTTTCAACAATCAGAGTTGAGATTATGCATTAATTAGTTATATTAACTTTTATCCCCGAAGTAGTAAGCAGAGGTGCACATCACGGCACTTAATGCCACTGTATGTAACACACACTTTTCACTATTTATGTTACGAGTCCCATGTAATACGGGTGAGCGTATTGCCATATACCGGGCAGGATTCCAGACTGCATGCTACTACGAACGATTTTCCAAAAAACCCAGTAATACTTTGCCGGTCATCGACCCTGAGACCCTTGCCCGGCAGTCGGACTTGCGATCTCTCGGCCAACGAGGCAGTCTTAATACATGTAATACGCGAAATGACTAATGCCCTAAGCATTCGCTATTACAGTTCTGTGGAAACATACAGACATAAGATACGCGCGGAACTGTGTGGATTTATAACTCCGAAGGTGGAATTGGAATGATGACAGGGTATGAAAATTAAAAATATAATTAGTTCGTAAATATAATTAGGTAATTAAAAAATATTAGACGCCCATGGACACCTGGAACACCAGAGGCGTTACAAGTGCGTTACCAATCTTTTAGGGATTAGGAATTTGGGAGATTCGATTAAGAAGATCGGCATTTAGCCGAGAAAGAGCCAAAACATTTTTTTAATAATTCTTAATTGTACGATGGAATTGTATTTTGGGAATAGATTTGCTTCGCTTTTATATATATACCGAAACACTAAATGTTTTATAGTGTATTACAACATTATACATCGCACACATGCCACTGCAGACCAAAGGCCTCTTCTGAGAAGGTTTGAGCATTGCAACCCGCATCAATCGCCACGCTTGCTCAATAAGGGTTGGCAATTGCAAACTTATAATTAGAAATTATAAGCCCAGGTTTCCTCACGATGTTTTCCTTCACCGTTTGTCAGTGGTGTGTAGATAATCTTAGAAAGTACATATAACTCGGAAAAAGTCACATTGGTACTTGCCGTTGGTAGGTTTCGGTCCCGCACCCTCATGTATGAGAAGCGGGTGTCTTAAACCTCCGGGCCGAGCTGACGATAATTGGCCTACATAATACCATTTATTTACACCATCAATGATTACATTTCTGCTTAACCCTTCCTTATATTACAACAGTGTAATAAAAAGTTCGCAAAATCAATTACCCAACAACATATACCCCCTCTGTATATCAAACCAACCAAACAGGAAATCGAACTGTAATACAAACGTCTCCATTAACATACCCGTATCTGCACTATAAGAAAATCCCCCTATACATATTCAGGGGGGTGACTGTATTACTAAAGAGGAGGAGTGAAATATTGCAGTATGCATTAATGGGGGAAGTAGGGGCGCATTGTGCATTTTTAATACTTGCTTATATGCAAACAAACGGACACGGACACACTATCGTGTTGTGTGATTTAACTAGAAGTCGCGGGTTACTCACATGAGTGTAGTGAAAAAATGCTATACTAGTTTCGAACCATAGAGGAGTTCTTTTTTATGAGCAGCGTGCGCGGTCGCGGCGATGTCGCGCAGTCTACTGTGGTTCGACACTAGTAGAGCTTTTCTCAGTATATTCACGTGAGTAACCCGCGATTTTTAGTTAATTTCGTATGTCTCACGATAGTTACTATAACAATTTACTGTATTATTTCAAAACTTGATTACCTTGGCTCCGGCTTTATGCAGGAGTAGGAACGGGTTGGTGTCAGTAAGAGCCTGACACTCCCTCCCGCCTCACCCAGGTTGAAACTAACAGAAGTCATTAGATGATTTATCCTCTCAAAAAAAAAACGAAGTGTAAGGAGAACAAAAAAATCCATAAAGGCCGGCAACGCACTAGTAACGCCTGTGGTGTTCCAGGTGTCCATAGGCGACGTCGATTGCTTACCATCAGGTGATCCATGTGCTCGATTGTTGCCCTAACCATAATGAAAACAGGCCGTGAAAGACAGCCGGCCACAATCGTCCAATTCCCAATTCCCAAAAGACCGGTAACGCCTTGGTGTTTCGGGTGTCCATGAGCGGCGCTGATTGCTTACCATCAGGGGGCTTACTCTTGAATCCAATTCCGATCGAACGAGATTGACATTGTGAAATTTCCTACTCTTGAGTTGTAACACTAGCGCCTTTTGCATCCGTATTGCGTGGATATTTCAAGAACTAAATGGTATTGAGTTTGGTTTTATATTCCGTACTCTAAATGCTACTTTAGCAGCTACGATAGGGGTTGTATAGTTTTGACATTGGATAATTATTGAGATTTTATTGGATTGAAATTGCATTGACATTGAGATTGGTTTCAAGAGTAAGCACCCTGGTGATCCGTCTGCTCGTTTACCGGCTTATGCTATAAAAAAAGACCAATACCTTTATACGAGTTCAACTCACTTGTGATTTTTAAATTTTGAAGAACAGTTCAACAGGAACCCTTTACCAGAGATTCGAATTCAAAACAATGTGTTACAAACAACCCAATATAACGATTGACCCCACTTAACTACCTAACTAGAGGTATTTATAGAACAATAAAAATCAATAACTATGCCAGTTAAAGCTTAGTTTAAGTAACTTAAACCCAATCGAGACGGTTTTAATTAACCGAAATACCATCGGTTTAAACCAGTGGTTCTCAACCGGATGATTCAACAAAAATAGGGTCCGCGAAACAAGTAATACATTTTAAAAAATCTATATTACACAGTTTTAAATGAGCTCTATTCTACCAATGAAGCCCTTTCGTTCGATATCCACAATGGTGGTAGTTGTGGAAACATTTAGATTATCTGTATTAATCATTTCGTCAAGGGGTACGGTAGACTCGATCGAAACATTACTTGAATAATCGATTTCGAGTCGACAACATATATCCACAAAATTCGTATCACGGAGTATTTCGTTTAATTAATTTTTTTTAAAAGAAAAAGAAAAAACAAATTCATTTTAATGATAAACGAACCGCAGTTGCCATCTTGAGTAGGCAATAAACCTTCCGTTTCATATTAGATCTCAAATACGCCTCGCCAATCAACACGTTGTCGCGTCAAAAAAGTATAAATTAACAAGAAATATGAATAATTTCACACGAACGAAGTCGTGGGTAACAGCTAGTTAGATTATATTGTATGGTCATCAAGATTAAGAGTGTGTATTTTTGTGGGGACGAACCCCATGAAATTTTATGGTGACGGCATGAGGAAAGTAATACATAGTAATAGAAGTCCCTAGCTTAAATAGAATGATATAGATAAAAAAAATCTTTTTCAAATTACTGAGCATTTGTGGTCAGTAATTTGAAAAAGATGTGTATGCAAAATGTCAGCTCAATCTGTTGAAGATATCTGCTTCAAAATTAAGTTGTAAGATTCCACTTGACATACTACAAGTTACGCGAGCTTGTATATTCTTGTCTAAACTACGATTAAAAAAAACCGACTTCACCACCCACTTTATATGAAGTCGATTCATTATCATCGTCATCAACAGCCGAAAGACGTCCACTGCTGGACAAACGCCTCCGCCTTAGTCCTCCACGTTGATCGATAACTCGCCACCTGCATCCACGGGTCGGAAGTTGAATTCAATCATCTTCATCATTCATCCACATTTCTGAAGTTTGTTAATATACAAAAACCATCTACAGAGTATGTTATGGAGTTTCTTGCTCGTTCTTCTCCATAGGAATCTAAACTTTTTAGTTATGATTATAGCTGTGGTTAATTGTAGTGTGTAACTAGGTACCTTCTTTACTTTATAAAAAATGACTGACAGATGCATTGTAATAAAAAAATTGTATGACTAGGGCACGGACCAAGAGTTCTTGGAGAATTAATAGTGAAACAAGTGAATTTATTTCTGCAAATAGGCTACAAGGCAGCACTTTTACACGTCAATTATATCAAGCGAACGACGAGGCCGACATTTCTTAACTGACTACTCTGAGAAGAAATTCCGGAACAAACTCAGAGGTCTGTCTCTTATCTCTCTTTTAATCTGTAACAACATAAGAATAAGCAACTAGCTTCACTTCTAGATTTTTGTTGTTGACGTTCAAAAGTGCCTTCCTGGTCTAATTGAAATAAATGATTTTGATTTGACTTTGACTTTAACAAACCCTTTTCTGAAAACGGTTCGGTTCAACCAATCGCGAGATAACACACAAACATAAATACAGGTCGAAATAAGAACTTCTTATTTTTTTGAAGTCGTGCAAAAATCATGCTTGATCAAGGAAAGATTGAGAACCACTGGTTCAAACCCTCATCATTTAGTTATTAGAACAGATTAACTAGGCCAATTAATCCGGATAGGATTAAGTTGACTAAACCTTGTTATACTGTTTAAATAGACCAAAACATTTGGCATGTTACATACGCTCACGCACGTACCTAAACTAAACATAATGTAGTGACAAGGATTGCAACGAGAATGTTACGCTGGTTTGAACATGTAGAAAGGATGGATGAAAGTAGAGTAATGAAAGAAGAATACAGAGCGGATATGAATGGGGCCGTCCGGTAGAGGCCGCTTTAGACAGACATATACAGACCAGGGTGCTTACTCTTTACGGAGCCGCGGAAGACTTAACGGGTTACCGGGGCTCCGGCTCGACGTGCAGGAGTAGGAACGGGGTGGTTTTTAGTCAGTAAGAGTCTGACACTCCCTCCCGCCTCACCCAGGCGGGAGAAGTCATTGGATGATTTTCACCTCTCAAAAAAAATATCTCAATGTCATTGCAATTTCAATCCACACGCTACGCACATTTTGGGGCCCCCGTATCTTATATCTTATACTTTGTTATACTTACATATGTATTATACCTCTAAAGCTGAAGAATTCGTTTGATTGTTTGTTTGAACGGGCTTATCTATGGAACTACTGGTCCGATTTGAATAATTCTTTTTGTGTTGGATATCCCAATTATCGTGGAAGGTTATAGGCTATAAACCATCACGCTACGACAAATAGGAGCCGAGCAGGGCGTGTTAAATCGCGCGGAAGTAGCTAGTAATTGATACGGCGCTAGCTACGCCCCAGGCAGCGCAGCGGCTGACATTAAGATACTTTTCATGCAAAATTCGACTGCTCCCTATCCAAATAGCAGTCTTGAATATATTCATTCATACATACATACATTAGCAGCTCATAAATTCACTCTAGAAGCATAACATTGAACGTAACACAGTTACTCATCAAGCTATGCGAACCAGTATAAACTGAACTTTGAATGTACGAAACATTCATTCAAAATGAGACCAGGATATATTGGTCTTGTATAGCTCTTTATGAACCAGTATAAATTGACTCTTGGATGTGTGGAATGGTCATATAAAGGGAGATCATGATATGCTGGTTTTTATAACTCGATGTGTCGACTGTACATTGCACCGAAGTTTGTTGAATACTTGAATATTACTTAAGGAACTTAGTATGCATATGTTATTTGTGTCTGAACTGAAACTTAGTGTTTAGTACATACTTAAATATTACATGTTGACGGTAGAATACCTTAAACAAATTTCCACCACATCTCTTCATGTGGGTGTCGTATACCCGACCGGGACAGACGAGGTCGGACAGCACTCTCTGGTAAACCTGAACCTTTTAAACTGCGGTCACACCTTACTCGAATTTCCACCACATCTCTTCACGTGGGTGTCGTATACCCGACCGGGACAGACGAGGTCAATCAGCACTCCCTGGTAAACCTGAACTTTTTAAACTGCGGTCGCACCTAACACTAATTTCCACCACATCTCTTCACGTGGGTGTCGTATACCCGACCCGGACAGAAATCTTGCGTTCATATCTCATCACACCAGCTTCTTGCGCGTATTAAAATACGCAGTGAGCTATGGACCTTATAATCAAGCCCAAACACAAGGTAGTTAATATAAACCGTTGAAGAGTTCCCTCGACTGTCTGTCGGCTCCATCATCAGGTCGACTCCAGACCCTTATCAAATTGTAGTGTTTAAAAATCCTAATTGAAAAACATAACAGACGCATTGCTCCCCTCTACTATTTTCGAAAGTTCCCCTCGGTTTCCCTATGATCCCATCATCAGATTCTGACCTCATGGAAATGGGACCATCTCGGGAGTATACCCTTTCAAACAAAACAAGAATTTTGGAAATCGGTTCACATAATGGCGGAGTAATCGGCGAACAAACAAAAAAAAACTATCAGCCGAACATAGTACCTCCTCCTTTTTTTTATATAGAGGTATATAACATACCATAACATCAGGCCTTTTTACCCCCGAAGGGGTAGGCAGAGGTGCACATCGGCATTTAATGCCACTGTACAATGTAACACCCACTTTTACTATGTTATGAGTCCCATGTAATAGGGGGTGAGCCTATTGCCATATACCGGGCACGTTTCCAGACTCAGCTACTACTGAGATTTTTAAAACCCCAGTAATACTTTGCCCGACCCGGGAATCGAACCCGAGACCCCTTGGCAGTCGCACTTGCGTCCACTCGGCCAACGAGGCAGTTTTTAAGGCTATAAAAGAGGTATACCTAATGATGTTTTCTTGCACCGTACGTCACTGATATCTGACAGTCACATTGGTTTCGACCTGGCCCTCATGCACAAAACGCTGATGCCTTCCTCCGTGCCACGACATTTCATTATTTCACTTACACAAACATGTCAGACAAGTACTGCTCTCTACAGGAAATTAACTGCGTCTGTACAGTTACTGTTGAAGTTTAACTTGCTAGTTTAGCTCGGTTGACTAAGAATATTAGATCTGTAGTTCTGTGTGAACTGTGAACGTATTGTTGTAGTATAACAATGTTATAGTATTAAAATAATAACGAATGGTTTGTAGATTGATTCTTAGGTTGGCGAAGTGTTCTATTAAAATAAATGTTATCTTAAGATCGATTCTTGTCGCGGAGTACCTAACGGGTTACCGGGGCTCCGGCTCGACGTGCAGGAGAAGGAACGGGGTGGTTTTTAGTCAGTCAGAGTCTGACACTAACTCCCGCCTCACCCAGGCGGGAGCAGTCATTCGATGATTTTCCCCCCTTAAAAAAAAGGTCGATTCTTGGGTCAGGCATGGGTTTTTCAAAAGTGCGACTTCAATATCATGCCAATATTTAACCGACTTCAAAAAAGTAGGAGGTTCTCAATTCGACCGTATATATATACTTTTTCTATATTCGAAATGTGTATGTTTGGTACATAACACGTTAAACGCCATGGCAGTCACCGGTGACCGACATTAGCGGACGATTCGCCTTCAACAGTTTTTTATTAGCAGTCTGTCAGTAATCAGTAAAGCCTTAATCACGTCAAAACGGCTGAAGGGATCGGGATGAAATTTGTAACAGGGGTAGATTAAGGTCTGGAATATCACATAGGCTACTTTTCATTGCATTGGAACACGGGCGAAGCGACGTCCAAAAGCTAGTATTAAACATGAGGCTCATATTTATAGCTTTTTGCATGGTATCGGTAGGCCAACGAGCAGACGGATCACCTGATAGTAAGCAATAGGCGCCGCCCATGGGCACTCGCAACACTAGAGGAGTTACTAGCGTGTTTTTCCCCTTTTGGGGGATTTACGTGCTATTGGAGCGCAATCTAAGCTTACTACCGCTTAGCGCGCGATGAAGAGAATGCTCAGGGTTTCTTTGAGCGACAAAATTCGAAATATGAATATTCCCCAAACAACTAGAGTTCCCGATATAGCTCACAAAATCTGTAGACGGAAGTGGCAATAGGCAGGCAACGTCGCTCGACGTACTGACGGCAGATGGGCCAGGAATGTCCTTGAGTGGAGACCACGGACCGGAAGACGAAGCGTGGGCAGGCCTCCCGCTAGGTGGACCGACGACATCGCGAGAGTTGCGGGGAGCCAGTGGATGCGGGTGGCGAGTTGTCTTTCGACGTGGAGGACTAAGGGAGAGGTCTTTGTCCAGCAGTGGACGTCTTTCGGCTGTTGATGATGATGATGAGATTCTACCTACACCATAAAGGTACATAAGTCGTAATATTACATACATTACTTCATTATCAACTAAACAATTGTAACAAAATACAATAACAAACAACGATGTGAATTCAACAACAAAGAAAACTACATGCATTGAAAATTGACCTCTAATACTATCAGTAACAAAGTCGTTAAGGTCGAATTTCGCTAAGCAACAGGAGACAATAACAAAATATGCTCAAAAGCAATTTTGTCACGTTCTGACAGTTGCAACACACAACCTCTCCGTCTGTAAAGTAGGTTAAATATCAATATCATTTAGTTTTTCGTGAGAAAGTTGCTAGTGTATTGAAAAAGGCTTACCGATTCATGGTAGATGTCCCACACACACCCACGAAGTTTGAGAGCCATGCTTCGGCACGAATGGGCCGGCTCGACCGGAGTGATACCACGGCCGAGCAGAAAACCATAGTGAAGCAACGCTTGCGTTGTGTTTGTGAGGTTACCGGAGGCCCAATTACCTTCCCCTTCCCCAATCTCCCCAATCCCTGAATCCCCAACGATCCTCAAACTCCTAATCCCCAAAAAGCCGGTGACGCACTTGTAACGCCTCTGGTGTTCCAGGTGTCCATGGGCGAAGCCGATTGCTTACCATCAGGTGATCCGTCTGCTCGGTTACCGGCTTATGCCATAAAAAAATATAATAAAATAAAATAGGAGTGTCTGTTTGTAATATTAAAATAACCTTTTGACTACATTCATAATACATTCATAATTATGAATATATACATACGATACATATACCAAAATAACTTTTATACAATTTTTGTCTGTCTGTCTATCTGTTTGTATTGGCTAATCTCTGGAATGGCTGGACCGATTTTGACAGAACTTTTATTGACAATTAGCTGATTTACTAAGGAGTAACATAGGCTTTCATTTTTACTGACTGACAGACTATTATTTATTTTGTATTTGTTGACGTTTCAAAAGTAGCAAATTATGGTTTAATTGAAATAAATGCTTTGACTTTGACTTTGGAAAATTGAAACAAGAATAAAGTCATGTCCTTACATTCATATTCTACGCGGTCGAAGTCGCGGGTAAAATAATAAACTGGTATAAAGTGGGACATATAAAGCCTAAAATATTTCAATTACAAAAAGTGTATCACTAAAATTACTATAAACGTTCTATTATGCACCTTATTTGTCACCTAATAAAGTCGTTTATTAAATAAAGTATTAGTTATGAAGTATGTTACCTCTCTGCCTATCCTCCATCACGTACGGGGCGTGCAGTTACTCGTGACACATAGTGGCGTGCGGCGGGCATTCCGTTATAGTGTGTGTGTACATTGTTTCACGACACGACATGGTAAAGCTGGATGACGGAACGACAATTATAATATAACTAGTTAGACGCGCGGTTTCTCCCGCTTTGCTCGTCTCCTAGTGGTCGTAGTGTGATGTTTCATAGCCTACAGCCTTCTTCGCGGTGCGGGCCCAACGCGCCCCTTTACCGTGATTCTAGCATGGCTTGAAACTAGTCAAGTTCCTCGTCAAACAGTTACGTGAATAAGCTGAAAATGTAATAATTAACACATAACATTATGTCACTGTACAATGTAACACCCACTTTTCACTATTTATGTTATGAGTCCCATGTAATAGGGAGTGAGCCTATAGCCATATACCGGACACAATTCTAAACTCCGTGCTAGTACTGATTTTTTTGAAAAACCCAGTAATACTTTGCCTAATCCGGGAATCGAACTCGAGACCTCTTGCCCGGCAGTCGCACTTGCGACCACTCGGTCAATGGGACAGGTAGGCATATAATAATTAATCTTATACTCTTATACTATTATATAAAGCGGAAGAGTTTGTTTTTTTGTTTGTTTGTTTGAACGCTCTAATCTCCGTAACTACAAGTCTGATTTGAATAATTCTTTTTGTGTTGTATAGCGCATTTATCGAGGATGGCTATAGGCTATAAAACATCACGCTATGACCAATAGGAGCTGAGCAGAGCGTGTGAATCCGCGCGGAAGTAGATAGTTCAGCAAATAAAATGTCACTATCAAATCCGTCATCGTGCAATGGACACATGCAATCAATATTTATGCACAACGCTGCGACCGTGTTGCGGTTCTCAGAAAAATGTATCAAAACATACATATATACATACATACACACACAATTTTCATACTATATGTACGTGCAATATGAAATGTGAAGGAGGCTCTCAATTTGACCTGTGTATTGTATGTTAGTCGTGATTACCTCGCGATTGGCTGAACTGAGTTTGATACGGTTTTCAAATTTTTTTATGGTATAAGTCGGTAAACGAGCTAAGCAATCGGCGCCGCCCATGGACACCTGGAACACCAGAGGCGTTACAAGTGCTTTATTATTCCTTGTGGCATCGAGCATTTCTTTTTTTATTTAAACAAGAGTTTATTTGTTTTTTCTTGTATAGAAGCACTATTTTATATGGATTGTCAGTATACATATGTGAGGACCATGTCAGACTTAAGATATTTGTTTTCTCTTGGTTTTGTTTTTTTTTCTATTTTAGTATGTTCTGTTATTTGTATGTTGCGTCAGGTATGTCTTTACATTATTCTCACATGTGTGTACAATATTGGAATATGTATCAGAGCAATGTAAAACAGACGTTTTTTAAAAGAGTAACGAATGGAGTTTCTTGCTCGTTCTTCTCCACTCGAATCGACACTTTGGAACGAGCGCCTAGCTTCACTGACGGACAGACTGACAGACTATTATATATCTCATATTTGTTGACGTTTCAAAAGTACCAAATTATGGTTTAATTGAAATAAATGCTTTTGAGTTTGAGTTTGCGTTACCGGCCTTTTGGGGATTAGGAGTTTGAGGATCGTTAGGGATTCAGGAATTGGGGAGATTGGGGCAAGAGAGGGTAATTTTAGATAGAAAAGTTCAAAAATATAGACGGTTGATGAAGATGAGATGAAATGAAGTTGATGAGGAAGAGAAATATAGAAAGTTTTTAATTTTTTATTGAATTATTTGCAGTTTTATTTATGGTGACCGAGGGATTTTTTTTCATATATTTGATGGGCCGACGTTTGTCCAGTATCTCGCCTGGTGGTGCACGATGATGTCTACGATGGAGCACGTCGTCCCATAAGCAACCTATTCACTCGGGCCTTGAAGACAGCATAAAATAGGCCACGCAATAAGCCAGTAAAGTGTCATTACATTTTTCAGTTTTTAACACTGAATCACGTAACATGTAATTTTGAATTTAACTTGACGTTAAATTACTAAATTAAATTACTTAAATTACTTGATGAACTATTGTTAGACAAGGGCGATCTTGATTTTGCACTATATTTTCTACTAGCTTTTACCCGCGGCTTCGCTCGCGTTACAAAAGGATAAGAAGTAGCCAGTGACATACACCAATACACACAGCGCCATCTATACCAATACTTTTGGTTTCCCTCGGAAATATCTTATATTTTCCGGGATAAAGAGTACCCTATTATTTAATCCAGACTTCTAACTTTACGTCTGCAAAAATTCAAAGCAATCGGTTTAGTTAGTTACGGCGTGAAAGCGGAACAAACAAACAAACAAACTCACTTTCCGATTTATAATATTAATGAGGATAACACTCAAAAACACATGAATATTACAATTACAAATACTAAATCACAAACGACAAGCATCTATCTATCTTTTTAATCCCCTCTCCTACAATAATAGCCACTTTCTTTAACATAACAAAAGACGAGAAACGAACCCCCTACCCTATCTAATATCTTCCTCTCAGCGGGAACTGGAAGTCATTGATCCTCGGTCCATAAGCTCTGCGCATTTGTTTATGGTCTCTGCATTCATTGATGACGTCATTTCCGGTTTTTATGTTGGAATTGTGTACTTGATATATGTAATGACTAACTTCTAACAGCGGCTTCGCCCGCGTTCTTGTGAAATAAATAACCTATATGTTATTTCAAACCATAATCTAGCCCTGTTCCAAATTTTAACCCGATCCCTTCAGCCGTTTTGACGTAATTGAGGAACAAACATACAGACAACCAGACAAATGCATTTATAGAGGTAATATCAGTAAGATGTACGCAGTGTATGGTCCTGTGCTAATTCCCATTGAGCAAGCGTGGTAATTAATGCTCAAATCTCCGTGTGAGAAGATTCTTTGCTCAGCAGTGGGCTCTTGTAGGCTGTTGATGATGATGATGATACAAAATCAGCCCTAGAACTTTAAAGTGTCTATCACTGTGCGCTTCTTTAGCTACCTGCCTCGCACAGCAAAACTGTGGAATGGTCTGTCGTCGGCGGTATTTCCGAACCGATACGACCTTCAAACCTTCAAGAACACAGCGTATTCTTATTTAAAAGGCCGGCAACGCTTCTGTTACTCCTCTGGTGTTGCGGGTGTCCATGGGCGGCGCCGATCGCTTACCATCAGGTGACCCGTCTAGCTATCACATTTATTTAACTTTAATATTTCATCCATTGTAAGTTCTTTTTAAACTAGGAACGTGCCTAATACCATACATAAAAATAATACAGTCAAAACCCAAAAAGTACCATAAGGTATATTTTTTCGCAATAATTACAAGATTAGGGTTCCATCGTGTGACAGTTGTCGTTCATACGATATTTAGGGGTTGCCTAATCTCATTACAATGCTGACCTCATGTTAGGGTAACCCTTTACCGGTATTTAAAAAGACTGCGGTTACGAAATCTATGCGTGGAGTGAATTTTTGGGTTTAATATAAACCCTTTTTCCGTTTTAGGGTTAAAGTGTGGTTTAAGTTTTTTTTCATGACATAAGCCGGTAAACGAGCAGACGGATCACCTGATGGTAAGCAATCGGCGTCACCCATGGACACCTGGAACACCAAAGGCGTTATAAGTGTGTTGCTGGCCTTTTGGGGATTAGGATTTTGAGGATTGTTTTGATTCGGGTTAATTGGACCTCCGGTAACCTCACTCACACGATGAAACACAACGCAAGCGTTGATTCACTACGGTTTTCTGCTCGTGGGTGGTATTATTTAGGTCGAGGCACTTAAAGTTGGGTAAAGCTGGACTATGTGTTTCATTTTCGACTCCTTTGGGGATATAAGGCGTGATGTTATGTTATGTTGGTACCTACATAACAATAATTTACCTGGAACATGTTATTTAAATAGGAGTATACAGTAAATATTGTAAGTACTTGCGCGAGCGGTTGTCGACGTCTCGTCCCGGCGCGGCGCGGGTGGAAAAATGAGCCCGTTCATTATTGTAGAGGACTGACTCTCACACCGAAGTGTATACACGGATGTCTAAGGCCTGTTTCACAATTAATTATTACAATCGTAACTAGTTATTGAACTTACCACGAATATTTTGTCAATGTTGTGTACTGTATCGTGAGAGCGTTTATAAAGAAATGTACAAATTCACATACGCATTCTCAAAATCTGGTAAGTACACTACCTACATACGTGAATACACAACAATAAGATGATAAACCTTGGAAACGAAATCGTCGAACACAGCTAGTTTTTGACAAATAATGAAAATGTAACTTACATTTTTCAAAACTTACATTCAACAAGTTACTACAGCCAATATTTCAATTTGTCCTACAAATTAACACATCAACATTACGCTACGGTGTAACACACGGCCTCCTCTCAATGAATTCTAATTTACACCATACGAGCTTCAATATCGGCGCGTCGATTGTCATTTGTTACCACAGTATTGTGTACACATACATACAGACAGACAGACAGACATATTGTATGTAGTACATTTCAATTTACAATATAATACTAGCTAAGTTGCTACGCTTCTCTTCCCGCGGGTGTAGGTAGAACTCTTTGCTGTCGGTTGAAACACCCATTCTTTATTGAAATATTTTGAACTGCGATCTTAAAATCGCCTGTCAAGTGTGGAGATTATGAGAAATTATTAAAAATCGCGGGTTACTCACTTGAATATATTGAGAAAAGCTCTACTAGTTTCGAACCACAGAGAGGCTCTTTTCTATGGAATAGGAGGCAAACGAGCAGACGGATCACCTGATGGTAAGCGATCAGCGCCTATGGACACAACACCAGAGGAGTCACAGGTGCGTTGCCACCCTTAAAAAGGATTACGTTCTTTTCTTGAACGTTTGAAGGTCGTATCGGTTCGGAAATACCGCCGATGACAGATCATTCGACAGTATAGCTGTGCGAGGCAGAAAGCTACGTGAGAAGCGCACAGTTGTGGCCTCTTCTAGAAGATTTGTCATAATGTTTCACAGTCCAGGCTGTACCTGCAGGTTTATCAGAGAACTTCCTTGGTCTTTCTCTGATATACCTCTATATATAAGTGGGCCCTTGAGGCTATATATAACCATGGTAACGCGTCCCTCATCCACGCTGGTCGCGCCACCACTATTGTATATACCGCTATATGGTCTGTTAATCACTCAGTCGCTAGTCCAGTCACTGTGGCACGTCGCCGTGGTGTCCCAGTGAAATGCAGCTCTTAATCTAGTTGGATCTTACACACCAACAACAAACAACAAGGAACAACAATCTGTGGATCACACAAAGAGTTGTTCCATGCGGGAATCGAACCCCCACGATACAGCCAGCCACCGCGCCAACCGTGCAGTACAATAGCAGTAGTAAAAATGGACATCTAAATTTATTCATAGCCATTAACAAATTCACCCCAAGAAAACATATTTAACACAGTCATACCATTACTGGAACATTATTTCTACGCCAATAGTCCCTAAGTACTGGTAATTTCACACATGCATACTTCTATTGCCTACCCCGCCCCTGCTAGTCAGCCGTGAAGGTACAGGGGTTTGTTAAAGTAGGGCTAGTCGTTATAGATGTCACTTGACAGGATTTCAAAATGAATTGGGACGTTTTAACCGACTGTGATAGATAGAGGAGTTGTGTGTTTATTTTGTTAGTTACTGGTTTAGTCTTTTTCCACCTGAATACTGAAAAGCTACTAAATCTTAATCAAACATCACACCTTTTATCTCCGAAGGGGTAGGCAGAGGTACACATTACGGCACATAATACCACTGTACAATGTAACACCCACTTTTCACTATTTATGTTATGAGTCCCATGTAATAGGATGTGAGCCTATTACCATATACCGGGCACTATTCCTGACTCCGTGCTACTACTGAGATTTTTTTTTAAACCTAGTAACACTGCCCGGCCGCGCAGTCGTACTTGCGACCATTCGGCCAACGAAATTGAAGCCGCGCTTAAGTACCTATAGTTCTGTCTCCTATTAAAAATTAAATTAGTCCGTGAGTTAGATAATAAAAAAATATTAGACACGTATTTATTTATTTTGTCGTATAATAAAACAATACTTAGATAAAACGAATCAAGGTTTAGAAGTAGGAGCTAGCTACGTCATTTCTACGTATAAAACGTACATAGAAGTGACGTTCACGCGACATTTCAAATCATTATATCGTCGAAAGTATTTATTTCTGGAAGAAAATAAAACATACGTGTCTAATGATTTAAAATAATCTACCAGACGGACAATGAAAAAAAAGAGTCTATAAACCCTATTTAATAAATGTACTCGTTGCTAATTTTGACATCGACAGCCCTACCGTGATTAAATTAAAAGGGTTTGACTGGAATTCGAAGAATTTTCGGAAAAGGGAACTTATAAAGCAAAGGGTGTAGGCAGAGAAGTATCTGCTGGAAATATTTTAATGACATATTTTATGCGATGTGTGTAATTTGAACGGGTCTTTGATCTTTTTGAATTTTGTGTCCTTATACGGTAATTTATGTGATGGTAGGTTTTTGAGTTTGAGTTTGTGTGTGTTTCTTGTAGGGGTAGGCAGAGATGTGTGTGTGTGGGTGTGTGTGTAACAATCATTTTTCACCTGTAACACACACATATTATAAGACTGCATGCTGTTGAGTTTTTACTGATAATTTTCAAATACTAGTATTGTTAACAATGCTTCGTCCGATATAGGAATCGAACTCGAGAATCTTAGTTCGTCATTCGCTCACTTACGCTACCACTCAACCATATCAGTAGTTTTGATCGTTCCAATCGATATTTGTTAAATAAAATTATATAGTATTTTGATCGGGGTATGTGACACCCGCTGGAAGAGTCAGGGTGGTGACAAATGTATTCGAATCAATTTTTGAGGGGGGAAAATCATCCAATGAATCCATCTCCCGCCTTGGGCTAGGTGAGAGGGAGTGTCAGATTTTTACTGACTAAAAACCATCCTTTCCTACTCCTGCTCTTCGAGCCGGAGCCCCGGCAACCCTTTAGGCCTTCCGCGGCTCCGTATCGGGCATCAACCCTACGGGGCCCGTGGTGGTCTGATGGCTCTTTGAGGCGCGCGCGGAACTCGACGCGCCATACGCTCGGGTCTTGTACCTACTGGTCGGTTTGGCAATGTATTCATTCTACCCTGCCGTCACTAAACACGACACACACATAGAAAACTTGAGTTAAATTAAAACTATATGAAGATTACATTTAAAGTTCAGGTTAATTATCATACTGGGTGTAGTTTGGACTCACAGCCAACTGTATCTACTTCTCTCTAAGTTAAAATGTTAAGTGTGAAATTTCACTTCGAAGTTTTAACTTAATAAGTTTAAATTAACTTGTATATGAAGATAATTTCATCATATTTGTAACTGCGAAGTGCTGACATCCTTATAGCTTCTGCCCGCGGCTTTTTTCGTTCCCGTGGGGCCTATGTGCCCTATGTATTATTCCGGACTGCGACTGCCATGCCGGGCGAGGGGTTTCGGGTTCGATTCCCGGGTCGGGCAAAGTATTACTGAGTTTTTTAATAAACTCAGTAGTAGCACGGAGTCTGAAATTGTACCCGGAATATGGCAATAGGCTCACCCCCTATTACATGGGACTCATTACATAAATAGTGAAAAGTGTGTGTTACATTGTACTGTGACAGTAAGTGCCGTAATGTGCACCTCTGCCTACCCCTTCGGGGATAAAAGGCGTGATGTTATGTTATGTGTTATTCCAGACAATAATCTACCCCTGGTACAAATATCATCATGATCCCTACAGCCGTTTTGACGTGATTGAGTATCAAACATACAGACAAACACTCAAAGTATAATATTAAAGTAAGATACGAAAGTATGTGTTTTTAAGATTATCTAGACACCACTGACAAACGGTGAAGGAAAACATCGTGAACATGGACTAATAATCTATATACCTCTATATAAAAGAAAGTCGTGTTTGTTACACTATTTATAACTCAAGAACGACTATATCGATTTGGATGAAAATTGGTGGAGGTAGCTTAGAACCAGGAGACGGACATAGGATACTTTTTACCCAATACTTATTTTTTACTTTTAACCGAAAATCAAGAACGGGTACGGGAAATATCGGGATTGCGCTTACGAAGTCGCGGGCAGAAGCTAGTTTGTAGTTATAAGTTTGTAATCGCCAACCCGCATTGAGCAAGCGTGGTGATTAATGGTCAAACCTTCTCCGTGTGCGAGGCCTTTGGTCAGCAGTGTGCATTTATAGGCTGTTGATGTATTTGTGCTTCTTTCTTTCACACACCTAGTTCAGGCAAATAAGCAACTGAGCTCTAATCAAATCGTTAAGATACTATACATGTAAATATGTCCCTTGTTTTTATAAAATAAACAATTATTATTAATTATTATTATTATCATAGCAGCGGTTTGAATGATTATTGTGTCTAGAGGTAGCAAGGAAGCAAGAGATTTTTTTAAGGTATAGGCCAGAAAACAAACAGATGGATCACCTGATGGTAAGCAATTGGCGCCGACCATGGACTCGCGCAACACTAGAGGAGTTACAAATGCCTTGTCGGCCTTTTGGGGATAAAAGATTTGAGGATTGGAAGATTTATTGGTGGGGGGGACGAGGATAGGGCCTCCAGTAACCTCACTCACACGACGAAACACAAAGCTGTGGTTGTTGAACTTTATGGGGAGCCAGGGAATTAAGTAAGACAAAATAAGTCTTGATAAATATACTCTAATATTAACTTCAATGACATATAATGAATTAACATCATCGGGGAGATTATAATCACCATAGAAAATGTAACCACAATGGAATCCCCCTTATTGATAGAGCGGATTATAAAAAAATAGTAACGAGATAAAAAATAACCGCATCTGTCGATTCGAGTGGTTATTGTGACAACCCTTGGTAGCAACTTGCTGGGGATTGAAGTTTAGGGAGGTGGCGAATAATATCGATATTTTAAAACGATTTGAATTAATTTTTAATCTTTATCGATTGTTTTCGTGTTAACTGCTTCGTTGGCTGAGTGGTGGCATGTGCGACTGCTGGGCAAGGGGATTTGGTTTGATACACGGGTCGGGCAAAGTATTACTGCATTTTTAAAAAAAATGTCTTTGTAGTATATGGCAATAGGTTCACCCCCTATTACATGGGACTCATAACATACCTAAATAGTGAAATGTGGGTATTACATTGTGCAGTGGCATTAAGTGCCGTAATCTGCACCTCTGCCTACCCCTTAAGGGTTAAAAGGCTTGATGTTAATTATGTTTTCGTGTATTTATTGATCGATAATATTCAATTCGAATCAATTTTTTAATTACTATTTTTCTTTGTTTACAGGTACGGTAATCATGGAGTTACAATTTTCAGCGTGCTGGTAAGAAATAAGGAAGATTACACGGATTTACGGTATGAAAAACGAAAAAATAAACCTTTTAAAAAGTAACTTAACAAAGTAATTACTAAACGTCAAGCATTTACAATCAGATACGACTTAGGTATAACAAAGATTTAATAATTCGTAAGTAAGTCGTAAAACAGTTTTAATATTCCAATTTACAAAGATTTGCGGACACATATCTTAACCAACTTCTACTAAGTTTAAGAAAGGGAATACAGTATCGATACTTTCAGAACACTGACACTCCCCTCCCTATCATCTAACGATTGTCTCTGATACAATAGAGACAATTGCTAGGGCTGTCACGCTGTCGTTACACTTATTTTGAGGGTTGCCACCGAATTGTAAGAGGTTTTGTATTTTGTCATGGTGTTTATGGATAAATAGACTATCATGGCATGGGATCGTTGCTATACACTATTATGAATGTAGTTCAAGGTTCTATTTTCACGTTAGGTAAAGTATTAGTTGCGAATTTTGCAATAGATTGTGTATTTTTTATAAAATCCCCGCCAAGTCGCGCGCGAAGCAAACATTGCCGTACCATCCTTTACTTAAAGTGTGTGAAAGCCATGCTTCGGCACGAATGGGCCGGCTCGACCGGAGTGATACTACGATCTCACAGAAAACCGACGTGAAGCAACGCTTGCGTTGTGTTTCGTCGTGTAAGTGAGGTTACCGGAGGCCCAATTACCCTTCCCTTCCCCAATCTCCCCAATTCCTGAAACCCCAACGATCCTCAAACTCTTAATCCCCAAAAGGCCGGTAACGCACTTGTAACGCCTCTGGTGTTCCAAGTGTCCAGTGGCGACACCGAATGCTTACCATCAGGTGATCCGTCTGCTCGTTCACCAGCTAATGCCATAAAAAAAAACTTGAACACGACTTACGCCAAACAAAACAAGTTTTGGAAACCTAAAGATAATATTAACTAGAAATATTATCGTCATGAGAACTGATAGATTTCGATTGAATCATTCATTCTTTTAAAGATTGTCCTTTGAACATATTATAGCATACATATGTTCGTTACAGTACTTAAGTCGTTTCCCTCTAACTATGCATACAATGGAACAGAAAAAACATTTTTTATATGTGATGGGCCGACATTTGCCCACTATCTCGCCTGGTGTTAGGCGATGATACGGTCAACGATAGAGCACGTCGTCCCATAAGCAACCTATTCACTCGGGCCTTGAAGACACCCAGGTTATACCCTTCAGGAAATAGAGACTCTGAACCACAGATATACACCATGCATTAGACATTTGAGTGCATAAAATTGACAGTCGGAAACTACTACTTGTACATCGTGCTGGACAGTTGTGCTTTCGACTACTCGACCAGCAGGCATTATTAACTACCTATACTACAATTGGGTAGTTTCCAGGGTAAGATAATTAAAAATCTAATTAGTCCGTCAGTTACATAATGAAAAAATATTAGACACGTATTTTTTTATTTTCTCGTATAAAGTTACAATACTTAAATAAAATGGCGTTAAGTTTAGGAGTGGGAGGTAGTGACGTCAGAACGTGGTACATTTTGTAGCACGCTGTGACGTCACGCGACATTTCAAATCAATATATGGTCAAAAGCATTTAATTTTGTCAAAAAAGAAATATGTTTTAAAATAATCTACCAGACGGACATTAAACTAAAATTTAGGAAACTACCTTATTAATAATAATACTTGCGCACATACACACACACACACACACACACAATAGATAGTGTGAATAGTGTGACCACTTCATGTCACTGTAATGTAAGGACAAATAATTGCCACAGTGGTATACCACATGCAAATACAGGAGATACATGATGTTTGCAAATCAGTGCAATGATTTTGTGGTGAATATTTTGATTGGAGTTAACTGTTATGTGTTTAAGATAACTGGAACTTAATCAGCATAATACATTTAAGGGATGATTAGTAAAAAAGTTAAAAGGATAATTTTTATAATAACTATTTTGAGACATACTAAATTAACTAAAAATCGCCGGTTACCCACGTGAGTATACTGAGGAAAAGCTCTGACTTCTACCTTCAGTAGGCTGCACGACATTGCCGCGACCGCGCACGCTGCTCATTAGAAAGAGCCCCTCTATAGCTCGAAACTAGTAGAACTTTTCTGAGTATATTCACGTGAGTAGGCCGCGATCTTTAGTTAACATTCTTCTTTCACAATTCACAGATTCTGTTATCTCCTCTTGGGAATTAAAATGTAGCGTTTAAATATCATTTTATTCAAGATTTAAATGGGCATCAAAGCGTAATATCAAACGCTCAACAATACTCGACACAAAACGATAATCGATTTAACCAAAAATCTCATTAAAACAAAGTCATGTTGAAGTCAGACCAGCTTTATTCGTTCAAATCAAAAGTAATTACACAATCGTAACGATATTAACTCGACGAGTGACAAGTTCTGAGTTCTGACAAACTAGTCAGAAAGTTCAGAAATTTAAATTATATCGTCAACTAAAGTTTGTGAATCGAATTATTTTGTACCTACATCTCTCCGTTGACCAGTTGTTAAAGTGATTGTCATGTAAGCTGGTTTGAGATCGACTTTTGAGTTACTTTTTGTCATTTTTGACAATGTACCTGTGACTCCTTTGGTGTGGCGGGTGTCCATTGACGACGCTGAACGATAAGCATCAGGTGATATGTCTCCTGTTTTGATATTTCGTTAAAAAAACTCAGTACCAGCATCTTAGGAAGGGTCTTTTGTGTCCGTTATTTATTACTGCAGTGGCCAGTGGTCACTCATAAGTCGGTGATGGACATAATATGCTTGCAGATTACATTTTTTGGAATTAATAACAATACTGCCTCGTTGGCCGAGTGGTCGCAATTGCTACTGTTGGGCAAGAGGTCTCGGGTTCGATTCCCGGGTCGGGCAAAATATTACTGGGCTTCTTCAAAAAATCTAATTAGTTGCACGGAATCTGGAATTGTGCCCGGTATATGGCAATAGGCTCACCCCCTATTACATGGGACTTATAACATAAACAGTGAATAGTGGGTGTTACATTGTACAGTGGTTTTAAGTGCCTACCCCTTCGGGGATAAAAGGAGTGATGTTATGTTATGTTATGTAACAAACTTTAGTAATGAAACACAATAAAATCCAAAAACTTAAAACTAAAATAATTCCACACAAAAACTATTTTCCAAACACGCTGTACATATACCAGTTTTAAAATAGGGTGACCACATCACAGGACAGGAGTGTGTAATAAAAGAATTGCCGGGAGTCTATTTGAATGCCAGGGTAGGGAGCTCCCGCTTTGATCCTGGTAATTGGACACGGGCGCGCTAATCCGTGCACAAATACGTATTATTTTGTGCCAAGGGATTTGTCCGGGATTATAAGTGGAGTGGCCACACGTGGTTAGATAGTGATTTATGAGACTTTTTGTTATATGTCCCCCGTTTTTGAAATGGTATTGTCTTCCTATTATATATGGAGTGTTTTTTGTTTTTATTAATTGTTTGTTTTTTATTGGTTTGTGAATCTTGTCTCTGTGTGACGTGTGTACGTGATTTCGATGCTTGGGTTGGGCTTTTCTGACAGTTTGTCATTAAAATATAGAATCCCTTGTAGAGTGTAGATAGCATTTTATATTAGTAGTAATAAATTCCGATTTTACTAATACCCAATGTGTGTTGGATATGCCTCATCTCATGAAGAGGTAGACAGAACATATTAAAATGCAATTCCTATTTTCCTCTTGTTTTTTTACAAATCCTATGCCAACTGCTTATATGTTTAAAATATCGTATTCTTATAAAAAATAATTTTCGAAAATTATAATGAATGCCAACTTTGTCTAGCTCAAGAACCGAAGCTAACACCCATTTACTCTCCAGTTATGACTAACTGGAGAGTAAACTCTAACTTTGGCATAAATCGGAACTAAACCTATATCACGTCATGAGCTTGTAAGTGCCCACTACTGACCAAAGGCCTCGCACACGGAGAACGTTTGAGCATTAATCACCACACTTGCTCAATGTGGGTTGGCGATTTCAAACTTATAATTAGAAATATAAGCCCAGGTTTCCTCACGATGTTTTGCTTCACCGTTTGTCAGTGATGTCTAAATAATCTTAGAAAGTACATATAACTTGGAAAAAGTCACATTGGTACTTGCTGTTGGTAGGTTTCGAATCCTCATGCATGAGAAGCGGGGGTCTTAAACCTCCGGGCCACCAGGACTTGTATACTTACCAAAATAAAATAACATAACATAACATAACATCACGCCTTTTATCCCCGAAGGGGTAGGCAGAGGTGCACATAGAAGTAACACCCACTTTTCACTATTTATGTTATTAGTCCCATGTAATAGGGGGTGAGCCTATTGCCATATACCGGGCACATTTCCAGACTCCGTGCTACTACTGAGAATTCTTAAAAACCCAGTATTACTTTGCCCGACCCGGGAATCGAACCCGAGACCCCTTGCCCGGCAGTCGCACTTGCGACCACTCGGCCAACGAGGCAGTCGAGGCAGAACCAAAATAAAATATCAATATAAATAAATGATGAATGGTCCCCCAATTAGACAAGAACCTGGTCCATATCAATAGTGCGCACTTATACAGCCACTGTCCCCATGACGCAACCGAGGGGTGAATATATGATTGTACATTATCTGTATTGCGGTTCCATTCCCGGGAGAGTAACTATAATTGAGATGGTATTATTATTAGCTGGTTGAGGGATCGATTTTGAATATTTTGATTTGTAAATCTTTAGTGCTTCTTTGACGTTATTGTCAATGATACATAAAATCACGCCTTTTATCTCTGAAGGAATAGGCAGTGTTGCACATTAGAACTCTTAATGCCACTGTAGAATATTTATTTTATTTATTCAAACCATGCACTTACGGGCTTACAGTGAGTACCAAAACGCCAGTAAGATAGTTAATTAAAATAAAAAAAAAATGTCATAAAAATAATAAAAATAGAATACAATACAAATAAATAATGTCAAATTAATAAATGTCAAATATTTGTAGTACATGTCCAAATACATAAAATCTAGGATATTGTATATTAAATCTACAAATAAAAAGAATCAATATGTCAATCAATATCTCTACAATAGAAATAACTGTGAAGAGCCTTAATATTTAAGAAGTAACAAATCATATTTACGAATATCAAGTCACACATTTAGGTCAAAAGGTCATCATTATTGAATAACATTAAATAATTTATTGACAAATGTTTCAGTTTTAGAACATAGTTTTTTAAAGTGGTCAGCAAATATATCAATATCATTGTCATGAGCGATCATATCCCCAACAAGGCCCAATGCGCGAACAGTAGGTGCTTGTGACGCATAGTTGGTGCGCGTTTGAGGCGACCACAAAAGGCGAGGCCGACGCCTCGGCGCAACTGACCCTTGCTCATTCCACGCCAGTCGTTTGGGAACAAGTAATTTCACCATGTCTAGTACTACAGGGTTGTCTACTTTGACAGATAGTGCAATATTGTTTGCAACACCCTCCTGAACTTGAGAGTCTCCAGATCAACCATACCAGCTACAAATGAAGAAAATATAAAACCCACTTCTCCCATGTAATAGGGGGTCAGCCTATTGCCATATACCGGGCACAATTTCAGACTCAGTGCTACTACAGTACTGCATTTAAAAAAAAGCCAGTAATACTTTTCCCACTGGGTTTTTTAAAATTCTCAGTAGTAGCACGGAGTCTGGAAATGTGCCCGGTATATGGCAATAGACTCACCCCTATTACAAGGGACTCATAACAACTAGTGAAAAGTGGGTGTTACATTGTACTATGGTAGAATGTGCACCTCTGCCTACCCCTTCGGGGATAAAAGGCGGGATGTTATGTTAGTAATGTAATACTTTTCCCGACCCGGGAATCGAACCCGAGACCCCTTGCCCGGCAGTCGTATTTGCGACCACGCGGACAACGAGGCAGTCATGATCATGATAATATTTAGGTTTTATCGGCATTTTAAATTAGGTAATGTTATGGATCACCTGATGGTTACTGAGCAGCGCCCCGCGCCGGGCCGTGCGCACCACAGGACTATAAGTGCGTGTGCAGCCGTATTGGCAGTTCCTTGAAAGACATTCTATCTAAGTTGTACATTATTTTTTCAAAATACCTTCTGCCAGCGGCTTCCAAGTCGATTAAAAGGTTCAGGTAGGGTATCTGACACCCACGTCAAGACTAACGGTGGAATTTATACTTTACCGTCACTACGTATTTAAAATTATTACTTATACCAAAAATAAGCAAAAAAAATTAATAACAGTTATGTGACAAATAGACCGGTTTGTATTATTATAACGTGGACAGCAGGAGCCATGGGTGACACCCAGCTAATTGTGGGTGCATATATTATTTATTTGACGGTTTTATATCGGACGAATCTGTTGTGGTCATATTGTATTGGTCGCTATTATTATTGTTATTGAGGCATGCAAAATGATGGTCATTGTTTAGAGAGGTTTCTGGGTCATTTGTTACATTGATGACGAGCTCCTAGCTTCACTCATGGACACGGAGCCGCGGAGGACTTAACAGGTTACCGGGGCTCCGGCTCGAAGTACAGGAGTAGGAACGGGGTGGTTTTTAGTCAGTAAGAGTTTGACTCTCGTCTCACCCAGGCGGGAGAAGTCATTCGATGATTTTATCCACTAAAAAAGTCTCGTCCAATGGTTTACGGTTAAAACAATTGTATTTTGGAATCTAGTTTCGTTGCTGCTGTATGGCAATTAGATGCTTCCTTAGTTCAAAAGGGATAGTGCAATATTTTTCCTTACGTATGGTTCAATAAATAAACTAAAGATGTTGATTTTTAACTCACTTCGAAATACAAGACGTTTTGACATACATACTGAATGAATATTCAAATTAGTTCATCCGTTTAGGATAACTAACCTAGGCATCGACTGCAGCGCCATCTGCCGGGACACACAAACAAAAAATGTCATCAAAATCGGTCCAGTCGTTTTAGAAAAGTTCAGTAACATACACACTCACAGAAGAATTATGTATATAAAGATTAACAATTTATTACATTACGAACTTATTTTTCAAAAGTCATTAATCCAAATTACTTAAAAACCCCATATTATGATGACAAAGTCTTTTTTGTGTCCATAATTTTTCCAAAATAATGGGCACAAAAAAGAACTCAAATTGGCATCTCAGTCCGCACCTTGAAAGGACAATCCCGTACTAGGCTTGTCAAAAGGGGAACGCACAGGGACGGATTAAACCTAGGGAGCGCCCTAGACAAGCACCTCATGGCGCTCCTTATTATTTCGGCGCCGCCGTCACTCTATGCGTCGTGGTTAGATACGATTACTTAGATTTATATTACTTATATTTATAGTATATCATGCATGAGTGTGCTACTACAAAACCTGCAAACGGCAAGTACCAATGTGACTTTATCTAAGTTATATGTACTTTCTAAAATTATCTAGACACCACTAACAAACGGTGAAGGAAAACATCGTGAGGAAACCTTTTTTTTTTTGAGAGGGGAAAATCAACCAATGACTTCTCCCGCCCGGGTGAGGCGAGAGGGAGTGTCAGACTCTTACTGACTAAAAACCACCCCGTTCCTACTCCTGCACTTCGAGCCGGAGCCCCGGCAACCCGTTAAGTCTTCCGCGGCTCCGTATCGGCATTAGCCCTATTGGGCCCCATCCGTGGTGGTCTGATGGCTCTTTGAGGCGCGCGCGGAACGCGACGCGCCGTACGCTCGGGCCTGGTTCTGGTCGGGCGGCGAGTCACCCGTGCTCGCCGTCCGCAGGCCCATGCTTACGGTGGCCGGAGATCGTCTCGCGATCCCCGACGCCCGGAGTGTCTCTCGCGACGGCCGGGGCGTGAGGAGGTTCGTTCCCTCACGCGCTCCGCCTCCTCCTTAGCTAGCATAACTGCTTCGCAAAAGGAGGAGACGGCATCCCAGTCCCTCTCGCTCCGTACCATGGTCTGAACCAGAGCCGGACGCGAGAGGTCGCCGTCGCCAATCACATCCCTGAGGACACGACGGTGCTCAGCCCACGCAGGACACACCGCCACCGTATGCTCCACCGTGTCCTCCGGGCGATCCTCGCAGTGATGACACTCGGGCGTTTCCTCCCGCCCAATCCGAAACAGGAACCTACCGAAACTTCCGTGTCCGGTAAGTACCTGCGTCAGGCGGTAGGTGAGGACGCCGTAGCGTCTCTCAAGCCACTCCTCAAAGAGGGGACTTACCGCTGCAATGACAGCGAGCCCAGCCCTCGGCTGCGACAGCCGTTGCTGCCATTCCGCCATGAGATCACGCCGGAGCTCATCCCGCCACGCACTAATCTGGCGCGGCAGCGGAATTTCGCCCCGGCGACGTGCCTCCGCGCGCAAACAAAACACACGCGCCAGCATCTTCGACACACGCGCCAGCATCTTCGATCGTGAGGAAACCTGGGCTTATAATTTCTAATTATCACTACATAGTATAAAACAAAGTCTACATTTTGGAATGAGCACCTAGCTTCACCTAGCTTCACTGACGGACTGACTGACGGACTATTATTTATTTTGTATTGGTTGGCGTTTCAAAAGTACCAAATTATGGTTTAATTGAAATAAATGCTTTGACTTTGTCGCTATCCATCGTCTGTCTGTCCCTATGTATGCTTAGATCTTTAAAACAACGCAACGGATTTTGATGCGGTTTTCTTTATAGATAGAGTTATTCTTAAGGAAGGTTTATATGTATAATACATGCATATTGCTCCCGTGCGAAGCCGCCTCAACCCGCATTGAGCAAGCGTGGTGTAATGCTTAAACCTTCTCCATTTGAGAAGAGGCAGTGGACACTTAGCCAATATAAATGGAGTACAATAAGCCATTTATCTATCTATCTCTATGGGCAGTTGAGTACGGGCGTCTCTTGGCGCCCTTATAACCTGGCGCCTTAGACCCTTGTCTAGTAAAAGGCAGTCCTTAGGCATAATACGACTCTGTACACGGGTGTTTCAAAAGTGATTTTATTAAGTGCGCCCTATATACAGGGTGGGGTCGATTAGCAATTAGTGTGTTTGAGAGTATAAGGGTGTCTCTTTAATATTTTTTATTGCTTTTTGTGGTTCTTTGTAGTGTATTGGGGGTCTATTATTGGTTCGTCATTGTGGATGTGTTTTGATGAAAATTTTAAACTTTTTTTAAACTATTGCTGGTATAGTTGAGTCAAGTAGTTGTTGTTGGTTTTGAGGTCGATTCTTGGTGTTGGGAATACTGTTTAAAAGTGTTTTAGTATCTTCTCTACGTTCACCTATTTGCCTGAAATGAGGTTGCTAGTTTGATTTCCATGTGGAACGTTAAGAACCTAGTCTACCCAGTCACGTTGAACCTAACATTTTATTATTTAGGTAGTATTAGACTTACATTTCTACACAGTATTCCCTTATTTAAATACTTAATCTCCAATAAAATAAATAGAAACGTATATAAATGTAAATAGCTGAAGTAACGAAATAAGATAAAATTTTACGCATAATTCGCTTTCTCAATTCGGCCATCTTTGAACAAATTGTTGTGTTCAGCAATATTTGTTAACAATGCCATCTAGTGAGGAGTTCGAGAGGCAATTTCATTTGTAATTGTAATTTTCTTGATGTCTTTTGAAGTTCGCAATTTCGCATTGAGAATAAGGTTTTTGAATATTGTTATAACCTTTTAGCATTGTTCCAATTTATTTAGTTTCCAAAAGGCCATTTTATTATAGATCATAGCAGTTTGTCTCATAGCTGATTCACAATATATAAGGTTTAGGTTCAGAGAACTCAGCTGCCCAGTATCTGTCAAATATGTAGTCCCCTAGTCGGGAATACAACACCCGCGGGAAGAGTAGGGATGGTGACAAATTTATCCTACCCTGTCGTCACCACACGTCTCAAAATATCATAGGTACATTTCTTTATTTACCCTTACATAATAAAAGCATTACTTTTATTGCAATATCACTTAGTAAGTAGGTACTCCTGCTAACCCTCTAACGTCATAAAAAGCTACATAATTGCCATTCTCGGGGCAATCGAATTTGCCAACCCTAATCTCTAGGGTTGCCAATAATAGACATATATCATTTACAAATCGTACAATTTGTTTTTATTACGTGGTAACCATTGGTGGACTGTGACAGGGTTGGCACATGATCGCTTTAAATTGAATTAGTTTTTTTTAGTTTTTAACCGACTAAAGGAAAAAAGGAGGTTCTTAATTTGACCTGTATGGTTGTTTGAGTAATATCAAGAATCGGTAATATCGGGAATCGGACCCTATTGGTCCAATTTGAATAATAAATATCTTGGCTCTCCTCGTGACTGCTTCGCAGAAGGAGGAGACAAGATACCAGTCCTCCTCGCTCCGTACCATATTCTGAACTAGAGCCGGACGCGAGAGGTCGCCTTCGCCGATCACATCCCAGAGGACACGGCGGTGCTCAGCCCACGCAGGGTACACCGCTACCGTATGCTCCACCGTGTCCTCCAAAACATCACGCTACGATCAGTAGGAGCCGAGCAGAGCGAGTTAAACCGCACGGAAATAGTCAATAAGTACTAAGTTAGTATATTATCCGAGATATTCACTTATCTTACCCGTATAACATCACGCCTCTTAAAACAACAAGGCACTTCACTACACAAAACAATTTGTCATAATATCGTTTCCGAAAGCTCTTAATGTGATTACGGACACCCCTAATGTAACCTAACCTTTTAAGTGATGACCCTTACGGCAAACTTGAGTGAGTGTAAGTGAATTGGAATGAGTAAGTTTTGTTGAGGTCATAGAGATCAGGGTGGGTAAGCAGAGTGCTAAGAATGACACAAGAATGTTGAAAAAAAGGTGGACGCAATCTCATATAGAAATGACTGAAGCACCAAAATGTCAGTGGTGTATTTATGTGTGCTTGCAACACCGTAATATATGAAGTGTAATAACGACCCATGTCACGCGACAGATGTCTTACGTGTCAATGTGTGTGTATTCTGCGTGTAAGTCTATAGTACCAAGGTGTCACAGTCGTAGTTTTTTTGTTTTGTATAAGCCGGTAAACGAGCAATCAAATCTACTGATGGTAAGCAATCAGCGTCACCCATGGACACCTGGAACACCAGAGGCGTTACAAGTGCGTTAGCGGCCTTTTGGGGGTTAGGAATTTGAGGATTGTGGGGGATTCAGTCTCGCTAAAGCTCGATGACAGCTGAACCGATTTGTCTAATTTTAGTCTTGAAATGTTCCTGGAAGTCCACGGAAGGTATCAAGGTGAGAAAAATAAATTAGACAGTATGAAGTTTCCAGGGTAAGCTAGTTTAGTATAAGATCGTAGAAAAACAAGACATTTTTTCGGCGTTACCAGCCCTAACTCTTTATTGGATAGCACTTTACGTGTTTATTAGCTGAAACGACTGCCATTGTGTGGTTATATTACTTGGGGAATAACAGACTGTTTAAGTACTTAGAAAAAGCAATAATGTAGGTGTAATATTGATACATTTGTCACTACCTCTGTTCTTCCCGCGGGTGTATACCACCCATCATCCTCAGCCTGTGAGAGGACATGCTGGACTATGGGCCTCTTCCACAGAATACAGAGGAGTTTGTTCGCCACAATCTCCACGCTTGTAGAGCGAATTGGAGATTGCAGTTTAAAAAGTTCGAACCCGAGACCCTTTGCTTGGCAGTCGTACTTGCGACCACTCGGCCAATGAGGCAGTCAGGCAGACTCACCCGTCACTATACTGCTGAAGTAACTATACATATATACTTTCAGAGTACGTCTGCCTGTCGGTACAGCCAAAGGCTCTTAGGTTAAGCTTTTAAACCGGGGTCTTGTGTGCAATGGCACTTTATAGGGAGAACTCTGCTTATACTAAAACATCACGGTAGTTGTGCGAGGAGCATGGCAGAGATGATTTATTTGCATAGGAGATGGTTGTGAAAGGTTTTTGAGTGCAATAACATCGTGAAGAAATATTCACGAAGCCATAATTCAAGTAATAGGTAATTGAGGTCGACTTTTATGGTTTCAAAATCGGAAATATGGTATGTTATTTTTTTTATGGCATAAGCCGGTAAACGAGCAGACGAATTACCTGATGGTAAGCAATCGGCGTCGTCCATGGACACATGGAACGCCAGCGGCGATACAAGTGCATTACCGGCCTTTTGGGCATTAGGAATTTGAAGATTGTTAGGGATTCAAGGATTGGGGGGGTAGGGGGTAATTGGCAAGCTTCGGCACCATAGATGTAATATTTCTGTATTCGGCATGAATGACGTCTCGACTGGAGTGATACCACGACCGAACAGAAAACCGACGTGAAACAACGCTTGCGTTGTGTTTCGTCGTGTGAGTGAGGTTACCGGAGGCTTTATCTCCCCAATCCCTAATTCCCAAACAATCCTCTTATTCTAAGGGCCGGTAACGCACTTGTAACGCCTCTGGTGTTTCAGGTGTCCATGGGCGGTGCCGATTGCTTACCATCAGGTGATCCGTCTGCTCGTTTACCGGCTTATTCCATAAAAAAAACAACGACTGAGGCAGATCATCACCAGAATACTGCAATTGGCACTTGTAAATATAAAAGTGCGATATAACGAGCAAAGCCAAGTGTCTCACTAATATGGTGTCACACAATCAACTCTATGATGTACGAATGAGCTAATATAGGGGCACAGGTGGTGGCGTGGAGACGACGCGCTACTTGAAAAAGATTTTCTGTTAATAATTTTTGAAAGCTGAGATCGTCATACGCTGTGAAAGTGTTAATTAACCGACTGCAAAGTCAAAGTCAAAATCATTTATTTAAATTAGACCAAGAAGACACTTTTGAACGTCAAAACAAAATATTTCAATATCAAATAATAAGAAAATATATGTCAGCCTGTCTGTCAGTCCTCTAGTTGCTCTATTGGCTCGTTCCAAGGTGTAGATTCCTATGGAGAAGAACGAGCAAGAAACTCCATAGGGTACTCTTTTTCAATCAGGTTCCAAAAAAGGAGGTTTTTATTTTATATTAAAAGTCTATGTTCAGCCGGGGGAGGTCTATGTTCAGCCGTGGGGACGTCTTATGGCTTATAAATGATTAAATGAAATAAACACTTTGATCGACCTTGTAACAATCTTCGACTGGGGATCTCCGATTTTTTTTAAGAGGGGAAAAATCATCGAAAGACTGCTCCCGCCTGGGTGAGGCTAGAGGAAGTGTCATACTCTTACTGACCAAAAACCACCCCGTTCCGTCCCCTGCACGTCGAGCCGGAGGCCCGGCAACCCATTAGGTTCTCCGCGACTCCGAATCGGCATCATCCCTATTGGGCCCCATCCGTGGTGGTCTGATGGCTCTTTGTGGCGTTTGCGGAACGCGACTCGGGTCTAGTTCTGGTCGGGCGGCGACCCACCCATGCTCGCCGTCCGCAGGCCCGTGCTTACGGTGGCCGGAGATCGTCTCGTGATCTCCGACTTGAGAACGAAACACCATTCATTACACCACATTTAAAAATCTTTACCCTACACATAGCACATATCTGCCCACCCCCTTTTAAACAACAGCTCTAAAATAAAACAATAACGCATAACATACTATATTGAATGATATTGTCAAAAAGTTTGTCATAATGTATCACTAGGGAGTGATACAGTGATACGTATATTGTCACAGTTGTACAAAATGGCCGCTGGGGACGTATTGTGCTGGATACAGTGTGATCATCATATCATATATTACATCTTTGATATAGGACTTGGATGTTCTGGGTTAGATTTTATAGGAGAAAAATAATTATAGTAGAAAAATTCTGCTACAATAGGCTATAATAATCGTCGTAATAGGTGGTAACAATAATATTATACAGTATTCAAAACTTCTTTACTTCTATACAATCATTCAAACATTCAACATTCGTTCAAATATTCGTTGTTATGGTTAGAATATAACCTCAAAATCTGATACTTTTTTTCAAATATTCTGCAGCTAGTCCGCTATAAATACAAGATCTTCAAGGAGTCTACAAATGATAGAGAATACAATACATAATTATCCGATACTCTTGGCTCCAGGGCCAACAATGTATGGACGCAGAGCAATGTCCTTTATTTATTGTGGGTAACAGGATTGTACAAAATACAATTCTTAAATATACAATTAAGTAGATCAGCGATGTCCCGCCCTTTAAGCATACAATAGTCATTACAACAGTCAAGTAAAAAATATTAAATATCACATAAAAACACCAAACAGGCCACTGAACACGCCATGACTGAGGGAGAGGGTATGGAAGTAGTGATTTGTCCAATATGAAGTCTTTTATAGAACAGTATCATTTATCCTCTAACACTATTAACTTAACACTATCATTAAAAATAATAAAATAAATGAATAACAATAGTCTCCACCCACGAAATCATATCGTCGAGCTAATCACATCTACATGTGACGTATGAGGCTTCACACGTGATTGTCATGCTCTGCACACCCCCGATTACACAAATAGGGGTTGATGATACGGTGTCATTGCACCCTAAAGGTTTTTTTAAGGGGGGGAAATCATCGAATGACTTCTCCCGCCTCGGTAGTGTCAGACTCTTACTGACTAAAAACCACCCCGTTCCTAATCCTGCACTTCGAGCCGGAGCCCCGGCAACCCGTTAGGTTCTCCAAGACTCCGTATTGGCATCAGCCCTATTGAGCCTCATCCGTTTTGGTCTGAACTCTAAAGGTTAAAAGAAGGATTGTAGAGGTAGTATAAGTTTTGACGGTAGCATGTTCAAATCATGTAGATATACAACTTGAGCCATGCTTCGTAATGAATGGGCCAGCTCGACCGGTGTGATTGATACCATGTCCTCTCAGAAGACCGACGTGAAACAACGCTTGCGTTGTGTTTCGTCGTGTGAGTGAGGTTACTGGAGACCCAATTACCAATCCCCAATCACCCCAACCCCCACAACAATCCTCAAATCCCTAATCTCTAATCTAAGGTAAGGCACTTGAAACGCCTCTAGTGTTCCGGGTGTCCATGGGCGACGCCGATTGCTTACCATCAGGTGATCCGTCTCTTTTTGATGGTAATTTACACACGATTAGACAGATTACCTGATGGTTATTTACGCCCAAAGACATTCGCAGCACCAGAGAACTTAAAAGTTTGTTGCCGGCCTTTCAGGGATTGAGGATTTGGGGTGAAATTGGGCCTTCAGTGACCTCACTCACACAACGAAACATACATACGTACATATGCTGCGAAACTAACGTCGAACTATAGTTAATCCGAGGCGTATCTCCGAGATCTTTTGTTTCCCCAAAATCTTGAAGTCCGTAAGCCGATTAAGGGATTTTTGGATCAAGATTGGTAGAAAAGGTACCTCTACTGTAGTTTAGTTGTTATTTTGTTGGTTCTTTGGGACCAAGGTTTGTACCAATGTTTGTCTTGGACCTTATTAAGGAAGACAAGTATTAAAACCAAGTGTTTGTGCAGCTCAGCATTTGTGGTCATGCAACCTCATCGTGTATACAAAATTCAAGCTCAATCGGTTGAAGATATCTGCTACAAAGTTCCAGAGTTGCAAGTTGCAAGATTGCATACATACATATACATTGCAATTTTAATAAACGCTTGTAAAAAGGAATATAGCAGTGATTGGGTACTTTCATCATCATCATCATCATCATATCAGCCACAGGACGTCCACTGCTAAACATAGACCTCCAAAGACTTCCAGATAGGCCGGTTGGAAGCGACCTGCATCCAGCGGCTCCCTGGAACGTCAATCAGGTCGTCAGCTCACCTTGCGGATGAGTACTTTCATACGTAGTTATTTCTAAAAACCAATAAAACCTAAATAATACTTCGTTCGAACAAGGAATCAAACTTAATACCCCTTACTCTTCTACCACCTACAACCTAGTAAGAAATAAAATCTCATAAAAGTAATATTTGGTCGGTAAACTAGTTTTGTACCGCGGCACTGCCCGCAAGCAAGTATTTGTTGGAACAGTGGTCCTCAAACTTTGTAGTTCCCGTTCTACAGTACAACACCACTCACAACAACTTTTGGAATTTAATTCCAAACTCTTGTTTTGTTTCATAGAACAAGTGCTTAAAGAAAGTTCCGCTCTTTGTGAAAGAAAGTTTTTCTATTTTTCGAATAAGGTTTGCTGGTGTTTTTTAAGGGTCAAGTAAAATTATGATTGGGGTCAAGGACGTTGAAAACAGCATCAGCGGGCATAATGTCACTTGGAAAGGATTGAATCAACAACATGTCAGTGGTGTGTTACATATGTGTGCGTGTGTAATGAGTTACCACGTTACCAGACTTAAGGAAATGACAGATGTCCATCGTGTCAATGTGTGTGTATGTTCTGCGTGTAAGTCTAGAGGTATAGTAGCCAGGTGCCACAGTCGTTGTTTCAACTTTCAAGGGGCTGTGTCCGCCTTTTTTACATCCTTGATTGAGGTTTTGAATTTTTTGTTATGCATTGATTTTACGTCTTACGATACCCACGGAAAGAGGAGGGGTGGTGATAAAGGTTTTCTACTGTGCCATCATTAGACGACGATTGTGTATTTAAAAGACTTCAAAAAAGGAAACCCTAATCCTAACAATACTAGTACCGCACTAGTACCTCTTTTAGAGTTATGGGTGTCCGTGGACGACGCTGATTGCTAACCTGATGGGTGATCCTTGTTTGCCACCGTATCATACCATAATGAGAAGATCCTTCTGCTTTTCACCTTTAAAATCACAATCCTATATACAGAATTCTCCCCCAAATTAGAATTCAAGACGCATTTTCTTAATATACCGTCCTTACTTTAATTTAAAATATAAATAATCATTAAGACCCCTACTTACTCCCCGATAAAGGGGCGAAGGGGCTAAATTATTTCCTATTTCGAGCAAAATGGGAATCATAAGGTAGCTATAATAGGGAGTTACGTTATCAAAGCACAGAATATTACGTTTCTCTTGTATTTACGCTTATGTCTTCATTTTACTGTTTCCGAGGTGACCTTGAGGTCGTAAGCTGCTACTGGGAGGGGTTCTTAGTTGTCGATCAGTAGGTCAAAGTGTTGTTTGAAATTTATTATTAATCATCATCATAATAACTATCGTGAGACATACTAAATTAAGTAAAACCGCGGGTTCTCACGTGAATATACTGAGAAAAGCTCTACTAGTTTCTAACCACAGAGGAGTTCTTCCTCATGAGCAGCGTCCGCGTAGTAGAGCTTTTCTCAGTATACCTCTATTTACGTGAGTAACCCGCGATTTTACTTCATCATCATCAGCCCATAAATGCCCGCTGCTGATCTGATCTGCCTTTTCACACGGAGAAGGTTTGAGCATTAATCACCACGCTCAATGCAGGTTGCCGATTTCAAACTAATAATTAGAAATTATTTCCTTCACCGTTTGTCAGTGTTGTCTTAATAATCTTAGAAAGTACATAACATAACATAACATCACGCCTTTTATCCCCGAAGGGGTAGGCAGAGGTGCACACAGAAGTAACACCTACTTTTCACTATTTATGTTATGAGTCCCATGTAATAGGGGGTGAGCCTATTGCCATATACCGGGCACATTTCCAAACTCCGTGCTACTACTGAGAATTATTTAAAAACCCAGTAATACTTTGCCCGACCCGGGAATCGAACCCGAGACCCCTTGCCCGGCAGCCGCACTTGCGACCACTCGGCCAACGAGGCAGAAAGTACATATAACTCGGAAAATGTCACATTGGTACTTGCCGTTGGTAGGTTTCGAATCCGCTTCTCATGCATGAAAAGTCGTCTTAATCTTAATCCTCCGTGCCACTACGACATACTAGACACACGACATAATACATATATTATTAATAGTAATAGCAAAGAGCCTCTATTTGTACCAGGTGTATGGAATAGAGGGTTTGCCATCATCTTCAGACTTTACTGGTGGATTAGATCACAGTTTAAAGGTTCAGGGTCACATAATGTATGTACACAAGTGTTATTTGACGGCTCGGTTTAAACTGCCTCGTTGGTCGAGTGGTCGCAAGTGCGACTGCCGGGCAAGGGGTCTCGGGTTCGAATCCCAGGTCAGGCAAAGTATTTTTGGGTGTTTTAAAAATAAATCTCAGTAACAGAGTCTGGAATTGTGCCCGGTGTGTAGCAATACGCTCACCCCCTACCACATGGGACTCATAACATAATAGTGAAAAGTGGGTGTTACATTGTACAATGGCATTAAGTGCCGTAATGTGCACCTCTGCTTACCCCTTCGGGGATAAAAGGCGTGATGGTATGCATGGTATGACGGTTTAAATTTGAACTAAGTAACACGTTTAAGAAGAGATTTTTAGCAATGAGTCATGTATATTATTTTAACACTGTCGTTTTGCTTTATTTGTCGGCATTAGAACTAAAACAGATAAATATTCGATATATATCTATTTTGAGTATAATTTATTTGGAAAAACCGCTCAGGTCAAGTCAACATTATACATCTTGTGTCAATCTTGGCTACACTTTACTCCGACTGCATACCAAATACTGCCTCAATCCCTTGTACACCATCAACAGCCTATAGGTGTCCACTGCTGACCAAAGGTCTCTTCTGATACAAAGAATATTTGAGCATTAATCAATGCGGGTTGGCGATAACAAACTTATAATTAAAAAATATAAGTCCAGGTTTCCTCACGATGTTTTCCATCACCGTCTGTCAGTGGCGTCCAAATAATCTTAGAAAGTACATATAACTCGGAAAAAGTCACATTGGTACTTACTGTTGATAGGTTTCGAACCCTCATGCATGAGAAGCGGGCGCCTTAAACCTCCGGGCCTCCACGGCTCTCTCTATATTATACAATTGTCGTCAAAATACAAGAAACAACATCCTCATTAGTAAAATAAAGAAACATTTCAGTTCCTATTTTTACTATAGGTACCGTTACTCTCTTAGCACACGCCTACATTGAAAACTTTGAGCATCGCTGTCTAGTCTACAATATCCGAACCGCCGCGGGCCACATCGTGCCTGCGTTCAGAAAACTTGCTCATGTCGTGTCGAGACGAGCTCCGAGCACTTTTTAATATACTCCTCATGTAGGATCAACAAACATTGGTCGGGCAAGGATCAAACTGGACAATGTTGTGTCGTATAGTAACCGAGGTTTTTTAGAAAAAATCTGTTGCTAGGATCTTTGATAAAGTAACTGTTTATTGTAGTTCAATAATAATATATTTATCATTATTTTATTTTGCCTGCCTCGTTGGCCGAGTGGTCGCTAGTGCGACTGCCGGGCAAGTGGTCTCGAGTTTCCGATTCCCAGGTCGGGCAAAGTATTAATAAGTGTTTAAAACAAATCTCATTAGTAGCACGGAGTCTGGAATTGTGCCCGGTAAATGACAAAAGGCTCACCCCCTATTACATGGGATTCGTAACATAAATAGTAAAAAGTGGATGTGTAATTTTTTGAAAAAGCCCTGTGTTACTTTCCCCACCCCGGGAATCGAACCCGAGACCCGTTGCCGAGTCGCAATTGCGACCACTCGGCCAACGAGGCAGTCACTGTTGAACACCTCTGCCTACCCCTTCGAGCATAAAAGGCGTGTGATATTAGGTATTAGTAGAAAGTAAAAAAATGTTATGGGGTTATTATCCATTGTAATAACTAAACATCGTTAATATTTTCACTTATACATTTAAAAACCTACATTGAAAATCTATACAGAATTGAATAGCCCAGAGTTCAAACTATCAGAATCAATATCGCAGATAAAAATCCCATAAAAACGTTCACCATTCAGCGCCGTGCAAACAATATAATGTGGATTGCTCCGAGCGCTGCTTGCATTCAGTATTTTATAATATTCTGTCTACTTGTGATACACTGCCTTCCGTGACAATGTTAGGGGAGATGAGGTGTCCACACATGATTTAGTTTATAAAATTCTAGCTTCTGCTCGCGGCTTCGTTCATTCCCGTAGGATAGAAGTAGCTTTTTTAAACTTTATGTGTCGTGTGTACGTTTACGAACATACAAATTCACATACACGTCACACCCAGACCCCGGAATAACAATTTGTGGATCACACAAAGAGTTACTCTGTGTTGGAATCGAATCCGCTGCACGTTGCCAACTTATAACATGGTTTCGTACAGGAGTCAAATCCCGTACAAATGGCACAGCAACCACTGCGCCTACCTTGAATGCCATGCGCAACTATATCATATTTTACAATAACATTTATAAACTACGTTTAACTTCAACTTCAAGAAAAGAGTTTTATTCCTCTTATTTGAAGTCGATTAATTAATACACTAAACACTTATGAACACCGCATCAAAGTCGGTTCAGCCAATCGCGAGACAATCCCGCACATACACCCATGAGTATATACAGATCCAACAGATTTTTTTTTTGAAGTTGGTTAAGAACTTTGAGCACCACTAGTCCCGCGACAACATCCCGGGGCCGCGACAGTCCCGGATTCCGGGAATGTAACATTATTACACGTTGCCCAGGTATTTATATTTGTTTCAACCCCTACAGGAGGCAAGGGGTGACCTGCTAGTGCTACCGTAGTATTTTTATATTGTTTTATCTATTTGAACAAGATGTGTTTTGTTTTATATGAATTTTGTTTATTTATTTATTTATTCGAAGGAGTACGGCCACATCACAAACATATATCATTCAAAATACACAATAGTAACAAAATAAAGGTCTGATGCATGCGACAATAATGGCGTACATAGCATTGGCAAATCATAGGCTTAACAGTGGAACAAAATAGAATCCAGTTTGAAAATTATGGAAAAAAGAAAATAACAACAATAATCCACACTATACATACACTAAAATGAGAATTTAACAAGTTCGATTTTATAATCTTATACTGTCATAGAGGTATAAAGCGGAAGAGTTTGTTTTTTTGTTTGTTTGTTTGAACGCGCTAATCTCCGTAACTACAAGTCTGATTTGAATACTTCTTTTTGTATTGGATAGTGCATTTATCGAGAATGGCTATAGGCTATAAAACATCACGCTACGACCAATAGGAGCTGAGCAGACCGCGCGGAAGTAGCTAGTTTTCAATATATTATAACATATTTTTTTTTGTAAGAGCAGTTCGTTGGTCGTGTAAATTGTATGTTTATTTATGTATTTCTTCGTCACAAAAAATACAGTGAATATAGGACTTAATGTCGTAAGGCATTCTCTGACAGTCAACCAAAGTATAGTGAGTATGATTGCTTGGCAAGAGGTCTAGGGTTCTATTTTAGAGTCAAGAAAATATGAATTAGATTTTTTTTATTCACACAGAGTCTAATATACCAGGCATGTTACTCTAGACTCTAGAGTAACATGCCTGGTATATTCATAATAAGTTCAATGAAAAGAGAGAGAATTGATAACCTATTCAATTACTATAACTCTTAATAATGACACAACTTACCTATCCCAGGCATCGAATCCTGACACTCATAAAAAGGTATAAAATTAGTACCTTGATTTGACTGACTCGGGACTCGGGACCCGATTCTAAAATTCGACCCAAACCTACAATGTTGAGAACCACTCCCCTACATGGCGATATTAAACATTTTCGTAATAAAACTGGGAGAATGTTATAGTTAGAAGCGACTCCGTGTATATTGTAGGTACATTTCAATAATATACTGACATACATTTCTTATTTTATTATATCTAAAATGTAAATGTATATAGAGTAGAATACATTTTGTCAAACACCGCTACTCTTCCCGCGGGTGTCGTATACCCGGTGAGGGGATTGTGAGACTGTGCGGTAGTGGTCTGTGATAAACCTGAACCTTTTAGCAATTATGATCTCTGACAATTCTGCCACGCGAGGAGATAATCACAAAATGGAGGTTCATATAGTCCAGCAATGGATTGATATTCATGTTTTTTTTATTTTTCACTAGCGACCCTCCCCGGCTTCACACGGGTGCAATATGCGTGTGTTATACATATAACTAAGAATCACACTATCTATTAAAAAAAACCGCATCAAAATCCGTTGCGTAGTTTCAAAGATCTAAGCATACATAGGGACAGACAGACGGCGGATAGCAACTTTGTTTTATACTATGTAGTGATAACAAGACGAAGAAAACGAAATTCGATCACTAAAAATGTATTGTTTATTTTCAATTACTCAACCCGGTAATCGAACGTAGAAACAGTACACAACCACTGCACCAAAATAACTTTGAAATTCAATGAAACGTTTCAATATTGCACCTTGTTCCAAACTCCGGCCGAGCCTAACTTCGTTGTGCAGCCTAACTGTTATAATAGGACAATCAACTATTTGCTGCATACGGCTTCACTTGTAAATTAACTCGTCGAGTACCGGTTTTGTAGACACAATTATAGAACAATAGGTTGCGGTCACCGGTGACCGCTTGGTATTTGACAGTTTAAAACCTAAAATTCATTTCTAACCTAATGTTCATTTATTAAATTAAAACCTAAAATTAAAACACGGTTTTAATCATATTCCGCATCCTTGTTATCAGGAGAATTGGGCATATCTAATGAGCCCAAACTGGATCACTACATAGTATAAAACAAATCGCTAATCACCGTCTGTCTCTCCTTATGTGTACTTAGATCTTTAAAACTACGCAACAGATTTTAGATAGAGTGATTCTTAAGGAAGGTTTATATGTATAATACATGCATATTGCAGCCGTGCGAAGCCGGGGCGGATCGCTAGTATGTTTATATATGCAGTCCAAGGTAGTATCGCATCATCTATAAGTGTCTACTGCTGACCAAATGGGGGGGAGGGGTAATTGGGCCTCCGGTAACCTCACTGACAGTTGTGTCGGTTCATGTTCTGCTCGGCCGTGGTATCACTGCGGTCGAGCCGGCCCATTTTGCCGAAGCATGGCTCTCCCACACTTACAGTCTAATCTAAGACATCACGCTACGATTAGTAGGAGCTGAGCAGAGGGCGAAACCGCGCGGTATTATCTAGTTTACTATAAATACAAGCAGACACACATATAATGTGTTGTAGTCCGCTATACTACAATATATCTACAGTGTAGAGATAATGAACAAACTTAGACTGTGTTAACTTCGTCTGGCTAGAGTTTCCAATATACTTGTCTTAGAGGGGTAGGCAGAGAGCTTACGTGTTAATGTTATTATATTATACAGGGTATATATGGCTGCCTCGTTGGCCGAGCAGTCGCAAGTGCGATTCCCGGGTCGGGCAAAGTATTACTGGGATTTTCAAAAAAATCTCAGTAGTAGCACGGAGTCATGGCAACAGGCTCACCCCCTATTACATGGGACTGATAACATAAATAGTGAAAAGTGGGTGTTACATTGTACAGTGGCATTAAGTGCCGTAATGTACACCTCTGCTTACCCTTTCGGGTATAAAAGGCGTGATGTAATGTCTATGTGTATACGGAACGGTCCCGAAAACAGCCGACAGGTGATGGTATATACAGGTTGTATTTTTATAAAAGGAAGGAATTAAATATTTCTTTAATGTAATTATAGTTGTAATCAACTGTTCAAGGCTGTTGCATGAATAAAAAGTCTCAAAGCCATCACCAAACCAACAGTATAGTTAAAGAAATAAAATAAATTCACAACATACATAAAAACAACACTGTTACCCCATTTGTATTATTATTATTACCGGTTTATTCCGGCGCGATCCGCTTCAATCCGACTGTATCCGCTTTCGGCCGGATTTAACGGGATATATGCATAAACTGTTATATGCGAAACTTCGATATTTTTGATGTGTTTCAAGTTTTCGCGGATCAAATATTATGTTGAATAAAATAATACTTCGTAGGTATTGTATTAAAAGGGTAAAAATACTGTTTTTATAATAACTATCGTGAGACATACTAAATTAACTAAGATCAAGGGTTACTCACGTGAATATATTGAGAAAAGCTCTACTAGTTTCGAACCACATAGGGGTTCCTCATGAGCAGCGTGCGCGATCGCGGCGACGTCGCGCAGCCCACTGACGCACCCGTGATTTTAGTTAATTTAGTAAAAATACTGGTACACATGGTCTAAAATAGCTTGTTAAAATGCGTTCTATTGAGTATGCTCAAAAGTATTTAAAAGCAAACGCCTGTCGATCCGCAAGCATGCCTGAAATGAGATAATTTTGAACAACATTCCGACATTATGCTACTTAAGTGACTAGTGCTCAATTGAAGCATGCTTTCGTGCTTGAAATTAGCGTCTGTAACAGTACCTTAACTATTCTGTTTCTTACTCGTTCTTCTACATAGGAATGTACACTTTAGAGCGAGCAAATAGAGCAACTAGAGGACTGACCGACCGACTGACATTTTTATCTTTTAACTAGCGACCCGCTCTGGTTTCGCACGGGTGAACATATAAAACCTTAAGAATCACTCTACCTATTAAAAAAACCGCATCAAATTCCGTTGCGTAGTTTTAAAGATCTAAGCATACATAGGGACAGACAGACGGCGGATAGCGACTTTGTTTTATACTATGTAGTGATATTCTTAGATGTCGAGCAATGAAAGAAAGAGAGAACTTTATGTCACACGGAAAAAACAAATGACTTGTACCGATGTGTTATTGTATTAGTAAATACTGATGGATACATGTTCATGTTCCAAGTCTGCGGTGAAATGGGACCAGATGATATGATACCACGGCCTCACAGAAAACCGACGTGAAGCAACGCTTGCGGTGTGTTTCGTCGTGTGAGTGAAGTTACCGAGGCCAAATTGCCCATCTCCCCAATCCCTGAATCCCTAACGATCCTCAAACTCCTAATCCCTAAAAGGCCGGTAACGAACTTGTAACGCCTCTGGTGTTCCAGGTGTCCATGGGCGACGCCGATTACTTACCATTAGGTGACCCGTCCGGTGGTCTACCGGCTTATTCCATAGAAAAAAAATGTGCTAATCTACTGGCCCCTTAAGTGACTCGCGGACGAACAAGCCACCAATTAAACATTAGCAATTTTTTAATGACTAGGTACAATTCCTTTGTATAATATGTCTAATAAAATTCCTCTTATCTTTCCAGGCCAGGATGTGGACATCACACCTCGAGAGGCAGTACGAAGGATCGGAGACCAGCTCAGTGTGCTATGCAAAGTGCCATATCCCATCGACTCCTGCAGGTCAGTAGCAGAATGGTTCTTAATAAGTCTTTAAGGTGCCATGTTCTTAAATTCTGTGAAGGTGATCATGCCTGATAGAGGTTTGTTGTTCTTATTATCAAGTACCGTTTCCGGAGTGGCTAGATGTCTAACTGCTGTGTTATGGGATGAGCAGGCAGACGGATCACCTGATGGTAAGCAATCGGCGTCGCTCATAGACACTTGGAACACCAGAGGCGTTACAAGTGCCTTACCGGCCTTTTGGGATTAGAGAAGGATGGTAGAGGGGGTAATCAGGCCTCCGGTAACCTCACTCACACGACGAAACACAACGCAAGCGTTGCTTCACGTCGGTTTTCTGCTCGTTGGTGGTATCACTCCGGTCGATCCGATCCATTCGTGCCGAAGCATGGCTCTCCCACGCTTATGACCGTCTGTGTGATGTGCACAATTATGCACATCAGTGTGTGCAGTATGTGTTTGTGAATGGACTCACGACAGAGGTACAGAAAATCCTAATGAAATAATGGTTTTTTATGAGAAAATTCTGATTCATGAACTAAGCTAGACTTGGGTACTTGCCAACTAGTCAAATTCAATACTTTATTCGAACTGTCAAAACGACAGTTTTCTATAAATTTTGTACGAGATTGTGTATTGTGACGTCATGTTCTTTTAACGTCTAACAGCATACTTATTACTTAAATATTTGCTGGAAAAATACTAATTTATATTTGATTAAGGCAAGTACCCGGTTATGTGTGCGTAAAGGCTCCTAATTGGGCTTGAAACTAATCGAGGATCCCCGTAATTTAAGGAGTAACTGAATATTTTACTAATTTAGGTAATATAACAATATGTACCATATTAATTAATGAATTATTTTCCTTGTATTCCAGGATGACAGTAGGGACCACCTCCTACCGGCTGATACCTGAAAATCTGCAAGGAGACGTGGTCTACACCGGCCAGGGCTTGAAGGTAAGCATCATCATCATTCTAATCAACAATAGCCTGTGACATGACAGTCCATTGCTGGACTATCAGCCTCCTCTACAAAAGAAAGGTTTCTCATAATCACCACACTTGGCAATCGGATTGGAGATTGCAGTTTAAAGTATTTCTTATGCGTCTGATGACGATAGAGTGAATGCATTTATCTCCACCCCAACTCTTCCCGCGGGTGTGGTATAAGTACTATTCCCGATTAAGGGACTATAAATTTGACAAAGACAATGTAGAAACGTTCTCTGATAAACCTGAACCTTTAAAACTGCGAGATCCAACACGAACCATGTGTGGAGATTATGACAAACCCTCTCATCATCAGAGGAGGTCCATAGTTTATGGAGTTTCTTGCTCGTTCTTCTCCATTCGAATCTCCATTTTGGAACGAGCACCTAGCTTCACTGACTATTATTTATTTACTAGCTACATCCGCGCGGTTTCACTCGCTCTGCTCGGCGCCTATCAATCGTAGCGTGATGTTTTATAGCCTATAGCCTTCCTCGATAAATGAGCTATCCAACACAGAAAGATTTTTTCAAATCGGACCAGTAGTTTCGGAGATTAGCGCGTTCAAACAAATAAACAAAAAATCAAACTCTTTAGCTTTATAATATTAAGTATACCTCTAGATCCATTGAGCTCCCAACAAAAGATACACTTACATGCTAAAAAGTAATCCATCAGATATTACAATAACCTTGTGATCCTTCAATTAAAGGGAATCACATGCGAATACAAACATACAGCGATTGAATGAAATTAATGCAAATTACAGAAATGTAAAGAAAATATAAAAGAAAGACAAAATCAAAAATCCAATTCACGACATAACAATATAATACAAGTCAGAAATAAAACAAAACATGGTTAAACAAGTGAAACAAGTGAAGTTATTTCCACTGTTCAATACAATAAAATATTAACAAATAATCACACTTTCATTCATTGATTTTATGACCAACTTAATTTTAGTAATAAGTAGTTTTAAGACTGCCTCGTTGGCCGAGTGGTCGCGAGTGCGATTGCCGGGAAAGGGGTCTCGGGTTCGATTCCCGGGTCGGGCAAAGTATTACTGGGTTTTTAAAAAATTCTCAGTAGTAGCACGGAGCCTGGAAATGTGCCCGGTATATGGCAATAGGCTCACCCCCTATTACATGGGACTCATAACATAAATAGTGAAAAGTGGGTGTTACTTCTGTGTGCACCTCTGCCTACCCCTTCGGGGATAAAAGGCGTGATGTTATGTTATGTTAATTTTTCCAGCAAATTTGTAAGAAATAAGTACGCTGTTTGACGCTAAAAAAACGTGACGTCACAATACACAATCTCGTACAAAATTCATAGAAAACTGTCGTTTTTGAAAGTTTGAAAAAAGTATTTAATTTGACTAGTTGGCACGTATCCAATTCTTATTATATCGTACCGCCACGACCACGCACGCTGCTCATGAGGAAGAACCCCTCTGTGGTTCGAAACTAGTAGAGCTTTTCTCAGTATATACATGTGTAACCCGCGATTTTTAGTCATTAACAAATGCTTTGACTTTGACTTAGGAGTCCAGCAGTGAACTGTCATTCGCTATTGATCTTGTCAGACATTAGGTTCAGGGTCAGGTTAATACTAAACGGTGATTTCATTAGACATTATTCCTCATCGCTATCGTGAGGTAGGGTGCCCAAAGGACTGGCAGCATTACCACGTTGAATGGCAATGCTTAACCTTTGCCCAAGGTAGTAGCCAGCCCTTCGATCACCTGAAGTGTCAACCAACTTCCTTACAATATCTTTGTAAAGAAAATGTGCACTTGCGCCCCACGGCCCTAAAGTTTCAATATTATATTATTAGATAGATAGGTAACTATGTATTTTCAAAATGGACGTAACAATTTCATTTGTTATCGCTGAAATTCAGTACAAGTTCATACTTGTTCTAAAATAGTTTTCTTTTGTTTTTACCTTATGTATGTATGTCAATTGTCAAGTAATTAAATTGTAAATTAACGTTTTTGATAATTGCCGTAATTCGGTACCAATGCGGGTTTCTCAAAGTCAACTACTTTTTTCTATAGGTACAGATACATACAATTAGAGTGTCTGTTTGTAATATTAAAGTAATAGCGTTGTACTACATACCTCTAGATGTGAATATCTACATACGATACACATACCAAAATAACATTTTTTACATTTTTTGTCTATCTGTTTGTACTTGCTTATCTCTGGAATGGTTGAACCGATTTTGCAAGACTTTTATTGGCAGGTAGCTGATGTACTAAGGAATAACATTGGCTACTTTTATTTTGGAATATTAAAACAAAAAAGTTATTTCTTATAATTAATAAAATAATAAGATAAATAAAATTGGGTAATTTGTTAAGTAGGTTACATTCTGAATATAATTGGATGTTTGAACATAATATATTTTTCTAAACATAACATAACATCACGCCTTTTTATCCCCGAAGGGGTAGACAGAGGTGCACATTATACTTAATGCATTCACTTTTCACTCTTTATGTTATGAGTCTCATGCAATAGGGGGTGAGCCTATTGCAATTCCAGACTCCGGGCTACTACTGAGAATTTTTTTAAAACTCACCAATTTTTCGTCCAACCTAGCTTCACCTAGCTTAACTGACGGACTGACTGACAAAAGTACCAAATTATGGTTTTATTGACATAAATGCTTTGACTTTGACTTTGACCCGGGAATCGAACCCTCGACCCTTTGCCTGGCAGTTGCACTTGCGACCACTCGGCCAACGAGGCAGTCTATTAGTAAGATAAGTTAATAAAATAAAGAAATTAATATAATCCTTTTCCCACAGGCTGGTCAATGCGGTGCCCTAATAAAGAACATCAAGGAGGAATGGAATGGAAACATTACGTGTGTTCTCCCGCCCCCCTCAGGAAACATCGAGCTGGTCGGCTCCATGAGACTGCTGGTCGCAAGTGAGTATAGAATCTTCCTAATTTAACCGGCTTTTTTTACCACAACATTCCAAAACCGCTGCAACTCCTATGCATCAGGATCTACAGTAGATACAACCATGCAAACACCGGAACACTGAAGTCCAACGTCCCAGGGACATGAACAACTATGGTAATATGGTTCTAACTGCACGGGTGGTGCGGTGGCTGGGCAACCGGTTGCCGTGCAACGTGCCGAGGGTTCGATTCCCGCACGGAACAACACTTTGTGTGATCTACAAATTGTTTCGGGTCTGGATGCTATTATGTATGTGAACTTGTATGATTGTAAACGCACCCACGACACAGGAGAAAATCCTAATGATGATAACGTTTCTAAAAAAAAAGTGACGGTCTAATTCCCCCTAACAACCGGTCTGGCAGACGAATCACCTGATGGTAAGCAATCGGCGTCGCCCATGGACATCTGGAACACTAGAGGCGTTACTAGTGCGTTGCTGGCCTTTTGGGATATTAGGAAGGGCATTCGGTGGTAATCCCACTCATACGGCGAAACACAACGCATTGTTAACCAATTCTCGGAGAATATAGAAGAATCAGGGATCATTTTTAGAGATTGGGAAATCGTTATGTCACTTGGGTTCAATGCGAGAACATGGTGTGCTATATAGCCATGGCCGAGTAGTATCACCACCACCCCTACTCCTCGCGCGGGTATCGTGTACCCGACTAAGGGACTAAAGGACAATGCCAGGTGCTCAGTACATCTTTGACCCACTATATTAGAAGTCATGTACAAGTATGCAGTATTCAACATCGTGTAGTGTATTAATTACCGATACCTAAACATTTGTCCTGAAACCTGTAAAACTTGCGGTTTTTGTTTAAAACAAAACAATAATGATAACTATCGCGAAAACAACGGAAACGCAGAGAGCGAATGAAAGATAATATTGACACTGACAGCTGACAACTGACAAGCGCTTCAAAACGTTTCGTTACACAAAAAAAATCATAACTAATGATAGTAATCGTTTCTTTTATATTTTCGTGATTTCATCTGTAATCATTAATAAATAAATAAATGTTATACATAATTATACTTTTGATATAATATTTTATGTATAATAATATCTTTTTTCCAGTTACTTACTTTTTTATTTTCATAGTTTCGTACAAGCGATGCGTATGATGTAACGCAAATAGTCATTACACAATATGGAAGACGCATTGCAAAAAAGTATTTCCGGGATTGAACTTCTTTTTTTATTAGATTGCAAACAGCAAGTTTAAAAATAAAAATATTTATTGTGAAAAGGTTCCTTATTCGTCTAAAATATTTACATCAATTTACTTTTTTTGTAAATGATATTATGACTGGGTCAGGATCTGGCATTGTCATTTGACAGAGACCGGGCAGCAGCGCTCTCTGATGATGAGACGTCTTTAACTCGTCGAGTACCGTCATTATAGAACAATAGGTTGCGGTCACCGGTGACCGCTTGGTGTTTGACAGTTTAAACGAGGAGATTATCGCCAAGCGCCTCTTTGTGTAGAGGAGGCTCATCGTCCAGCAGTGGACTATTACCTGATGTTGTAGATATTTCAAATGTTACTTCATGTTTCTAGGAGCCCCTGGTGAGATCCAGCTGAACTCCTCGCCGCAGCCACCCTTCAAGGAAGGAGATACGTTCATGGCGCAGTGTGTGGTACCTAATGGAAGACCAGCTGCCAAGATCACCTGGTTCTTGGGTAAGTACCTCTAGACAACACAATATTAATTATGAAATTTATTTTTAAACACCTCGACGGACTGCCTCGTTGGCCGAGTGGTCGCAAGTGCAACTGCCGGGCAAAAGGTCTCGAGTTCGATTCCCGGGGCGGACAAAATATTAGTGGGTTTTTAAAAAATCTCAGTAGTATCACGGAGTTTGGAATTGTGTCCGGTATATGGCAATAGACTCACCCACTATTACATGGGACTCATAAAATAAATAGTGAAAAGTGGGTGTTACATTAAGTGCTGTAATGTGCCTACCACTTCGGAGGGGGCGAAAAGAGGCGTGATTTTATATCGTTTATTTTTAGACGGTTTTATTTAGCTTGCCTCGTTTGATTGTTTTTGTCTTTAGTAATTGTAATGTCCCCCCCTTCCTGACGACAGATCGATCTGATATTTGGTACACACTCTTAATCTTGATGGCCATCCTTACTAATATTATAAATCGGAAAGTGACTTTGTTTGTTTGTTCCGCTTTCACGCCTTAACTACTAAATCGATTGCTTAATTTTTACAGACGTAAAGTTAGAAGTCCGGATTACATAATAGGGTACTTTTTATCCCAGAAAAATTTGATATTCCCGAGGGAAAACAAAAGTATTGGTATAGATGGCGCTGTGTGTATTGGTATATGTCACATAGCCTACTTTTTATCCTTTTGTGACGCGAGCGAAGCCGCGGTTAAAAGATAGTACAATATAATCTAATTGTTTCCACAACTACGTCCATTATGGATATCAACCGAAAGGGTTTCATTGGTAGAATAGAGCTCAATGAAACTGTTTAATTTAAAACATAATTCTTATGTATATTTCTTTATCAGGATCGGAAGAACTCCTCCACGGTACTCATCAGCCTGTCATAACTTCAGAACCAGGATCTGACCTGAAGACTATCAGTCAGAATGTCACCAGGACCCTAACTGATGAGGACGATGCTAAGTTCCTGGTCTGCAGAGCTGAACACGAAGCTTTGGAGAAGCCTAAGGAATTCAGGATCCAACTCAATGTTAATTGTAAGTAGAAATTCTCTCAAGACCGCTGCAACTCCTGTGCACCAGGATCCACAGTAAATACAACCTAAACACCGGAACAATGAAGTCCAACGTCCCAGGGACATGAACAACTATCTTAGATCCCGCAACGAAATGAAACAGATGATATTATTGTCACTGTTCCTACTCTTCCCGCGGGTGTTGTAAACCCGAATAAGGAACAACAATGGTTAACAGGGACTTTTTTTTTTTTTTACGGGGGAAAATCATCGAATGACTGCTCCCGCCTGGGTGAGGCGGGAGGGAGTGTCAGACTCTTACTGACTAAAAACCACCCCGTTCCTTCTCCTGCACGTCGAGCCGGAGCCCCGGTTACCCGTTAGGTTCTCCGCGACTCCGAATCGGCATCGGCCGTATTGGGCCCCATCTGTGGTGGTCTGATGGCTCTTTGAGGCGCGCGCGGAACGCTCGGCGCCGTACGCTCGGGTCTGTTTCTGGTCGGACGGGGAGCCACCCATGCTCGCCGTCCGCAGGCCCGCGCTTACGGTGGCCGGAGATCGTCTCGCGATCCCCGACGCCCGGTGTGTCCTTCGCGATGGCTGGGTTGCGAGGAGGCAGCGCTTCGCTGGCTCACGCGTCCCGCCTCCTCCTTAGCTAGCATGACTGCTTCGCAAAAGGAGGAGACGGCATCCCAATCCCCCTCGCTCCGCATCATGGCTTGCACTAGGCCCGGACGCGAGAGGTCGCCATCGCCGATCACTTCCCTGAGGGCACGGCGGTGCTCAGCCCACGCAGGGCATTCTCCCACCGTGTGTTCCACCGTGTCCTCAGGGCGGTCCTCGCAGTGATGACACCCGGGCGTTTCCTCCCGCCCCATCAGACACAGTTACCTCCCGAAACTCCCATGTCCGGTGAGGACCTGCGTCAGGCGGTAGGTGAGGACCCCGTAGCGTCTCTCAAGCCACTCCTCAAAGAGGGGACTTACCGCTGCGATGGCAGCGAGCCCAGTTAACAGGGACTAGGCAGTAGCGGTATTAAAATGTTTTTTTTATGGCATACATAAGCCGGTAAACGAGCAGACGGATCACCTGATGGTAAGCAATCGGCGTCGCCCATGGACACCTGGAACACCAGAGGCGTTACAAGTGCGTCACTGGCTTTATGGGGATTAGGAGTTTGAGGATCGTTGGGGATTCAGAGATTGGGGAGATTGGGGAAGGGGAAAGTAATTGGGCCTCCGGTAACCTCACTCACACGACGAAACACAACGTAAGCGTTGCTTCACGTCGGTTTTCTGTGAGACCGTGGTGATCTCAAACTCGCTTGCCATGCGTGGAGATTTTGGCAAACCCTTTCTTAGTAGACGAGGCACATAGTCCAGCAGTGGAATTTGTCTTTCATGGGCTGATAATTCAATAATGACTGCCTCGTTGGCCGAGTAGTCAGGCAAAGTCATATTGGGTTTTTAAAAAATTCTCAGTAGTAGCACGGACTCTAGCATTGTGTCCGGTATATGGTAATAGGCTCACCCCCTATTACATGGGACTCACAACATAAATACTTAGTAAAAAGTGGGTGTTACGTTGTACAGTGGCATAATGTACACCTCTGCCTACCCCTTCGTGGATAAAAGGCGTGATGTTATGTTATGTGTTATAATTCAATAATGATGATACATTTGTCACTACCTTATCTCTTTCTGTGGGTGTCGTATACCCATCATTGTAATTATAATCCAATTTTTCTCCTATTTTAGACGCTCCAAAACGCCAAGAGACTGGCACAGTCACAATCTTTGGCCTCAAACTGGGAGCTGAAGGCAAGCTGAATGTGACTGTGAAGGCTAACCCCCCACCGACGGCTGAGTGGAGCATCGGAGACCAGGTCCTGCAGGCACCTAGGCAGAGCGAGAATGGAGAGATTATCGCACAGGCTCCCTTGTTTTTGGTAAGTGATATTGTATTAGAGTTTTATATCTTTTTGATTATACAAGGTGGAATGTTGTAATGCCACGTGAAGGGGAAGTACTCTTAAGACTTTAGATAGAAAATTTTACTCAAAGGAAACATTCCCTCATTTTTGAAAAGAAACAAAACTGCAATCAGATAATTTTTTAAATTCGCTTGTCGCACACGGTAATCATCTGTAAAAGTTGCACCTGTACATTTATTATATCGATTGTTTGGGTGAATAAGGATGAAATCTCTAAGAAACTTCATAAATTTAATAAAAGGAAAACAATGAACGATCGATGCAATAAAAGTTTACGGTGCAAACTTAGACAGATTTTAGTCGGTTCGACCACCGTGTCAGAAAGCTAATTTTTAAAATATCTTTGAATGCAGCTTAATTAGGAATGTTTTTAAGTAGTAAGACATTCCCTGTAGGTTGCATTACAAAATTTCACGTCCACTCTGTCTAATCAAAACGTACGATAATCAATAAAAACTAATTAAGTACTTGATTACTCGAAAACTATATTTTAAATAATCATCATTTTATTTCATTTATAATTTTTGACATTTACAAAATAAAAACAGCTAGTCAGAAACTACTCTATAGTCTTCATCTAATATCAAAAACACAGAATCACACTCAACTATCCTCTTTCCCCAGGGCAACGGCTACTTCAACATCACTCTCATCCTGGCTCGCATCACGAAGGAAGACGTAGACAGGACATACTTCCTACGAGTCATGAACGACTTTGGAAGGGAGGAGATTGCAGTCAGGATCAGCACCATGGACGAACCAGCTGGTAAGTGTTAATGAGGGAATCAGAATTAGAGGACGAGGAGGGATGATGACGTGGAATGGAAAATAAAACTATATTCCGTCAGTTAGGTAATTTAAAAATATTAGACACGTATTTTTTATTTTGTCGTATAAGAAAACAAAATTTAGATAAAACGAATTAAAGTTTAGGAGTGGGAGGTAACTACGTCATTTCTACGTATAAAACGTACATAGAAGTGACGTCACGCGATATTTCACACCTATATGTCGTTGAAAGTATTTGTTTCTGTAAGAAAATAAAAAATACTTGTCTAATGTTTTAAAATAATTTACCAGGCGGATATTAAAATAAAAAATAGTCATCTACCCTATTGGGGAATGATAGTCCGCAGTATAGGAGGAGTTTAAGGTGAGGGGATAAAAATGGTCTGCAGTTTCGAAGACGAGTCCACAGAGTAGGAGAATGGGGAGTATTTTAAAGTATTTAGCTGGTTTTTGTAAATAAAGTTGAGTAACAAAGGGATTGGAAACTTGGCAAAATAAGGATAGACCTCTCAGTAAGTCAGTGGGGGAAATGGGGCTGAGAGGGACTAACAGTCTGCAGTTTGATAGGCGTTTGGAATACGATTGGGGGTATATAAAAGTGTTTAGTGGGTTTTAAGGATAAAGGAAGGGGTTTGGTAAACGAGTATTGGTCTATTTATTAAAATTAGGGTTTTCTGTATCAGCGATTAAGAGGAAAATTGCGATAATTTTACAGTTGTTTGCTGATTTTGGGAAGAAAATTAATGTTAATAAGTTGAGGAGTAGAGGATACCATACTTAATAATAATATTCTTTTATTTATTGGCAGAATTAATTATTTTCGGTCGTACATATATATATTTATAGAAATATATTTTAAGATATTGACTAGTTTTATGTTCCCTACAGCTCGGAAGGCGAAGTCCTCCTATTTGGTATTAGATATATATGGTAAGACGCATCGAATATACAGCGAATGATATATATGAACGATATCATAGTGGAATGTTGTTTTTTGTAATATAACCTTTTTTATTTAAAAGAGTTTTTGAAAAAGTGATCAATGTTAAAATATATGTATATAATTTATGCGAAATAAGCTGACATACGTTGATTTGAGCTGAAAAGGAACAGGTTTGGGTTTGATTTCCGGGTCCCGGCATTAACATTTAGGAATTCAAAATCGATAATCACAAAGTATAAAATTGTGCCTCATGGCAAAATTCTGTAGCTTGAAGATTATGGTTAGTGACTAGGTTATTAATAAATGAAAATACCTATGTCCAGCAGTGGACAACAACAAGCATCTATGAATAAAATACTTAATAATATTATAATAACTGGGAAACAATAATTGCGCCGGTATATGGTAATGGGCTCACCCCCTATTACATGGGACTCATAACATAAATAGTGAAAAGTGGGTGTTACATTGTACAGTGGCATTAAGAGCCGAAATGTGCACCTCTGCCTACCCCTTCGGGGATAAGAGGCGTGATGTTATGTTATGGTGAAAACCACCTATGTAATTGTACGTTTTTCACTGTCTACATTTTTGACATAGTATATGTACATGTATGGATTATAATTATCATAATGTCATGGAAGTCATGGTATACCATAGTTTCTCTAATGTATTGGCTATGTGCAAAGCGAGTAGTGGCGGACAGATAACGACCGCAGCGCACAACACGGCAGAAATTGGAAACAAATGCGGATTATGCAAACCCGTGTTTTATTATTATACTAGCTTTTACCCGCGGCTTCGCTCGCGTCACAAAAGGATAAAAAGTAGCCTATGTGACATATACCATTACATACAGCGCCATCTATACTGATACTTTTGTTTTCCCTCGGAAATATCAAATTTTTCCGGGATAAAAGTACCTTATTATTTAATCCGGACTTCTAACTTTACGTCTGCAAAAATTCAAAGCAATCGGTTTAGTAGTTATGGCGTGAAAGCGGAACAAACAAACAAACAAACTCACTTTCCGATTTACAATATTACTAAGGATTCATTTTACAGTAAAACTATTGAAAAATTGCACTTAAATAATGTCAACAATACTATTTTATAATCTTTGGTTTTATTTATATTTGCAAAGAAAATTATAATGTTTACATTTACATTGTTATTATTTGACAGCTTCCGCAAATGTTGTAAACGCTACGCGTCGCCACCGTCGCGCACATAGCCAATAGTTTTCATTTTGATTCCATTGGTCACTGTTTTCGAAAACTAAATGTAAAATTCGAATGTTAAAATAGTCTAGGAGATTGAAATTAGTTTTGAAAAACGATGTATGTATTGTATATTTGTCGATTTTTTTGGTTTTTATTAAAAAATAACGGGTCTTCCTAAATGTAAACTTGATTTTTATATTTCTCTCTTTGGATCCCTTCTTTTCTGTTTTGTTTCGACTTTTTGTCTGTTAGAAGCATGGATCTGACAATTTTTCTTGTAGTTTCTGGAAAAATATATGTCAAAATAATTTTTCTTTACGATTTTTTTTTTGTTAAATGAGGCATGATTATCTAGCATGAAAATTATTTTTGAAATGTTTTTTGGACTTTTTCATTCGATTAATGAGTAGTTCAATATTGCATGAAAATTCTTGAAAATAATAAATGAATGTGATTAGCGATTATAATATTGGAATTTAGAAATAAATGTTTAAATTGTTATTTATTATTATAATCAGAATGAGTTTTTTAAAGTTTACGAATGCTACTTAGCGGCAGTTTGTTTTTGGGTTCGGTTCTCGAGTTAAAGTAGGAATAGGCTTTAATACCTAAGTCAATTTTTTTCCTGATGTCTTATACCTATTATAATATAATTTTTTTATGGCATAAACCGGTAATCGAGCAGACGGATCACCTGATGGTAAGCAATCAATCGACGTCGCCTGGATACCTAGAACACCAGAGGCGTTACAAGTGCGTTACCGGCATTTTGGGGATTAGGAGTTTGAGGATTGTTGGGGATTCAGGGATTGGGGAGATTGGGGAAGGGGAGGGTAATTGGGCCTCCGGTAACCTCACTTATACGACGAAACACAACGCAAGCGTTGCTTCACGTCGGTTTTCTGTGACGCCGTGGTATCAGTCCGGTCGAGCCGGCCCATTCGTGCCGAAGCATGGCTCTCCCACACTATACAGGCCTTAAGTTGAAACTACCGTAAATATTTCTGGGTGTTTTTCCAAATAATATGTGTTTTAATTGTTTTCTATGATTTTATCCTATCTGTGACTAAACTGTTTTGAATAAATCTTATTTTTTTTGCCTTTACTGTTTTCTGCATTTTTAATACATGATAAATACAACCTTCCATCTTTCAAATTTTTATGTCAACTTTTCATATATTTACTTGGGGATTTTCTTTTAAATGTAGTTCATGACTTTGTTTCATTTTTCAATGCTCATCAATCATCAATTTCAATGCTCAGGGTCTTTAACATATATTTATATATTATTTTAACATATATTTTTATATCCTAGGTGTGGAATTAGACACGGGAGCTATCGTGGGCATCGTGGTGGCTGTTCTAATTCTTCTCATAGCCATCTTCCTGGCTGTGTTTGCGTTCGCCACCGACAGATGGTGCTTTGCCGGTAAGTAGCATTTTTTCTTCTATATTTTATTGTGAATTGTTGATATTAATTGGAGCAATTATTTTAAAATAGAGATGAGCGATTTTTCAATAAATAACTCAAAATTTGTATTAAGACTTTCGCTTTATCTAAATAAATTATTATGTTTTCGACTTACTCACGTAATTATTTGACGAGAAACTCGACCAGTTTCCAGCCATGCTAGAGGCGACCTGCGACGCGGCGACTCTTAACTGAGCGCTGCTTCAGCGCGACAGCCGCCGCGTCCCAGGTCGCGAAATACTGCTCATGAATATGAGCTTCTAGCATGGCTTGAAATTAGTCGAGTTCCTCGTCAAGTAATTACGTGATTAAGTCGAAAACATAATAAAATATTCAGTAAATATTGCAACTTTATCCGAGCGTTTAATTGTTTATACGCTTTTTTGCGTACAAACGGATAAATTCTCAACATATATCCATTTTGAGTATTTATTCGAAAAAAATATCCATCTCTGCGTCAAAATAGTCTCTTCTCAACATATATCCATTTTGAGTATTTATTCGAAAAAAAAAACCCATCTCTGCGTCAAAATAGTATCTTTGACATGGAAAGAATATCGTGTTTTTTTTTCTTAATTTGCATGTATTTATTATGATGGCATGATTATTAATTGAAATTTTCTTTCATGCATATGGTTCTTATTGATCTAAATTCATGAATGTCTAAATTTTTTTCTTTTATATACATTTTGTTTCTTACAAATATTATTTAAAACTGACTAATAACACGATTTGCTCCATTCATGTTGACGATTCAGTTTAGTTGGTTGCAAAATACAAAGGTTTTCAAACGACATAGTACAGGAGCCTACAACTATAACATAAACGTCATCACTAGATACAGACGACACGAAATATTAATAAAATTGGTTACAATTTTCAACTAGTATAAATTGACCTGTCTGAAGTTCATCGTCTTATCGGTTTTTAGTGATTACTTAGTCATTAATAGCTTAAATTCATTTAACATCCTTGAACTGAAATCTTTGACATTAATTCTATAGATTATTGTCAAAAACACAGATCGATTAAAAGACTAAACGAATAATCGGTTATTAATTTCCGCTGTTAGCGAGAACCTTCAGAGAGGTCAAGATACACTGGTTGTTTAAAAAAAAAGTTTTTTTTATTAATATTTCCTATGCATTGTGATTTTTGTCCATGCTTTACAATCGCTTCTATTACAACTATAGGCATGCGTAATTTACTCCTTTTTCCTGTGTTTTATGAACTATTTAATAATTATTATTATTAATAAGCAATTTTCTGGCAGGCTCACGTGCTGTTGGTCGATAGGTAATGTTGAAAGAAAATTAGAAAAATAAAAAATATATAGTAAAAATCACGTTTTCCACTAACTGTTTTCGGCTAGCACTGGTTGAGAAATGAATTAATAGATATATATTTTTGACTAAAATCTTATTTTTTTTTTAATTTTTTAGTAAAAAGGTTTGGCTGCTATAGTACCCAATAGAAAATTTTTCGAAATGAAAGATGCAAAATTTGGCAATATATCCGCTTCTTGTGTAGTTTATATAAGTTGTTATAGAGGTATTATATTAAGCGAAAAGTATAATCAATATTTTGAGCGATCAAGAACGAAAAAAATCTTTGAAAAATGCATGTGTTTTTTTGTTTTTTTTTTTTGTGTTTACCAAAACTTTAACTTACTTTTATACAAGATTTTGAACGCATGTGAATGATTTATATTAATATATCTTTTTTAAAAAGCATGACTCTTTTCTTAAAGAATCCCGAGAATGTTTTTTGCATGAAATCTGAAATTAGTTATTTTTACTTTTTATTTCACTTAGGTGGTGAATTTCAAGGTGGTGGTTTAAAAAATAAAACGTGTTCTCACTTATTGTAGTTTTTTGGGCCTTGAGCTTATTTTGGTGTCTAGGGATTTCTTTTTTATGACATTTTAAATTCATATTTGTTTTTCTAACGACTAACAGGTTTTAATTGGTTTTACTCATGAATTTTTTTCGATGGTCATCATAATCATAACATTATTTAACATTTCATTTTCATAACATAAAAATGGGCTTTCGTTTCTCTTACTAGAAGTCATTTAATTGATTTCCAATTATAATTATGGCTTTGTTAATAGACACTTCGAATCGGCAAATAGTTCGTATGTATTACGAAGCTGTTTGCTTTAAACATGCGCATTATTATTAAGGAAACGAGATAGAAAATCTTCAAGGATTTGAAGTAATAGCATTCAATAAAAACTTCATTCTTGTTACACGTTTAAGCCTAAGAATTGAAATTGGTGATAACAATTTCTTTTAAGAATAACATAGATTTGAGATAAATTAATATTATCTGTATAATATTCAATATACGTATTATATCGTCTGTTGTTCTTCTAAAAGATAGACAGAACTATTTTGATTATTCTTTTTCATCGTTGAGACATTTTTCAAAAACAGAAGACACTTATTGTGTTGTCTACGATCTAGAAATAAAACATTATAAAACTAGACACTTATCAACATTATAATTATGTCTACGTCTCAAATACCATATCACATTAATCACAAACCAAAAAAACAAGTTAAAGGCCCAAGAAATCCCTCACAAATCACACACACGAACGTTTGTCCGAAGCACTGCACATACACGGCTTTTTTAATAAAAAAATTCAGTTTCTTGATCGCTTAATGTATTGTACGGCAGGACGGTCGCATCGCACTGACATTCCTGATGGGGCTGATTCGGAGGCCCCTCTACCGTCTCATGATGACATCAAGGGCTCTGAGAACCCCTCTCACGACCACGGTGACTATATCAGCAATGGCGATACCAAGCATCCGGAAAAAAAGCCGGACACGGCCGTTTAAGCGTAAGTCAGGTTTCTGTCACGCGGTGAAACTCGGATTTCTTTTAATTTTTTTTTTTGGAAACATTCAAGGAACTTGGTTTTTTTAAATAAAACTGGCCCGGCCCGGCCTAACATTAAACGGTAATTGTAATTTTTTTTGTTGTATAAAGTCATTGTCTTGCCTAAATTTTGTTGATGTTTTTCTCGGTATTTTGTTTAAATAATGTGTTTCGTAGATATTTTAATAGATATCTACTGGAAACCATAGAAAAATTTACTTTTTTTTTTGTTTTGTTAGTAAAATATTTGATGTCCTTAAAATATTAAGCCTTTTTTTAATTTTTTTCGAGTTTCACCGATTAAATTCACGATAATTCAATTGTTTAAGTGACAGTTACATTATTTGGACTTATGGTTTTATCAGTGACGTCAGTGCCACACGTGTTTAAAAATTGTTACTTATTAATAAATATTGTATTTAAAAATAAAAAATGTATGCAATTTTTAATAATAAAAATTCTAAAATATTAAGGAAATTTTGAAAGAAATTATTATATTAGATAAAGAAGTCAACCCGTTTAGAAGTCCCGTGACATAAAATATGTCTATTGACTTCTAGCTAATATAATTTTAAAGTATGACACTATGAAATAACTATGTGACGTAAAGACTTGCCGAACATTCCGAAATATTTTTGACTTTTTTTTTGAAAATATTAACTGATATTATATAGAGGTATATGTCAGCGACTTCTAAATGGGTTATCGAAAATTTAGATTAGCACATTTGTAATTTGAGAAAAACCTATGTACGTGTAAACTTTTCGATATTACATGTTATTAAACGTTGCACTCGAGAAAAAATGATTTATTTGACATTCTTAATTGTAATTTTAACGCTTGCTTAATGAATATTTGACATTAATTTTTTTTTATAAATGGTGTCGATTTTTTTTCTCGTCTGCAATTGTGACAATTTTAAAGTGTTTTATAGGTTTATACATGTTCGCCTAAGAATCTCGTAAACGATGTAAAATAATAATCCTTTCGAAATATTATACAAATATTTGTGTAACAACGAAATCCCAACGCGTAAATTTAAGACATTTTTATTAAATATAAAAACAAAAATAGGAAAAATACGACGACCATTGTTCGGAGCACCATATTATTTTTTGGAAAAAATCTCTTTTAAATCGAGACTTATTTTAACTTAAATTACTTAAGTAATATGTTACAAAACATTTTCGTTTTTTTAATAGGTTTTTATTAAATTTTCGAATGATTTCATTTAGTTTTAAGTAAGGTAAAGATACCAATATTCTTGTGGCTAATAATTGGATATTTCACCTTTATATTTAAGTTAAAGATGTGTTCGTACCACCATTAATATTGTGTATATATTATGTAGTATTCAAGTAATGATTTACTAATAAGTTAAATAACAATTTACCAGCTCTACTTCACACTGGTACATTTACAAATCTCATACTACTTAACAATTCACGTTTAAAATGCAATCTTAATAAAATTGTACAATTTGATACAATATTAAATATGTTTCTTTTCTATTTTGTAATATTTAGTTCAATAAGTCACCTCGATTGTGATTTTAAGTATTTGTAATTAAAAAATTGTTAGTTAAGAAATTATTTTTGTACCAATTTAGTTCTTAATGTATTTTTAATTAGCAGTTTTAACAGATTAAGGTCGAATAGTTATAACAAACTAAGGACACTGCCATTTTGCACATATTTGCCAAAATATTGCGTCTTTTCAATCTGTAAGCTCAAATTATGTTTAAGCTTCTATTTTTTCGATTGTCAGCCGAATTTTTCACTAAAACTACATACGACAGAACGAGGAAATTAAAAATATCAATTTTTACTAAAATAAAATCACTAAAATGCCTTTCCTTAATAAAATTTAGGCATTTTTTTAGTACGAAAGTTTTATCGTGTATTTCTTGTGATGTCGTATGTTGATTTTTTATGGGATTCAATAATTTTGTATTATCACTAAATAAATATCAATCAATGTCTATAAGTAAACGGTTATGACTAAATATTATTGAAATATAAAGTATTTATTAAATAAGAATTTTGATGTTTCATTTTTATAGTTTATTTCTTAACCAGTTGCTACTACGGTCAAAGATTTGTTATGATTTTTAGCATGAAACCTCCAAATGTTAGACAAACTAGAACTACTAATTAACACATTGGAAACCGTGTCACAATGATGTCCGACGTTAGCGGAGGATTGGCCCTTAACAGTTTTTGTCGGCAGTGAAAGACTTAATGAACATAGTAACATTATTTTTCTTATTTTTATTGCATCCTTCAAAAGTATGTACAGTCAAATGTCAAAAGTCCACTGCCATCGTGAGTGATGTTAACACGGCAATTCGTAAGTAATTTCTTAATAATGTGCATAAAATCGCGTGCGTACGCATAAACACACGCGCGCGTACGCCCACGGATACAAATATGCGTGTGTATGTCGGTATAAGCGCTGCAGCGCAACCGATAGTAGTCTTACGGCGGCAGTGGACTTTTGACCTTTGACCATACATAACTAATTTGACGTACCTAATGAAGATACAAAATTATACAACAAAAAAGTCAGAGAAATGTTATATCAAATTATGATTCTTCTTATGCGGTGCCACGGTATGATTAGTCTACTAATCTAGTATTAATTATGGGCGCTCTTGTTTGGGTATGGGACACACGACCAACAACCGACGAGTGAATTAAGAAATAAGGAGGTAAAAAGAATGAATTTCGCTTGCCTGTAGATATATATTTATTGCCAATTAATAATCCTTAAAATTACTTAAAATATATGTCAATTTGTTAGTTACAGCCTTTGATTATATAATGTCTAGAAGGAGTGTCAGTTCACGAAAAGGGGCACAAAAATGTGCAGTGAACTGTTCACTGCAATGCATTTTCCCGTCAAGTAGCACCAAAAGTGTCATCTAGGCGTCACTACGTGCATGCACGCTACAAAATAAATTTGTAAACAAAAAAGAACACTACAAATATGGCCACTTGCTCCATATAATTGTGCTAAAATTATAAATGACGGTTAAAACATACTAAAGAGATTACTTATCCATCGCTAAGTAATTAAAAATTACATTGTTCAAGTTATGTTTTTGACCTGACTAATTGCCGCCATATTTTATCAGTGTTGCCAATTTATTCTTCAATATTCCCTTGTCATGAGTCTGATAAAGAGGGAAAAATTGCTGCGTGTAAACCACAAGCCTCACGCACACATGCAAGAAGTATTGGAACGTCATTTGTATTGCTATTGTATGGTGACGCTCTATCTAGTCTATTGGGACCTTATTAATATTTCCGGATTTAAATAAGGATTATGATGATACTTTTTATTCTATCGAGAACCAATCTCACACAACTCACAAAAGTCAGAAAAGAAAAAAAAACAAAATCCATGCAAACCATAGATAGCAGCAAAGAGTATACAATACTCTATAAATATGTTAGTACAATTTATAACTTAGCATAGTCATTACATAATCAAAGGTTAGAACATGTCTTGTGCTAAAAAACAATACTTGATTTTAAAGTGTTGTATAAGTCACCCATGATGCAGGAAATTATTAGTCTATGGTAATTTTTTTTTCTTTGGCATCAGAGTCTCTTAAACAGTGTTGTCGACTACCTCTATACTGCCAGTGTCACGTGGTGACGGCAGAGGGTTACATTATTAAAGCTATATTGACTTATGTTGCTCCTTGAAGGTCAATGATGTACAATGGTTTTTAATGCACCTTACACAATATGAAATCGTATCGAAATAAAATTGGTGTTATTTATTTCTTTACATACGAATTACAAAGGCTTTTATAAAATCTTACATTTACAGGTAGAAGACAGGAGAGGAAAAGCTCCGGCGAATCGTAAGTGTTTATTTATTTTATATAATACCTAATTATATGTATAAATTGTGTTTATATATTTCCTATTTTGTGTAAATAAAGTCTTTTTTACAAATATTTGTATTTTGTAGTATGTATTTCTTAAAACTTGGATTTCTTTTAACTGTGCTAACTTTTGTAATTTATTTTGAATTATTCATTGTATAAAATAAAATGGAAAAATCATCATCAATTTTTTTCTACAGTGAAACAAAATTTCTGGGTTACTGTAAACCTAAAAATATTGTTTCGGTCGACCGATTTCAAACACAAAAAATATTTTTTTCAAAATTGTTGCCATATACAAAAATATTTTTTCCCGCAAGGACGCCGGCCGGGGATGTGCTTTTAGAGTCTGGCAACCCGCTTCCTAGAACGTACGTCTAACAATAATTGGAAATAGCTTCGCTTTACTACATAAATAAAAACTATTCCTAGTAAAATACTTGAACCCAAAATGAAGTATGAAAAATTAAATTCATTAAACTAATTTCACAAATACTTTAATCTATATATATAAGAAAGTCGTGTTAATGTATAACTGAAAAACGGCTAAATCGATTTTGTTGAAAATTGGCGAAGAGGTAGCTTACAACCAGGAGACGGACATAATTTTAATACTTTTTATCCAATTCCTTTTTTATATTTTACCGAAAACCATGTACGGGGAACAGGAAAAAACGGGATAGCGCATACGAAGTCGCGGACAGAAGCCAGTAATAAATAAATAATTTTTTTTTTATAGAATAGGAGGCAAAGTTAAATTTACTTCCTACTTAATGTTTGGCATGTATAATTTTTGTGTTTCCTAGAGGGAGCCACTAGTGATTAAAGTCCTTACGTCCTATACTTATATGCTGAATTAGCAGCTTTCATTTTGGGTTGAAGTAGATCGTTTGTATCATAGTAGATGCTGTATTTTTTGTCATTAGTAACACATTTTAGCTTTTTATATCTTAAGTAGTACATTGGTAGCGGGTGTGTGTATTATTTACTGTATATATATTATAATATATTAATCTGTATATGCAGCTACAGCTGTATATACACCGTGAAATCTATTTCTTTTTCGTCCCGTGGCAAAACAACTTTTTATAAGGAGTACTTTCGATGTATAAAACACAAAAATATAGATGTGTAGGGTTGCTGGTTGTGAAATTAAAGAAGTTCTTGATGATTATTTATTGGCAACTTCATTGTTACATAAAGGACAATGCCAGGTGCTCAAATTCATCTTTGACCCACTATATTAGAAGTCCTGTACAAGTATGCAGTATTCAACATCGTGAAGAGTATTAACTATCGATACCTAAACATTTGTCCTGAAACCTGTAAAACTTGCGGTTTTTGTTTAAAACACAAAACAATTATGATAAATAACGCGTAAACAACGGAAACGCAGAGAGCGAATGAAAGATAATATTGACACTGACAGCTGACAACTGACAAGCGCTTCAAAACGTTTCGTTACACAAAAAAATCATAAGTAGGTAATGATAGTAATCGTTTCTTTATATTTTCGTGATTTCATCTGTAATTATTATTAAATAAATAAATGTTATACATAATTATATTTTTGATATAATATTTTATGTATCTTTTTTTACAGTTACTTACTTTTTTATTTTCATAGTTTCGTACAAGCGATGCGTATGATGTAACGCAAATAGTCATTACACAATATGGAATACGCATTGCAAAAAAGTATTTCCGGGATTGAACTTCTTTTTTTATTAAATTGTAAACCGCAAGTTTAAAAATAAAAAGATTTATTGTGAAAAGTTCCTTATTCGTCAAAATTATTTTCATCCATTTACTTTTTTTGTAAATGATAATATGACTGGGTCAGGATCTGGCATTGTCATTTACTATAAACTAATCGGTATAATTGCAACCCTTAGTGGAGGGATGAAAGGGACTGCGTGGCTATCGTCTTTCTGACCTCTCTAAATGGCTAATTACAGAAGACCGCTAGGCTATCGAACTGGAGTTAGTCGCACTTGCTCGGCTACCGATCACTTATCCTCTAGTTAGTAGAATGATAATTTGTTCGAAGACAACTCTGCTTTTAAAAGCGGATGGTTTGCATGTGTGCTCAATCTTCATAATAGTTGTTTGTAGTTGTTTTGGATATATATTTTACTAGATGGCGCTGGGTGTTTGTTACAGATGTAATTTTTTTTTGTCAAAATCTATTTCGTTTTCGTCTCGAAGTAAAATGGTTCTGTCTCGGTAGTACAATAGTTTTACAAAAAAATATAAAAGGTTTAAACAAAAAATAATTAGTGAACCATTGCAAAACGCAAACTGCGAAAGCGCATACGACCTCATAGTACATTATCAAAACGAAGAAGAGATATTTCTTGTCGGGTGGCACGTGCGATGCGAATAGTGCCTACAAATTTACATCCAGTGTTTCATGTGCGTATTTTAATATTAATTTCTTTCTAAACTAAAAAATGATATCCTTATTTTTTGGTTTTTACTTTATACATCGATAGTACCTACTCCTTATGACAAGGTTTGCCGCGTGATGAAAACGTAATAAATTTCACGATGTGTGTTGTAAAACAACAAAGGGTTTTAGCTTTTAACGCATTTTGTCATTATTATTATTGATGTGTTAACGCCTATTTTGTACTGGACTGGGTTGGGTATTTGTTTTAATAATAAGTATATGGTGAGGTATTTTCATTATTTTATTATATAAAAATTATATATAGGTTTTTATATTGGTTGCTGGTTTACCTGTCATTGGTATTTTTGCTAATACATAAATATATTATATCTTAATCTCTATAAATAGTTATTTAATCTAAAACTAGTAAAATTAATATTTTAAAATCTGTTAAATAGATACAGAAAATATTAATAACAATCATTACTTTTTGTAATCACAGCTAGAGTGAGGTTATAATGTAGGAAATAGTATTTATTAAAATTACCCCTTTTATACTTTAATACTTCCACTAATAAAAAAAATACTTTTTACACAAAAACCACTAGAAAACCACACATAAGTAAAACCACAACTATTCAAGGCATGAATAACCAACCATTTATAACCATAAAACTTGTGGTTGCTGACAACCATTAAACATTGTTGTTTCGTTAGTAGCGACACTGAGAGTGCTGTGGGAGGGCGGGAGAGGTCGCGGCTGGCTGGCCTGAGTGCTCGAGTGAGGGCAGTCCTCCCGAGGGCCAAGGATAAGGTGCAGGCTACTGAGACGCAGACTGTTGATGCTGAAGAGAAGGTTGGTTAACATAATTATACTTTACATAACATAAAATCACGCTATTTATCCCCGAAGGGGTTGCACATTACGGCACTTAATGCCACTGTACAATGTAACACTCACTTTTCACTCTCTATGTTATGAGTCCCATGTAATAGGGGGTGCGCCTATTGCCATATATCGGGTACAATTCCAGACTCCGTGCTACCACTGAACATTTTTTAAAAAACCCAGTAATACTTTGCCCTCCCCTGATTCGAACCCGGGACACCTTGCCAACGAGGCAATTATACTTTAACATAGTATAATTATGTATAAAGTAGACTCCTTTTAAAAAGGCCATCAGTGATCCACTGGATCACTTACTGTCGGCAGAAGAGCAGTTGGATCAGGCAATCCATCCGATCTTTAGACGGTTTAGACTTAAGACGGTAGAATTAAAACGATATGATCTCGAGTTCAACTCTCGGGACAGATAAAATATTGTTGCATGTCAGTTTTGTCTAGAGAACGCAACTGCGACTGCTGAGCAATGCTGGTGTATAAAAAAAATAGCAGCTTTAATATAACTAACTTTGAATTGAATACAATATTAATTAAATAAATTATTATGTTTTAGACTTACTCACATAATATTTTGACAAGGAACTCGACATATTCATGAGCCGCAGCACAGTCGCCGCGTCGCGCGTCGCGAAATGCTGCTCATGAATATGAGCCTCTAGCATGGCTAGAAACTAGTCGAGTTCCTCGTCAAATTATTACGTGGGTAAGCCGAAAACATAGTAATTTATTTAGTATGTCTCACGAAAGTTACAATACAAATATTAATTAACACGTGTTTTCCCATCATAAAATCAACGCAGTAATTTACTTGCTTCCATTACTAAAATAACTATTTTTACCTCCCCAGCCTCTCTCAGACGATAAGAAGGGTGTAGTATATGCTGAACTGGCGCTCGGTGAACAGACCTCAACTGAGAAACCACCCCCTCCATCCACGGAGTACGCAGAAATCGTATACACAGACCAATCGAAAGATAACAAAGAAACCAACTAGATTATAACATAATAACCAACCATATTTCTATTTAAAGGATAAAAAAACCAACTGCTAAGAATAACTAACTAAATTATGTTTTCTTCTTTCTTATTACTGGTTACGTTAACCAGTTATAAGTTTTTGGTTTCAAATAACCAAAAGCTTTGGTTTTAAAAAAAATATTGACTTTATTATTTGGACTTATGGTTATTTATTTATAACCTATGTTTCAAAGAGTTCTTTTTTATTTGCTATCTGTAAAAAACCGTTGGTCTCCCAACCATAAGATTTAAAAATTTACCTTAAGTAAATCGGAACCATAAGTTGCTTCATATTAGATTTATTTAATTGATTTTCTAAGTAAAACAAAAGACGTAGATAGTATTTTAATAACGAAATTCTACGCTACAGAATAAAATTATGCATTTTTAGAATATTTTCTTTAAACGAAGTCGTTCCGTGAAATAACTTTACCTACTGTAGTAAAATTTCATCAATCACAAAAATGAAATAAAAAGGGCGCGATGTTTATTGCTTTTTACTCGAAGACATGTGTCGTCTTCATACAATAATAATCATAAATATCATTCACTTATTCATATTTGAAAATCATTTCATTTATCGTCATTCTTTATCTTAGGTTCATTTCATTCATCTCACAATCATGACAAAATCATCATCAAAAGATCCTCAAATCCTAATTCCCAAAAGGCCGGTAACGCACTTGTAACGCTTCGGTGGTCCAGGTGTCCATGGGCGACGCCGATTGCTTACCATCAGGTGATTCGCCTGCTCGTTTACCGGTTAATTCCATGAAAAACAAAGCGGTTTTATTAAAAAAAAATAGGCAACTGAATGCCATATTTTATTGTATTGACTCACTTAAATAACACATTTAGATAATTCATTTTCATCATCATGCGTACAGCCACGTACTGTCCACTGCCTCCCACAGTCTTCCCCCAATGACTACACATCGCGAGGTTGGAAGCGACCTGCATACAGCGACTGTCGCAGACCTTTAAACAGTCATGTATTGAGATTATACTGAGCTTTTCTCAGTATATTCAGGTAAGTAAACCGCGATTTAGTATGTCTCACGATAGTTATTATAAAAACCTTCAAATAGTAAGTGTAACCTTGCAAACCATTTGCAGAAATAAATAATATAATTTATCATCTACGACATAATAATTGCATTGTCAAAATATTAGCGATCGTGGACTGGTCGATCTATTTATATGTAGAACTAGCTAATTCCGCGTGGTATCACGATCTGCTCAGCTCCTATTGGTCGTAGCGTGATGTTTTATAGGCTACAGCCATCCTCGATAAATGCGCTATTCAACACAAAAATAATTATTCAAATCAGACTTGTAGTTACGGAGATTAGCGCGTTCAAACAAACAAACAAAAAAACAAACTCTTTCGCTTTATATATAATAGTATAAGATAAGAGCTTATGGAACGACGTGCTTCATCGTAGGCCGCATCGCTTACCACCAGCCGAGATAGTGGGCTACACCCATCAAATACATAAAAAAATCATTGATCATTATAATACATTCATTTTCATATCGTTCAACATCCATTATAATTCACACCAATACGACCTTCAAACCTTCAAGAAAAGAGAATATTTCTTTTTAAAAGGTTGGCAACACACCTGTCTCTGGTGTTGCGGGTGTCCATGGGCGGCGCTGATCGCTTACCATCAGGTGATCCGTCGGCTTGTTTACCTCCTATTCCATAAAAATACTTGCTCATCATTCATTAGTTAAGGCTTTGGCTGCCAATAAAAAATTATTGAAGGCAAATCCTCCGCTAACGTCGGTCACCGGTGACTGCCATGGCGTTTAACGTGTTAAAAGAATTCATTCTCATATCATAATCAATTCATTACGTATTAATTATCATCCGTAAAATTCTATGTCAACCCATAAATTCACTATCACAAACATATGAACATACAAAACAGAAATATGAAATATAAAAATTCGCGCCCTTTTTGTCGGCCTTCAAAATGACATCACAATAACAAAAAAACAAAAAAGTATTTATTTAATTTAGTATTGGAATCATCCACCGAAACAAATTACTACTTTTTATGTATTTATTTTATTTTTTTTCACATTTATTTTTAATTTTTATATTAAGGCAAAGAGTTACTTTCATTATAGTTTTTATAAGTTTTAATTTTAAGTGTGAATTGTCAAGTTGAATTGTAGTTAAAGAGCTTTAAAACCTTCACCAGTGAGTAACAGTCCACTGCTGTACTGTGAGCCTCCTCTACATAAGAGGGGCTTGTTATAATCTCCGCAGGCAGGCAGATTGGAGATCGCAGTATAAATGGTTCAGGTGTATCAGAGAGCGCTGCTGCCCGGTCTCTTTCAAATGTGTAGTCCCTTAGTCGGGTATACGACACCCGCGGGAAGAGTAGCGATGGTGACAAACGTATTATATTTACTATCTTTAAATGGAAAAATATTACTTTGATGCTCTTTAACTATTTAAGTCCATTTGTGTGAGGTATAGAAATCTCAGAAACTATTTAAAGATTATAATTATTATTAAAAATTAAGATATATTTGTAAACGTGTGTGCTTCAAAATGATATTATTACTTTGTATATTATAGATTTTTTATATTTTGGCGATATTTTTAGTACCTACAAATAATATTTGCAAAGTGATATGAAACTTTAATATTTGATTTTAAACTTTATCCCGTTAGAATAAGGGTGAAAACATAGCATTCTACTTTATGTAGTTTTTAAACCATTTTTTGAAGTCTTGTACGAATTTGTCGCCAATTTATAAAACCATTGCTTGTGTATACTGCCTCTGCAGAATTTTTTGTACGTACAAAATATAAAGTTTAGTATAAGACTTTTAAATATATTATCGATGTCAAAATAATGTCTAATTCATTGTTATCATAACTCACTGCCTGAAAAACTGCACAAAACTGTTTATTCTTATGAAATAAATAACGCAAAACTTTTCTATAACTTAACTAAAACTTTACCGACTTATAATGCCATCTAGTGGTCGTATATAGAATTTGTAATTCTAGTTCTGACCACTAGATGGCGGCATTTTAATTTTATGTTTTACGTACGTAATATATTTTTTCATTTGTTTTGAATTTGAATTTAAATAAATACAGCTAATATTAATATTATGTCTATTTAGTGAACTCTAGTTCCTAATGATATCAAAAATTTTGAAAGCCTAAAGTATTTTAATAGTTCGCAATCTATCGCAATTTAAAAAATACATCAAATAAAGCGCAATATTTCGGAACTGTACAAAATATTTTGGGCTTATCTATCATTAAAACTTATATAAAATATCATAATGTAAAATCAAACGGTATCTCTACTATTTAAGATTAAAAATGAATTTATTTTTACTAGTAAACAAAGTCAGGAGTCATATAAACATCGTGAAGAGATAAATTTAATTATTTTCGTATTTAACAAACTTCAAGAAACAAGTCTCAAGTCCGATTCCTGAGTCGGCCAAAATATTTCTCAAATGATGTTCCAAAATTTTGCCAAAGTCCGGCAACGCACTAATGACTCCTCTAGTCTTGCGGGACATGGACACCCATCCATGGGCGGCGCGGTGCTTACCATCAGGTGACCCGTCTGCTCGTTTGATCTATTATTAATAAAAACAACTCTCAGTAATTACATGAAGGACTATGGCAACAGACTCACTCCCTATTACATGGGGAAAACCTTTTTAGCTATAAAATAATTAAAATTACTTCTTCATATAAAATATCTACTATCAACACAAATCCGTCCAGATGATGTAAGTATATTGAATATGAAAAGTTTAATTTAAGAATATATTATTTTTGTAATTTAATTTTAAGTTTTCACATAAAATATTGTGCTATACATAGGTGCTTAGTTCAGTAGAGATATGAAGAATTTTTATTAAATAAAATATTATAATATGACTAAGGTTTTTATAACTTTTAATTTTAACTGATTTTTTTGCATTTTGACAGGTTTTTTAAAAGAATTTATGAAGTAATATTGTCCCATTGGTTTTATGATTGTAAGCGTGTGTTCTAAGCTAGAACTGTTATATTCAATTCTCAGGTTGAGTAATCTACATATTATTAAAATCTTTGTAACTACTTAACTGACTTAAATAAATATCTGATTCTTATACAATCCCAAAAAAACGTTGTCAAAATGTGAAAAAAGTATTATCTTTTGTATAAACCATATTAAGGGTGCTCCCATTCCCACGGCTGTTCACAAATGACATTATATAGAATGTCCTCGCATCGCTGTACACAGATTATATTATTATTGTACCAATATTTCATATTTATGGAAAAGCTTTTTGTGTACTTACAATATTTATCTCTTGTACCTATTTCTTAAATTAAATAAAAATGTGTCATTTTTACGACACATTCGTTTTATTTTTTACCTGTTTCTATGTTGGCTATGACACAAATTGATATAAGCCAAGGACACTAGGGAACAAATGTTCCAAGACGTGTATCGGCGACATGTCGAGCGAAGCCGGCCGACGTCGCCTGATATATACGGTGCCAACGCGCAACTTATGTCCACAGCGACGTTGATGTTGCCAGACATTTTTAATGGGACAAGTCTGCCGCAACCTCCCAAAACCACTGCAACTCCTGGGCACCAGGATCTACAGTAGATACAACCATGAAAACACCGGAACACTGAAGTCCGGCGCGTCCCAGGGACATGAGTAACTGTCTTGGTTCCCGCAACGAAGTGAATCAGAAGATATTATAAGAGGAGAAGACAAAAATGATAGTTTGCTGAATACATGTTGATAGAATATTACATGTTGCCAGACATGTCGACCAAAGTCCGGCAACGTCGCGATACTTCACCCAACGTCGCTGGAGACACGGGTCGCAGGACATTTGTTCCCTAGACCCTAGACTCTAATACAGGAACAGGAATAAAGCCAGGAATACTCTAGGGCCTAGAGTATTCCTGGTTTTATGATTATCATTATTGCTCGACTTGTTCCTGATATGATCGGTTGGTAGCTAGGCAGTGGCGTAGCTAGCATAGGTGGCACCCGGGGCGGATTTTATAGGTGTCACCCTAAAACTCAATCGAAACTGTTAAAATAAAAAAAAGTTATAATCATTTACGTTTTATTAAAATATGATAAACAAATATTTGTAATAGGTACCTATTACAAATATTTGTTTATTATGTAAAACAAATTTAGTTTGTTAAAAATTAAAATTTCTTCCTTCTAGCTTTGACACTAGCGAACTCCGAAATCACGTCTTCAAAATTTATATTTTGTGTTGCTTCATGTTCTATCGTTAAAATACCAAGATTGTTTAATCTGGTTTCGGTCATTGTAGACCGCAAATAATTTTTAATTAATTTTAATTTGCTGAAACTTCTCTCACATGAAGCTACTGATGCACATATTGTTATAAATAACTTTAGTGCTACCGTTAGATTCGGAAGAGATTCTGTAAAATCCCATTCCACAATAAATTTCAAAAAGTCCAGTATCACCCAATTAGAGACGGTAATATTAGCCGCTTTTAAATGTCTTCTCAATCTTGGTATTTCTAAAAGGAGTTCTGTTTCTGATACTTCATCGTAAAGGTTAGTAAATTTTGATATAGCTAATTTTAACTGTTCAGTGTTTGCCGAAAGCAAGGTCTTTGACTGCACAACCTCAAACAATGAAGCTACGTCTTTAATGGACTTTACTCTTGTTTCGAGTTCAATATTGAATCTGTCAAGGCATTCTAACATGTCCTTTTGAAGTTCCGCTCTAAGTGTAAGTCCAGCATCGGTGGACGACGCTAACTCACCGGGCATGCGTTTCTTGCGACGAATTCGTCGTTCCATCGAAATGTTGTATTTTTCCGATTTTTGTACAGCAAAATCTATTGCCTCTTCTGCTAGATGCAACCGTTTCTCTCCAATGAATAGACGAAGTGCTTCTAGTTTTATGATTATTTCATCAACATATAAACCTTTACTTTGTAATGCAATCTGAGCATTGTTCACTTCCCTTAGCACATCATTCCAAAAGAAAAGAAAACAAAGAAATGACAAATTGCACACAGCAGGCATAAGATTTTGTGCAGCACCTCTAGTTTCTAAATTTACGTCTTGGTCACATAGTTCCTCAATTGCAGATATTATCCCATCAAAATTTTCAGCCAATACTTTTACTGCACCGTAATGAGCACTCCATCGCGTTGTCGAAAGTCTTTTAACAGATGCTTTGCTGTGATTGAGGAGCACTTCCCAACGGCTTGTGGAAGTTGAAAAAAGTTAAATATTGTTTCCACTGCTCCGAAAAATGTAACACAAGTCACATTTTGTGCGAACGAATGTTGGCCGCATAAATTAATTGAATGATCTATACAACCAATAAAAATTGCTTTATTGTTTTTTTCTTTTATAATAGCTTGTACTCCTCCGTGTATACCACTCATAACTGCAGCATTATCATAACCTTGAGAACGACACATCATAATATCTAAGCCATCGTTTTCAAGCTTCTTTAGTATTTCAGCGCTTAAGTCAGCTGCTTTTTTTCCATGTAAAGGAAAGAATCCTAAGAATACTTCTTTGACTTCTACTTTTCTATTATTAATTTTTACATAACGAATCACTTCAGACATTTGATCAACATGTGAAACGTCAGGTGTGCTATCAAACATGATTCCGAAATATTTGGCCGATTTAATTTCGTTTACAAGCTGACATTTTACATGATTAGCTAAAAACATTTATGAACTCATTTTGTATTTCTGGCGATAAATATGTTACTTTAGGTGATTTTTCCTGCTCCAAATATAGTATATGTTCTTTGAGTACTGCATCATACTTTGACAGCAGTTTAACTAGTTCTAAGAAATTACCTTTATTAGACGACCCTTTGGTTTCATCATGTCCACGAAATGCTAGGTTTTGTTTAGCCAAAAACAATGTTATACTACAGTGGTGCCGATCCTAAAGAATAAAACAGGTGACTCATCGGATCTGTCAAATTATAGGCCTATCTCTCTGGCTACTGTTATAGCAAAGGTGCTGGACAGTTTGCTTGACAAGCAGTTGGAAGAGCGTCTACAATTACATGACGCCCAGTTTGGGTTTAGACCAGGACTTTCGACTGAGGATGCTATCCTCTGTCTCAAGCAGACTGTTCAGTATTATACTGATCGTGGCACACCTGTCTATGCATGTTATCTTGATTTATCAAAAGCTTTTGACTTGGTGTGTTACGACAAGCTGTGGCGGAAGCTGGAGAGTGACACGGAGGTACCACGGGAGGTAATTTCATTGCTGAGGTTCTGGTACGCCAATCAGCGCAACAGAGTGAGATGGGCTGGTGCACATTCTGATGTATATGGTTTGGAATGCGGAGTTAGGCAGGGGGGAATTAGCTCCCCTCATCTCTTTAATTTGTACATGAACCGGCTCATCGGTGAGCTCAGTAACACTGGTATCGGATGTTCCATAGACGGAGTCAGTATAAATAACATAAGCTACGCTGATGATATGGTGTTGCTGAGCCCATCGATTGCAGCGTTACGGAAATTGATGTGCATCTGCCAGTCATACGCGGAAGCCCATGGGCTCAGATACAACGCTAATAAGAGTGAGTTCATGGTGTTCAAATCACGTAGCAAATGCTACTCCCATGTTCCTCATGTAACTCTGTGCGGCATGCGTCTGAAAAAGGTTAGTGCCTTTAAGTATCTGGGTCACTGGGTGACTGAAGACTTGTGTGACAATGAGGACATCGAGAGGGAACGCAGGGCTCTGTCCATCCGGTGTAATATGTTGGCCCGCAGGTTTGCACGTTGTACTACTCAAGTAAAGATAACATTATTCAAGGCGTACTGCCAGACCTTTTACACGTGCAGCCTGTGGACTAATTTTGCGCTGCGGGGGTACAGTGCACTGCGAGTGCAGTATAACAATGCGTTTAGGATATTATTGGGGCTGCCACGTTTTTGTAGTGCTTCCGCTATGTTTGCTGAGGCGCAGACTGATGATTTTTTCGCCATAATCAGGAAAAGGTGCGCCTCGCTGTTAAGGCGTGTGCGTGGCAGCCCGAATGGTATTCTGAGCACGTTGTCCCAGCGGTGGGACTCACCAATGCTGATGAGGTGGATGCGATTGCACGCGAGCGGTCCCTCATATTTATAGTTGACATACGTATATTATTGACTTGTATTATTATCTATTGAATTGTATTATTATCTATTGACTTGTATTATTATCTATTGACTTGTATTATTATCTATTGACTTGTATTATTATCTATTGACTTGTATTATTATCTATTGACTTGTATTATTATCTATTGACTTGTATTATTATTGACTTATATTGAGATTGTATTGACTATTTATAATTGAAACTGACTACTTAAAATTAATTGACTATGTATGTTCTTTGTGTGTTTTGTGTAATTTATTATTTTGATTATTTGTCAAATGAACGAATTGATTATTATTTTAAATTTATGATACTTGCTATAAAGTCAATTTGTTAATTTATATAATTTTGAACCTAAATTCGTTTTTAATGTAATTTTATGGATTTTATTATCTGAAATAAATTGGTATTATTATTATTATTATTATTATATCTAATAATCGAGATAAAAGATTTTTCCACTTCTGTTTTTCCGTATTCATTAATTGCAAGGCTGCATCATCTATTGTGGTGTGAGATTTTAATCTCATTTCCAAAGTTTTCCACTTTTCGAAATTTTCTAAATGTTCACATGAAGTTTCATGGTCCAATACTTTAGGATTTAGTTTCTACCACTTCTGAAATCCAGTTGTAAATGTTGTTTGTATGTTACTGACAGCAAATAAACGACAGCAAAAACAGTACAGGTTATTTGATATAGGAGAAAATACCATCCATGATCGTAGAATTTTTTCACCACTAGGCATCGGTTTATAAAACCATTCCTGTGAAAGATGACGAGAATCACCTTTAATCTTTGAACCATGACGAGATACAGTAGGAAACGGTCCTTCTTTGTTCTGGAAATGTTCACTGCCCTTTTTTATTATGTCAATGCGAACATTATCAGGTACCGGTAAACTCCAATGTGAAACATCTCTCAAGTGTTGAACTGATTCTTCAAAGCTAATACTATCTCCGAAAGTAGCATTAACGGCGTCATTTTCATTATTTATTTTGATTCCGTCAAGGTCCTGGGTCGTCTTCATTGATTCTGTATTGTCGATGTTGCTATCTGAATGTGAGTCTCCAAGATGTGAATCATTACTTTCGTCAGCAGGAGATTCGGGTACTTTACTTGAACTTTGGCCGCTATCTGCTTTTGTGACATATTTGAAAAGAGAACCGGACATGCTCTGAATTTCATCCATTTTAGCCTTTTTGGCTTTTCTCTGTTGAAACCCGCTTTGTCTTTTCGAAGTATGAATTCCCCGAGGCATATTTCGTTCTGGGTATTCTAAAAAATATTTTTAGTTAGTAAGTGAAACGTTGATTTTATAAACTAATTATAACAGTAAATAAACACCTACACGTTACGTAACTAGCTTTGTGAAATATATTTTTCCCAGACGCAGGATTGTTAATTTGATTACCTAACAATCCTGCGTCTGGGTGTAAATATGTTTTTAAGTATTATTAGAAAAATATTAGTTAAAAACTCCAACGTTAATTGTGATATCCGTGCCACGAGTGCTCGAGCTGCTCATCTCGGAGCAAAATCAACGTACGCGAAGTTGTATGATATTATGATTATGATAACTTTCAATCAAAAATCTAAACTGAATGTATTCCGTTTTTGTAAACAAATCCCATTGCTATTAGATAGGAAAATATTAAGTAAGTTAATAATAAATAAGAATATTATTTACAATTAAACATTATTACCTAAAGTAATATCGTAAAACGTGTAGAAATATAAGTAAAATCTTTTTACACCAGCAAAGTCTTTAAAACCTATTTTAATAAATAAATACCTTTAGTAGATAAGTAATACTTGCCCAGGCTAAACAAAAAAATATTATTGCAATCCGTCTGAAATACCTTCTTTAGGTACCTATTTATCATTTAGGACGTCTCAATAATATAGTTTAAAATACACAGTAATTAAAAGAGAATAAAATTGAAGGGTTTTTCAAAATAATCTAAGATACTGACTGCTATTAGAAACTAAATGGGTAAAAAATGTAAGTATTACCTGTAATAACAAAAATAATTCACTTACCTTGTTTATTTTCTTCAAGAATCGACTTTTATACAAAAAATGTTGTTTATAATATCTAAGATTTAACAAACACTTTGCACTAGACTTTCACACGTTCACGTAAGCGAATATTGAAATGAATGCGGTCGGAAACAAAAGAAGCCCAATCCACAATACAAGTGACGAGCGCTATATCGAGGGAATCCCCTGACTAGAGTTGGTTATGCGCGAACGGGGTATTAAATTTTGGGGGAATCCCTGATCGATTGACACTGTGCACATTGTTTTTTTTTTAATATCAATTATTATGTTCGTGGTACGATATTATAGTTACCTAGATAATTTTATTAGTGGCGGTTATGCTCTCTGCCGCAGATTTACGATTTTTTATAAATAGAAAGAACTATAACTGATGGTCATAGTCGGGCTCGGGTGTCACCCCTAAACGGGTGACACCCGGGGCGGGCCGCCCCCGCCGCCCCCCCTTAGCTACGCCACTGTAGCTAGGCAACCGGCAGCCATGCAATGTGTAGCGGATTTGATTCCCGCATGAAACAACTGTGTCTGGGTCTGGGTGTGATGTGTATGTGACAGGAAACAAATCTAGTATGGGGCAACATTAAAAAAAAAGCTATATTGGCTACCATTTTCCGGTTACTATATTTGGTTAATTACCTCTATACCTGTGCTTTAGTACGATTAGCTATATCTATGAAACATCATATCTACAATAAATAGAGGTAGTTCCCAGGAATAATTCCACTCAGGGTTGTTATAAGTATAAAAACAGATTTTAGTAGAAAACCACTACATTGGCGGTGAGTCATTGTTTAAAAACAAAATGATGTTAAGAATTTTGATTTAATAAGTGCCGCCCTTTTTAATCACGATCAGGCCAAAAACGTTAAAATAATACTTAATCTACCTAATCTTTTTATTTTACTATAAACAAACATGGTTAGTATTTTGGTTTTATAACAATCTGTCTAATCAAATTCAGGAAATCATAATAAATTTCATTTGCAATTTTGATAGTTTTCGACTACTCTAAACATAGTATTCTTATAAAAGCTTCCAAAAGTGGTAGTTTTTTGTAATTATAACCTTGCCACACCAATCTTATCGATTTGATTTGACATTTACGAAGTTGTCAAATTCTCGAGACTTATTTCAAAACTTGAGAAATTCGTAAATAATCGAGTTTTTTAGTTTAAATAGTTTCCTAAACGGTATAACATTTTACAATAATCATTATTAATGATGAACTAAGGCAAAGAAAACGTCCAAACGTCGAAACGACCATGTGAATTGTTACAACAGTGTATAATTCGGTTTTTTTAGGTTCTGCCCTTTAAACTCAAGCAAAATGTCTAAGAAGAAAGGAAAAAAGAATGTACTGCAAGGTAAATAAGACTTTTTTTTAATAACAACTTGTTTACTGGCTGGCCCAGCTATGACAGCTGCGTGTTATATACCCTTTTTTTGTTTTGTTTTTTCTTTGCATTTTTTCTTTTTATTTTCAGCTTAGGATAGTTGTTGTTTTAGCATAGACCGATGCCGACCACGTTCTAATAAGAAATATAATTATTTGTAAAGTATTATTTCATAAAGTCAAAGTCAAAGCATTTATTTCAATTAAACCATAGTTTGGTACTTTTGAAACGTCAACAAAAATACAAAATAAATAATAGTCTGTCAGTCAGTCCGTCAGTGAAATTAGGTGAAGCTAGGTGCTCATTCCAAAACGTAGATTCGAATGGAGAAGAACGAGCAAGAAACTCCATTCGTTACTCTTTTAAAAAAAGTATGTTCTACAATGTCTCTGATACATATTTCAATACTGTACGCATATATAAGAACAATGCAAAGACACACTTGACGCATTATACTAATAACTTACTAAAATAAAAAAAATAAAAAATCTTAAGTCTAACATGGTGCTCACATATGCATACTGACAATCCATAGAAATAGTGCTTCTATACAAGAAAAAGGAAACTCTTTGTTTCAATAAAGAAAGAAATGCTCGATGCCATAAGGAAACTAGATTTTCTACATTAGAATTAAAGTATTAAATTATGTATTATATTACCTACTATTGGAATTTAACTACTGAACACATTTGAGTATTGTCCAGTGGAGCCGAACCAACATGCTGCCAAGCATTCTTATCTTCAAGATAATCTGTCAGCGTGTAGTAAGCTTGATTACATAATTCGCGCTTAATATATGGTATTTTATTATAGCATTTAATACCTAACCCCATAAAGGATTTCTGTACTTTGGACAGTCTGAATTGCGGTATAGTTAACTTATTTTTGCCTCTAGTATTAAAATTGTGTCTATTGCTTCTTTTTTCAAACAATTGCCTATTTTTCCTTACATACATTATATTTTCATATATATATTGACAGGGCACCGTTAAAATATTTATCGTTTTAAACAATTCTCTCAGCGATTCGCAACGGCGTAAGTTATATATTGCTCGGATAGCCCGCTTTTGCAGAATAAATATTGATTCTATTTCTGCAGCTCGACCCCACAACAAAATGCCGTACGACATAACATAACATAACATAACATCACGCCTTTTATCCCCGAAGGGGTAGGCAGAGGTGCACATTATGGCACTTAATGCCACTGTACAATGTAACACCCACTTTTCACTATTTATGTTATGAGTCCCATGTAATAGGGGGTGAGCCTATTGCCATATACCGGGCACATTTCCAGACTCCGTGCTACTACTGAGGTTTTTACATACGTACGTACGTACGACGGTACGACATAATGCTGTGGAAATAACTAAAATAGACAAGCCTATTAGCATAAGTGACATTTCCAACTGGAATGAGATGTTACTACCTTATCTCACATAATTTTGTAGTAGGTCTAATAAGTTCCACCATATTTTAAGTATGAACTTTAAATAAAGCCCCTACAAGTAGGATTTCAACAGTCTCTTGAGTGTCAATCATACTTGCCTCAATAAGTAATTTCATTTATGATTTATTAGGAAATATTTGCCATTGTCTGTCCGCCCACAAGCTGGACATAAACTTATATAAGGTTGCAGACAGTCGCTGTATGCAGGCGGCTTACTTTTGAATCCAATTCCGATCAATCGACATTGACATTGTAAATCTTGTACCCTTGAGTTACGACACTAGCGCCCATTGCATCCGTATTGCGTAGATATTTAATGAACTGAATGGTATTGAGTTTTGCTTTATACTTTATACTCTGAATGCTATGTGGAGGGGGAGGCAGTGGACAGAGCGCAGCTATTTTGTATATGAAAGAAATGCTAGGCTAGCATAACAAATTAAAATACCTGTAATACATCCTATGATAATTATTACAAATATGTTAAAAAGATACATAATAGGTGTTTAGCAGTATGTATATTTATTTTATGTTGCACCTGCTTGTTGCTTGCACTCTTATTTCTTTCTGAATAAGGTCGAAAATTGTGCATAATTTTATGACCAACTTTGTCAACCTTTTCTAATAGGTTGTGGTCATCTCGGAAGAGTATGATTGACTGACAACACTACTGCCATCTAGCTTCTGCGTACCATAAACTGGGCATTACCGTTATGAAGGTAAGAGCCGTCTGAATTTCAGGATAAGTCATGTAAATACAAGCTTTTGCCAGCAGCTTCGCTCACGTTCTTCGTGAGATAAAAGATAAATTTTGGTGTTACAGGGCAATATCAGTGAATTTTCAGCTACATAAGATATTATGCTGAAAATCAAATTCATTTATTAGCGTATCTAGCTCCTGAATGTCATGCAAAAATCATAATCTATCAAAAAACATACAATAAATATTAAAAATTAAATCTTTCCAGATTTTACTCTCAATGATTGTGCAAACGCACCAAAACCAGTTGGAGAAATAAGGAAACCAGCTATTATAAACCCAACCATGGAACGAAGCTGGGACGAACTAGATGATGACTCCGAAGTAGAAACCGAAGTACAGAATGGCCTAATAACACTAGTATACAAAAAGAATAAAAAGAAAAATGGCGAACTACCTTTAGACAACCGACCGGGCAGAGAATACCCTGAAATTATATTCTACCTCCTTTCAAAGTACATTAAACCAGAAGACATAGCTTCATTCGCAAGAATAAACAAATCATCATACTTGGTAACTAAAACTAAAGCGTTCTGGATGCTGCAATACAAACGTTACTGCGAAAATCATCCAAAATTGCCTGAGAAACTGCGCTTTGAGAGTTTAAAGTCCTATGGCTTGAGACAGACGGTTATAAGGGCTCTGTATCATACTTATGATATTTTGAACTATCGGATTGTTCGGAAGGAAATCCCTCCACAGCGGCTTGTGAGCTGGGTCTGCGTGAATGTGTGGTATAATAGAGGGCTGACGTATTGGAATGTGTACTTCAAGTTGAAGAGACCACAGATGTATGGTCACCGGTCTAATTTGGACAAAGATTTGATCGAAGAGATGGGACGGATTGATGCTAATCCCGAGGAAGGGGCGCAGGTTTTGATGGTATGTATTAATTTTATTGAATAGGTTGGCAAAGTAGCAGTCAGATCACCTGATGGTAAGGAAACAGCGTCGCCCATTGACACACACAACACAAGAGATACTACGTGTTGCCGGCTTTTTAGGGATTTGGGGATTGAAGATTGAAGTTTTGGCGTCTGATTACCTCAGTCACACGATGCGTTAGTGTTCACCAAATGGTGTTAATTTCGCTCGACGTGATTTTCATAATTGTGTGTCCAAAATTTTCACACTAGAATGTAATAACAAAACAAAAACTTGCTACCCCTGTGTTTGCGCTAGGCACAACAAAAATCTGGTTGCCAAAACTACTTGATCAACAAAAGCTATAAAGTACAAAAACTAACATGAAACAATATTCAAAGCTATGAACTACATATCCTCACGCCTGTCTCACACGAGGTAGCATCTCCCAGGCAGAGACACTACGCTCACAGACACTCGCTTCTACGGTCTAAGTCAGTTAAGGGTACTATTAATTTGGCCCTTCTTTAATATATCGGTCGATATATGTCCATCTAGGGCGCCCTCTACAGACGGTCCTATTCTGTATACTTCTTTCGTAAATGTACTTTCATTTGAAAGTAAGAAAGAAAGAAAGAAAAACCATTTAAGCACACAATAAAGCCTATGGTGCGTCGCAGCGCAAATATTTCATCTATCTTTAACTTTAACTATCTTCAAAAATTTCCAGGTAACATGCAAAGGGTTCGACAGGATCCCGCCGTTACAAGGCATGACGCTGTCAGCGGTGAGCATGGTACTATCGCACGGGTACAGACACCATACCCTATACCTGGGCTTCAGTAGTTCCTGCTACACGGTCAAAGGTATAGTTCCAGAATGTGAAATTATTCTAGATGCCGTTGTCAGAGCCCTTGTCTGCGACTGGTGGCACCCTCAGTATCCCCATTCAGGTAATTTTGTACCACGACAAGATCCGCCGCTGTTGTTGAAGGATTTTTTTGATGATGACGATGCGTCGTGAAGCCTTAGGTTCTGTTATGTCGAAATACTCAAATGCCACTCAACTTTAAGTCTGGCTTAAGTATAGTATAGTTCTGTCTCTACAAATTCTTTGTATAACGACAGAGATGGCACGATATTTGAGTATTAAAATTGAGTAGTCTTTTAGTATTCGGTCAATAATGCTTTGTTACAATTTTTTGCCATTTTTACTTGTCATATATGGGTCTTATACAATGGTATAATGTTTTCGACATTTTTGATTCTATTTTTTTTGGATTACTAAATAAAAATCCCACGTGATTCACTGTTAAGACTATTAATGCTCTTTTTTTAGATGTTTATCTAAAAAACTCGCGCAGCTCATTATTTATGGCCCTATAGACCTCGCGAGACTCCTTTTAAGTGCCAAGCTGTGAGCTCAAATCGTTCAAACCTAGCTATGACGGGTGAAAAGTGAATGTTACATTTTATTGTCTCTCTGTCCACCTCTTTGAGGATTAAAAGGGGTGGTATTTTAGAGCTTCTTTGGTCAATGGGGGTTACCATTTCTTTGGTTACCAAATAGCGCTAATTTAGCAAAAGATCAGATTGTTCAGTCACTGCAGCTGTCAACGATTGAATGTCAATTATGTGACACTCGCTTATTCTCTGTTGGCCGAAAACTGAGGGACACTAGTGCTATCTAGTTAGAAAGACGGTAATCCCTATTGGTCGGGCGATATCTGGATTGAGTAGTGTATTATTGAGTTTTTCTCCAATTTCAAAATTATAATAACCATCGTGAGACATACTAAATTAACTAAAGTCGCGGGTTACTCACGTGACTCAGAGTGAACTGCGCGACTTGGCCACGACCGCGCACGCTGCTCAATAGGAAGAACCCCTATGTGGTTCGAAACTAGCAGAGCTTTTCTCAGTATATTCACGTGAGTAACCCGCGATTTTAGTCAATTTCAAAATTATGAAATCTGGAATCAGCTAAATATTGCAATTTTTTACATTCACTGTTTTACAGTTAGTATTTCCAAAAAATAATATTATTTAATATGGTGTTGAAACTTAACAACGATTTGTTGTATTTAATTAAAAAAGAGGTTTTTCAAAATAACATTTTTCGTTTAAGAATAATTCATATTGTATTTCTTTTTTTATAGTTAAAAATGCTCCAACTGTTGTCTATGTATAATTTTAAGAAAAGTCAATGCTTCTATCCAATGTTAATGTTTTCCAAAAATATAATAAGATTATGTCAGTAGGTGCCTGTTTAAAATATTGTCAATTTTGACTTCTGTGGTTGTTGCTACTGTAATCTAATATTTTGAAACAGAATCTAAATGTAATAGAGAATTAAAAAGAAAATTTAAAAAGAATATATTGATGTTGTAAATTCGAATATTTTTAAATGTTAACTGTCACAATTTCTATTAGAAAATTTTCGACCAATCAGAAACCCTATCCGTAGCTGTCAACTTAGTCTAGTACAAAAAATTTCTTTATATACAATATTTATAACTATTAGATATTATATTATATTATATTAAATGTCTATTACGATATTACCTGCCGTACTTGGAGACATTGAATGCTCACTTAAACTATTCGTTAGTAACGATTTTATTCCGAAAACAATGTATAAGGATTGGGATGATCAGCGACGGCGATCTCTTGTGTCTGGCCCTAGTCCGGATGATGCGGAGCGATGAGGACTGGGATGCCGTCTCCTCCTTTCGCGAAGCAGTCATACTAACTAAGGTAAGGCAGCGAAGCACTGCCTCCTCACAACCCCGTCGTCGCGAAGAACAATCTGGACGTCAGGGTTCACGAGACGATCTCCGGCAACCGTAGGCACGGGCTTGCGGACGGCGAGCATGGGTAGCTTGCCGTCCGACCAGAACCAGACCCGAGCGTACGGCGCGTCGCGATCCTCGTGCGCCTCCAAGAGCCGTCAGACCACCACAAATGGGGCTCAGGAGGGCTGATGACGATACGGAGCCGCGGAGAACGGTTAACGGTTACCGGGGCTCCGGCTCGAAGTGCAGGAGTAGGAAATGGGTGGTTTTAAGTCAGTAAGAGTCTAACAATTCCTCGCGCCTCACCCAGGCGGGAGAAGTCATTCGATGATTTTCCCCCCTTAAAAAAGGACTGGGTTAAGTGACCACTAAATGATTCTGAGTACGACGGCTACAATACTTGGGTCTGAAATTATATTTATAAAGATTAAAACTTTGTATATTAAATCTTTGTCTAGATCTGTATCTTCTTTGGTGTAGGGTGTCATTTGTCCTTTACAAGTGAAAAAGTATTTTTTTCAACTGGCAACACATTTCATACCTCTGGTGTTACAAACGTCAGCCAAGTAATTGTTTTATTACCTGCGTACTACGCAAGTAATAAAACAAATATAGATTCAGTACAGAGACAGTAACTATTGGTTGTCTAGAGCCGACTGAGTGTCAAATACGGCTTCGTTACAAAGCGTACACTATAGTATAACAATAGTTACTATCTCTGTACTGAATCAAACTGTATTTTCAATAAAAAATATCATAAAATTAGGTGTAAGAAATGGAAACAAAAATAGTACATTTGTAAAATATATCCTGTAATACATTATGTATATGTATTTTTTAATTATAAGTGTGAGAAAAAGACTTGGTGTAAATAGGTCAAGTTGGTTATGGTTTGGATCAAAAATGGGTGCTAAAAGCAAATTACTCAATGCTAGGAATAATGGCGATGATAGAACCAAAATCTTTGTATTGATTTTTGACAATAATTGTTTAAGGAACAGTGAGTTGAGTGAGTTCCTTAAGAAAAGAAGGGTCTTCCGACCAGGCGAGGTGATCAAGCCTGGCGGGCTTTCTCCCCAATAGTTATACTCCGTAGTCTTCTCGCCGTCCCCGACTGGGGGCACAAGGTCGCGCGAACCAGGCCGGGCCTGTCTCGGCGGTATCCGGTCTTTGCCTGCGTCTGCTGGCGAGGGATTAGAGTAGGAGATGCAGCATCGTGTTAGGTGATTTGCGCCGCTATGATCCATGTCAATTCGCATGTTAACTTCGCACGTGGATATAGAAGCGTCATCTGACTTCCGACATCGAGTTGCCACATTTGTTTGAAGTTTCTGTCAATTAATGATCCAGAGATTTTGGATTCGCACTGGTTATTAAAGTTATCATTCTTAATAGAAAGTGTATTTGATTGGCAACTTGTAAAGTTCTAAACAATGATACTGTAAGTGTAGTTAGGTTATATGCGCTCAGCAAGGACGTTAAAAATGGCGGACGTAATGTCACTTAGAAATGATCGAAGCACCAAAATGTCAGTGGTGTATTTATGTGTGCTTGCAACACCGTAATGTATGGAGTGTAATGGCGGGCCATGTCTCGTGACAGATGTCCTTCGTGTCAATGTATGTATATTCTGCGTGTAAGTCTATAGTAGCCAGGTGCCACAGTCGTTGTTTCAAGGGACTATGTCCACCTATTTGCAACGTCCTTTTGGCTATACGTTTAAAAAAATCAAACACAACCTCCTTATTTTTTTAAAGTTAGTTAATAATAAAATCGATTAATGTCTATATTAAAACTTGTTCCTAAAGTGTAATTAACACTTTCCTAAAAACTGATTTGAAATCGGTTTAGCTAATCGTGCGATACTTGCGGACAAACATACACAAGTCAAACTGAGATATAGAACTTTTTTGAAGTCGGTTAAAAATAGGATGGTTTAATAATTTAACTGTAAAGTCCCTCTTTTCAATCAAAATGTTCGAAATTACCACCAAAAATACTGAATTGCACACTAAGGCTCATCAAATAAACCAATTATACTATACTGTGAGATCTTTAAAGTTTAACTGTTTTACTGAATGACTATCTTTTAACTAAAAGTAAATCTAATAATTTTTCGAGTGCCACAAAATATTAACCTAACCTAACGCATAATCTTAAGGTCGTGAAAAAAAATAAAACATAACCTAACCTAATATTCAACAATTTGTGTGCAAATCAGTATTTTTGTTTTACGGTTCATTTTTCTGATATGCAGTAGGTTATTAGTGGAGAAATTAATTTCCTGTTATTTTTAAAATAGAGGTGCAGTAAAAAATTCCCCTTAAAGATATAGCTTAGAGCCTAGTTTATAGCCATATTTGACCATGGTCTATTCATATATCTTTTTTAAATGTTGTGTAGGCACCCTATCTACCTTTTTACTTATAATAATCATTTGGTTCTAAACATATTGTTTAAAATTCAGGCGAAGGCAACGATTATTAGTTATGACCTCTAGTGTTTTAGTAATTCTTCTTCGTCTAGTGCAAGTTTGTTTTACAAATGCTTTGACTCTGACTTTGATTTTGGCTAGTCTACTTACGATTATGTTAATATTAGGGACTTATCATGGTCTAAGGTCTAAGACATATTTTTCAGTAGTATGTTTCAGAATGTATAAATTATACGTCATTTTACGGAACGGAATTGTGATGTTTATGATATCGGAAAGAAGGGTCAATTTTAGATAATTATAATAAATAAAACTCGATTTCTGTAAAACTGATTTGTCTAAGTAAAGCGGACCTGAGAACCTAACGGGTAACCGGGGCTCCGGCTCGACGTGCAGGAGAAGGAACGGGGTGGTTTTTAGTCAGTAAGAGACTGACACTCCCTCCCGCCTAACCCAGCTAGGGAGCAGTAATACGATAATTTTCCCACCTTAAAAAAATACACTCGACATCTGTTGGCAAAAAAAGCTGTAGCTCTTATTGAAGAAAAGTGTCGGTACAGTTACTTTAAGTATAACACTACTTTCTTTGAGGGAGACAATCCGATGACTTCTCCCCTCCTGGGTGGAGCGAAAGGGAGTGTCAGAGTCTTACTGACTAACACCACCTCATTCCTACTCCTGAAAAACCCGAGCCTATGTCGTCTGCGGCTCCGGTATTTATATTAATACTGCCTTCTTCATCGACAATGAATAGGGTTATATTATATCGATCAGTTTTTCAGAAATCTAGTATACATGTGAGCTGTGTATCTATGCAATGTATGTTGTAGAATGATTGTTTATATTTAAGTAGGTATAACTCATTAAATATGTCAAACTGTCTCTTTGAAGTGTTGAGAAATATAAACATTAAAACATCATTCGTTTGCAAACATGGGTATATTATATAGGTGTTAACAAAGTTTACTGCCTCGTTGGCCGAGTGGTCGCAAGTGCGACTGCCGGGCAAGGGGTTTACATTACATAAATAGTGAAAAGTGGGTGTTACATTGTACAGTGGCATTAAGTGCCGAAATGTGCACCTCTGCCTATCCCTTCGGGGATAAAAAGGCGTGATGATGTTATGTTAACAAAGTTTATAGTTTCTCCATATTTTAAAATTCAAATTCTTTTTTGTTTAGGGACAAATATTGTTTTGTTCTAGTTTTTATAGACCCTTGTTCTAGGGTCATATATTGTTGTAGTTTTTATTTTTATAATTCTCAGCTCTTGTAGTTATTTATGTCAAATTTTAAAAATGTTGATGTTGTAGCTAGCAATTAAAAAAAATATATGTATAATATGTTTGTATTTATTAAATTGTTTCTGGCGATTGTGTTTATTATTATTTATTTTATATATGTTTATTTATGTTTTTAGAATTACTTATGGTTATTATTGTATATTTTCTTGTATGTAAGTAGCTATTTGTTATTTAATGCTTTAAATAGAAATAATTGTTTGCTAAAAAAAATAATTTTAAGATCAAACATTTGGTTTAGCTATAAAAGAAATTTACAAATTGTATGTTATAAGGCAACTATTTTATTTTGAATTATAAAAAAGCTTGAGAATGAACCTCACAAATGAGATTTATTCGGCTCAGAAGTACTGACTGAGCTGTATGTCTTGGGTAGTAAATAGTAGGTACTTTTGGTGTCAATTTTCACTCGATGGAATGATAATAGGCTAGTTCCTATTTACGTGAAACTCATAATGATTAACCCGGGAATCGACCTCCAGCGCGGCAGCCACAATAATTTAGACCAATAATTTTAGTAAATCAGTATGAAAACAAAATAGTTGTCTTAGAAAGTACTTGCAACTTAAGTTGTTAATTATAATTGCCCCCTATTACATAGGACACATAACAAACTGAAGAATAGTTATTGTTACATTGTATAATTACATATATGTACATCTCTGTCTACCCCTTTGGGGAATAAAAGATAAATGTTGATTTATTCTGATTTCAATTAAAGCGTTATGTGATATGATCATAAAATATATGATTTTAATCGTTATTTACTTGTTTTATTGAATTTTCATGAGCGGCGCTGATTGCTTACCATCAGGGGGGCTTAGTCTTGAATCTAATTCCGATCGATGGACATTGGTATTGTGAAAATTCGTACTCTTGAGTTGCAATACTAGCGCCCATTGCATCCGTACTGCGTGGATATTGAATGAACTAAACGGTATTGAGTTTGGCTTTATATTCCGTACTCTGAATGCTATTTTAACAGCTACGATTGTGGTTGTATAGTTTTGATATGGAATATTATTCTTTTTTAAAAAAAACGTTGCCCTACACTAGGATTTTCTCCTGTGTCGTGGGTGCGTTTACAAACATACAATATCACATACACATGACACCCAGACCCTTGAGATTTTATTAGATTGAAATTGCATTGACACTGACATTGGTTTCAAGAGTAAGCACCCTGGTTATCCGTGTGCTCGTTTGCCGACGTATGCTATAAAAAAACTTCCCGTCCAATCCCCAATTCCCCCACTTCTCAAATTCATCCAGAAATGTTTTTTTAAGTTTGATTTTGAAAAGGCTGGCAACACACATTGTTGCTGTAAGAATTGTCGTAACTGTTTACAAAACAGTTCCATATCCATATTTAGCTATTCATAGGTACGTCAGGTAGATGGTTTTAAAACAATGTTTTTTAGTCGCTAATACACCTGCATTTGGACAACACGCATTTCATTTTTCAACTCTTCTACTCGTCAAGTTATTACACACACCACACATGTAACTTCTACTCCGTCTGCCCGTTTCCCGCCCTATCCTGTAGAAATCTTTTTTTAAAGCGACAAGCCCGCCACAACCTCCCGAAACCGCTGCAACTCTTGTAAGGCAGGATCACTGAAGTTCGGCGCGTCCCAGGAACATGAATAACTATCTTGGTTCCCGCAACGAAGTGAATCAGAAGATATAAGAGGAGAAGAAAAAAAAACGACAGTTTCCACTTCCCTCGGTGAATTACTGCAGGAGACAGAATTAATTAAGCCTGAAACCTTTTTTTTAAATAAAAAAAAAGGTACAAAACAGAGACTGTACAACTGGGTGAAGCCCAGTCACCAAGCACCACGGAAATTTGACTAAAAACTAAATGGGTCCTATGTGTGAGCTGTTATACTTGCTTCCAATAATAAGTATGGCAAAAAAGCCTAAACGCACGGAAATTCGTTCTAGATTCCACAAGGTCCGTATAATAAACTACACCTGACGAAACAATTAAATTATTTAACATAGGGTAACGTTCATATTGGCTGTCCTGTATAAACCTCTTTAATCTGCTATTTCAGCATCTCACACTACACATCACCTTCATATCAGCCACGTACCGTCCACTGCCTCCCACGGCCTTCCCCCAATGGACTACACATCGCGAGGTAGGAAGCCACCTGCATTTGTGGAGTTAAAATACCCGCTGTTTGACTGCTGGTTAGCTGTGGTTGGATGCGAAAAGCTGCACAGTGACGAATCTACATATTAGCTTTTTGAGCCTCAGTCCAGGGCTCCGGGAATACAGAGGGCCCCCCGAAAATAATAGGTGGTCGTAATATAAGACTTTAACATAACATCACGCCTTTTATCCCGGAAGGGGTAGGCAGAGACCCACTTTTCATTATTATGTTATGAGCCCCATGACCATGACCACTTTGCCCGGCCCGAGACGCGAACCCTTGCCCGGCAGTCGCACTTGCGACCACTCGGCCAACGAGGCAGTGTTGTAGGACTCTGGACTTTACTTGCATAAAAAACGATTTTAATAACTTCTATTCAATTCAAGCTCTTTTGTTTGATATCCAATTATCTATAATGGAGTAATAAAAAAAATTAGATTATATTTTATTGTGTAGTCATCAAGATTAAGAGTGTGTACGAAATATCAGATCGATCTGTCATCAGGAAGGGGGCGATTTTCAATTAATAACCCAAATAAACAAACGGAAGAACTAAATAAAACTGTTTCAAAATATTAGTTGGTCTACACCACTACGCTGTTACTAGTTATTCCCAAATTTTTAAACATTAAAAAAATAACGTTGCCCCTCACCAGCTGCGAGGCGAAGCGCTTTCTCCAGTATTTTTTTATATGTAAGTAGTCGACGTTTGTGCCCACACTCTTATCTGGTGGTAAGCGACGACGATGTGACATACGAAAGACTACGCCTGCTCATAAGAAAGCTTTGGGCCATGAAGACATCTAGGAAAACACAGACTTAGGCAACGAATTTCACTCCTAAGGGATTCGCACAAGAAAGCTTGATGCGAAATATGAGTGGGTGTGATATCGACATTGAACCGGTTACAATCGTCTTGTGGTACTAGGGGGAATCAACTGAGAGACGCTACGGCGTCCTCACCTACCGCCTGACGCAGGTCCTCACCGGACATGGGAGTTTCGGGAGGTACCTGTGTCTGATGGGGCGGGAGGAAACGTCCGGGTGTCATCACTGCGAGGACCGCCCTGAGGACACGGTGGAACACACTGTCGCGGAATGCCCTGCGTGAGCTGAGCACCGCCGTGTCCTCAGGGAAGTGATCGGCGATGGCGACCTCTCGCGTCCGGGCCTAGTGCAGGCCATGATGCGGAGCGAGGGGGACTGGGATGCCGTCTCCCCCTTTTGCGAAGCAGTCATGCTAGCTAAGGAGGAGGCGGGACGCGTGAGGCAGCGAAGCGCTGCCTCCTCGCAACCCAGCCATCGCGAAGGACACACCGGGCGTCGGGGATCGCGGGACGATCTCCGGCCACCGTAAGCGCGGGCCTGCGGACGGCGAGCATGGGTGGCTCCCCGTCCGACCAGAAACAGACCCGAGCGTGCAGCGCGTCGCGTTCCGCGCGTGCCTCAAAGAGCCATCAGACCACCACAGATGGGGCCCAATAGGGCCGATGCCGATTCGGAGTCGCGGAGAACCTAACGGGTAACCGGGGCTCCGGCTCGACGTGCAGGAGAAGGAACGGGGTGGTTTTTAGTCAGTAAGAGTCTGACACTCCCTTCCGCCTCACCCAGGCGGGAGCAGACATTCGATGATTTTCCCCCCTTAAAAAAAAAAAAAAAAGGGGGGGAATCAACTGCTATTCCCTCGCACACTCACCGCTTATCACTTAAAACACCGAAACGCTTGGGCAGGTCGTTAATGTGCAACAAAAAGGTTATTGCTGAATAACTGCTCCCTGAGGAACTTCGGCATTAATACCGAATTGGTCAGGCGATCAGCTGTCGATACCGTCTATTTCAACCGACCGATCCCTCAGGAAGGAAGCAGATGTAGTCAGGTTTCATTTTCTCTGCCGCGATGTGGGCCAGTGAGGAGCGACAGAAGTTCGATTCGACCACCTTGGCTAGGGACCAAATCGCTTTGCTACCTGCTGGGTAAGACCGGTTAAACCGGTCTATCCATATTACCTTTTTGCATGACTTGGCCCGGTTAAAGGCTCTTTTGATGGGAGTTGCCAGCCTTACGGCGCCTGGTATCCGCCCATGCCAAGTATGCCGCGTGCTTTTTTATCAATGCATCTTGCAATCTGCTGACTCGTATCGCCCCGGACCATTATTTTATTTTCGATCTCTTTGACTGGATTTTACTGTTACATTGTTCTCGCACAATCCAAACAACAAAACTCTGTACCTAACTAGAGAATTGTATCATTGAAAAAGAGTAATCTATGGAGTTTCTAGCTTATTCCTCGCCATAGGAATCTACACCTTGGAATGAGCAAATAGCGTCACTATTAATTTTTTGTTGACGTTCAACATTTTCTTTCTGGTCTTTGAGTTTTGACTTTGATCTTAATCCAGGGAGAAGTGTGTGGACACAGATGTTACCAGACAGTGGTCAGTGCTACCTAAGACTGACACCGAGTAGCGATCTAGTTTAGTTTTCAGCAAAAGGGTTAAGAAGTTGGCTGTGTGCGTATCAACATCAGGCACCTTTGTGCCCAGCTGGGTCAGGTTAAGCGCAAGCTTACGGATCTCCCTTTCGGCATAGTCAGTACCTACACTGGTATGTACGACTACTGGTATGGGCCAGTAGAATACCAGCGCGAGACCCTGTCTTGCATATGCTGAACTGGTTCCATTTCACGGTAGACTTGGGACATGAACATGAACCAGTTCCTGCTAATAGAATAACACTTCTATCGCTTCTAATCATTCTTTCTAATAAAAATCTAGTAGCTTTTTATCAGAAGGTGCTGCTGTTCATAGATATCATAAAGAAGAATATTTCTGTGATGCTGAGTAACCTACTTTTTTTTTGTTGACGGGGTGATGCTGTCAACAGACGCCTAGCTTTTTGGGGAAAAAAGACTAGGGAGGGTGGGATTTTTACCTCACTAAAACCTCCCCGGTGGCCACTCTCAGCACCTGAAGGAGGCACCGGGTCCTCTTAGTAGACCAACCCCGGAGCCCCCACGGTGCAACGCCTGTTACAACACCTCCTAGAGACCTATGTGTCTACCTAGAGCCTCTCTGTACAGTGCATGGCGGCAAGTGACCTCTGTGCCCCCTCATCCTTGAGGTCATATGACGACGAATGATGAATAACCTACCTAGGTGCTAGTTTTTAGGTGCTGGATGCCTTTTTTCTGCCAAACACCAGATTTTGTAGTGTAGCCACACTAGCCATAGCACAAGCTACAAGGATTTAGACCATCGGTTAACAGAAACCAAGAAGCAGACAGCTCTGAGAAGAGCTATTTTATTTCACGTTTTTGATATGCTCTGTTAACACAGAAAGCTCTGAAAAGAGCTATTTTGCTGAACGTTTTTGATCCTCTGTCTACAAGAGACGAAGTAACTCGCCGACGCCGCTGCCAGTATCACGCGCCGACCAACGCGCGTAGGTATCGCAGCGCGGCACGGCGCACGGCGTTTACATCTTCACGGCTCGACGATCGCAGGAGGAAAGGACAGAGGCACGCGTTACGCAATATTTATAGCGGCGCGAAACTCAGCGCGCGGCGCTGCGGAGGCGCGTCCTCTTTGCACGGACCTCTCACTCATCGACTATCTCGCTCTTTTATCGGCTATCCTTTTCTTTCCATTGTTCACGATGTAAACAAAGTTCTGTCCTAAATAGTGTAACGCTATTGGCTATAATTTAGGCGATGTTATTGGTGTACAAATATCTAAATTTTATTTATTTTTAATTTAATAGTTTTAATTGGTTAATGTACAGAATTAGTTGTAAGTAGCACTAGTACCAATTTTTGTATAAAAACAACCACCTCCGGCTAATAGATGCATTCGTTCTACGACAACAAGTTGTTTCACTAATAACAACCGATCACCAAAGTGGTGACCCCGAGCAAGAACAGCAAGAAGAACAAATCCCTGCTGGAAGAACGAATCCCTGCTGGAAGAAAATTAATTATTATCCAACATCAAGATGGCAAATCCCTGCCCGACAGAAGACCTAACCCACACCGTAGCGAAGACGGAAACAGCTGGCATATCCCTCACAATGCGCATTCCACCATTCTGGCGTGACCGACCACGTCTATGGTTCATTAGCTTCGAAGCAGCTACCAACGACATGAAGAAGGGACAGGCTCAGCTCGCCCAGATGGTCATCGCACAGCTCGAACGTCAAGACATCGAGCAAATCATGGACCTCCTATACAACCCGCCGGAGAGGAATCAATACGACGCAATCAAGGAACGTCTCATATCTGCCTATGAAGAGTCCGACAGCCGACAGTTCCAGAAACTACTGTCCGAGATGGAACTCGGCGATCAGAAGCCTACGCAGCTACTCCGCCGCATGCGTAACCTAGCCAGAGACAAGGTCCCTGACTCCACGTTACGACTCATGTGGACCAACCACTTACCATCACATATCAGATCCGTCCTGGCCGTCAGCGAATCATTTAGCACAAAAACTGAGCTGGAAGAACTCGCTCTCCTCGCTGACAAAATGATGGAGCAGTCCGCGTCAACTACAGAAGTCTCAGCAATACAACCATCACCAGCACAGTCCACGTCATCATCACACACCGATACACAATACCTTATCAACGAGATAAGAAAATTATCATTGGAGATCGCCGAATTAAAGTCAAGACCAGCATACAACCCCAACTACCGCCGCCGCCGTTACCCATCTCAGCAACGCACACGCAGCACGTCACGTTCACGGAATCGTGATTCATCATCACCTTCATCATTCTGCTACTACCATCGGCGCTTCAAAGAACAAGCTCGACGCTGCACACCTCCCTGCTCATTCAAAGCAACGACCTCGGAAAACTAAACCGAACGTTGGCGGAGGCGGCTACCGGCGTTCAAGAGAAATCACACCGTCTACACATCACCGATAGAAACACAAACTTATCTTTCTTAGTCGACACCGGAGCCGACATATCAGTGCTACCAAGAAGAAAAGGAGAAGTTGGAACACCGCTACCATTCAAACTGTACGCTGCGAACAACACAACTATAGCTACGTATGGCGAGAGAACACTAACTCTCGACTTCAACTTACGACGCCCGTACAAGTGGACATTTATAGTAGCTGATGTTTCAAGGCCAATCCTCGGAGCAGACTTCCTCAAACATCACCAACTCATCGTCGACTTAAAAAACGGAAGATTAATCGACGGCGTCACGAGCCTAAAAGTCAACGCCCCGGTGCGAGTGTCAGACGTACCTACCGTACGCAGCATCAATATGTCACAATCTTACCACGACATATTAGCACAATATCCCGGCATAACAAGACTAACATCAATGAAATTAAACTCTAACATCAACGTGCAACATTACATCGAAACCCGTGGACCACCAGTTCATTGCCGAGCTCGACCAATCCCACCTCATCGATTCGAAACAGTGAAGAAAGAATTCGAAAATATGATTGAACAAGGACTATGCAGACCTAGCAAGAGTCCATGGTCATCACCTCTACACATCGTGCCTAAGAAAAATGGCGATATTAGAGTATGTGGTGACTATCGCCGACTCAACTCGATCACTATACCAGATCGATACCCAGTGCCACGCATCAAAGATTTCACTCACCACCTATCGGGGAAAACTATATCCTCCACGGTTGACCTCAACCGCGCTTATCAACAACTCAGTGTGCGAGAAGAAGACGTTGAGAAGACCGCTATCATCACGCCAATGGGACTATTTGAATTCCCACGTATGTGCCCCGGTTTGAAAAACGCGGGACAAACGTTTCAACGCTACATACATGAAGTACTACGAGGATTAGACTTTGTTTTCCCATTTATCGACGACTTACTACTTGCATCTGAAAACGAAACTCAACATCGAGAACATCTCCACACCGTATTAAAACGCTTAGAAGACAACGGCATTACCATCAACCCCGCTAAATGCAACCTAGGCAAACCTGAAGTACAGTTCCTAGGTTACACCGTATCAGCTGATGGAATCAAGCCGCCGCAACACAAAATCGAAGCAATCACTAATTACCCGAAACCAACGAACATCGAAGAACTAAGAAGATTCCTCGGCATGATCAACTTCTATCGTGATCACATACCGAACGCCGCATCGAAGCAAGCACCACTAAATGCCTACCTACACAACGTCAAGAAGCGCGATAAGACTCCGATCACGTGGACCGAAGAGGCGACGCAAGCATTCGAGCAATGTAAAGCTAGCATCATAAACGCAGCTCTACTCGCTCATCCATCTCATCACGCAACACTCGCCTTATTCTGCGACGCATCAGATAACTCTGCCGGTGCCGTACTACAACAATACCTACATAATACGTGGCAACCGCTCGGATACTTTTCCAAGAAATTCAACGACGCGCAGAAGAAATACTCCACTTTCGATCGAGAGCTACTTGCAATGTACATGGCAGTCAAACATTTCCGGAAGATATTCGAAGGTCGCCATCTCATCATATTCACCGACCACAAGCCGCTTACATATGTGATGTCCAAGACTCAATCAAATTCCGAAACTCAGAGGCGAACAAGACAGTTACTATTCATCAGTGAATTTACCACCGACATTCGACACGTGAGCGGCAAAGACAACATTGTTGCCGACACCCTAAGCCGCATAGAATCCATCACATTCCCATCTGCAATCAACTACAACGACATAGCGAGTGCGCAAGACAAGGACAGCAACATTAAACAACTGTTATCACAAGAAAACGTAACTTTGAAGAAAATACCTATACCTAACAGCGACATCGAACTATACTGCGAAACATCGACCTCTTATGTACGCCCGTACATACCTAAACCATATAGAAAACAAGTATTTGACAGTGTACACAACATCAGTCATCCCGGTACACGCACGACTCGCAAACTCGTTACTCAAAAATATTTCTGGCCATCAATGAACGCAGACATCGGTTGCTGGACTCGAACCTGTATACTTTGCCAGAAAAGCAAGATACAACGACATACGCACTCGAACGTCGGATCTTTCCCGCCAACCGAGCGATTCCAACACCTACACATTGATATCGTCGGACCACTACCTACAACACCTCAAGGTCACAGGTACTTAGTAACGATGATCGACCGACTAACTAGGTGGCCCGAAGCAATACCTACCGACGAAATATCAGCTGTTAGAATCGCCGATATTGTGTACCAACACTGGATCGCCCGATTTGGATGCCCGACTACCATCACAAGTGATCAAGGTCGTCAGTTCGAGAGTCAACTATTTCAAAACCTAACTAAACTAATGGGAATCAAGAAAAATCGTACTACACCATATCATCCACAAAGCAACGGCATAATTGAACGTTGGCATCGAACACTCAAGACTGCATTACGCGCCAAACTCGCGAGCGCAAGTACATGGACCGACGTACTACCTACTGTACTACTAGGACTTCGAGCCGCGCTACACTCAGACACAGGTGTGAGTGCCGCCGAACTTACCTACGGCTACAATCTACGTCTACCTGGCGAATTTTTCACTACAAGTACCACCTGCACACCTGCTACTTTGGATTATACCTACGTTGACAACCTACGTAATATAATTCAACAAAACAAACCGCAAGTACCTACGAAGCATCACAGCAGCAATAAAAGCGTATTCGTGCATCAAGACCTACTCACGTGCAGCCACGTATTCATAAGAACAGATGCAGTAAAAAAACCACTTCAATCACCATACGAAGGACCCTACAGAGTGTTACAACGTACTGAGAAGGTATACACAGTACAATTACCCGAGCGTCAAGCAAATATATCAATCGACCGATTGAAGCCTGCATTTATACTCACCGAAGACATTCAAGATACTTTACCTCCAACCTCCAGTACAGTTACCTTCACATTACCTCAACCCAGCGTTACCAAGCAATTACCATTACCTTCAACCACCATTACCGAGAAAACCAGCAAGATTACCAAGAAAACACATGTACCGCAACCAACAGCGACGTCACATCCCGGCGATAAGAAAACTCGCTCGGGCCGTGTCGTCAAACTGCCGGTACGCTTCGCTTGAGGGGGAGTACTGTAGCCACACTAGCCATAGCACAAGCTACAAGGATTTAGACCATCGGTTAACAGAAACCAAGAAGCAGACAGCTCTGAAAAGAGCTATATTATTCAACGTTTTTGACCACCTCTGTTAACACAGACAGCTCTGAGAAGAGCTATTTTATTTCACGTTTTTGATATGCTCTGTTAACACAGAAAGCTCTGAAAAGAGCTATTTTACTGAACGTTTTTGATCCTCTGTCTACAAGAGACGAAGTAACTCGCCGACGCCGCTGCCAGTATCACGCGCCGACCAACGCGCGTAGGTATCGCAGCGCGGCACGGCGCACGGCGTTTGCATCTTCACGGCTCAACGGTCGCAGGAGGAAAGGACAGAGGCACGCGTTACGCAATATTTATAGCGGCGCGAAACTCAGCGCGCGGCGCTGCGGAGGCGCGTCCTCTTTGCACGGACCTCACACTCATCGACTATCTCGCTCTTTTATCGGCTATCCTTTTCTTTCCATTGTTCACGATGTAAACAAAGTTCTGTCCTAAATAGTGTAACGCTATTGGCTATAATTTAGGCGATGTTATTGGTGTACAAATATCTAAATTTTATTTATTTTTAATTTAATAGTTTTAATTGGTTAATGTACAGAATTAGTTGTAAGTAGCACTAGTACCAATTTTTGTATAAAAACAACCACCTCCGGCTAATAGATGCATTCGTTCTACGACAACAAGTTGTTTCACTAATAACAACCGATCTCCAAAGTAGCTTTAGAAGGCAGAGTGGGCCTCAGTGGGCTAAAATATTGTAATGCCTGAGCGGGGCACTGTCCTTAACCACGCCGCAGTGAAGATAGGGTTGAAGATCATGGATCTGTTGATGAATGAACTGGTGATTATACCTATGTCATTATTGATGATTGCCAACTCGCATTGAGCAAGTGTGGTGGTGATAAATGCTCAACCTGTTTCCTTGTCAGAGTGTTTCATGTGCGTTGTACCACGAATTTTCTTTTATAAAAATGATATCTTTATATTGTTGTTGTTGTTGTTGTTTGTTACTTCTGGACACATTGGCCCACCTTGTATTTTCAATTTCGTTTGGTCCTAGCTAAAATTTTATATTAGGTCGAGCAAAAAGTTTTTATGTTGTTTTGAACCTGGCACATTAACAATTTCATTAAATAGTCTTTTTTTTGAATTTCGAATACAGAACTTAAAGAAACAAAAGACAATTTGGGGCAAAAACAATCGAAAACTAAGAAAACTTGGTTTTATTGGTTTACTTGGATTTAATAATTCTTGAAAAACTAATTGATATCTTTGGTTTTACAACAAACATTACTTATTCTTAACATTAAGGTGAGGTTCTATCAATAATCTATGGATACTTCATCTGAAGTCGCCGCCCAAGTTGTGGCACTTATTCAGGCCGGACACAACCAAAGAAACGTGAGTGCTCAACTTAATTTAAGTCGATCTGCGGTCCGAAATGTTTTTGGAGGTACCTAGATACTGGCGGCTTTGTTCGTCGCCACACAGGAAGGCCACGATCTCGGATCACAACTGAAAGGCAGGATCGATTCATTGTGACGACCAGCTTGAGAAATCGTCGCCTTACCTCCATTGTGGTATAAAACAAACTTCGCGACGCTCGAACTGTTCGGAGAAGGTTAAAAGAATGCGATATGGTACCACACAAGCCAGCTAATGGGTCTAAACTAACGCGAGGCCCCCGAACAGCGCGCCTTCATTTCGCACGCAGTCGTTTAAATTGGGCACAGAATGATTGGAGCCGTGTGCTCTTTTCTGATGAGTCTAAAATTGTGTTACATGGATTGCCATGTAACACAAGACCTTCTTCCTTCCATCATTGGATGGAAGGAAGAAGGTCTACCGACGTAAGGGAGAGCATTTCGCACAATTCTGCTTTGAAGCGAGGATTGATTATGGCGGTGGCTCATGGACTGTCTGGGGCGGTATATCGGCGAGCGGCAAAACTCAACTTGAGGTTGTTACAGGACCACGGCTGCCAACATTAAATGCTCAAAGGTACATTCGTGAGTGCTTAGAACCTCACGTGATACCATACGCGGACTATGTGGACCCAAATTTCCTTTTTATGCATGATAATGCAAGAGCCCATGCGGCCGGCATCATCAGGGAATATCTTCGGGATGTGAACATCACAGTTATGGACTGGCCAGCCAGAAGCCCAGACATGAACCCGATTGAGCATATGTGGGACGAGCTAAAAAGATGTGTTAGGGCTCGTCAGCCAGTTGCCCAGACGATGCAGGCGTTGAAAACTGCCATAGAAGTGCCCATTCCTCTTGATGATGATCCCTCAAAATTTCATAGAGCAGTTGATAAACTCTATGCCTAATCGTATGAGAGCTGTGGTAGATGCCCATGGAGGCAACACGCGTTATTAAATTAAACCTTTATTTGATAAAACATGTTTTTTATTCAAAAATTAATTGCCTTTAACAAGGCGCATATCCTATTTGTTAGGCGTAGCTCCATGTCGTATGGTATTCTGAATTCAAATTTAAAACAATACGATCGAAAAAGATGTAAAATGTATCAGGTTTAAAAGTGCATCAACAGTTTTTGTTCAATCTAGCAATCATATTTCGGTAGGGGCCATCAAAACGAATAGATGTGTAGATAGAAGTGTAGATTTTACAGTGTGTAATGGTTACAATCCTTACTAATATTATAAATCGGAAAGTGAGTTGGTTTGTTTGTTCCGCTTTCACACCGTAACTACTAAACAGATTGCTTTGGTTTTTTGCAAACGTAAAGTTAGAAGTCTGGATTAAATAATAGGGTACTTTTTATCCCGGAAAAATTTGATATTCCCGAGGGAAAACAAAAGTATTGGTATAGATGGCGCTGTATGTATTGGTCTATGGCACATAGGCTACTTTTTATGCTTTTGTGACGCGAGCGAAGCCGCGGGTAAAAGCTAGTTATAAATAAAACCAAAATGAGATCCACACAAAACATGAAACTTTATTGTTTATACAATTACAATAATCAGACGTAACATAAACACAAACAAAACACGCGATATCTTATATTTATTTAATACAAATTATTAACAATTCATTAAAATAATAAGTTTAACTGCAAATATTTTATGCACAGCTTTAATAAATTTATCAAGAATTTTGCTTTCTACAACTACAAATATCTACTTTAAAAATGTGCCCTATACTACTTTGTGACTCGAAACTAGTAGAGCTTGTCTCAAACAATTACGTGAGTAAACAGATATTTTAAATTAATTTAAAATCAGGTAGGCCGCGCAACGTCGCCGCGACCACCCACGCTGCTCATGAGGAAGGGTCCCTCTGTGGCTAGAAACGAGTAGAGCTTTACTCAGTATATTTACGTGAGTCACTCGTGATTTTTAGTTCATTGCAATCAGTCGCTATTTACAAATAATATAGGTCAGTTGCACATCTTATAAGATAATAAATTAATAATGAGATCTTTCTATTATTCATATATATATATCAATTAAAATTGTAAAAATTCGCATTTTTGTATAAAATATATCATAATTTAAAATTAACTGTGTATAATTTTAACTATTTATTAACTAAACATTTAGAATATCGTGTTTGTTTTTGTGTAAAATCATATCTATATAACTCACACCTTTATCCCGTAGTACACAGAAACTACAGAGCGCCACCTACTACGCTCCTTACATACTTCTTTAGCTTCCATCACATTCATACATCTGATGGTATACAGAAACTACAGAGCGCCACCTACTACGCTCCTTACATACTTCTTTAGCTTCCATCACATTCATACATCTGATGGTATACAGAAACTACAGAGCGCCACCTACTACGCTCCTTACATACTTCTTTAGCTTCCATCACATTCATACATCTGATGGTACCTCTATACAGAAACTGCAGAGCGCCACCTACTACGCTCCTTACATACTTCTTTAGCTTCCACCACATTCATACATCTGATGGTACCTCTATACAGAAACTGCAGAGCGCCACCTACTACGCTCCTTACATACTTCTTTAGCTTCCACCACATTCATACATCTGATGGTACCTCTATACAGAAACTACAGAGCGCCACCTACTACGCTCCTTACATATTTCTTTAGCTTCCATCACATTCATACATCTGATGGTATACAGAAACTACAGAGCGCCACCTACTACGCTCCTTACATACTTCTTTAGCTTCCATCACATTCATACATCTGATGGTATACAGAAACTACAGAGCGCCACCTACTACGCTCCTTACATATTTCTTTAGCTTCCATCACATTCATACATCTGATGGTATACAGAAACTACAGAGCGCCACCTACTACGCTCCTTACATACTTCTTTAGCTTCCATCACATTCATACATCTGATGGTATACAGAAACTACAGAGCGCCACCTACTACGCTCCTTACATACTTCTTTAGCTTCCATCACATTCATACATCTGATGGTACCTCTATACAGAAACTGCAGAGCGCCACCTACTACGCTCCTTACATACTTCTTTAGCTTCCATCACATTCATACATCTGATGGTACCTCTATACAGAAACTGCAGAGCGCCACCTACTACGCTCCTTACATACTTCTTTAGCTTCCACCACATTCATACATCTGATGGTACCTCTATACAGAAACTACAGAGCGCCACCTACTACGCTCCTTACATATTTCTTTAGCTTCCATCACATTCATACATCTGATGGTATACAGAAACTACAGAGCGCCACCTACTACCCTCCTTACATACTTCTTTAGCTTCCATCACATTTTAAAATCCATACAAACATTTTGCAATTATTGCTTGGCGATTAAATGAGAGTTTTCGAGCCCCTAGATGCGCCAGCGATCTATTACCAAATATGTTTTATAATCTCAAGTCGAAGCCAAAGTATTTATTGAAATTAATCCTTAAACAAATGCTTTTAGTATAATATTATGCGTGCGGGAATCGAACCCGCGACACGTTGCACGGCAGCCGGTCGCCCAGCCACCGCACCAACCGTGCAGTCGATACCGTTGAAAATCATCCCCCAAATTTTTTCATACAAAAGTAGTCTCTAATCATTGGAAATAAGGTCTATAATATAGTTAGTGGACAGCGGTCATCGGTAACCGAATGGGGATGTATACCAAATACTATAAATGAAGCTAGGTGCTTGTACCAAAATTTATATTCGTATAGAGAAGAACGAACAAGAAACTCCATGGTAACTCGTTTTGACAGCAAAGCTGATTGGACAAATTGAACTTTAATACACTAGCACCATCTCTTGAGCGCAATCGAAAACTCTAATTTAAGCCAATAAGATAATACTTTATTTATTTAAATTATATTTCTTTGGTACGACTTTAATGTAACTACATTATTAAATATTCGAAACTTATAATGAACTTACAAAATATAGTATTGCATATTTCATTATTGTATTAGTTAACAGCTAATATATCTTGTTACAAATTGGCATTTACAAAGAAAAATCCAAGCATATGGCCTAAGCGTGTATGGTTCAAAAACTTACTACTATACAATACTGCGTTTAATTTTGATATTTTTATTCCACAATAGAAACTTTGCAATTCAGTCAAAACTAACAAATGAAGTCAAAAATCTAATTGCTACTTCTAATTTTTTGAAACTTATTACTAGTTCATAATACTTGATAAGAGATGGCGTTATTTACAATAAGCTAGAAGCCTCTTAGAATTACTATAATTAAATCATTTTAATAATAAATTAATAATACGTATGTGTAAGCGTTTGGTACTCGAGAAAATTGTTATTTTTATATATTCAAAGTGAAAAAGATTAATATTTAAGGTGTATATAATATTTGTGATGAAAATAACACCAAAATATATATATATATTTGTCGAGGTTTTGGAAAAATAATACAGTGAAACCTGGTTAAGTGAGACATCAATGGACCTGCAATGTCGTTTCACTTATGGAGGTATTCCACTTACCCAGTGTCTCAGATATACAGGTATCTGTCTCATTTACAGATGGTTCCATTAATAGAGGTGGACTTGGAATTACGTGTGAAATTTGTGCGTAGAATAAGAATGAGTAAACTATGTTATCTCAGTTACAGAGGTTTATGCATATAAAATTTACTCGCTGTCTGAGTTATAGAGGTAACTATGATGATAAATCGAATGAACAAATCCCAGATATAGAGGTTTACCTCGTCCCACTAACACAGGTAATTCAGTGCCAAAGTGTTGGGACCTCAGCATGAGTTCCAGTTATAGAGGTTTCACTTAACAAAGTTTCACTGTATTAAATTTTAACATTGCCCCAATATTTTTACATTATACAATGACTTATCTTGGTAAGTTAAGGACAAACAGACCTCATGGCACCTTAGCGCCACCTGGTGGACAAAAAGCCGTGCCTTCATTGCCAGTGGCGTGCACAGGTTTTCGAGACAGGGTAGGCAACTAAATAATTCATTGCTTATATGCTTTAAACGCACACGTGTTAAATGTCTATTGTAAAAATACTGTCTTATCCTTTCATTGTATAATTGTACATAAAACCGTAATTGCTACTTTTTACCTGATAAAAAATTGCTAGCAAAAATGTGTACCTAATTATAATTGCTAACCATTTATTGGTTTTGTGAGAGGGGATTATTAGCAATGACTCCTTCCTTCCGTCTTCGGTGAGGCGAGGAGTGTCAGACTCTTACTGACTAAACACCACCCCGTTCCTACTCCTGCATAGAGACAGAACCATGGTAGGTAACCAGCAAAGTTGTATCATAACTTAAGCTAGCATTATAAGTAAACCAAATCTCTTTTAAAAAGTTTGTGATGTGAGGACGTCTGATAGGGGAGAGTGGAAGAAGACATTATGCTGACTACAAGTAACTTAGGATAAGAACATGAAAATTAATATTGTTAAACTCTTGTCCAGCAAGAGTTAGTATTAAAGTGGCAAGAATATTTACCGTACTATTTATAAAGCAGTCAATAATAAATAAATATAAAACTGAGGGAAGTAATTATCTTCTTCTCGAATGGTATCTTCTGATTTATTTCGTTGCGAAACCAAGATAGTTGTTCATGCCCCTGGGACATTGGACTTCAGTGTTCCGGTGTTTGCATGGTTGTATCTACTGTAGATCCGGCTGACAATTTACTTTCTTTGTTGGAATCAGCCCGCTAAAAATCAAATCGCTGCAACTCTTGTGCACCAGGATCTACAGTAGATACAACCATGCAAACACCAAAACGCTGAAGTCCAACGTCCCAGGGACATGAACCCTTGGATCCCTCGCAACGAAATACATCAGAAGATATCATTAGAGGCGAAAAAGTCATAGATTCCGCTTCTCCTTTTATTAACAAGCCCAGAAAAATCTACAAGACACATTCGACCAAAAAAGACTCAACTGATAATGACCTCAGCTTCATCATCAGGCCCATATTTACTCTTCATGGTATCCCAAACTTTAAGAGCAATGGAGGCATCAGTGTCCGTACATGTATAGGTCTGTCCTGGATGCTTTCTAGTATAATGCCGTAAAACATTCTGTTTATGCGAAAACCTTTTAGGGCATACGTGACAGAGGAAATATTTTTCATTTATATGGGTACGCATATGATATTTTAATCTACTTTCTCTAGGAAACTCTTTATGGCAAATATCGCAGACTGTATGCTTAACTTTCTCATGTCCAAGCATATGCCGTTGCATATTGTGCTTATGCGAGAACTTCTTCTTGCAAATCTCACAAGTAAAAGGCTTTTCGCCCGTATGGACTCGCATGTGAGGTTTTAGGAGACCTGAGCACGTAAACCCTTTCCCGCAAACTGGACAAGAATAAGGTCTAACATCTTCATGCAGCATCATATGACGAATTAAAGTATTTTTGTATTTGAAGGTCATTTTGCATATTTCGCATGCGAATGGTCGTTCCGTATCATGCTTTTTAAGGTGGGATTTTAACATTGATTCTCTTTCAAAGGTCTTATCGCAATCTGTGCATGTAAACGGGCCACTGGTCGCGGTTTTACAGCGGTCTTTAGATAAATGTTTTTTCAAATTAGCCCGGAATGAGAAAGCGTGTGAACAGTTAGGGCATTTGAAGGGTTTTTCTGTCAAATGGGTCTTTTTATGCTGCATCAAATTGGAGGAGGATTTGAATTTCTTTGGGCAGGCGTCGCATTCGTAGCTTTTGAATTCTGGGTCTATGTGCGTATGCTTTTTGAATATGTGTCTGTCTAATCTTATCTTGTTCAGGAACTGTCCAGGACATTGTGGACAGTTCATAGTTTTACGAGTGTGCAGCAAAAGATGGCGGACGACATTGCCACTGTTTGCGAAAGTTTTCCGACATATCCTGCATATGAAACGCCCTTCTGGACTCACTGTGTAGTATTCTGAAAAGAAGAATTGTTTGATTAAGAATATTTAAAATAAAATTATTTAAGTTTGGGAGAGCCATGCTTCGGCATGAATGGGCTGTCTCGACCGGAGTGATACCACGGCCGACTGAATCCCAACAATCCTCAAATTCCTAATCCCAAAAAGGCCGGTAACGCAGTTGTAATGCCTCTGGTGTTCCAGGTGTCCATGGGCGATGCCGATTGCTTACCATTAGGTGATCCGTCTGCTCGTTTACCATAAAAAAGATAATTTCTAAATCAATGTTAATATTATAAATTTGAAGAGTTTGTTTGTTTGTTTGATCGCGCTAATTTTCGAAACTGCTAGTTCGAATTGAATCATTATTTTTGTGTTGCCAGTCCATTTATCGGAGACAATAGAAGCGTAACAGTGGGCTTTTATCCCATCATCAACAACAAACAGGGGCCTTAGTCTGCAATTAAAATAGGAATGACAGGGTATGAAAATTAAAAATCTAATTAGTCCGTCAATTAGGTAACGAAAAAATATTAGACACGTATTTTTTAATCAATATATCGTCGAAAGTATAACGTTTCTGTAAGAAAATAAAAAATACGCGTGTAATATTTTAAAACGATCTACCAGGCGGGCATTAAAATAAAAATTAGTCATCTACCCTACTTTTTTTTTAAGTTGGGAAAATCATCGAATGACTGCTCCCTCCTGGATGAGGCGGGAGGGAGTGTCAGACTGACTAAAAACCACCCCGTTCCTTCTCCTGCACGTCGAGCCGGAGCCCCGGTTACCCGTTAGGTCTACGCGACAAGTCATCTACATCTACTACATTGTGTCAGAATGGTCGATCATTGAGCAGAGCAAGAGGGACGCGTATTGCATAGCAGATCCAGGTTCTAGATCTCACGAGAGTCCAGTTGCTGTTTTATAACCTTCATGCTTGACAGGCGGATTGGACATCGTAGTTTAGAAGGTTCAGGCATTTAACCCATTAGAGGTAGAAGTCACTGTACTCATATACACCTAAAATTCTACGCATAAACTTAATATCTCTTATATTTTTGTAGGGTAACCCTATTATCTTAATTCATTATAAAGTTGTCTAACTATATTGATAAATTATATGAGGGTAGTGCGATATTTTTTCACATTATTTACATTGCCCGCCAATCTACTTCAAAATCAAACCCTACGTGGCGGAAATGTGCTCCCTCCTGCAAAATGGACACTAAAAATAAAGGCAATTACGATGTGTCCTTTGTCATTCAAGAATACCTACGTTGGCAATGTAAAAACTGCTAAAACACGTTGTGTAGAAATATCGTGTTTTGAAAATTTTCATACTTAGGTGATCAGTGTACTCAATTGAGTACACCCCTGAATTATCATGAAAAATACTATTTTCCATTTCTTTCTCGCATTCACTGTTCTTATACTCACAGTTGATCACGAAAATAAACAAAATTAAAAAAAAATATTGGTACTTTTTATTTGGCCTTTAATGGGTTAAAACGCTGCCGAGCTTTGTTCATATAGATCTTCAGTAGCTTGACCAAAATTGTTAGTAAATAACAGAGTTAGGCTCGATGTTCGTTGGTCGTGATGGATTTATTTTATGCCTGGTTTATTAAATGGGACTCATAACAGAAGTGGTGAAAAATGGGTGTTACATTGTCAGCCAAGTAATAGGGTAGTTTCCTAAATGTTATGTTAATGTCGGTCTGATAGATTAATATAAAACTTTAGACACGTATTTTTTCTTTACTGACAAAATTAAATACTTTCGACGATATATTAATTTGAAATATCGTGTGACGTCAAAGCGTGCTACATTTTGTAGCACTTTGTGACGTAACGACCTCCCACTTATAAACGTAACTCTATTTTATCTAAGTAGGTATTGTAATTTCATACAAGGAAATAAAAAAATACGTGTCTAATATTTTGTCATTATCTAACTGACGGACTAATTAGATTTTTAATTTTTATACCCTGTCTACTACCCAATTTAGTACGCAGATTAAGATGTCTCGTTATAAAATAAAGACTGCCTCGTTGGCTGACTGCTCGCAAGTGCGACTGCCGGGGCAAGGGGTCTCCGGTTCAATTCCTGGGTCGGATATCTAATACTGGTTTTAAATCTCTGGAGATTGGTATTCTGTCACTACATTCTTTGTATTTTCACACACACAGATAGAAATGGCACAATCATACTAATATTATAAATGTGAAAGTTTCTTTATTTGGACGTTTGTCCGTCAATCACGCTGACAACAGTCAGCTCAACAGGCAGTCAGTTCAACAGATTTTGATGAAATTTTGTATAAGATTAGATGAAATTTGAGTCAACCCCATCGCCCCTTAACTCGTCGAGTACCGGTTTTGCAGACACAATTATAGAACAATAGGTTGCGGTCACCGGTGACCGCTTGGTATTTGACAGTTTAAACACGTATGTCACGTAATTTATGGACGCCCCCTAACTCAATCTAGGGCTTTTAGCTACTCCAATAGGCTCACCCCTTATTACATGTGACTTCTCATAACATAAATAGTGAAATGTGGGTGTTACATTGGAGGTACAGTGGCATTAAGTGCTGTAATGTGGACTTCTGCCTACCCTTTCGAGGATAAAAGGTGTGATGTTATAAAAATAAACATAGATTCAGTACAGAGACAGTAACCATTGGTTGTCCGACTAAGTTACAAAAGATACGGATTCGTTACAAACCATACAATATAGTATAACAATACCTACTGTGTGTACGGTGTTGTGGTGGCCCGGAGGTGCATGCACGAGGGTGCAGGTTCGAAACCTACCAACGGCAAGTACCAATGTGACTTTTTCCGAGTTATATGTACTTTCTAAGATTATTTAGACACCACTGACAAACGGTGAAGGAAAACAGCGTGAGGAAACCTGGGCTTATAATTTCTAATTATAAGTTTGAAATCGCCAACTCGCAATACGCAAGCGTGGTGATTAATGCTCTAGCATGTGAGAAGATGCTTTGCTCAGCAGTGGGCATTTACAAGCTGTTGATGATGATGATGAATAGCTACTGTCTCTGTACTGAATCAATCTGTATTTTCTTACATGCTCAGTAAATCGTGGCGGATTGTATAACTACCCACAGTCATATATCATGAATGTAATTTCGCAATATAGAGGTAGGTGATATGATCAAACACGTCCTGATTACCGCTGTAGGTACTCTCCTATCAATATGTTATCAAAACATTTGGCCGTTAGTCACTCATTTGCGTATGCGTACTGACGTAGGTACACATTCACCAGGCGTGCAGTTCCCGCCGGTGTGTTAAGTGCCGACTAAGGGACTACACATCATCATCAGCCTATAAATGCCCACTACTGAGCAAAGCCTCTTCTCACACGGAGAAGCTTTGAGCATTAATCACCACGGGCATCAATCAATTGCTCAATGCGGGTTGGTGATTTCAAACTTTTAGAAATTGTAAGCCCAGGTGTCCTCACGATGTTTTCCTTCACCGTTTGTCAGTGGTGTCTAGATAATCTTAGAAAGTACCTACATATAACTCGGAAAAAGTCACATTAGTACTTGCCGTTGGTAAGTTTCGAATCCGCACCCTCATGCATGAGAAATGGGCTTCTTAAACCTCCGGGCCACCACGGCACCAGACACCAGGGACTACACATTTGATAGATATATATGTTTTTATGATGGAGCCGCCACAACCTAACAAAACCGCTGCAACTCCTGTGCACCAGAATCTACAGTAGATACAACCATGCAAACACCGGAACGCTGAAGTCCAACGTCACAGAGACATGGACAACTGTCTTGGTTACCGCGACGAAATAAATGAGAAGATATTATAAGAGGATGTGAAAAAACAAGTTTCCACATACCTCGGTGAATTTAATGCAGGAGACAGAATGTCTTAAGCCTAAAGGCACAAAAGAGACTGCACCACTGGGAGAAGCCCAGTCGCCAAGCACCACGGTGACTTAAAACTAAGTGTCTTTGTCAGAGACCGGACAGCAGCGCTCTCTAGAAAGAGGAAGAGGCTTTTGGTCAGCAGTGGACACTTAAAGGCTGTAGATGATGATGAGATAATAACTACTTACTTTTATATTCCACTCGCGATGTAGTAGCTTTGAGTTCAGCGAGGTCATCGGAACTGGGATAGTCGGACAGATCCGATGTTCCCTCGTAGGCAGGATCCTCAGGTTCAGGAATGTCTGACAAATGGTCTTCTTCTGCTATCTGCTGATTCGATTCCTGGGAGGTGGCATCTTCCTGTAATCAAAATTGAGGAAGCTTGGAAAAATACGGCTCTTGTGGGTCTTTAAATATGTCTCGCATTAGGATTTACTATGTGCAGCGGGTTCGATTCCTGCATAGAGCAAATTTTGTGTGAGCTCCACAAATTGTTGTACCCTGTCTGTGTGTTGTATGTTTGTACAAACTTGTATGTTTGTAAACGCACACACGACACAGGACCCATCCTTGTGTGGGGCCTACATAGTATAAAACAAAGTCGCTATCCGCCGTCTGTCTGTCCCTATGTATGCTTAGATCTTTAAAACTACGCAACAGATTTTGATGCGGTTTTTTTAATAGATAGTGTGATTGTTAAGAAACGTTTTTATGTATGATACATGCATATTGCACCCGTGCGAAGCCAGGGCGGGTCACTAGTGTTTCAATAAAAAATAGAAACTTACACAATTCGGCTCAGACTTTACATATAACACGTTCGGTTCCGGCACAGGCTGCTGTAGTAAAGGTATTTCAGGCAGGCAGGAGCTGGGTGGCTCCTGTGTAGGAGGACCATAGGGCGTTTCTTCGTCATCTTGAAGTTCTGTTTTTATGCTGCAACAAAGATTTATCATCAACATTATCTACTGTCTTCTGCCGGCGGCGCGTTCCCGTAGAATAAAAGTCAGAAGAGCCTCTTCTCGCACGGAGAATGTTTGAGAATAATATTTTAGAACATATTTTTTTTTTGTTTTAATTTTCCGAAATAAACATAGCCTGTTCTCTCCTTAGTACATCAGCTACCTGCCAATAAGTCTTACAAAATCGGTCCAGCCAATACAAACAGACAGAAATGTTATTTTTGACCATTTTTGGGCGCCCTAGACGGACATATAGTGACCAGATTGGCGATATATTAAAGAAGGGCCAAATTAAAAGTACCCTTAACCGACGAGCATGCATGAAAAGATTGATGACTGTTGATGAAGCGAAAGAGGTATGTAGGAATCGTAGTAATTGGCGTTCCTTAGTCTCTGCCTACCCCCATGGGAGACAGGCGTGAAGTTATGTATGTATGTATGTATGTTATTTTGGTATGTGTATCGTATGTATAGTCAAAGTCAAAGTCAAAGCATTTATTTCAATCAAACCATAATTTGGTACTTTTGAAACGTCAACAAATACACAAATACGAAGTAAATAATAGTCTGTCAGTCTGTCAGTGAAGGTGCTCATTCCCAAATGTAGATTCGAATGGAGAAGAACGAGTAAGAAACTCCATTCGTTACTCTTTTTAAAAAAGTATTTTCTACAATGTCTCTGATACATATTCCAATACTGTACGTATAATGCGAAGACACGCTTGACGTATTATAGGTACTAATTACAAACCTTACTAAAATAAAATAAAAATCTTATTGTCCAACTTGGTGCTCACATATGTATAGGTACTGACAATCCATAAAAATAGTGCTTCTATACAAGAAAAAGGAAACTCTTTGTTTCAATAAAGAAAGAAAGGCTCGATGCCATAAGGTAACTAGATTGTCTACATTAGAATTAAAGTATTAAATTACCTACTATTGGAATCTAACTACTGACTACATTTAAGTATTGTCCAGTGGAGCCGAACCAACATGCTGCCAAGCATTCTTATCTTCAAAATAATCTGTCAGTGTGTAGGAAGCTTGATTACATAATTCGCGCTTAATCTATGTTTTTTATATACACATGCATGTAGTAAAAAGCGGTTATTTTATTTAATACTAGCTTTTACCCGCGGCTTCGCTCGCGTCACCAAAGGATAAAAAGTAGCCTATGTGACGTATACCAATACACACAGCGCCATCTATACCAATAATTTCGTTTCCCCTCGAGAATATAAAATTTTTCCGGGATAAAAAGTACCTTAGTATTTAATCTGGACTTCTAACTTTAAGTCTGCAAAATTTCAAAGCAATCGGTTTAGTAGTTATGGCGTGAAAGTGGAACAAACAAACTCACTTTCCGATTTATAATATTAGTAAGGATTACAAACAGACACTCCAATTTTTTTTTTATCTGTACAGGTTAGTACCTAGGATTAAGTCTAAACCGTATTCGTCGTCACATGTATAAGCAATAGATAGACCGACAATATAGAGGTAGTTATTAACTAAAAATCGCGGGTTACTCACGTGAATATACTGAGAAAAGCTCTACTAGCTTCGAGTCACACAGGGGTTATTCAGTGTCGCGCAGCCTACTCTATCTACCTATATCTACTATGCGCGACATCGCCGCGACCGCGCACGCTGCTCATGAGGAAGAACCCCTCTGTGGTTCGAAACTAGTAGAGCTTTTCTCAGTATATTCACGTGAGTAACCCGCGATTTTTAGTTAATTTAGTATGTCTCACGATAGTTATTATAAAGAAATATAATTATTCTTACAAGTAATATCGCAGTTTAAAATAACAGTATGTTACGGCATTGATTTCTACCTGAATTCTTAAAAAAGAGTAACGATTGAGTTTCTTGCTCGTTTTTCTCCATACGAATCTACATTTTGGAACTAGAACCTAGCTTCATTGACGGACAAATCTGTATTTCATGTTTCAAAAGCTTAAGTGAAGCAGACAAGTGAATTTATTTCGGCAAATAGGCTACAAGGCAGCACTTTTACACGTCAATTTTATAACTGACTACTCTGAGAAGAAATGCCAAAACAAACTCAGAGGTCCGCTTCTCCAATCCGTATGTGGTTTAATTAAAATAACACAAATTGAGATAATTTGGCAGGTATTTTTTTTTTAAGGGGGGAAAATCATCGAATGACTGCTCCCGCCAGGGTGAGGCGGAAGGGAGTGTCAGACTCTTACTGACTAAAAACCAACCCGTTCCTTCTCCTGCACGTCGAGCCGGAGCCCCGGTTACCCGTTAGGTTCTCCGCGACTCCGAATCTGCATCGACCGTATTGGGCCCCATCTGTGGTGGTCTGATGGCTCTTTGAGGCGCGCGCGGAACGCGACGCGCCGTACGCTCGGAACGCGACGCGCCGTACGCTCGGAACGCGACGCGCCGTACGCTCGAAACGCGACGCGCCGTACGCTCGGGTCTGTTTCTGGTCGGACGGGGAGCCACCCATGCTCGCCGTCCGCAGGCCCGCGCTTACGGTGGCCGGAGATCGTCCCGCGATCCCCGACGCCCGGTGTGTCCTTCGCGATGGCTGGGTTGCGAGGAGGCAGCGCTTCGCTGCCTCACGCGTCCCGCCTCCTCCTTAGCTAGCATGACTGCTTCGCAAAAGGAGGAGACGGCATCCCAATCCCCCTCGCTCCGCATCATGGCCTGCACTAGGCCCGGACGCGAGAGGTCGCCATCGCCGACCACTTCCCTGAGGACACGGCGGTGCTCAACCCACGCAGGGCATTCCGCTACAGTGTGTTCCACCGTGTCCTCAGGGCGGTCCTCGCAAGGCAGTTACAAAGGTTCAGGTTTATCAGAGAGCGCTGCTGCCCGGTCTCTGTCTAATCTTTTTACGGCCTGTGGAGACTAGCATACCTCTTATGCAGAGGCTCATAATCCAGCAGTAAACCGTCACTGGTCGTTATGATGATAAAAACAGATACGTGATAATCGAATTACCATTCATCGGTAATTTTATATCGATAACATAATCTTCCTGGAAAAACATGTTGAATGGAATTAAAGTTTCCATTGCGCTGCCTGAGTCATTCATCATGTATGCATAGGTATAGATAGATAATCTATAGATAGATAGTTATAAAGACGAAAGATTATGTTGTGTGTGTATATTTACATTGGATATACTCCGAAACTACTGAACCGATTTGGAAAATTATTTTACCATTAAGATGGCTTACTTTCCAAGGAGTTTCATAGGATACCTTTTATCCAGATATTCTTAAGGGATCAGAATATTCGATCTGATTTTCCAAGTTACTTTTGTGTACAATATGTCTTCTTCCATTCTCCCCTATCAGACGTCATCACACCACAAACTCCTTTCTCTTATATATCATTGTTCACACAATCTATACAGCTTCTATCTGTCGCAGAGAACCTAACGGGTAACCGGGGCACCGGCTCGACGTGCAGGAGAAGGAACGGGGTGGTTTTTAGTCAGTAAGAGTCTGACACTCCCTCCCGCCTCACCCAGGCGGGTGAAGTCATTCGATGATTTTCCCCCCTTAAAAAAAATACAGCTTCTATCTATCCATACTCCTACTAATATTGTAAATAGGAAAGGGTGTGTTCATCTCTTTAACACGTCAAACACGCAACGATGGTACCTACGATTTATGTCTGGAGATAGTTAGAAAGCTGCAGAGCAATGTTTTGTCCTCTGACCACGAGGACAGAGCTACGGAAAACAGCTAGCCATAATATTTATTATTATATATTATATTCAGGTATTGTTCACGCAACGTGTGATATTTGATATCGAATTCCGCTTAAGTTAGATAATATAATACAATTTTGTTCCAAATACACCTAAATGAATAAGGAAAATATGTAATATAATAGATTTATTATTATTATCAATAATCCCTGTTTAGCAAACAATGACATTTTAGTTAGGTAAGAAATTGCATAAACGAATTTACGCTTTGTCATGAGATGTGCACATGTAAACAGCAGCTCATGTAGTGTAGATGTCCAGTCAACAAGGATGTAGCGAGGTTGACTGTCCAGGCGATACACGTACTTAGGTATCGTCATGAGCTAATGTTCACATGTAAACAGCAGCTCATGTAGTGTAGATGTCCAGTCAACAAGGATGTAGCGAGGTTGACTGTCCAGGCGACACATGTACTTAGGTATCGTCATGAGCTAATGTTCACATGTAAACAGCAGCTCATGTAGTGTAGATGTCCAGTCAACAAGGATGTAGCGAGGTTGACTGTTCAGGCGACACATGTACTTAGGTATCGTCATAAGCTAATGTTCACATGTAAACAGCAGCTCATGTAGTGTAGATGTCCAGTCTAGAAGTTTAAGTAGAATGATGTACGGAACTCATTATTTTATAATTATCAGTTGTCATTACTTTTATAATAATTATAATGTTACTGATATCGGTTGACTCAGCTTAGCTCGTGTATATGACTCATATTTTATTGTGTGCTTTATTGATCTGATTGTGGGTTTTCCAAAGTGATAACTGACTAAAATAACTTGTTAATTCATATTGTATAAACACGCTTCCACTTCAGGGGGTAGACGAAATCAAATCCTAATGGAACTTGATAATTTTATGACGTATGTATGCCATCTACATCTGGGAGCAAATAACGGAGCAACGTTTTTCTTCACTGGAATCTACATTTTGGAATAAGCACCTAGCTTCACTGACGGACCATGATGCGGAGCGAGGGGGACTGGGATGCTGTGTCCTCCTTTTGCGAAGCAGTTATGCTAGCTGAGGAGGTGGCGGGACGCGTGACGCGGACGCGTCCTCACAACCCAGCTATCGCGAAGGACACACCGGGCGTCGGGGATCGCGGGACGATCTCCGGCCACCGTAAGCGCGGGCCTGCGGACGGTGAGCATGGGTGGCTCCCCGTCCGACGGACACAGTCCGAAACAGACCCGAGCGTACGGCGCGTCGCGTTCCGCGCGCGCCTCAAAGAGCCATCAGACCACCTCAGATGGGGCCCAACAGGGCCGATGCCGATTCGGAGTCGCGGAGCGGACCAAACGGGTTACCGGGACTCCGGCTCGACGTGCAGGAGAATGAACGGGGTGGTTTTTAGTCAGTAAGAGTCTGACACTCCCCCCCGCTTCAACCAGGCGGGATGATTTTCCCCTCTTAAAAAAAATACTGACGGACAGATCGACACAATATGATTTATTTTGTATCTGTTGACGTTTCAAAAGTAACAAATTAGGGTTTAATTGAAATAAACTTTACTTTGACTTTTAATAAAATACTTGTATCAGAAAATATTTTATTAAGAGTTCGTGTGATGTGATGACGTCAGATAGGGGGGAATGGAAGAAGACATATTGTGGCGATCACACGTAACAAGGGATAAGAGCGAAGTCTTTTTAAACTCTGAGGAAACAATTTCAGTACTCAAAGATAAAAATATTTAAAATACTACTTACCGTCTTAGACATTATCATCAAGAGCCTATAAGTGGCCACTACTGACCAAAGACCTCTTCTCACACGGAGAAGGTTTTTGAGCATTAATCACCACGCTTGCTCAATGGGGGGTTGGCGATTTCAAACTTATAATTAATTAGAAGGTAAAAGTTGTTTTCCTCTCAAGTCTGACCCCTCTCCAGTTAGCATAACATAACATCACGCCTTTTATCCCCCGAAGGGGTAGGCAGAGGTGCACACAGAAGTAACACCCACTTTTCACTATTTATGTTATGAGTCCCATGTAATAGGGGGTGAGCCTATTGCCATATACCGGGCACATTTCCAGACTCCGTGCTACTACTGATATTTTTTTTAAAACCCAGTAATACTTTGCCCGACCCGGGAATCGAACCCTCTTGCCTCGCACTTAAGTTGCGACCACTCGGCCAACGAGGCAGTCCAGTCTCCAGTTAGATGACCGCTTATTCGTCATAAACAAACAAAAACTTCCTTTTCATAATACGATGGAATCTAATGATGATGATGATGAAACCGAGGTCTATCAATACCCTTTGCATAGACAGTTCAAGTTCATATGCCCTCACATTATTATAACGACTTTTACGTCTGTCTGTATGAACACGATAAACTAAAAAACTACTTGACGTATTCTTGCCTCGGTTTTACTAATAAATAGTGTGAGTTTTGACGAAAGTTGAGGTACGTATCATTTATGAAATTAGAAAAATATTAAATTTAAGCTGTCTTTTACGTTTTGAGGGGTCTACAGGCCCAACTTTGACATGATAGCACAAATCTTAAGAAAGGACATTGGACCCAGAAAAAGGCCCTGAGAATTCCGTAGGAACGAAGTCAGCAGTAAAACATATATCAGCAATATTAGTTTTGACGGTACGATAACATTTATCAAACGATATCACGTATTTTATCAATAATCTAATCTTTCCACTTTTAGTGGTACGATGTCAAATAAAATGTTAGTAAATGGATCAAAGCGAGCAGACCCAAACGTTTTTACGGAGAAAAGTGAACGAAGTCTGGAAGGATGTGCTGCCTAGCGGAATTTATCGTTAAATATGTGTTGATTATTGTCAACATTGTTTTTGCCGTGAGTGTATTCTTTGTTTATATTAGCCTTCACTTTATCATCACCATCTCAGCTCAAGTTCATCCAAGCTACTAAGCCATCTTTTTAAACGGTCTTATTTAGCTTACTCCGTTTGTTTTATACTTCATTTTCTATTAGACTTGTCGATTTTGTCTTCTTCAATAGATTTATATCTATCCAAAAGTTATTCAAAGTCTCATCACAATAAAAACAGTGACATTTCATTGCTAGACTATGAATGCATAAGAGTTAGCCATAATATCAAACCATGGTCATTGCAGTTTAACTCCTCTAACTCTAACCCAATTGGGTTAAAAATCGCAAGATCGCAAAGCCAAGCGTGGAGATTATGGCAAACCCTCCTAAGTAAAGTCGGATGCTGATGATGGATTTCTGTAAAGATAATATCTCTGGAACACTGACTGTCATTGCCGTATAGCAATGCATTTGAAAATTAAACGTACTTGGCAGTCGAAGTTGTGGTTTATAAAACTACCTTCCTATGGCCCGTTAATCGACTAATAAGTCAGTTGATTGCTGATAGTCGTGTCGCTCGGACGTGTACGCATTTACAGCTTAGTTTCTGAAATTTATTTAAAATGTACGGAGGTGGTGCAATTTGTGTGGGCCATGGGTGTAAAGGAAGATGTTTATGTGATTTTATGTTATTGGTAGGTGCTTAGTTACATAGTTATATCATCATCATCGTCTGTTTAACAGTAACATATATTTTAAGAACATAGAAGTGTCTGAAGTTCGAACGTCAAGTCAATATTTAACGAAAAGTATTGAAAAAAAAAACTATGGCAACATTGGGCACTTTCTTCATAAGACAAAACCACACACGGTTTGATCTTAGCATACCTATTTCGTTTCATCTACCATAAATCTCTTCAAAAAGGAATAGAAACTTCTTTTAGTCGGACTTCTTCTACTCATCTGTTTCTCGCATCATATCCTTCCCTTACCTTTTGTTGTTGGCGAGAGAAACAAGAACCCGATGCCTCCTTCAGGTGCTGAGAGTGGCCACTGGGGAGGTTTTAGTGAGGTAAAAATACCACACTCCCTAGTCTTTTTCTCCAAAAAGCTAGGGTCCTTTGAAGGTTTCCCCCGTCAACCATTGTTCTACCTACACGTTCTCTGTACATAATACCTACTAACTTTTGATTATTTCTTCTTCCAGCTCGCCGGTCTAGCAATCATCGGCTTGGGTACAGCAGTTCACGTCAATTTGAGTGACTTGTACCAGATCATCGACATCAGGTTGCTGACCATCTCCGTTATCGTGCTAGGATGCATCGTCTTTGTCATAGCATTCTGTGCCTGCTGCGGCGCCATCAGGGAATCAAAATGCATGCTGGGTTTCGTAAGTATATTTAGGCTTTTAAAACAATGAAACAATATTTTGGAAAGGGGTTAGAAAAGTTAGCATTATTACACGTTGACACTTTAAAATTTACCTAGGTAGGTCTACTACGAGAAGAAACACCGGAACAACTTATTGGTCAGTCTCAGTTTGACCTGTATGTAGGTATTTTTGTGCACGATATTCTCGCGATTAGCTGATCCGATTTTATTGCGGTTTTTCAGAAAAGCTACACTTAAGAGAAGGTTTTAGTATATTATTTAACCGACTTTAAGCAAAAGGGAGTTAAAGACGGTTTTTTAAATGAAGTCTATAAAACAATTTCACTTTTTATTGTAAGTGGAGACCATTGTTACGCATTTGTAACACCAGAGATATCAAAAATAAGCTGCGTACAATATGAGGATCGTTTCCAGGGATAACGGCTCCTCCTCCTATTGTAGCGCGATCGAATATTGGGTTGTGCATCCGAAACTTTCACTTACCATACCATAATATATTGTAAGAGGGTGGTACTTCCCCGGTCAAGACGGCCCATTGAAGTGAAAGACATGTCCAGTCAACAAGGATGTAGAGTGGATTTTCCAAGCGACACATGTACTCAAGTCTTGTCAAGAGCCATTCACAAGTAAACAGTGACGCATATAGAGCAGAGATTGTCTATCTGAGAAGAATGTAGCTAGGTTGACTGTCTATCTGAGAAGAGATTGTCTATCTGAGAAGAATGTAGCTAGGTTGATTGTCTATCTGAGAAGAATGTACTTAGGTATCGTCATGAGCTAATGTTCACATGTAAACAGCAGCTCATGTAGTGTAGATGTCCAGTCAACAAGGATGTAGCGAGGTTGACTGTCCAGGCGACACACGTACTTAGGTATCGTCATGAGCTAATGTTCACATGTAAAAAGCAGCTCATGTAGTGTAGATGTCCAGTCAACAAGGATGTAGCGAGGTTGACTGTCCAGGCGACACACGTACTTATATGATGTAGTACATAGTTTCAATTTAGACTCTGTTTACCCTGTACCGATGAGTACAATGATGAATCATGAAATACAAAACCCGCTATATTGGTTGATATATGGAGATTAATATTATCTATTCGATAAGACTAACCCGAAAGCACTAAGTAAATAAACATTTTAACTTATCAACTGATAAAATTTAGGCATGCTACGTGTTTTACACCTAAATACATTTTCCGGCTTTTGATATAAAATTAACTTGTATGTTCCGACATACAAACTGACATTGAAACGTCCCGAAAAGGACGGATCTTTTTCGGGACTTCGTTTCAATGTCAGACGTCGTTTTTGCGTTCCGTAGGTGGCGCTAGTGGCGAGTTAAGTCCTACCCTTCTTTTTCTTCTACCTAGTCGTTCTCTTCATTACTGAAGATTCTAATTGTTTAGTCTGGTGCACGCGTCACTAGATTCACAATCCTCCTCCAAACCGCCCTGTCCTCTGCGGTCTTTATGGCCTGTGAGACTGTCAGGCCTGTTAGGTTTTTTAGTCAAACAGCATTTACAGCATCCAACCTGACCAACAACCACATGCATCTCCAGAATGTTGGGATCTCTACGCGCAATGTGGCCAAAATAGTATTCGCTGCAGGCATACGGTGGACAGCCTTGTAGTAATTACGATCTCCTTGAGAATGGAGACGATGACGACGTTAAATGTTCAGTTATTAAAGAAATCACATATTTTTTTAGTATAGACTAGTTGGAGATTATTCGTAATCGAATTAGATCTCAATTTATTAAGTACTTTCTAATCAGCAAAACATGAAGTCATTCATTTAGTAGAGACGTCTTCTATCAGGACCTCAAGATAGGTATCGATACATATACTTACTTATCTTTTAACTAATCGAAACTTCATACTAGTTACGTCAGCATAAAGATTGCAATCATGACGACATGTCAGTGTAAGCGGATCTGAAAAACCGGATTTAAAAAACCAATAACAACATTACAACTGACATGCGATGAACAAGCAAATAATAACCTTTATTTTCATAGATCCATGCGCTTTATAAAGGCTGTATTTAATATCCGATCTGGAAAAGTGACTGTTAGTTTGCTACGCTCCCACGCAGAACCGCTAGACCGATTGTGATGTGATTCGACATGCATATAGCTTATAATTAGACACGGTTAAGAACAGAACTGTTAAATGCTTGAGATCAATGACAACAGAACTGTTAGCTTATACTTATTTAAACTGTTAAATATCGTTGATTTTGGGAAAGACTACATTAGACAATTTGATATTGAAATTGGGCTCTGAGAAGACGATTTTTACATACTTTTTTATTAAAATGACCAAATATAATGAGAATAAAAAAGTATCTACTGAAACGTGTGTGGGGACCCACGGATCCTCCGATTGTGGAATGAACCGAGCCGAAGATTTCCCAGAGGGCTACAATGAGGGTTCTTCAGAGAAAATAGGTTTTTTAAGGGTCGGCAAGATGAATGTAATGCCAGTGTTGCAAGCGTTCATAACCACTTACCAGCAGGTGAGCCGTGTGCTTTTTGCTACCGTAATCGTAGAAAAAAAAAACATCACGATCTGCCGTTTTATTTGTCTAGATTTTAAAAGAGACTGTTATTTTCTGTGTTTCTTCTCAGAGTAATCAGACAGGAAATACCACGTGTAGTTAATTTTAAAGTATTGACGTGCAAACGTGCTATTTTGTAGCTTAAGGTATTGTTACACACGCTAGTTTCAAAGCACGAAGCTATGCTTCAATTGAGCACTTGTCACTTACGAGCATGTGTGTCGGAATGTTCAAAATTAGCTCATTTCATCATGTACTAATCGACAGGCGACCGATTTTTGAACATTCAAATATGTTCATATATATAAGCTAATAAGAACGCCTTTTAGCGTGCTATTTAGATCATATACAGTGAACAGAAATTTCAAAATAATAATTTCATTCGGAATAGGGTAGATGCCTAATTTTTATTTGAATGTCCATCTAATCCATCTAGTCCATCTAATCATCCATCTGTCCGTCTGGTAGATTATTTCAAATCATTAGACACGTATTTTTAATTTTCTTACAGAAACAAATACTTTCGCCGATACATTGATTTGAAATGTCGCGTGACGTCACTTCTATGTACATTTTATACATAGAAATGGCGTTTTAGCTCCCACTCCTAAACTTTGATTCGTTTTATCTAAGTATTGTTTTATTATACGACAAAATAAAAATGTGTCTAATATTTTTTCGTTACCTAACTTGTGGACTAATTAGATTTTTAATATTCATACCCTGTCATCATCCCTATTGGTTTATACACGTGATATCTCTAACAAAATATCTTTTGTTTCCAGTACGCAGCCTGCATGGCGATCCTGGCAGCTCTTAAGATCTACATCACAGTCGTTATATTCTCATTCCTGGGGCACACCATGGAAACTATATCAAATTGGTTAGACACTGCCTTCAGAAACACTGACCTCGAACCAGTTTTCAACGGGATGGAGATACTGGTTAGTATTTTTTTTTATGAGCAGACGTATCACCTGATGGTAAGCAATCAGTGCTGCTATAGACCACAATAACATCAGAGGACCCACTTAGCTTTTAGTCAAAATTCCCTGTTGCTTGGCGACTGGGCTTTTTCCAGGTGTGCAGCCTTTTTTGTGCCATTTTCTGCATTAAACTGTCAAACACCAAGCGGTCACCGGTGACCGCAACCTATTGTTCTATAATTGTGTCTACAAAACCGGTACTCGACGAGTTAATTCACTGAAGGAGGTGGAAACTATCGTTTTTTTTTCTTCTCATAACATAACATCACGTCTTTTATCCCCGGAGGGGTAGGCCGAGGTGCACACAGAAGTAATTTACTTTTCACTATTTATGTTATGAGTCCCATGTAATAGGGAGTGAGCCTATTGCCTTATACCGGGCACATTTCCAGACTCCGTGCTACTGCCGAGATTAAAAACCCAGTAATACTTTGCCCGACCCGGGAATCGAACCCGAGACCCCTTGCCCGGTAGTGGCACTTGCGACCACTCGGTCAACGAGGCAGTCAGTTTTTTCTTCTCCTCTTATAATATCATTATCATATTCATTGCGGGATCTAAGACAGTTATTCCTGTGCCTTGGACGCGCTGGACTTCGGTGTTCCGGTGTTTTAATGGTTAAACTGAATTTATTAACTACTAGTGACCCGCCCCGGCTTCACACGGGTGCAATATGTATGTATTGTAAATATAAACCTTCCTTACAAATCATTCTATCTATTTAAAAAAGCCGCATCAAAATCGGTTGCGTATTTGTAAAGATCTAAGCATACATAGGGACAGACAGACTGCGGATAGTGACTTTGTTTTATACTATGTAGTGATTAACGTTTCATTCCAGTTCCAATGCTGCGGTACAAACGGAACATCTTCGTATACTGCAGCTGGCCGCCTAATACCAGTTTCATGTTGTCCCAATCCGAACACCCAAAATCCGCCCCCGTGCGACAGCGCAAATGCATATGGCGGCTGCACTGACAAACTGAGCGATTACTTCGACACCTTCGGAGAAACCATTGGAGGAGTCCTTGTTGTTGTAATCATTGTTGAGGTGAGTTCACTATATTTTAACACAGACTTCAGAAAAACGGAGATCGTCATTTTGACCTATCTTTATATATTTATTATTTATATAATTCTGCTGTACGTGTGTATGTCATTGAACTCCTCCTAAACGGCTTGACCGATTTAAATGAATTTTTCTGTACGCGTTTGAGTGGCAGCCCTGGATGGTTTAGATTCACAAATCAGCCCGGCAGATGGCGCCGCAGTCGAGACTAAGTTAGTTATCCTAAACAGCTGAACTAAATTGAATGAAGTTTTGTTTATACATTCAAGTTGATATGCAGGACAACGTCTGTCGGGTCCGCTAGTATGTACCTCTATATAAAAATGTTATCCAGTATGTAAAGAATACGATAGAAAAAATACCAAGTTGAGGCAGCCATATTAGATTTTTTGCGTGACTAAAAGAAATAGAGATTATCGTTTTTTGTGTTTAATTAACAAGTTATTCCCTTGGCAATGAAAACGCGCCAAAACTAATTAAATAATTAGCGAAATTAGTTTAGTTCTTGCGTGATGTCGTGTCTAAGGGAATTCTAGACTTTTATTTATATTGAGCCGCCGTTTGCCCACTATCTTGCCTGGTGGTGCACGATGATGCGGTCTACGATGGAGCGCGTCGTCCCATAAGCAACCTATTAGGACAAGACTATGATAAGACTTATTTTAATATAGACTATATTGACTTTGACTAGTTTTTGGTTTGAATTTGCTCGCGTTAATTATAAATTAAACCTTCCTCTTGAATCACTCAATCTATTATAGAAACCGCTTCAACTTCCGTTGCACAGTTTTAAAGATCTGAATATACATTGGGGACAGACAGTAGGAAAGCGGGAGGTGACTTTGTTTAGAAATATTTTTTTTACAAAAAACAGTTTGTTTTATTTAATTTTTGGAGAAAACCATTTCGTTAACTGATTAAAAACGTAATATAACCGTCCGTACCTCGCCAGTATTTAACATAACTGTAAAAATAACAGTTAATCTGTCACGCTTTCACGCATAAACCGCTGGACCGTTCGCGATGAAATTTGCTACGGAGATAAACTGAACCGAACTGATTGAAAGGACCGACAGACATCTTGTATCCGATTGATTGCGCAATTAATCTGGCGGCGTGACCAGCTCGGACGCCAGCATAGAATGTTACGGATCGATCACATGTTTCACTTGTTTCACTGGCGTGTCTGGTTGCGCTGCCATGGTGTCCCAGTGAAGTATAGTCCTTAGTCAACACTTACAATGAAGAATTCGGGTGGTGATACATTTTCACCCTGCCATAAATACAATCAAATACCAAAACAAATTATTAATTATATTTTTTTCTTTTTCAGTGTGTCTGTGTCATCTTCGGGCTGTTCATGTGCTGTCAGATAAGAGCACGGAGGAATTAAGTTAAAATATAACCTTATTATCGTTGGACCTTTTTTAAAAAAGGGCCCACGATAAACTCAACGATGCCATCTCAAAACTTATAATTTATAATTAATTACCATAATTTTAGTGAAAACATATTTTTATTACGTAATAATGATAATAAAGTATCATTTTTTAAATAATTTGTTTGTTTTTCTTTTATTTGTCTTTTAGTGATAGGTCATAGATATTAGGTACTCTATGCTTATTTCCGTGACATAAAAAGCAGACTATGTATTACCCCTGTTTATACTTCATACAATCCCTTCACTTGTTTTGGACGGCTCGAGTAATAATCATAAACAGAAATATACAAACTTTCACAATGTATTATAGTATTAGCATGATCCTAGTTTAGTTAAACTTATAAATATATTCCTTTAGCATATCAGTGTAGCAAAACAATTTTATGAACACTGTTAATACGAATGAATTAAGAAGTGTGTTCCTTGTCTGTGTGTCACAGATAATAATAGATATTAAGTATTCTATCATTTCAGGTCTGTGGACCATGGACAAGACTTCATTTTTCATTTTTCTTTAGAATAGCTTATAACTTTGAACCTTGGTATTTTTAATTTATATTACTTAAATCTCCAATATTTCTGTTTTTATAATAACTTTCTATTTTCTTTTCTTCTTTCTATAATACCTACCTAGGTTTACCCTTGCTTTACCTTGTATATTATCCCGTTGATATCCATCCCCAAAATTTGGTCATACAAAAGTATTCTTTAAACATTAGAAATAAGGTCTATAATGTAATGTAATATTAGTGGAAAGCGGTCACTGGTGACCGCTTGGTGATTTATGGGTTATATTATATTTTTTTATTATGTTATGTGTGTTCTGCACAAGAATAAATGGTTTTTCTTTCTTTCTTTCTTCTTTCTATCGTGTGGGAGCCCACTACTGGACTATAGGCATCTTCTACAAAAGAGGGGCCCACATGTTTGCAGGCAGATTGGAAATCACAGTTTTCAGCAAAGCTCAGGCTTATTTGAAAGTGCTACTGCCTGAACATCGTCAATTGTTGAACCTTTTGAATGCATCGATATGAGACACAATAGAAAATGCATGGTGTCTCATGTGGATTCACATCTTAGACACACAAAAGGTTAATAATTTCTTAGTTGGCTCTTTTCTCTGATAGCCATAGGAAAATCACTAAAAATTATAAAGTAATTAGCTTCATGTAGACTGCCTTGTTGGCCGAGTGATCGCAAGCGCGACTGCCGGGTAAGGGGTTTCGGGTTCGATTCCCGGGTTGGGCAAAGTATTACTGGGTTTAAAAAAATCTCAGTAGTAGCACGGAGTCTGGAAATGTGCTCGGTATATGGCAATAGGATCATCCCCTATTACATGGGACTCATAACATAGATAGTGAAAAGTGGGTGTTACATTGTACCTCTACAGTGGTACAATGTGCACCTCTGCCTACCCCTTCATAGCTTCATAGTTTCTGAATAAAGCTTGAATCTATACAGATAAATAAAATTGGAGTGTTGTTTGTATATTAAAATAACCGCTTTTTACTGCCTACACATGCATATGAATATGATACACATACTACAATATATTTTTGTCTGTCTGTCTGTTTGTTTGTTAGTACTGGTTACTTTTCTAGTCTAAAATGGCTGGACCGATTATGACAGGAGTTATTGGCTAAAAAAGGCTACATTTATTTTGAAAAATTATAACAAAAAAGTTATTTCCTAAAATATAATATTCTGTGCGCACAAAGTCAGCAATAACTAGTAAATTAATATTGAAGGGTAACGGACTAATTGGTGTAGCGACATTTTGGGCGATATTGAGTTATATGTATATTCATAATCAGCAAATTCTTCTCCGTCGAATATATTATAATAACTCAATATCGCCCAAAATGTTGCTTAACTCGTCGATTACCGTCATTATACACACAATTATAGAACAATAGGTTGCGGTCACCGGTGACCGCTTGGTGTTTAACAGTTTAAACTAAATAGTCTGTTACCCCTCGATATATTTAGCAATAAATAAAGATATTTAAAGCTATCAGAAATACTCATTAATAAGAATAAGTAATTTAAGTGATATTATTGAAATGCAGTTCAGTTTCTATTCACCAAAATTAAAAAAAAAAAAGTATAATCTATCAGTCCTCTAGTAAAGTGTAGATTCCTATGTAGAACAACGAGCAAGAAACTCCATAGGTTACACTATTCATTTCCTTTCAGTCAAGTTCATAACACAAAGTAACACTGTAGGGCCATACCATAAGCTTTTTCTAATTCAGCAAAATTAAAGATTTCATTATGTATCAACAAATTCCTGTAGAATTTATTAAATACAATAAAAAAATTATAACGGTAGTATTGGTCAGGTCAGTGGATCATCTTAGGGGCGATTTCTTTATTATTGTAAATGTCAAATAATATTTTCTTTTTATTTATCGCTAAAAATATAGAAAAAAAAAGTAGTAGCGCGACTAAATATTTTAAATAAAATTGCCGGCAAAAGCAATATTTTGGTCAGAAGAAAGTAATATTGTAGATGGCAGATAAATGTTATTTGTATAAGATTATTTTTATATTATTTTTATTTACCTGATATCAAGGGGTGGTACTTCTATTTCCAATTTAATATTTACGGATTGAGGCAGTTCCCTGGACTGTAAAGGCTCTGAAGAATTAACCTTTTCGTCTTCAATAACGTCCTCAATTTCTTGTTTCACCACAACATATTCAAAAGCCATATTTTTTTAATAACACACACTTTTCATTTTCTATAATTCACACAATAAAAATTATTTTCGGTAATCGCAACCAAATTCAGACATTTTTTACGATATTCGTTTGACTGACAGCAATCGCCAGTGTTGCCATGTGATATTATTATAGATTTGATTTGACAGAGTTCAATTCAAATCATGTCCAATGGATGGGCAGCAAATTAATATCGATAATTATATTTTATATAATATAGTTATTTATATTTTAAGTTGTATATATTTTCATTTAGTTATTATTAAATTAAAATGAAGCGAAAAAAAAAAAAAAAAAAAAAAAAAAAAAAAATATCGATAATTTGATATCATGATTGATGATGTTGTTGAAAAACTGGAATTAATTTGACAGTTTATTAACATTTATATATTCAAGATGTATTGAAATATCGTCATCGAAAAATAGTATTATTTTCTAGTTCTAGTTATTAATGAACTATACTGAACAACCTTCAATTTCACTCGCGATTTCAGTACTTTGACAAATAGCGCCAAATCTTCAAATTTCATTTATTTGTTCAGTAGCATTTGGGTAAAAGAGTAGCTGAAGGAATAACGCTTCGTATTTCTTTAGATAAAATTGCAGCGACCGACCACAGATAGCGTACCTATACTTTTTAAATACAGAAAAGAAATAAAAAGATGACGTCCTTGCCTAATATAACACGTAGATGTTGTTTTCATAAAGAAATCGAGCGATTCAGGCCCAATACAAGTATTATATAGTAACTTACAGGGGCTGCCTTCATGTTAGACAATATAAATTGTAATTCTTGAGATAGGTTTTAAACAATTTTGTTTTTCAATTTGGATGACCGAGCTTTTTTCAGTGGTTTTTTTTAATAAATGTCATTTTTTTGAATATGAAGTCTAGCTAGATAAATTTATCGCCCCCGAAACGTCCTGAGTACCTACAAAATTTCAAAGAAATGGTTGAAGCCGTTTGCGAGATCGTTGATATACATACAAACGAATTGCTTGCTTATAGCTATTAAATCAAGTAAAATGGGAGGACATACACAGATTTATTCAAGTTTCAAGTCATGGTCAAAAATAAATTATATTGACACCAATATAATTTATTTTTTTATAGTACGTTTTCTTATGATGGGTCGAATTGTCTCTTTCTGTCGACTATTGACCAGGGTGGTCCTGAGTGCATTTTATACAATGTGACACACGCCCCTCTGTACAAGGGATGCCAGTCTGAAAAAACATTATTTTTAATCTGTGGGAACTAAAAAGCCTTTGTACTATTTGGATTCTAGGCTTTTTAGTTTCAACACTACAAATTTTTTTATAGAATCAAAATCACAATTGCAGTGCCATTTTCCTTTTTTAAATATTTTTCGGTAGATTGTAACTAGATATTTTTATTATTATTTGAATCAACGAAATCTCCCGGTATTTTACTTACGTGGTCCTGAAAATAAAAAAAATAATATATAAGATGGGTTTATCTTTATATCAATAATGTCAAGCGGGTTTTTTTACGGGAATATGAAGTGGGTGGCCGTCCACAGCTGGACCACGAATCTTCACTCTATAATATGGGGGCTTAGATGATATCCTTATTCTTAGACCGGTGGTACCTAAATATCTATAACGATCACATCTTATTTCCATTCAGGAATTACAAGGCTTCAAATTTTTACAGCTAAGATGTGGAATTCTTTGTCAAAGTCAGTGTTTTCCGTAGATTAACCTGGTTGTCTTCAAGGCCCGAGTGAACAGGTTGTTTGTGTAGGCGTGCACGATCATAGGACGTATCATGGTTCACCACCAAGAGCACCAGGCGGAATAGTGGACAAACACTGACTTGACTTATTTCCAATATACAAAAGACATAAAAAAATAATTTTAAAAGTAAGCATTTACGGTCATGCCCACTAAACGTGTATACAAAATGTCAGATCCAATCGGTTGAAGATATCTGCTTCAAAATATAGTTGGAAGATTCCACTACATCTACATAATTATGTATGTACATTATACATACCTTGCAAGTTAGGTTAAAACTTCTAAAAATGGCACTTACGCTTTGTTAGTTGCCTACAATTGTATTGTTCCATTTCACACATGTTTGAAAACGTTTTATATTCGTTCTTCCTTTGTACCAGGCTATACCGATGGCAGCAAACTACACCGTGTCTAAAATTTTAGTTTTTACTCATTATTATCGTCATAATCTAGGGTGAATTAAACCTAAAGAGCACTGTAGGCACCCCAGCGTCCGAGCGCACGGCGCCTCGCGTTCCGCGCGCACCTCAAAGAGCCATCAGACCACCACAGATGGGGCCTAACAGGGCTGATGCCGATACGGAGCCGCGGAGAACCTAACGGGTTACCGGGGCTCCGGCTCGAAGCGCGGGAGAAGGAACGCGATGGTTTTTAGTCAGTAAGAGTCTGACACTCCCTCCTGCCTCACCCAGGCGGGAGCAGTCATTCGATGATTTTCCCCCTTTAGAAAAAAGGCACCCCAGCGTCTCATAGGCGCCCCTAATATTATTGGCGCCGCTGTCATTCTTGTGGCAGTTGAGTACCTACGCGCGTCTCGCGGCGCCTCTATGTAACCTGGCGCCCTTTTTTTTTTTGAGATGTGAAAATCATCCAATGACTTCTCCCCGGACCCGGATGAGAGGTGGGAGGGAGTGTCAGACTCTTACTGACTAAAAACCACCCCGTTCCTACTCCTGCACTTCGAGCCGGAGCCCCGGCAACCCGTTAAGTCTTCCGCGGCTCAGTATAGGCATCAGCCCTGTTAGGCCCCATCTGTGGTGGTCTGATGGCTCCTTGAGGCGCGCGCGGAACGCAACGCGCCGTACGCTCGGGCCTGGTTCTGGTCGGGCGGCAAGTCACCCATGCTCGCCGTCCGCAGGCCCGTGCTTACGGTGGCCGGAGATCGTCTCGCGATCCCCGACGCCCGGAGTGTCACGACGGCGACGGCCGGGTCGTGAGGAGGTTCATTCCCTCACGCGCTCCGCATCCTCCTTAGCTAGCATGACTGCTTCGCAGAAGGAGGAGACGGCATCCCAGTCCCCCTCGCTCCGTACCATGGTCTGAACCAGAGCCGGACGCGAGAGGTCGCCGTCGCCGATCACATTCCTGAGGACACGGTGGTGCTCAGTCCACGCAGAACACACCGCCACCGTATGCTCCACCGTGTCCTCCGGGCGATCCTCGCAGTGATGACACCCGGGCGTTTCCTCCCGCCAAATCCGAAACAGGAACCTACCGAAACTCCCGTGTCCGGTAAGCACCTGCGTCAGGCGGTAGGTGAGGACGCCGTAGCGTCTCTCAAGCTACTCCTCAAAGAGGGGACTTACCGCTGCAAACCTGGCGCCCTAGGCCTTGCCTTGTTTGTCTTAGGGACAATACGGCTCTGGTGCCGAGTATTACATTAACCGGTTACCGTTATTATTGTTTTATATATGTCTTTACCATTCACGGAACCACTGGGTCCCGATATTTTTTTTTTAAAACATTGCCCCACATCAAGATTTTGTCCTGTGTCGTGGGTGCGTTTATAAACATACAAGTTCATATACACAATGACACCCAGACCCGAAACAACAATTTGTGGATCACACAAAGTGTTGTTCCGTGCGGGAATCGAACCCGCGACACGTTGCACTGCAACCGGTTGCCCAGCCACCGCACCAACCGTGCGTCGCGTATTTGGGAAGCGTGCAAGGGACAGAAGACAATTGCGCAGAGGTTCTTTAGACAACTTTAATCTAAATGTACCTATAGATGTAATGGACACACAAACCGGCGTCTGTATGCCTATGGAAATGCATCGAAGGACAGTCCCCGGTTAGTGTAGGACTATGGTAGATAATTGTTGTTTATTGTTATTATGAGATTTTCAAACTCGTGTAGACTGTAAACCATTTATCAACGGGTTCTATTCATATTACCAATTGTTTTTTCCAAATCAGGGAAAAAACGATTCTAGAAAAACCAAGTCATTAATAATACTACCTACAACTGTGTTGTTTCATCCACTACTCGACTACTAAAGATCGTACTGTCATGTTTTATAGCCTTAGTTCCTTACTGATATTATAAATCGGAAAGTGAGTTTGTTTGTTTGTTTGTTCCGCTTTCACGCCGTAACTACTAAACCGATTGCTTTGAATTTTTGCAGACGTAAAGTAAGAAGTCTGGATTAAATAATAGGGTACTTTTTATCCCAGAAAAATTTGATATTATCGAGGGAAAACGAAATTATTGGTATAGATGGCGCTGTGTGTATTGGTATATGTCACGTAGGCTACTTTTTTTCCTTTTGTGACGCGAGTGAAGCCGTGGATTAAAGCTAGTAGAAAATACAATGTGTCTCGCGTGGATCCGCGTTTAGATACACAAAAGGTTAATGGACTATCCAACACAGAAATAATTATTTAATTTGAACCAGAAGTTCCGGAGATTAGTACGTTAGAAAAAAAACAAACTTTCGCATCTATATAGGTAGGTATCTAAAAGCAAGTCGTGATAGTTACACTACTTATAACTAAAGAACGGCTAAATCGATATGAATGAAAATTGGTGGAGAGGTAGCTTAGAACCAGGAGTCGGACATAGGATACTTTTTATCCAATACTTTTTTTTACTTTTTATCGAAAATCACGAACGGGAACGGGAAAAACGGGATTGCACGGGCTGAAGCTACTCTATAGTGTTAGTAAGTAGTAGTGTTAGAAACCCTTTCTTTGATTATCAAACTTCCAGAATTCATACATCATTTTAAAGTATTATTTCACCCAATTATTATTTTTAATTTACTTCCTTGTATTTATATAAAAATTTTGTGGTATCGTACGCACTACTTCCGGTTGTATCATTACGTTTTATTTAAAATATCGTTCTATGCAGCTTCCGGTAGAACATACATGAAGTGGGGAGTAGTGCGCACGATGATAGGACAGTCGATGTCGATAAGTCGAAGCAGAGACAAGTGTTTTATGTTTTATGTTTTATTTATTTGGACTCCCAACAAAAGATACACTTACATGCAAAAAAATAATCCGCCACACGTTACAATAACCTTGTGATCCTTCAATTAAAGGGAATCACATCATGCCCATACAAACATTTATAGCAATTGAATGAAAATAGATTAAATTAAATTACAGAAATGTCAAGAAAATACAAAAGAAATACAATATCAAAAATCCAAATTATAACATAACAATGCAAAACAAGTCAAATCAAATCAAATCAAAAAAGTGTTAAAGTGATTTGTGAAAATCTATAATAAAAGTATTGGCTGATACTGTTAGAAAGATTGTTTATGGATTGTTATTTATAGTAGGTACTCACTTTTTAAAATAGTATGAGCAAAATGGATCGCAATCCTGCGGGTTTGTAGTTGCGACTGTAAAATTAATATTCATGTGAAACCAATCAACCATATGTAGAGATGGCAGGGTAGAACATATTTGTCAACACTCCTACTCACCCTGCAGGTGTTTTCAAACATCATCACCAAGTGTGGGACAGCCATGCTCCGGGCCGAAACCGGAGTGATACCACGGCCGAGCAGAAAACCGACGTGAAACAACGCTTGTGTTGTGTTTCGTCGTGTAAGTGAGAGTACCGGAGGCCTAATCCCACCCCCCTTCCCCTTCCCAAATCTCCTCAATCCTTAAAGCCCCAAGAATCCTCAAATACCTAATCTCCAAAATAAGTATTGTAACACCTCTGGTGTTCCAGGTGTCCATGGGTGACGCCGATTGCTTACCATCAGGTGAACGGTTTGATCGTTTATCGGCTTATTTCATAAAAAAATGCAGAATAAATGGGCATGTGCGTCTTGAGGACCATCCTCCAAAACCTGGCGCCCTAGGCACTAGTTTGCCTTATTCCGGCTCTGGAGACTAAACATTTCTATGTAAATATTTTTAACTTACAATATACTCGCGAAGTTGTTTCATCCCGACCCGAAGGTGTCGTTGGTGTTCTGAAAATATAATATTGTTGTTATCGATGTTGCCATCTACCGAGCAAGGAGTTTTAGATTCGAATAGAGTCGGCCGTTGGGCATGAGTACGTCCGGTTAACATTATCCCATTTTTTTTTATTTGATAGGCTGGCATTTGACCTCTATCTCTACGTAGGTATTTTTTTTTTTTTTTTAAGGGGGGAAAATCATCGAATGACTGCCCCCGCCTGGGTGAGGCGGGAGGGAGTGTCAGACTCTTACTGACTAAAAACCACCCCGTTCCTTCTCCTGCACGTCGAGCCGGAGCCCCGGTTACCCGTTAGGTTCTCCGCGACTCATCTCTACGTAGGTATAGAAACCATTGCTAACTATTATGCTATACTGTAAGATATCAATTGGAACTCTCGAAATGAGCTCGATCGCATTCTAGGCCGTTGTTGGTCGAGGGTGGTCTCGCAACCAATGACATGGCGTACGGCGCGTCGCGTTCCGCGCGCGCCTCAAAGAGCCATCAGACCACCACAGATAGGGCGCAATAGAGCTGATGCCGATTCGGAGCCGCGGAGAACTTAACGGGTTACCGGGGCTCCGGCTCGAAGTGCAGGAGTAGGAACGGGGTTGTTTTTAGTCAGTAAGAGTCTGATACTCCCTCCCGCCTCACCCAGGCGGGAGAAGTCATTCGATGATTTCCCCCCATAAAAAAAACCAATGACATGGCGGACCGCGATCGAGTTCATTTCTACCTTTCGAATTAAAAGTTGCAGCATTGCCTAGCAGGCCAAGGTAAGACAAGACGAACCTTTCAAATACCCAGTGTCCATCTTCCCAGTAGGGCTCCCGAATATCTTCTATCCGTGCTGTTGGAGAATTTTTTTCTTCCGCTTCATTCATTTTTTTTTTCATATCTTTCATTCCTGCTTCGCTATTCATTTGCCTGCGTCTGTTGAAAAAATAATCCTGCGTCTTCCTCATCTTCATCAGCAGTCTAGCTGGACATAGGCCTTTCCAATGGCACTGTTGTTATTATAGTGTTGGGTAGTTCGGAATAAAAACGTCCAGCTTACAAATAATTAAGTTTAATAAAAAAATGGTTTAAAATCGACCTCTGCCTACCCTATGTTATGTTAATTGTGTATTATTAGATTCTGCCAGCGGCGTCGTCCGTGGTCCCAGTATAATAATTAGGTACCTCGTGTGTTCTTCCAGACTAAAATCTATATCTGTGCCAAATTTCATCTAAATCCAGTCAGTAGTTTCTCGTGATAGAGTGACACATTCATACATCATACAAATAGTTAGTAAGATGTATAAATAGGTAGTTATATATCAATTACCAATGTGACTTTTCCGAGTTATATGTACCTACTTTCTATGATTGTTTAGACTGACATACTTACGGCGAAAGGAATTACTGTGAGGATGAAGAAACCTGGACTCATAATTTCTAATCATAAGTTTGAGTAATCGGCAACCAGCATTCAGAAGGCGTGGTCATTAATGCTCAGACCTTCTCCGTGTGAGAAGAGGCCTTTTTTATGGCATAAGCCGGTAAACGAACAGACGGATCACCTGATGGTAAGCAATAGGCGTCGCCCATGGACACCTGGAACACCTTTGGTCAGCACTTGGCCACTTATAGGCCATTGTTATTGCAGTTATATACTTACACATCAATAGCAGTACCATTTCTTTCTATCAATTCATTATTATGCAGTTTAGTTGTATTCGGATTTTTTGACAAATCTACTATTTTAGTAAAATTTTGCAATTTTTCAGTATTTTCAATACGAGGTATATCTTCTAGAATTATATTCGGAGGGCTTCCAGTAAATGATAGTGTGCTGAAAAAATAATAATGCGAAATAAAATAAAAAAAAAACTACATGAATTTAATTCGAGTCCGGTAAATAAAATAAGTACGGATGATAATAGGGTAGTTAGAGTTACCTACGTTTTATTTTGATGTCCGCCTGGTACATTAATTTAAAACTTTAGTCACGTATTTTTTCTTTTCTCACAAAATTAAATACTTTCGACGTTATATTAATTTGAAATATCGTGTGACGTTACAACGTTATGACGTAACGACCAATTCCCAAACTTAGCGCCATTTTATCTAAGTATTGCAACATAATACGAGAAAATAAAAAAAATACGTGTCTAATATTTTTTCATTATTTAACTGACGGACTAATTAAATTTTTAATTTTGATACCCTGGAAACTATCCTATTATAATTATCTTTGAGAACATAAACTGTCTGTTGACAGTTCACTGCTGGAATATAAGCCTCCTATAGAGGTACATAAAGAGGGCTTTGCCTTATATGGGGTTTTCCATTTTGATTTTATCAAAATGGGACTTTCGTTTATTCAGATTCAGTCAGGCATCTAGTAGCTAGATGCTTATAAAGAACCTGTACGTGTAAACACTAACTTTGTGCCCACAGCAAAACAAAAATGTAGGAACTTAAAGATTTTTTGATTGCATTTCGTCAAAAATTAGCGATTTATGTATGACTAGCGACCCGCCCCGACTTCGCACGGGTGGAATATACGTGTATTATACATATAAACCTTCCTTAAGAATCACTCTATCTATTAAAAAAACCTCATCAAAATCCGTTGTGTAGTTTCAAAGATCTAAGCATACATACACACAGACAGCGGATAATGACTTTGTTTTATTAGCGATTTATGTATTTATTTATTTATTTATTTATTTATTTATAAGCACATGTATAATTTTACAGCACAAGCCAAAACATTATACAGTTAAACAATAAAAAAAAAAATGTTACTTATTTACTATTTTACACTTACGTAACAGGTATCTTATAAAAAAGGAACGATAATTATAATTACTTAAAACTAATTCATCAGTCGTCCATCTTCTCGCAAAATCTTACACATTCACGACATACATCCTTCCATCTCGCTGCAAACAAATCACACTCTGGTGCGGAAGCCAGGAAAGCATTGATCATCGTTAATGCTCGAACAAGCGGAGAATTTGCATGCGCGACTGTTCGCGTTACTGGGACAGCCAGTAAGGGGTGCCTACGTGGCCTAAGCTGATGCTTCAGAACTGGGGGCACAAACAAGCGTACCACCTGTGCCACCAGCTCCGGACAGTCAGATTGTATGATGCTGTATCGCTCTTGCACACCATTCGAACCGCTCGAACGGTTGTCGCATAAGTTTGATAATTCTTTTCGATTGTATTTGAAGAATTGACTTGTAATTGTGAGGGCCTCCTCCTTTTCTTTGAAGTCAGTCGAAAAGGGGCAGTCACGTAGCCCGTTCCAAACGTCTGGTCATGTTAAGTATCACTTACGGTATCGCTAAAGGCCGGTAAGTCGTTGATTTTGTCAGTTTAGCAAGCTTATATTCATCGGATTCAATCACATAATTCCTCCATAATTCTTGTAATTCAGAATCGACGTATATCTTTGAAACATCCTCTTCATAACCTAATTCTTTAATTCTCTTTATATTCGTTTTTATGATATTTGTGATTCTATCATTGTTTTCCGAAATAGCTACATTTACTAAAAAAAACGATAAGAAATTATTGTTTGCCTATTTTATGTGGATAAATGAGCAGATGGATCATCTAATGGTAAGGAATCGGATGCCCGTGGACACCTGCAACACTAGATGAGTTATGAGTTGTGGGGAACCGCAAGAGTTACTGTAGCTCCAGCTTAACCCCTAGAGGCTTACTCTTGAATCCAATTCCGGTCGATCGACATTGGTATTGTGAAATGTCGTACTCTCGAGCTGTATCACTAGCGCCCATTGCATCCGTATTGCGTGGATATTAAATGAACTAAATGGTATTGGGTTTGGCTTTATATTCCGTACTCTGAATGCTATTTTAACAGCTACGGTAGGGGTTGTATAGTTTTGACATTGAAGCATTATTGAGATTTTATTGGATTGGAATTGCATTGACATTGAGATTGGTTTCAAGAGTAAGCACCCTGGTATGCCGGAACGTAGATATATGCAAGACACAATGTAGTTCCTATTGTGTCTCACATGTCGACAGATAAGAGGTTAAAGCTGGAGTTAGAACGAGATGGTTTTTAACCAGGACGGGAGGAGTCATTCGATGAAATTTCCCCTTAAAAAAGTGCGTTCTTGTTTGATTGTGGATGGGATCATGTGTCCGATACTACTGTAATCGACCACGATTCCATCATTCATCATGCGTACAACCACATCGGTCCATAACTTTTGTTTAAATGAGACGTGATACAATATGTGCAGCCTTTTTTTTTTGAGGGGGGAAAATCATCCAATGACTTCTCCCGCCCGGGTGAGGCGGGAGGGAGTGTCAGACTCTTACTGACTAAAAACCACCCCGTTCCTTTCCTACCTGTTAAGTCTTCCGCGGCTCCGTATAGGCAGCCCTGTTGGGCCCCATCTGTGGTGGTCTGATAGGTCCTTGAGGCGCGCGCGGAACGTGACGCGCCGTACGCTCGGGATTGGTTCTGGTCGGGCGACGAGTCACCCGTGTTCGCTGTCCGCAGGCCCGTGCTTACGGTGGCCGGAGATCGTCTCGCGATCCCCGACGCCCGGAATGTCTCTCGCGACGGCCGGGGCGTGAGGAGGTTCGTTCCCTCACACGCTCCGCCTCCTCCTTAGCTAGCATGACTGCTTCGCAGAAGGAGGAGACGGCATCCCAGTCCCCCTCGCTCTGTACCATGGTCTGAACCAGAGCCGGACGCGAGAGGTGGCCGTCGCCGATCACATCCCTGAGGACACGGCGGTGCTCAGCCCACGCAGGACACACCGCCACCGTATGCTCCACCGTGTCCTCAGGGAACATGTGCCTTGAGAGTACGGTTATCGGGGGCTCAATTCTCTCCATTTCCCAAAAAAAGGCACTTGTAATTCTTTTAGTGTTTCTGGGTGTCCATAGGCACCGCTGATTGCTTACCATCAAGTGATACGTCTGCTCGTATGTCACCATATACCATAACAATTGAAACTTACAATAAAAAAGCAGAATTAAAAATATTTTCATATTGATATAACTTTGGTTATTCACATCGTTTCAGCGACTGCGTTAACTCACGTCATGCTTAATTTGAATTTTAAATTAACTGAACAAAATACTGATTTTGTATTAGGTATTATTTGTTCGTGGTGACTGCCAGGTGGTCGAGTGATTGGAAATGTGAATGCCGAACAATTTAGTCACTAGGTGGCGCTATCGACCAAGCACGAGGTCTGATCATTCAATAAAAATTTGTGTTGCTACTGACTAGTGCCGCCACGGACAAGTTAACGGATTGCCGGGGCTCCGACTCGAACTGCAGGAGTAGGAACGGGGTGGGTTTTATTTTAAAAGACTTCATGCACACACTAATGTACAAGGTGGGCTTAATGCCTAGGGCATTCTCCTCCAGCCAGACCTTTGGGTGATGCAGAGACAAAAACAATGGTCGATGCAAGAAGCAAGCGTATTTAGGACTAAACAGAAATATATAAAAAAGGATAGTATAGACTTACATAAAATAAATCCCTATATAAACTTACATGTATATGACATAACAATAAATTTACACAATCATATACTACTTAGACTTAACATAACTATACACAGTATATTGATAGTTACGACTCTGCCAATCTCTTCAAAAGTAGCTCCCGAACCTTCCGCTTGAATGACAAACGACTGGGCACCATTCTGATATCGGGAGGGAGCGCATTCCACAGAAGAATAGACTGAACAAAAATTTTTGTCAGTAAGAGTCACCAAAACGGGAGAAGTCATTCGATAACTTTCCCCCCTTCTGGCTAGTGTCAAACTATTGAATATAATATTCAATTGGTTTTTAACAGCTACAGTAATTAGCGCCCTCTGAGTCAAAAACGCCAAAGGGAAGTTTCAAGTTGGGCGAAGGATAAAAATTAAAAAAGACTACAGAAATATAATTAAAATAATTTATTTCACTTAATTATTATTGTAACTTACAATATAATAAAATAATAAATTAGGTACATTTCAATAACGTTTGGTACTCACCAGGGAGCTCACTCTTGAATCCAATTCCGATCAATCGATATTGGTATTGTGAACTTGTGGCGACACATTTGACATGGTACATGTCAATGGATGACGTCATAATATCCTACATCGCACATGCGAAGTTTACACGCAAATTAACATTGATAGAAAATCCCAACGAACAACTGTCGGGCAGAAAACCCGCCAGGCACGATCACCTCGCCTGGTCGGAGTATCCTCCTTTTCCTATCTTAGGGAACTAGAGGTATACTCTCAGTTCCCTAAAACTTTCGTACTCTTGAGTTGCAACACTAGCGCCCATTGCATCGGTATTGCGTGGATATTGAATGAACTAAATGGTATAGAGTTTGGCTTTATATTCCGTAGGTACTCTGAATGATATTTTAACAGCTACAAAAGGGGTTGTATAGTTTTGATATTGAATAAGATTTTATTGGACCGAATGTCTGCTGACTGTCGGCTGATTGGATTGACTGCCTCGTTGGCCGAGTGGTCGCCAAGTGCGACTGACGGGCAAGGGGTCTCAGGTTCGACTCCCGGGTCGGGCAAAGTATTACTACTGGGTTTTAAAAAATCTCAGCAGTTGCAAGGAGTCTGGAATTGTGCCCGGTATATGGCAATAGGCTCACCCCCTATTACATGGGACTCATAACATAAATAGTGAAAAGTGGGTGTTACATTGTACAGTGGCATTAAGTGCCGTAATGTGCACCTCTACCTCTTCAGGGATAAAATGACGTGATATTATGTTATTAGATGCCATTAAATTGACTTTGAGATTGGTTTCAAGAGTAATCTCCTTGATGGCACAAAGACAACAGGAGTGGTAATTGTGCCTCCAGTAACCTCACTCACACGACGAAACACAACGCAAGCGTTGCTTCACGTCGGTTTTCTGTGAGGCCGTGGTATCACTCCGGTCGAGCCGGCCCAGCAGTGCCGAAGCATGGCTTTCCTACACTTGTCCATTATTTTTGTTCATAATAAATAAATTAACACTATCTTATAAAAATACATTATATTATAACTTGCTATAATTAAGTACACTTTTATTTTTTTAATATACAGGTGTATGAATAAGTCTTTATGTGTTATTGGCTATGTGCAAAGCGAGTAGTGGCGGACAGATAACGACCGCAGCGCACAACACGGCAGACATTGGAAACAAATGCGGATGATCAGCTGTCAAACATGTTGATTGCAGTACAAAATCAAAGCAAAGAAATGGACCATGGCTCGTATTAAGTAGCTCTGGCCGTTATGTCGCAGTTCTTCCACATTTCTTACATGCTGTGCTAATACTAATTTATTGCCTTTTGTCTCAGTTTGTGGTTGGAAACTAATATTACCTCTATGTGTAATAGTTTCAAACCCGGTTTTTATTATCATATTCATTTTACAGTACAACTATTAATTAGTTAAATAATGTCAACAATTTTTGGTTTTATTTATATTTGCAAAGAAAACTGTAATGTTTACATTTACATTGTTATTATTTGACAGCTTCCGCAATTGTTGTAAACGCTACGCGTCGCCACTGTCGCGCACATAGCCAATAGAGGTACGTTAAAAATATTAACATGATAATAAACAACTACTACCTCTATATCATCAACATGGGTTTATTAATTATTTTAATTGCAACAACGATAATTATAGAAACAGATTATAAGCTATTTAGGTATAGTATTATCGGATTTTTCATGATTTATATTTTATAAACAATTTTTATTTGCAGGTTAACTTTTTAACAGTAATATAATATAATATTGTGATATAAGTAATTATTTAATTGAAATAAAACTGTTATTGTCATGATTTTAATTTTTAGCTAATTATAGACCTTTATTGAATTGCAGTAATTACTCGAAATAGCTAATAAGCTTCTGTGTGAGAAGGAGGCAGTGGACAGTTCATAAAAAGATAAAGTACTTGTTGAAATTAGTCGTGTACACAGCTCATATTTATAAGCCCCGGTGCAGGTTGAAATTAGTTGAGAAATTCGGAAGAAACTAACATCTAAGGTATAGGCTCGGCCTAGTTCAGCTGTTAGCATTCATAAACTGTGACTGTGTGTCAAATGTTTTTGTTACAATAAACAATTTTATTTTTATAATAATAGACAAATAAATATTCTGATTCTGACACGTATTTTTTTCTTTTGTCGCATAAAAAGATAATACTTAGATTAGATAAAACGAATCAAAGTTTAGGAGTGGGGGGTAAAACGTCATTTCTACGTATAAAACGTATGTATTGTACAGTCAAAAGTCAAACGTCCACTGCCACCGTAAGACTACTATCGGTTGCGCTGCAGCGCTTATACAGACACACACACACACATATTTGTATCCGTGTGCGTACGCGTGCGTGTGTTTATGCGTACGCACACGTTTTTATGCACATTAATATGAAATTACTTACGCATTGCCGTGTGAACATCACTCACGGTGGCAGTGGACTTTTGACATTTGACTGTACATAGAAGTGACGTCACACGACATGTCAAATCAATATATCATCGAAAGTATATGTTTCTGTAAGAAAATAAAAAATACGTGTGTAATGTTCTTAAAATAATGTACCAGACGGACATTAAAATTAAAATTACTCATCTATTAGGAGCCTAAATCTTTACCGTGCGTACATCGATGTCTTTTTAAGCCACTGCTTTGTGTAAATTGACTATCACACATATCACAAGCGAATGGCTTCTCCCCAGTGTGTATACGCATATGTAGTTTCAGATTACCATTTATAGAAAATTGTTTCTGACATACATTACATGAAAATGGTCTCTCGTCTGTATGTACACGCATGTGCTTGGACAGATTCCCAATTTGCTTATTACAAATTTTACAAGTATACGCTTTAACCCCAGTGTGTATCCGCATATGTCTTTTCAGCTGCCCCGTCTCTCTAAAACACCGTTTACACACATCACAGCTAAAAGGCTTCTCTCCGGAATGAACTCTCATATGAATCTTCAAATAGCCATTATCAGAGAACGCTTTCTTACAAATTTTACAACAAAATGGTTTTTCACCGGTATGAGTCCGTTGATGAAGTTTGAAACTTGCCATCTGAGCGAACTGTCTGCTACAAAAACCACAGGAGTACGGTTTGAAACCAGTATGCACTCGCATATGGACTTTCAAGGTTGTGTACGCTGTGAAATCTTTTTTGCAAACCTCACATGAGTACGGTTTCTCACCGGTGTGCTGTCTTTCATGTATAGCTAGGTAACTTTTGCTTGAGAATTGTTTATTACACACATTGCAACTATGTGGTTTGATACCAGTATGTATTATATATATATGTCTCTTTAAATGTGTCCGTTGAGGGAACCGTCTCCCACAAACATCACATACATATGGTTTTTCACCGGTATGGGTATACATATGAGATTTTAGTGTCTGATTATGACCAAAAGCTTTATTGCAGACCGTACAACAATATTTCTTCTCACCTGTATGTGTCTTCATATGTTCTTTTAAGCCTTTCTTTCTTTGAAACTCCTTCTGGCACTCCGTACATTTAAATTTCTCTTCAAAATGAGTTTTTAAATGTTTTTTTAATAGCCGGGGCTTTTCAAATGACTTTTCACAGATATGGCAAGGGTACTTGTTATCTTCTATGTGTTGTTGTTCTATATGTTTAGTTAATTCTCTGTTATTTGTATGTGAAGAGCCACATATGTGGCAATTAAAGGTTTTCTCGCCATTATGAGCTTTCATATGGACCTCGAAGGAGCCATTGTATGAAAATTTCTTGTCACATATGGAGCAGGTGTACTTTTTTGATTTTTGTGTCTTGTGCTTTTGTTGGTCGTCTGAAATGTAAATTAATTTTCTTGTTTATTTTATTTTATTTATATATAGGAGAAAATACGGCTGCCTCGTTGGCCGAGTGGTCGCGAGTGCGACTGCCAGGCAAGGGGTCTCGGGTTCGATTCCCGGGTCGGGCAAAGTATTACTGGGTTTTTAAAAAATTCTCAGTAGTAGCACGGAGTCTGGAAATGTGCCCGGTATATGGCAATAGGCTCACCCCCTATTACATGGGACTCATAACATAAATAATGAAAAGTGGGTGTTACTTCTGTGTGCACCTCTGCCTACCCCTTTGGGGATAAAAGGCGTGATGTTATGTTCATCATCATCATCATCATCAACAGCCTATAAATGACCACTGCTGAGCAAAGCCTCTTCTCACACGGAGAAGGTTAGAGCGTTAATCACCACGCTTGCTCAATGCGGGTTGGCGATTTCAAACTTATAATTTATGTTATGTTATGTTATATAGGAGAAAATCTTAGTGTGGGGTAATATTTTTTGTGTCGTCGTGGCCCGCAGGTTTAAGACGCCCGCTTCTCATACATGAGGGCTCGAAACCTACCAACGGCAAGTACCAATGTGACTTTTTCCGAGTTATATGTACTGTCTAAGATTATTTAGACACCACTGACAAACGGTGAAGGAAAACATCGTGAGGAAACCTGGGCTTATAATTTCTAATTATAAGTTTGCAATCGCCCTCGCATTGAGCAAGCGTGGTGATTAGGTAATGCTCAAACCTTCTCCGTGTGAGAAGAGGTTTTGCTCAGCAGTGGGCATTATAGGCTGTTGATGTGTGATATCTGGGGTAATATTAGAAAGAAAATCTAGCTTTGCGTATGTATCGTCATTTTTATAGCATACGTCCGCAAACGAGCAGACGGATCACCTGATGGTAAGCAATCAGCACTGCCTATGGACAAACGCAACACTAGAGGTGTTACAAGTGCGTTACCGGCTTTTGGGATCTCATATTTATAGATCGGTCGTAGCTCGAAACTAATCGAGTAACTTCGTAAAAAATATTTATAACTCACCATCACTCAAATCTGGCGGCGCTGTCCAATCAGCATCAGGCTCTACATCACACTCCTCAGATAAGGCACGGCTACTCCTCAGCACGGAGAGAGGCTGGTCATCATCTTCTATAGGTTGGATTAGCACTTCTATTCCTGGCAGCCTTGCTACTGGAAAGTCATTAACACTATTGTAAGATGGGTGCTGAAGACTGGCATGGCGGAGTAAGGGGATCTTTGGGTGAAAAATGACCCAATGACTTCTCCCGTCCTGGGTGAGGCGAGAGAGTGTCAGACTCTTACTGACTAAACACCAACCCGTTCCTTGTCCTGCACGTCGAGCCGGAGCCCCGGTTACCCGTTAGGTTCTCCGCGACTCCGAATCGGCATCGGCCCTATTGGGCCCCATCTGTGGTGGTCTGATGGCTCTTTGAGGCGCGTGCGGAATGCTCGGCGCCGTACGCTCGGGTCTGTTTCTGGTCGGACGGGGAGCCACCCATGCTCGCCGTCCGCAGGCCCGCGCTTACGGTGGCCGGAGATCGTATCCCCGAAGGGATAGGCAGAGGTGCACATTACGGCACTTCATGTCAATGTACAATGTAACTTTTTATTATGTAACTTTTCACTATTTATGTTATGAGTCCCATGTAATAGGGGGTGAGCCTATTGCCATATACCGGGCACAATCCCAGATTCCGGACTACTACTGAGATTTAAAGAAAAATAATCCAGAAATAGTTCCGCTCGACCCGGGAATCGAACCCGAGACCCCTTGCCCGGTAGTCGCACTTGCGACCACTCGGCCACGCACGAGGCAGTTTGGAAAATTAGTATAAATATAATCCTTGCATGCCGATTTCGGCTACGGCGACCGTTTCTTGATTACTAACGTCTATCATGGGCTCTCAAGTGGCTGGCAAAACCACCTTTGATTATATTATTAAGAGAGTAACCTATAGCTGGGTACTCACATAGTGTAGCACGTAACGTATCAGTGCCATTAGCCAAACGCCACTTTAGCGCTTGTCTACAGAGAGTAGAAAACTAAATGTATGGGGATGACACTGACAAGTGTCAAAATTTACGTCAATCCCATATAATTTGGTTTTCTATTCTACATGTAGACAAGCGCTAAGTGGCATTTGGCTACAGCTGCAAATACGGTATCAAGCGAGCACGAGCCCGCTGCGAGGCGCTCGTAAGCTCGCAGGGTCCCGCCGAGTGGCGGTCTCACTTCGGACATAAAGACGGCTCGCAGTGTGCTCCAGTGTGCTCGTGGACGGCGTCACGACCGTTTGCATAGTGAGTACGTACGCGCGAGGTTTAAACCAACTTTACCTACGTATTCAATCATTCATAATGGAGGGGACTGAAGAAAAAGTGTTCATTCTAATTGAGGTTTATCAAAATACTCTAGTACTGTGGACCCTAAAAATAAGAATTATTACAAAAATCTAAAAGTGGATGCTTGACATGCTGTCGGCGTGACGTCGTTGTGAGTACTGCTGATCCGGCAGCTCATAGCTAGATACGCGGAGGACCGTACCCACTTGCAGGTTGATACCGTATCTGATACCTTACGTGCTACACTGCTAAGTGAGTACCCAGCTTATGGAGCTCTTCTGTATTTCTTGCTCGTTCTTCTCCATAGGAATCTACACCTTGGGAACGAGCAAATAGCTTCACTAGAGGACTGACAGACTGACATGTTGCAGGCAGACGGTTGACGCGCCACGTGTAGCGTGTGTCCATCGTTGAAATGGGCGGTACTTCGGGGCCCCTGAGGATGGCGGCCTCGGGTACGGGACCCGACTTAAGATAAAGACGGTACTGCAGTCTACCCCTTTAAGGATTAAAAGGCGTTATGTTATCTCGTGTCTCTTACCATCATATTTGATGTCCAGTCTGTCTTCAGTATCATGAACAGATTCCTCTTTCAGTTCTGAAAATAAATATTAAATTACATGTTAAGATTGTAACAAGTAATACACAAAAAAAATGTTAAACAGTATTTTTTTTATAGCATAAGCCGGTAAACGAGCAGACGGATCACCTGATGGTAAGCAATCGGCGTCGCCCATGGACACCTGGAACACCAGAGGCGTTACAAGTGCGTTACCGGCCTTTTGGGGATTAGGAGTTTGAGGATCGTTAGGGATTCAGGAATTGGGGAGATCGGGGAAGAGGAGGGTAATTAGGCCTCCGGTAACCTCACTCACACGACGAAACACAACGCAAGCGTTGCTTCACGTCGGTTTTCTGTGAGGCCGTGGTATCACTCCGGTCGAGCCGGCCCATTCGTGCCGAAGCATGGCTCTCCCACACTTAATTAATGTGTATGGAATAAAATTGTGTACCAAATAAATCAATCTACTGTCAGGAAGGGGGTAAAATTACAATTACTTTTACCTGAACAAACGGGGCAAGCTAAATAAAACCATTTTAAAGCAACTGTCTATTTATCTGTATTCTTCATCTTAAAACTGTAGACGTGTAAATTCTGTACATCGAAAATAATAAAAATATAAAGGGGGTGTTACTAGAGGGATACTGAACTCAAAAAATTGATTATAAATATTTTGTCTATCTGTCTATCTGTATGTTCCAGCATCACGCCAAAACTAGCGTTCCGATTACGATGAAATTTGGTATGATTTTACTTGAATATCCTGGGCACAACACTGGGTACTTTTTACCCCGAAAAAGTATATACACGAAAAAACAAACTTCATTGTGCGGCTCAATCCCTAGACAAACTTACGAGTACCAAACGCAAATATAAGTTTGTCGAATGTTAGGTTGCCCGCAGTGGACTTTACGCTGTAACTGTAGGACCGATGGTTGAAATTAGCTTGAACCGATACTATAAATGTGAAAATATGTGAGTTTGTCTGTATGTTTGTTACTCAGTCACATCAAAACGGCTGAAGGGACCGGGATGAAATTTGGAGCTGAGGTAGATAATCGGCGTCGCCCATGGACACCCGAAACACCAGAGGCATTACAAGTACGTTAACGGCCTTTTGGGGATTAGGAGTATGAGGATTGTGGGGGATTCGGGGATTGGGGAGACTGGGGAAGAGGGTAATTGGGCCTTCGATAACCTCACTTACACGACGAAACACAACGCAAGCGTTGCTTCACGTCGGTTTTCTGCTGAGGCCGTGGTATCACTCCGGTCGAGCCGGCCCAACAGTACCGAAGCATGGCTCTCCCACACTTGGAAGTTTATGGTCGGGAGTAACACATAGTCTACTTTTTACCCCTGGGAAAGTGAAGGAAGCCGATGGCAGAAGCTAGTTAATAAATAAAAAAATGACTCACCATCTTGTACAAATTCATCTTTTATATCTTTCTGCAAAATATCAGCCTCTGTAATTGAAAACAATAAATTATTAATTTTAATGTAATTATTTTCTAATTGACTGCCTCATTGGCCGAGTGGTCGCAAGTGCGACTGCCGGGCAAGGGGTCTCGGGTTCGATTCCCGGATCGGGCAAAGTATTACTGGGTTTTTCTCAGTGGTAGCACGGAGTCTGGAACTGTGCCCGGTATATGGCAATAGGCCCACCCCCTATTACATGGGACTCATAACATAAATAGTGAAACGTGGGTGTTACATTGTACCTCTACAGTGGCATAATGTGCACCTCTGCCTACCCCTTCGAGGATAAAAGGCGTGATGTTATGTATGTATGTTATTTTCTAATTTCACTGGTCTGCAATCGAATAGAATCGCAAGCACAACTATGTAGTGGAAATTACATGAATGCCCTGTATGTGATTATTAATTTAAGGTAGTAAGTAATGTACAATGTAACACCCACTTTTCACTATTTATGTTATGAGTCCCATGTAATAGGGGGTGAGTCTATTGCCATATACCGCGCAATATTCCAGACTATATGCTCCTACTGAATTTTTTTTTTAAATCCAGCTATACTTTGTCCTGATCCAGAAATCGAACCTGAGCCCGTGAGATCACTTGGTGAATGAGGCAGCTCAAAAATAATATATACCTTTAAACCCATACTGCCTCAGCTTGTCTTCACACTGTAGCACCTGCTTCTTGAACTGCACGGCATCCTTCAGCCGCGGACCACAGACATTGCACACCAGGATTGTGGAGTTTGGTACGGGGTGAAGCTGTGTTACAAAGTAGAATAATTACTAAATTAGTTGTTTTGGGTATTGAAAGTTGTTAAAGGGAATTAACCCATAAATCCCCAAGCGGTCACCGGTGACCGCTTTCCACTAATATTACATTACATTATAGACCTTATTTGTAATGTTTAGAGAATACTTTTGTATGACCAAATTTAGGGGATGGATATCAACGGGTTAATGAAAAGCAGTCACCAGTGACCGCTGTCCACTAACCCCATTATAGACCTTATTTCCGATGTTCAGAGACTACTTTTGTGTGAACAAATGTTTGGTACTATACCTCTATATATCAACATATTAAATTAGACCAAAGTACTTTTTCAAGTTAGACATTTATATATCAACAGCCTATAAGTGTCAACTGCTGACCAAAGACCTCTTCTCACACGGAGAAGGTTTGAGCATTAATCACCACACTTGCTCAATGTGGGTTGGCGATTTCAAACTAATAAATTAAAATTGTAAGCCCAGGTTTCCTTACAATGTTTTCCTTCACCGTATATCAGTGGTGTCTAAATAACTGTAGAAAGTACATAAATAACTGAGGAAAAGTCACATTGGTATTTGCTGTATCGAAATCGGACCCTCATGCATGAGAAACGGTTGTCTTAAACATCCAAGCCACCATGACTAACAGGCATATACTTACTTAAGAATTAAGCAATATATTTAAAGAAGCAAGTGTCAATGATATGAATATTAAAAGTGTAGAATGCTAGTATATTTATAAAGGCAGTAGGTAGATATTGTTTGTTCTTTAATTTTTTTTTATAGGAAATGTTCCTCTGTACTATAGGGGTATATCAATAGATCGATAGATATTCTATGTACCTATACCTTTTATTTCATTCAAAAGATAGAGATAACATTAGTAAGTGAAAATATGTTTATTAATCTTTTCACTTGCAAATTCTTATCAGATTTTCATAAAAGGTGGTTAATTCTAACTTAAAATACTTTTTTTAATTCGCAAGGAATAAATAGCAACAGATAATTTACTCACAATAATATCAAACGTGTCTTTTAACAAAACATAACAATCATCTCCAGATATCTCGTTTGAATATTCATTTAAACTCTTGAAATCGCCCTCAGCATGGCAGCAACGACATAGGCCACTAGTATTCCATATCACAGACATTTTGCCAGCAATATTTAATTCATATTTATTTAGTTTGCGTTAAAAAATTATTAACAAAGTACATATTCAGTACCGCAAAAATTAACAATAGAAAGGAAACTAGTACTACGTTTTCTCCGTTACCACGTAACTCGAATTTTTATCTTATTTTTGTATGAAGTTTGTAAAGTGAATTGTGAGTTTTGATAGAAATTCGAAATTTCGATGAGTTTCTTGCCCATGGTTGCGTATCGAACACATTTGACAGTTGTAGTGTTGGACTGTTTGAAAGTTTGGAAAGTTGCACTAACATCATCAATCATCATTTACAATGCTAATCCAAATAATTTTTAGTCTCATATTTTATTACCTTTTTAAAATGAAAAAAGCTCAATAACCCATCACTGAAATCGTGTCATGTTAGAAGTGATCTTTAGTTTTAACTACTAATATTCTCAGTTTCATTAAGTGTTACTATTAGTCTATGCCTGTAGTGCATCCCTAGTTTGACTTACGCAAATATTTACTATGGCAACAATAGAAATATGGCACCTTCGTTGAAGTTTGAGCGCGCAGCTGCCAAAAATCAATATTTTCTTGAAAATTCGTTTTAATTCTATGTTAAAACATCAAAATGCCTGAAACAATAATAGAAAGTGTCCTTACAGGAAAACTAGACTCGAAGTTATTAATAAAATGGTTAAACGACGAATCTTTAGAGGTAAAATCATAACCTAAAACGATATGAAAATCGTAGCATATTTTTGCAATATTTTCATGTCATTTCTGTTTTCAGGACATATCTGAGGACTGTATATTGAATTGTTGTAACAAGAATGATTTTGTCACATGTTTTTTATCGTTTTTGAGGACTCAAACTGATAGGTAAGTGACTTTGAAATTTTGTAAACATTAGATTTTGCAACAAAAGAATCCAGTATTTTTGGGGCAGTAGGTCGATAATTTTAAGTTCATTGACATGCTACAACCTCTATGAAGGTTATTTATGAATTAGTTAATACATGAATTACTTTTAAATATGGTATTTTTCTAACAATATGGTTTGCTAATATAGGCACAAAAAAAGGTTAAATTACCATGGTATTTATTTATCAACAATGGCCTGTGGTTGTTAGCATGACTGCTAAGTACGAGATCATGGGTTGGATTACCAGTTCAGACTGGGTGAAGCTGATGAAGCTTATCCAATTGTTTGAAAATGGTTAAAAGTAGGTCATTGGCATCGGATAACACATCTGTATGTATGAATTAATTAATAGAGAATTTCTGTCTCTATTGTCTAACCCTTTCAAGGTTAATAACTGGTTCATTGAGTTTTTCAAGTTGTATACAAAGATAGATTAGACCTTGGCAAAGGGCATAGTCTACCTTTTATTGTCTGTAGCCATTGAGCTATGAAATAATTGTTCATTGTTAAAGAACATAACATAACTTATGACCACCCACCAAGCAAAAATGTGTCGCCAAGCGGCCTAGCCGTGTTCTGCCACAATGCTCGGTGACGCCGATTGAGGGGATGGGTCGAAGTGGGTGTTCCAATGCAGACTAACACTTCTGACGCGCGCTGGTGTAGCGGCATCGGGTGGCCAGTCACGGAGGGTAGCGGGAACTGAGGCACGGTTCACCGCTGGCCGACCGCCACTTTTTCCACTTTTTCCATACCAGTGCACCAACCATGCTGGGAGGGAATTGCGAAAGCTTGCGTTGACGTTTAACCTTACCCAGCTGGTCCAGGAAGCCACAAGGGTGCCCGATGTGGATACGCATACAGCCAACTGCCTTGACCTTCTGCTGACAACTAATCCAGACCACTACTCGGTATCAGTCTCATCACCTTTAGGTAGCTCTGATCACTGTCTGATGAAATCTGTATCTACACACTCCCCACCTGATTCTAGCCCTGGGGAACCACGACGGATGTGGCGATACAAGTCAGCAGATTGGGATGGAATGCGATCCTTTTTTGCATCCTATCCATGGCGGCCTGTTTGCTTCTCTTCCGATGATCCGTCAGCTTGTGCAGATGCCGTAACGGGGGTGTTGCGTCAGGGCATGGAATATTACGTTCCATTCTCGGACGCGACATCCGTCGGTGGCTTTCGCCCATGGTTTGATGCCAACTGCAGACAAACGGAGGCATTAAAGCATGCTGCATATATGGCATGGGCGGACGCCAGGTCCCATAGGACTGATTATATACTTCAAAGGAAGAGAGCTTTCAACCGGGCCGCCAAGTCATATAAAAAGGCACTGCGCGAAGCTCGGTTCAAACACATCGGCCGAATAGGGGCCAAACTTGCTTCTTACCCAACGGGTTGTAAGGCTTTTTGGTCCCTGGCCAAGTCGGTGGAATCGAACTTCTGTCGCCCCTCACTCCCACCACTACTGCGGTCTGATGGGACGCTGGCTTACACCGCAATGGAGAAAGCGAACTTATTCGCCTCTCTTTTTGCGGAGTCTTCGCGTCTTGATGCTGATGACGCTTCACCACCTTCTATACACCAAGTATGCGAGACTAACATGTCGGACATTCGCATTCGACAGAAGGAGGTCTGCAGAACGTTGCGCAACCTGGACGTGAACAAAGCCAGCGGTCCCGATGGAATCCCGGCCGTAGTACTGAAAACTTGTGCACCTGAGTTAGCTCCAATCCTGACACGTCTGTTTCGCCTATCTTTGGAGACTGGTCAAGTGCCGAAAGCATGGAAGCTGGCCAACGTGCAACCTGTGCCTAAAAAAGGTAGTCGTGCCGACCCTAACAACTATAGACCTATCTCGGTCACGTCCATACTCTGTAAGAGTATGGAACGTCCATACTCTGTAAGAGTATGGAACGTGTACTGAATAACAGGCTCCTGGCATACCTTGAAGGTAACGATCTCCTTACTGATCAGCAATACGGATTTCGCCGAAACCGATCTACTGGGGACCTTCTTGCATATGCCACCCACATCTGGAGCGAGGCCATCGAGAAACGCGGGGAAGCGTTAGCCGTATCGCTCGATGTCTCGAAGGCCTTCGACAGGGTCTGGCACGATAGTCTTGTTGGCAAGCTTCCCGCATATGGACTCCCCACTGGTTTGTGCAGATGGATAACAGACTTCCTGAGGGATCGATCCATCCGTGTGGTCATTGACGGCTGCTCATCCAATCCACTTGGTATTAATGCCGGGGTTCCTCAGGGGTTTTTCTGTTGCACATTAATGACCTGCTCCAGCCCGGTATCTTTGGGTACGCAGATGACAGCACCGTTGTTGAGAGGTATGTGTCCGATGTGCGAACCAGTGCAACTCAAATCCAGTCTCTGAGAGAATCTATGGTAAATCGTCTGAACCTGTCCTTGCAGGCGGTCTCCGATTGGGGTGACGCCAATCTGGTCAGGTTCAATGCCAGCAAAACCCAGGCGTGTCTGTTTTCCGCTAAACGGAGTCAGTTCCCACTGACTCCTACTTTCCGGGGTGTGTCCGTTCCGATGGGTGACCGTCTCGAGCTTCTCGGCGTAACTCTAACGCCCACTCTCAATTTTGGCTCGTATGTCGAGGGTGAGACGGTACTTCACGCCGGAGCAGTTGCTCACTCTTTACCAAACACAAGTTCGGTCTTGTATAGAGTACTGCTCCCATCTTTGGGATGGCTCAGCGAAATACCAGTTAGAAGCCCTCGAATCCATCGAGAGGCGTGCCAAGAAGCTCATCAATGACGATTCGCTTGTGGAGGCTCGGCTACAAAGCCTCGAACACAGGCGCAAAATCGCAAGCCTTTCGGTCTTCTATCGGATACATTTCGGTGAGTGTGCGTGGGAATTGCACAAACTTATTCCCCCTAGTCCATTTCACCACCGTACCACCAGACGAACGGCGGAACGCCACCCTTATATGGTGGACATTCCACCCATTCGAACGAAGCGTTTCGCGTCAAGCTTCCTCATGCGAACCGCTAAGGAATGGAATTCCTTGCCAGAGGCTGTGTTTCCCGTCAAATATGACTTGGGTGTCTTCAAGTCCCGAGTGAACAGGTTGCTCATAGGTAGGCGCCCTCCATCGTCGGCCACATCATCGCTTACCATCAGGCGAGATGGTGGTCAAGCGTCGACCTATAAAGTATAAAAAAAAAAACTTCACGCCTTTTATCCCCGAAGGGGTAGTCAGAGGTGCACATTACAGCATTTAATGCCACTGTACTATGTAACATCCACTTTCCACTGTTTATGTTATGAGTCCCATGTAATAGGGAGTGAGCCTATTGCCATATATCGGGCACATTTCCAGACTCCCTGCTACTACTTACTGTGGTTTTTTAAAATCCGGGAATCGAATCCGGGCCCCTTGCCCGGCAGTCGCACTTGCGACCACTCGGCCAACGAGACAGTACTTTAATAAATTATATAAGTAAAGAACAATAAGTCTTCTAAGTAGTGGAATTCATCACTGCAAGGACCGCCCGGAGGACACGGTGGAGCATACGATGGCGGTGTGCCGTGCGTGGATTGAGTACCGCCGTGTCCTCAGGGATGTGTTCGGCGACGGCAATGTCTCGCGTCCGGCTCTAGTTCAGACTATGGTATGGAGCGAGGGGGACTGGGATGCCGTCTCCTCCTTCTGCTAAGCTGTCATGCTAGCTAAGGAAGACTTGGAGCGCGTGAGGTAACGAATCTCCTCACGTCCCAGCCGTCGCGACAGACACTGGGCGCGCGGATCGCGAGACGATCTCCGGCCACCGTAAGCACGCCTTTTGACTGCGAACACGGTGACTCGCCGCCCTACTAGAACCAGACCCGTAGCGTACAGCACGTCGCGTTCCGCGCGCGCCTCAAAGAGCCATCAGACCACCACAGATGGGGCTCAATAGGGGCCCTAATACCTTAACCGGTCGCCGGGGCTCTGGCTCGAAGTGCAGGAGTAATACCGGGGTGGTTTTTAGTCAGTAAGTCTAAAAATCCCTCTCGCTTCACCTGGGCGGAAGAAGTCATTGGATGATTTCCTCCCTCAAAAAAAGGAGTGAAATTCCGTGCTTGTTAAAGTCTATGTTTCCTGGGCGTCTTCAAGTCCCGAGTGAATAGGTTGCTCATAGGCAGATGTCTTCCATATCGACTGGCGAGATAGTAGGCAAACTGAGCTTGTTTCGGCGTTTCTTCTCAGAGTAGTCAGTTAGGAAGTGCCGGTCCTCATCCAGTAATTTAAAGATTGACGTGTAAACGTGTTACTTGGTAATAGGTATAAATTCTATTAAATAAATCTTCTCTTCTTACAGCATCTTACATACCAACAGCAATGCAGTACAAATACTCCAACACAGTACTCCGGAGAAACTCCTCAGTACGAGACGGAAGCACCGTAGATCCATCAGTGATCCTACCAGTGAAGATCGAACAATGGACAGTCTCTCAGTTAAAACAGACAGGCAACGGAGCCATGAATCTCCAAGCAAAGACCGTAAAAGAACAGGCAGGAGGGTAAAAACTAAACTGTTTAACGAAGACAAGTCAATAAACCAGTCCGCATCCTCTGATGAGTCCAGACTTAGTACCGGAGTAGATAGACTAATTCTTTCAAGTACACCGATGAAAAATGGCATCAAACCGTTCGATTACCCTAACCTGTCATTCAGCAGTCCAGTAACTCCTCGTAGCTTGGTCAAAGAACATCATGAACGATGTGACACACCAAGACTAAGTCACCGGCATTCCAGATCTCAGGAAAAAAGCTGTTTAGGAGATTATATGGTGAATGTTACAAAGAGTAGTAAAAAGAAGAAAGGTAGAAGTTCAATAGAGAGTGATGATAGTAAACCGGAGTTAGATTTGACTAACTCGGAGATGTTCCCGGAGATTGGTGCAAGGAAAGCTAGTTCTTTAAGGTCTGAGAAGCGAAGGATCAAACCAACTAATATTGATAAGTCACAAAAAAGTATATCCTTAAACAGTTTTAGTGCGGAGTCTATACAGACTTCACCGTCTTTAGTCGAAGAGAACTCAGCTTTTAAACAACAACGGATTCAAGTTAAAGAAACCAACAGTTTTGAGGCCGAAAGGAACTTTTTGAAGCAAGAAAGGCATAAATTGATGGAAAAATTTAACATTTTGAACACTTCATCTCCGCAAAAGGTCATAGCGACTCCGCAAATAAAGATTACTCAAAAAAATTCAATAGAAAAAAGTCAAAGTTATGTCAAAAGTGATGTGGCAATGATTCTATTTAAAGATAAACTTGATTTGTTGGTGGAAATATATGAAATTTTAATGACGAGCAATCTTATACTGAGTTTGAACACCGAGATATATTTTTTGATATCCATTTTGATATCGAAGCAGTTTGAGGATGACTATGTGTTAGCTCAGAATAAGTTGAAGGAGAATGATATGGGGTATTTGTTGAAAACTATACACAATAGTACGTATTTTGCAGTCAAATCACTTTGGCACCAACGAGTTATATTGGAAGTTATACTCGATAAAAGCTCTTTGAAGACTTTAGGTATGTAGTCATTTGATTTTTTGTGTTTTGAAGTTTTCTTTAGCGTTGTTAGGGGGCGTCCATAAATTACGTGAGCAATTTTTTTAATTGTCTATCCCTCCCTCCCCCCTTAGTGAGGTTTCGTGAGATTTTATTCGACACCTCCCATCCCCCAATCTCACGTGAGATTTTTCGAAATGTTGGTTTTTCACGTAAACGCGTTGGATTGTTATTGCAAAAAGAAAAAAGAAATCCATGTGCAAGTACAATTAAATCTTAAGCATGTACAATCTGGAATAAATGAACTATGAAGTCGGTAAAAATACCTCTAGTATATTTCTTTTGTTTAGAAAAAAATACGTGATATTAGCCGAGACCGGGGGGGTCTCGGCTAATATCACGTATTCTTTCCAACGTAAGATTAGATGAGATTTGAGTCTACCTCCTCCCCCCTCCTTAAACATCTCACGTAATTTATGGACGCCCCCTTAGATTATGAATCGTCGTTTATGAATTTAAATTATTGATCAAACAAACAGTTATTCTGAGAATCAATGACTGCATGGTTGACGTGGTGGGTGGGCAAGTGTCTGCCACGCAACGTTTAGCGGGTTTGATTCCCGCACGGAGCAGCTCTTTGTGTGATCCACAGATTGTTGTTCCGAGTCTGTGTGTGATGTGTATGTGAACTTGTATGTTTGTAAACGCACCCACGACACAGGGAAATATCCTAGGGCAAAGTTTTTTAAAAAAGAAAAAATAATGAAAAGAAAAATCGAACTCCCGATTCATGTTCGCTCAGCAAATACGTATATGTTACCGATTTACTTTTTTTCATTTAGGTAATTAATACAAGACATAACATAACATCACGCCTTTTATCCCCGAAGGGGTAGGCAGAGGTGCACACAGAATAACACCCACTTTTCACTATTTATATTTTGAGTCCCATGTAATAGGGGGTGAGCCTATTGCCATATACCGGGCACATTTCCAGCCTATGTGCTACTACTGAGAATTTTTAAAAACCCAGAATAGAATTTTTAATACTTTGTCCGACCCGGGAATCGAACCCGAGATCCCTTGCCCGGCAGTCGCACTTGCGACCACTCGAGGCCAACGAGGCAGTCAGTATTGAATACAAGGTTTTAGATAAATTGAGATTGTTTAATTTGCAATCACATTTCAAAGAACCACACTATCAAATATAATTTTTATAATATAAAAACTTTCCTAAGCAACGCACTAAATTATATTAATTTCATTTCGCAGGTGAAAACAAAAAGGTCCGAAGTTTTTACCCGGACTTGGCAAAGTTCTTGCTAAACTGCTACGGGATCCGGTGTGAGGCTGAAAACAATCAGGATAAGTCGAGACAGAGCGAGTCTCAGTGTAACGGCGTTGTTTGTTTTAACTCTGAGACTGATAATATCGATAATTTCCCTTCGATGCTCAGTTTTCAGACTTTTAAAAAGCAGAGAGACATGTTCTATGAAATTTGGAGGTTTGTACCCTAATTATTATCACTAGAGGTACATAGTACAAAACCAAGTCGCTATCCGCCGTCTGTCTGTCCCTATGTATGCTTAGATCTTTAAAACCACGCAACGGATTTTGATGCAGATGTCCAGTCTGTCTTCAGTACCATAAACAGATTCCTCTTTCAGTTCTGAAAAGAAATATAAAATTACATGTTAACTCGTCGAGTACCGGTTTTGTAGACACAATTATAGAACAATAGGTTGCGGTCACCGGTGACCGCTTGGTGTTTGACAGTTTAAGATTGTAACAAGTAATACACAAAAAAATTTTAAACAGTATTTTTTTTATGGCATAAGCCGGTGAACGAGCAGACGGATCGCCTGATGGTAAGCATTCGACGTCGCCCATGGACACGTGGAACACCAGAGGCGTTACAAGTGCGTTACCGGTCTTTTGGGGATTAGGAGTTTGAGGATCGTTGGGGATGTGTTCATCGTCATGCGTACAGCCACGTACCGTCCACGGCCTCCCACAGTCCTCCCCCAATAACTACACATTGCGAGCTTGGAAGCCACTTTAATCTTTGTTTAACAATTATTCTTCCAGATGGTACCAGGAGACCCAGTCAGGAGGGTCTCGTTCCTCCCTCCGGGGCAGAGTGAAGGCCCTCCTGTGTACGGGCGCGGGCCCGTGTAACCTGGCCCACCTGGCCAATCTATTTACTTCGCACATGTTCCAACACTGCTTACCTGCCAGCAAACAGGTAAGGATTGCATACCTTGTATCATCATCATCATCATAACGCCTTTAACCCCGAAGGGGCAGAGGTGCACATTACGGCACTTAATGTCACTGTACAATGTAACACCCACTTTTCACTATTTATGTTATGAGTCCCATGTAATAGGGGGTGAGCCTATTGCCATATACCGGACACAATTCCAGACTCCGTGCTACTACTGAGATTTTTTTAAAACCCAGTAATACTTTGCCCGGCAGTCGCACTTGCGACCACTCGGCCGACTATAGTATATATATTTTAATTCCCCGAGGTATAAGCAGAAGTCAGAGACGCTCGTAAAAAGAGCAAGCTTCTGTATTTTGTAACCAATTTCAAAAAAATAGGAGGTTCTCATTTTGTCCTGTATGTGTTTATGTGTGTATGCTCGCGATTGGCTGAACCGATTTTGATGTGGTTTTCAAATAAGTGTTTGGTGCACTTTGGACAAGGTTTTAGTAGAGGTATATTAAATAACGGACTGCAAAAAAGGGGGTCCTAGGAGTTGATAAGAAGTTGGGAACGAGCACCTAGCTTCACACTGACGGACTGACTATTATTTATTTTATATTTGTTGACGTTTCTAAAGTACCAAATTGTGGTCTAATTGATATACATAATTGCTTTTGAGTCTGAGATAGGACAGGCTGAATTAATTTTGATGAAATAGGGTAGATGCCTAATTTTAATTTTAATGTCCGTCTGGTAGATTATTTTAAATCATTACACACGTATTTTTAATTTCCTTACAGAAACGAATACTTTCGACGATATATTGATTTGAAATGTCGCGTGACGTCACTTCTATGTACATTTTATACGTAGAAATGACGTTTTAGCCCCCACTCCTAAACTTTGATTCGTTTTATCTAAGTATTGTTTTATTATACGACAAAATAAAAAAATACGTGTCTAATATTTTTTAATTACTTAACTTACGGACTAATTAGATTTTTATTTTCATACCCTGTCATCATCCCAATTCGAGACAAATATACTTAGATAAAAACTATGAACATAAGTTTACTAAAAAAAACTACTTAAAAATAAATCTTAATACAGTGAAACTTGGTTAAGTGGGACCTGGATAAGTGAGAAACCTCCATAACTGGAACTCAATCTGAGGTCCCAACACTTTGGCACTGAATTACCTCTGTTAGTGGGACGAGGTAAACCTCTATATCTGGGATTTGTTCTTTCGATTTATCATCATAGTTACCTCTATAACTAAGACAGCGAGTACATTTTATATGCATAAACCTCTATATCTGAGATATCATTCTTTGTTTACTCATTCATAGTCTACCCACAAATTCCACACGTAATTCCAAGTCCACCTTTATTAATGGAACCCTCTGTAAATGAGACAGATAGTTATTTATACCTGTATATCTGAGACACTGGGTAAGTGGAATACCTCTTTAAGTGAAACGACTTTGCAGGTCCCTCGATGTCTCACTTAACCAGGTTTCACTGTATTTAATTATTCCTTGTAATATCCCCCAGGAATCGAAGCTAAGCAAGCTACAGCGTCGTCTGACTTGCCCCAACGCGCCCGAGTCACATCGACTGCCGCAATTCAGTCAGCAAGAAATGTTTTATAAGTAAGTTTTTTTTATTGTATAAGCCGGTAAACGAGCAGACGGATCACCTGATGGTAAGCAATCGGCGTCGCCCATGGACACCTGGAACACCAGAGGCGTTACAAGTGCGTTACTGGCCTTTTGGGGATTAGCAGTTTTTGAGGATCGTTGGGGATTCAGGGATTGGGGAGTTGGGGGGGGGGGTATTTGGGCCTCCAATAACCTCAGTCACATGACGAAACACAACGCAAGCGTTGTATCGGTTTTCTGCTCGGCCGTGGTATCACTCCGGTTTAAATGCTAATAATGCCTTAAAAGTTAAAAAAAAATTCTTAAAGTTTAAGGAACACCTAAGTAAAGATAGGTGACACTTAAACTAATTATACTTAACACAATAAGTAAAGGGTTAGTTGCTGAAAACTAATACTAAGAGTAAAATGCAATTTGTCGACACCCCTATTCTTCCCGCGGGTGTCGTATACCCGACTTAGGGACATAAATAAGTCTTAAAAAATCATCAACAGAGGTAGACAGTCCACTGATGGACTATGAGCCTCCTCTTCATAAGAGGGGTTTGTCATAATCTCCACCTTTGGCAGGCAGGTTGGGGCTCTCAGTATAAAAGGTTCAGATTTATCAGAGAGCGTTGCTGCCCGGTCTCTGACAAATGTGTAGTCCCTAAGTCGGGTATACGACACCCGCGGGAAGAGTAGCGGTGGTGACAAATGTGTTCTACTGTGACTTCACTATATTATTTTTTATTCATATATTATATATACATATAATATTATATTTTGTTACAGGGATTTCATAATAAATGCTGAGAACGAATCGTTTCGCGTACATCTAAGGGACGCCATAGCTTCGGAGATATGTGTTCTAGATGGTACACATATAGCGTCCGATGAAAGAGGCAACTGTAAGTAGTTCAAAAATTTCATTTATTTATCTTATTTTGCCCCCTGCTCGGCTTCGATTCATCGTAGCGATCACGCTAAATGTAAAACATCAGTTTTATAGCATCCTTCCTTGATAAATGGCCTATCCAACACAAAAAGAATTATTGAAATCAAACCAGTAGTTTCGGAGATATGCGCTTTCAAACAAACAAACAGGCAAACATTTGTCTGTCTGTTTGTCTGTATGTTCACGCGTCACACAAAAACTACCGGACCGATTACGATGAAACTTGGTATGATTATCTATATTAATAATTTCGTTAAGGAGTACGGCAGACTCGATCGAAACATAACCTGAATAACAAAACATTAAAAAATAACGATTTGCAGTCGACAACTTATTTACTTAACTAACTTATCCGCAAAATTCGGATTACGGAGATTATTTCGTTTTATTAATTAATTTTAATGACACTGACAGACGAACCGCAGTCGCCATCTTGAGTAGACAATAAACGTTCTGTTTCATACTAACTCTCAAATACATACGCCTCGCCAATCAACATGTTGTCGAGTCAAAAAACTATAAAATAACAAGTATAAATTAATATGAATAATTTCACGCGAACGGAGTCGCGCCAGTCGCGGGCAACAGCTAGTATTTTAAAATCTCGGGTACAACACTGGATACTTGGAACTTAATTGTGCGGCTTAATCCTTAGACAAAGTTAGAGTACTATACGCAAATATAAGTTTGTCGAATGTTAGGTTGCTTGCAATCTTGCTGTGCAATGTCAGCCTCTAGCATGGCTTGAAACTAGTCGAGTTCCTCGTCAAACAGTTACATGAGTAAGTCGAAAACATAATATTTTTTTTTTATGTTGAACTATCTTCTGTCAATGTATCCGCGCACGTTCCCGGGGGTAAAACATAGCCTATATTATTACTTCATACCATATCCACCTCTGGTCCAAATACCGTCCCGTCCCGTAGAATGTCTTGCGAAAGTTATAATATAAACATTAAAAATTGTCCAAATCGAACCTCTAGTTCTGGAGATTAGTTAGAAAGCGAGTGAAACCGGCGGGACAAACGTAATCAATTACAAAATTAAATAAAAATTATTTATTTTCTTTCTATTTTTCAGCAAACTTCGATGTAACAAAAGAATACCTAGCTCTCTCCAAAAAACTAGGTCTCCTAGCGAAGTTCCTAGGTCTATTAGCGTCGTTACCTTATACCCAGCTCACGATAGACGCTACTAATAAGAATACAGTCACAAAGGTGATCAGCAGAGAAGTAAATTATGCGACGCCTAAAGAAAAGGTTTTGGCGAACGATTTAGCTTTGAGAAATTATGTAAGTATATTTTTTTGTATTTTTTTGAGCTGGTAATACTTTTGTGGTAGTTTTTTTTGGTGTTGGCAACACTGATGTTTTTTTGTAATTGGTCTCTTATATTGAATGTTTTACTTATGTATAATAGTTTAGGCTTTTGTGTTTGATTCCCGAGTAAGGATTAAAAAGCATTTGTGTGTTGAAAAGTGGGTGAAGTTTTGAAAACAGTTGTGATTTCGAAATCGAATGAAGTCTTAAACGATTTTGTATATCGAAATTGTTTTAATAAAATAATAATAAATAATAAATCATTTATTTCAGGCATAGGAATCCATAGTACACAACAATCACAAAAATTACAATAGAATAAAATTAAAATTACCTGAAAATTACAATATACCTACGAAATCAAAATTATAGTAGTAAAATAAAATGAAAATTACAATAAATTTAAATTAAAATTACAATAAAACAAAATTAAAATTATACGAAGATAGAATTTAAATTAAAATTAAACAACTCATTAACTATCATCATTTACTTAAAAGTTATATTTTCATCATAAGGTGCGTCAGTTCCAATCTCAACAAGTACACGTGATGGAACACTACCGAAACCAATTCATTCCCACAAGCATATAGTCGAGCCTGGAAAGACGCCCTGAGCCTCCTCACAAGCCCATAGAAGTCTGTAACCCTATTCTCCACAAACATGCCAGCCGCACTACACCGCCAGGGAAGCTTTAGGATTGCTCTAAAAGCATTATTGTATTGTACACGAAGAGTGTTGTAAGCACTCCTTGTGTATCTGTACCACAGCTGACTGGTGTAGAAAGACTGACAATACGCACCAAACAAAGTTATCTTAACTTGGTCGGTGCAATGTGAGAAACGCCGAGCCAACATGTTGGCACGACATGCTATACTACGCCTTTGGCGTTCCAGATCAGCGTCATCCAATAGATCATCTCTAATAATGTGACCAAGATATTTAAATTTATTAACAACATTTAGCGTGGATCCACATAAATTGATCGGTAAAATACTGTCGGGACCTTTACCACTCCTAAATATCATTATCTCAGATTTCTTAACATTATAGGTAAGATAATGTTCCGTAGCATATTTTTCACAGATGCTAACAAGTCTCCTTAATCCGTTGGCCGAGGGACTGAGCAGCACCATGTCGTCCGCATAACTGAGATTGTTTACAGCAACATCACCAATATGACAACCGGCACGGGCGCTGCTGAGTTCCTCAATCAACTGATTGGTGTACATATTAAACAATATTGGTGACGTGAGCCCACCCTGCCTTACGCCACATGTTAATTTGTATGAGACAGACAAGGAATCATTCCATTTTACTTGGTTACATTGATTGGCATACCAGTACTCCAGCAGGTCAACAACTCTTGGCGGTACTTTAGAACTGGGATCCCTCAACTTAGCCCACAACAACTTATAGTTAATACAATCGAATGCGCGGCTTAGGTCTAGAAAGCAGGCATAAACGCTATTATTTCTTTGTATGTATTTATATACTGTGTTCTTCAGTGTAAATATAGCCATGTCAGTGGACAGGCCCTTTCGGACACCAAACTGTGCGTTGTTTATTGGAAACCTCTTTTCGTTTAAATGTGGTATTATTAAGCGCTCGAAAACCTTAGAAAAAATAGTTGCCAAAGATATGGGCCTGTAATTAGACATGTTAGATACATCACCAGTCCTATTTTTTACAATGGGTACAACTATAGTCCTTAAGAAATTATTAGGTAAATAGCCATGGTCAACACATGCATTAAACAATTCTGAGATTCTAATATATACCGATTCTGGAGCATATAGTAAGTGCTCGACACTGAGTCCGTCGTGGCCCGGCGACTTACCGCGCTTCATACTTTTCACACAGTCAAACAGCTGTTGCGTGCCGACGTGCAACACACTAGTATCACATGAAGGCGGCGACGGCGTCTCCGGCGCACCACGGGCCTCGTGGGCCACACTCTTACTTGCAGGTGTTGTGTGCAGCAGGGGTGCTGGATTAAACTGTTTGACGAACATATTGGCAATCATACTCGGGTCATTACAGCCATTTATATTAACCGGTACACTAGCTTTATAGTTTAATTTATTTGTTTCCCTCCAAAATTTTCCGAACTGTTTATTGCATCTGTGAGTGGCTATAATATCCATTCTTATTTTATTTGCATTTGACTGACACCATTTGATTTTATTTTTAAACACTTTTTTGCTACGAACCATATCATCATATATTTTACCTTGACTTTAAATGAATAGCTTTTTAATGATTGTTGGTATCACCTAATTACCTAATGTAATCTTATCGATAAACTCGACTTGATAGTTTCGATTTCGATCTCAAGACCGTCAAAGTATTAAAGACTCTCGATTATAATCTTTTTTCAATAAAACTTATTTCATAATCATCTGAAATAAAAATACTATAATACTTCTACCTACCTCCATCTAAAATGATGCACCTGTAATTAATACATATACTCTCTTCTTTACAGAGTCAACCAGCCATAGACTTACTAGGTATATTAAAAAATGCACTCGAAAACGGTCGATTATCGATATCCTTACCGTGGATCGTACACTATTTATCGATGCTAGACTACACATCATTAAGAATAACATACTACCAAAATCTACTAAAAATCCTTTTCGACATACACACGAATCGACTAAAAATACACAACACTACATTAAAAAAGAACACTATAATATATTTAAAATCGATTCTCGGATGGTTATTCGATTTACCGCATTTCCCTCAAGAATTGTTTTATGAAAATCGTCTAAATGTTAGTGCGGGGAGCGATTTGCATATCGATACTTGTGATTTAGTCGATGAATCGGTTATAATAGAGTTGTGCCCTCATTTGAGAGATTTGAACGTGTTGCTATCGACATGTAGAGTGTCGCAGGATCAGAAGGATATGGCCAGTTATCGACATATTACTCCGGTTAGTTTAACCTTAAATCCTGAGGATCGGATGAAGAACAAGGAGAAGGAGTTGCAGGTACGTCCTCTTTTTACATTTTTTTTTTTAGTATACTTGATTCCCTTGTCTGTCCGAATTTTTTATTGATGCATTGATAAGTTGATACTGGATTGACAGATTGATAAATGGACGTAAAGATTGATAAATCTGTTCATAGATTGATAAATTCAGCGAATACAAGTTTGTTTAATTGGAAAAAAATATGAGTTGAGATTGAATGATGGCCAGATTGACAGTGATGAATTGATTGATTGATAGATTGATACAGTTGTGTCCTCGTTTGAGCGTGTTGTTATCGACATGGTAAAGTACCGTAAATATATTACTCTGGTTAGCTTAACTTTAAATCCTGAGGTTCGGATATAGAATAAAGAGAAGGAATTGCAGGTAAGTTATTTTTTTCAGTTACAAGTTATGTTGGATTTTTAAAGAATTGATAGATTGATAAATGGATTCATAGATTGATCGATGTATAGCTTGATCCAGTGATTGATAGCTGAGCTGATTGAAGAATTAGTGAATTGATCGATTGAAAATGGAATAATTGATTGATTGATGGATTTTTTCTCTTGATTCCTCTTAATTTTCGAGTCGAATCAAAATATAATAAAAACAATATTTACATTACAGGCGCGTCTAGAAGAAGAATTACTGAAGAGCCAGCCGTCTTCCACTCGCCGGGTGCTCGAGTTGGTAATCGAACGAGTGACCTCGGCATGTGTGAGGGAACTCTCTGCTCATACGCTGACAGAGGTGCGAGAAAGGGCCGGCAGAGCTGTAGCTAAGATGGTCGCTAGTTATCAGGGGGATCAGGTGAGTTTAGGTATTATTTTTTAGGAGATAAGGTGGTTTTTTGAATGTATATAATTTTCGCCTGCCTCGTTGGCCCAGTGGTAAGTGCGACTGCCGGGCAAAGGGTCTCTGGTTCGATTCCCGGGTCGGGCAAAGTATTACTTACAGGGTTTAAAAAATCTCAATAGTAGCACGGAGTGGAATTGTGCCCCGTATATGACAATAGACTCATCCCCTATTACATGGGACTCATAACATAAATAGTGAGTGTTACATTGTACCGTGGCATTAAGTGCCGTAATGTGCACCTCCACTGACCATCAGGTCGTGGGACTTGTGTCAACTTATCAAATAATTGATACTCGACTAAAATAATACTATGTTTCTTTAATGTAATTTTAAAACCAAACCTCTAGTGTATAATATACCACCCGCCCCGGCTTCGCACAGGTGCAATATGCATGTATTATACATACAAACCTTCTTTAAGAATCACTCTATCTATTAAAAAAAACCGCATCAAAATCCGTTGCGTAGTTTTGTAGATCTAAGCATACATAGGGACAGATAGACGGTGGATAGCGACTTTGTTTTATACTATGTAGTGTTAATCTTCCAGGCGAATCTCCTACCGTCAGCCCAGCAAATATACACGGAGCACCTCCAGTTACTGAGGAGCAAGGCGCTGGAGTCAGGTCGCGCGTCCATCCGGCGCCGCAGCTCGGCGGCCGTGGCGGCGCTGCTGGCGGCGGCGCCCGCCGCGCTCGTGGCGCTCGCGGGCCGCGCCGCCGGGGCGCGCCTCGACAAGTGGCTGCACGACAACTGGGCCACGCACGGTCAGTCGCATGCATAGGAGTGGTTAACTGGCTGAGCCGGCAAACTTCGTGCCGTCTAAAATTTTTTTTCTCATTTTAAACCTTCCACGGATATTTCAAGACCAAAATTAGCTAAATAGGTTAAGCCGTTTTCGAGTTTTAGCGAGACTAACGACCGTGTTAAGTGTGGGAGAGCCATGCTTCGGCACTACTGGGCCGGCTCGACCGGAGTGATACCACGGCCGAGCAGAAAACCGACGTGAAGCAACGCTTGCGTTGTGTTTCGTCGTGTGAGTGAGGTTACCGGAGGCCCAATTACCCTCCCCTTCCCCAATCTCCCCGATTCCTGAATCACCAACGATCCTCAAACTCCTAATCCCCAAAAGGCCGGTAACGCACTTGTAACGCCTCTAGTGTTCCAGGTGTCCATGGGTAACGCTGATTGCTTACCATCAGGTGATTCGTCTGCTCGTTTACTGGGTTTTTGAAAAAATCTCAGTAGTAGCACGGAGTCTGAAGATGTGCCTGGTGTATGGCAATAGACTCACCCCCTATTACACGGGACTCATAACATAAATAGTGAAAAGTGGGTGTTACATTGTACAGTGGCGAGCATAACTGGCGTGATGTTATGTTATGTTTTAACTTCTTCACAAAAATTGCAGTGAATGGCTGGCGGACTTAATGCCTTAAGGCATTCTCTGACAGTCCACCATAGGGAAGTGCAGAGAAATGAAGCGGTTGATACAAAACCAGAACACAATTTTTAAATTTACATGACGTAGTAAAATATTTAGTCCGTCACTAGATAATGAACACATTTCTAAGTATAAAATGTACATAGAAATGACGTCAAGCGATATTTTAAATCAGTATATCGTCGAAAGTATTCGCTTCTTTATTTTTTTGATAGGTTAGATCAATGATCACCTGATAGTAAGCAATCGACGCCAATGGACACTCGGAACACTAAACGAATTACTAGTGTGTTGCCAACCTTTTGGGGATTAGGAATATTTGGTGATACAATTAATATTAATGTAAAATTTTTTTCCACAGCTGTCCTCTGCAAAGATATAGAATCTGAAGTTAAGACACTAGTCGCGCTCGGGGATCTAGCGGTCACCACATGTCACAAGAACGCAGTGGATGTCAGTGCTATGACTACACCGGGGGCTCAGTTCACGACTCAGCATGTCAGCGCCGCCGCTTGTGTTATTAATTTGAAGGTACGTATCATCTATATAATAATCCCCATACTTGGCAGATGGGCTGGAAAAAGTGTATTTTTTCGCTGCTGGACTATCAGCCGCTTCTACGTTTGTTTTTCCATAATCCCCACACTTGGCAGACGGGTCTGAGATCTTAGTTTATGAAAGATCGCTGCTGCCCGGTCTTTGTCAAGTGTGTAGTTATATTTAGTCTACTCGTATGACAGGGAAGATTGACGAAGATATTCATACGATGACAAATATATATGCCTGGTCTCTGTTCGGGGAACAGTAGTAGTAAAATGCATTGCCGGGTGCCGTAAAACCATTAATCCCCATGTTTGGCACCTGTCAAGATTATGAAAAACCTAATATTGATAACATGTATCCTTCTCTGTTTGTTATTGGCATGGTGGGATACTATAAGCTGGAGGTCAGGCGAGAGGTTGCACTCGCAAAGTACGTGTTTGAGGTTTTCCGGGGTAAACAGAACAATCCATCCATACTGGCTTCGTTGAGGTTGCTCGTCCCAAATACAAAGCTAAGGCTGAGCCCGAGGCAGAGACTATTTGAGGTCCCAACCAGTCGCACTAACATAGGTCGATATGCTCCTGTGGCTAGAGCTATTAAAATAATTAACAGAGTTGGACAAAAGGTTGATATTTTCTGTTGCTCATTGGCGGAGTTCATAAAGGTAACGACTGATGTTGTTAGTTGTACATATGTAGTTAATGGATAAGTACATAGTTGTTATAAGTTTTTATATTAAGTTTTTATTTAAGTTTTTTTTATTAATGCTAATTATAAGTTTTTACATTAAGTGACAACATTATCGCATTGGGTGTAACCTGTTAGGATGTGTTGAATAAAATAAAATAAATAAATAAAAATAAATAAATAAAATAAATAAACATTTTATTTATTTCCAGGAACAAGTCTGTCTCCTCCTAGACGGCAGTGACAGTCCCTGCCTACCCCGCGTCCTATCAAGTTGCGCGCTAGCATGTACACCGACCAACATGTTCATTCGCCCGCCCACACAGCGCGCTATATTGCAGCTTAGCGTCGACCTGTGTGTTGTTTTTGGTAAGTTTTAATCATTTTATAGTCTAAGCCAGTAAACGAGCAGACGGAGCACCTGATGGTAAGCAATCGGCGTCGCTCATGGACACCTGGAACACCAGAGGTGTTAATGCAATTGGGTACTTTCTTTAAGAATAAGAATTTTATTTGCTCAAACATGTGTGTGCATACAGAATTAAACTAATACAGCATGCAAGATCTTAGACAAAAGTGGCTCACGACATGTCTGGCATTTATCATGGCGTGCAAATATCTATTATATAAAAATTTTTATGATGACTGAAATAATTCACTATTTCATTAATCAAAAATAAAAAAATAATCACACTTTCATTAATTGATTTCATGACCAACTTCATTTTAGTATTTTCCCAGCAAATTTTTAAGTAATAAGTATGCTGTTTGACGCTAAAAAACATCGTAAAGAAAACATCGTGAGGAAACCCGGACTTATAATTTCTAATTATAAGTTTGAAACCGACAACAAGCTTTAAGCAAGCGTGGTGATTAATGCTCAAACCTTCTCCGTATGAGAAGAGGTCTTTAGTCAGCAGTGGACACTGATAGGCTGTTGATGATGACACCTTTTTGTAAGGATAGTTAGGCGAAATTATCATTATAACAAACAAAATTGACCACATATTTTCTTTCACAGTAAGTCGAAAACCGAAAGATGTCAACGAATCATTTTTATCAAAACTCCATGCAGTATGGAACGTTTGCTGTCCAGACAGAAAGAGATCCCCACCTCAAGAAATAACTCTTCCGGAAAGGCGAGAAGAATTATCACCACAATTCCGAAATTTCGAGGATGAAGAACGCGCCCCAACGCCAATAAGCGACGAAGATATTCCCACGAAAATCGTCATAGTCACCAACCCGGAGAACTTGGAACCGAAATCGGAAAATTTGCCTCTAAACTCGGAGAATTTGCAACAAAACTCGGAAAGTTTGCCCCAAAAATCGGGTAGTCAAGGCCAAGAGAGTGATGATAGTGATGTGAATTTGGAGTTTTTCGATAGGATTTTGTGTCCAAGGAATATAATGTTGCTTAGTGATGGGAAAAGTGTCGATGTTTGGGAGGCAATGGCTACAGTCTTAGTATTTTTGTTGAAACATAATTATTTGAGTGAAGATTCTCTAACGGAGCAGTGCTTAGCTGTGTACAGACAGGATTGGTCTCAGGTTCGTATCCATTTTTTTATTATTTGATTATGTTTTGGGTTCGATTCCCGGGAAGATTCTTGGTACTGAGTTTCTTTTTATAACATATTAGTTTTTTGTTTTGAAATTCGTTACATATAGTTTACATTTTGCGCATAATTTATTTATTGTTTGTCAAGCGGTCTGAAGCATGTCTGTCAAGCATGAGGCGTTGAGTTCGATTGCTAGACCGGGGAAAACTCTATTTGATTATTGTCAGTTTTTGCGAAATCCTCAACAGCTCGTAATAAGTATGTTCTAATTAACAAATTGCCTAATATATTAGATTTTTATTAATCACCACTTGACTTAATATTACTTTCTTTCTTTCTCAGAGCGTCCTAGAAAGTCTATCGACGTGCATGAAGTCGGTGTCAGCGCGGTGGTCGCGATCATCTACCGGCAAGTTCACACTATTTCTAGATTTCCTAGCCGAATACTGCGGGGATATGGATTATGATCCGTCCGATCCAATAGAGGGATAAATCGTTAATCACCATGTTTGTAAATTATTATTTTTAATCACCACTTTGAGTTTAACGAGAGTTAATCGCCAAGTTTGATTGTCTGTTGAGTATAATAGGAAAGTAATAGCTGTTTAACAGTAGTGATAATAACCAATTGATTATAAATTATTTATGAATTAACTTACTATGTCGTGATTTATAAAAGTTATATTGGAAGTGAAGGCTGTGATTGTGATCATAGGGTTTGTAGACAGAAAGAATATTCCTTGAGAGTGTTTAACGTGAAAGTATATCGCTAATTTTAATACAGGCAAGTACGGTGGCCAGTAGATCAGCTTCGATTTTGGACTTTTTGTCAATTATTTTTATGGCATAAGCCGGTAAACAAGCTGACGGATCACGTGATGGTAAGCAATCGGCGTCGCCCATGGACACCTGAGGCATTACAAGTGCGTTAACGGCCATTTGGGGAATAGGAGTTTGAAGATCGTTGGGGATTCAGGGATTGGGGAGATTGGGGAAGGGGAGGGGGGGCCTCCGGTAACCTCACTCACACGACGAAACAACGCAAGCGTTGCTTCACGTCGGTTTTCTGTAGGCCGTGGTATCACCCCGGTCGAGCCGGCCCATTCGTGCCAAAGCGTGGCTCTCCCACACTTGAATATAGTAAAGTTGAAGATGTAATAGAGACATTTGACAGAAAAGAAGAGGTTGACCTGCTGCCCACCGTATACAATGGAAGGAAACAAATAATTTAACAATCCTTACCTCAAGTAAAGGATGAATTTTTACATGGTGATTAAATGAAAAAGTATAGTTTACAAAAACGAGGATTAATAAAAATAATAATAAAAAATGATTAAAATTGATCGTGAGAATATAGAGAGAATGTGACTAAAAATCGCTGGTTACTCACGTGAATATACTGAGAAAAGCTCTACTAGTCGAACTACAGAGGGGCTCTTCCTCATGAGCAGCGTGCGCGGTCGCGGCGACGTCGTGCAGCCTACTGGCGAAACTAGTAAAGATTTTTTCAGTATATCCACGTGAGTAACCCGCGGTATTAAGTTATTTAGTATGTCTCACGATAGTTATTATAATAACGATTGAAAATGGTTTAAATTAATCGTGAGAAGAATAAAAGAAGAATGTGTCTATATTAGAACATGCCAATTAGCTAGTCTATTTGAGAAACGTAATTACTTAGCCTTTGATAAAACACCAAAATCTATAATTGTCAATATACTTGGTTATTTACCACTTTGCCAGTAAAAAGCACTGATATAGTCTTCCTAGCTTAAAACAACGTATAGTTGTTGATTTGCGTTAATCACCGCACCTGGCAGAGTGGTGATTATTAACCAGATGTGGTGATAGTGGTGATTTCGAATCCATGACAAATAATTTTAATGTTATTGTATATTGTAGTTGTATGTATGTAGATTTTTTTGGAAAATAGAGATGGTGATCTTTATGTATAATCACCAATTTAGTCATACAAAATAGCAGATATAAAGTCATCATCCCTTAACTATCTCGGGGAAGAGATGAATATATTTTTAACTAAGCTATAAATATTTAAATCCAGTCAAAGTAAATTGTATTACTACTAATCGCCAATCTTTTTTAAAAATTGCGACATGCTCGTCTATTTTCGAGCTGTACCGAAACTTACAATCATAAACTTAGAGCGCGATCATTGATACTAAGAAAACACAATGCCAGCTTCCAACCTTTTCGAATGCCATTTCGTCAACGCTTGCTACTGGGATGCCGTCTCCTCCTTTTGCCAATCAGTTATGCTAGCTAAGCGCGTGAGGGAATGAACCTCCTCACGACCCGGCCGTCGCGAGAGACACTCCGGGCACCGTAAGCGCGGGCCTGCGGACGGCGAGCATGGGTGGCTCCCCGTCCGACCAGAAACAGACCCGAACGTACGGCGCCGAGCGTTCCGCGCGCGCCTCAATGAGCCATCAGACCACCACAGATGGGGCCCAATAGGGCCGCGGAGGACTTAACGGGTTACCGGGGCTCCGGCTCGAAGGGCAGGAGTAGGAACGGGGTGGTTTTTTGTTAGTAAGAGTTTGACACTCTCCCACCTCACCCAGGCGGGAGAAGTCATTCGATGAATTTCCCCTCTTAAAAACAAGCGTAAAGGTAATAGTAAACCGCCTCTTATGTCGAGGAGGCTCATAATCCAGTAGTGGACTGCCACCCACTGTTGGTGATAATTTGTGGCATTAGTAAGTAATACAATATTTTTCTATATTTCCAATTCTTCTATACACATTAAAAGAACACCATTTTTGAAGTAGTCGATTATATAAGCTATGTAGTTGCCTTATATGTGTAGATTAGTCCCACGCCCAGTGCTGGACTTAGAAATTCGTTAGGTATACTTAAATAGCGACTTTAGGCATCCCTTATTAAATGGCACTCCTGCCATAATACATTTTTGATTCAGATTAGGAAAATTTTTGTGCAAAAATAATCGAAATCTACATCGAGTTGAAAATCGACTAAATCGTTTCCGATATTTACGGTAATCGACTAAGACAGTTAGGTACGATAACTTGTCAATTTGAATTTGACAATTAATGCTCAATTCTTTTGAATAGCATCTTGTAAAGTGTAGAGAATACACCTAGAGTCTACCTTTAAAATTACTCCTAACTTGATACATCATGAACATAGAGCAACACGGAGGGGAGTAGCCATTGCGTTTATTACCGATACAAAACTGTCTGTCATTTTTTGCGGGGGGAAATCACACATTCTCAAATTCTCACACAAAAACATTCTATGTCACTACGAAATCCACACTATGACAATTGAAAAATACACTGACAATTTCACACACACATTTAAACAATCCCTGTCATAACAGTGTAATAATATGGCGCAGCTACACTAACAAGTCCTTACACCTGCAGTTGTAACAATTGTCGATACGCATTATCGATAAATTGAAGAAATCAGTTAAGGAAATTAGCTTTAAAAAGGTATTCAAAGACAGATATTATTATTGACTTTATTTATTATGTAGGTAATAAAATAATCAGATAACATAATATAACTAATAAAATTTTAATTTTTTTAAACAAAATAAAGAACTGATCCTTTTTAAAAACCAGTGATGAAATACTGATACGGAACTATCACTGGTTTCTAAAATGGATTAATTTTCTATAAATATGACGAATACATTTTTGGGGGTTTGTTTTTTTCATTAAGAAAGAAATTCTTGTATCAGTATATTTTTGCATTATTAATCTTGCTAATTCCAAGTTATGATTTGTATAATCGTTTTCGTGTGAATGGTAACTGATTGAAGGAAACAAGTCTTTGCCAATAAATTGTTTTAAGGACCGTGTCACAACTTCATGTGTGGTACAAGATCGTGTAGGTTTATTGTCGTCACTTAAATGTCTTCTTATTTCTTTTTCACAAATCCTGCATAAAAGTATTACCGCTTTTGAGGCATACAGTAACTTTCCTTTGCTTTTGTGATGAATTAAACTTTTTTCATCAATTGGCCCAAGCAAGCCTTTAATACACGTATTGCATTTAATTCTTTTTTTGTTGAGAAAATAACATATCCCGCTATATACTCAACAACTTTTTCCGCAAACGGCGATAAAAAAGTTAGAGATTCAATCTCATCAAGTAAATCGTCAGTGAAATTATGGAAATTGACTTCGTCAATAGCGTCATTGCTATTGTCATTGTATTTTCGTACTGTTGAAGCATTAATTTTTTCTAGTGCTGATGTGCAATTCAAGATAGTAATTTTTTCCAATGGAATGCAGTTTGTTCCGTTTCCCGTTTGTGATCTTGGCTTATCCTATGTAGTGGCATATATTCGAATTAGTAATAGACAGTGTCGTTCATAGACTCATAAGATGATAGTCTCTCGTCTGGTATGATTGATATGATTGATAATGATTGCTGATGATTCTGGAAAAAAAGATTAAGTTTAATAATCTACGCTTCATTTCACCACTATGACTAAGATCAACGAGGTACATCATGTGGAATGTACGTTCGTTTACGCTAGTATTATATTATCTATGACTGTAGGAGTCGCGACCGAAGTGATATAGACTTGTTATGCTGATAAATTAAATACTTAAATAACTTCAAAGATTTATTGCAAAAATCGATAAAATTACGCTAAATGAAATGCTAATGAGTACGACCGCACCCGGTTTGCTGTCCGAATATGTACTGAAGCCACGCTGCACTTAGCGTGTCGTGTTTGGGTCGCTAGATCAGCAAAACGTGTTCGATCGTGGATAATGTATCGAACATGCTCCCGAGGGGAAGAAATGAGATGAACTTATACAAAGATAAACGTTAAATGCTTAATAATGATTGATGGCTTATATTCTAAGGAAGGTTAGAACAGTGTTGGATGATGATTTACAAGGTGACAAAACAATAACAAAATATAGCTAATGACTCAAACAGTTGAGTCGTCAATGAAATTTACAGATCGTCTTTTGGCAATAGGTGAGGTTGATATGTCTCGCTTTTTCGAACGTAAGCTAGACCACCGTTTTGAAAAGTGAGATACGCGTGCACTATCACTTACACTCGACTCCTCGGATGGAGGCAGGTTTCGCGCACTGACACTTGAGCTCATTTTTGGCTCGGATTGATTTATACACACACTCACACTTGCTGGTACGCTCTCGGTCCGCCCCGGGCGGGGCAAACATCCGGCACGCTGGCACCTTCTCCTCAGTAACCAGATCGTGGTCCCTGCGATGGCTGCTGCTAGTAGTCCATAAAACACCGTGTATTGGTGTATATCATGTGTCGTCAGGAGGTCCGGCGGCTGAGCTGATTCTTTCAACGACTTAATTTGTTCATGGAGATGTTTTAGGGAGCTATTTATCATCATGCTTTCGTCGTCAGTTTCAAAGTCGTTAAAATGTTGGATAGGCAGCGTGAGGTTGTTAATAAAGTGATTTATCGGAGTCAATTCAGTGTCGAGAACGGCTGGCTTAAGTTTGAGCGTATTTTCGAATTGTTGATAAGCGTAAAGCGTCACGTCATGACCCTTTGCAATACACTGCTGAGTAAGCTGAATGCGTCCGGCCTTGTTGACTCGGTGAACTTGTAGGCCGTCTTCACATATGATTCGCAAAGAGTATGAGTCACAACAGAAGAATAAATAGGTAGAAAAGTCGTGTAGTGGAATCCACTTGTTTTCACAGTTAGATTTTTTCATTCGGCAAATGGCTAGCTTCTCCCTTTTACAGAATTTTTCATCAGGACCTAAGCTCCTAATAGGTCCCTGCAAATGGCAAAGGTAAGTTTCTGCTTGATATTCACAGTTTTGAAGATCTTTAATGCTTGCTGTCAAATAAGCATCTCTTCTTAAGTTGATCGCAACATATTCTGCTATTGGTTCAATGGTGATCATACTTTTATTGATTTGAACTGGAACTGGAATCAAATTATAAAGCTGGAATGTGTCTCTGCTGATTAAGGGTAAAGTAATTTCAAATATGAAATATTCCTCCATCATCCTGGCTTTGACTTTCAATAATTTATAGATCTTATACAGGTTGAATTGGATGTCGTCTACAGGTATTGCTAGCTCTTTGGATATTTGGCCAGACACAATTTGTAACTCCCTACGAAGCTGTTGTGGTGTCAACAGATGCAAGTTGATTTGACCGTGATATACTTCAGTCATTGTGTCAAGAAAGGCATCTTGAATTCGTTTTAAGTTTTGGATCATATTGATGGTTGCTAATGCTGTCAAGGTGAAATCTTGATGGGTAGATATTACGTCGATTTCCTTCTGTAATGTGTTGGTTTCGCTGTCTAAATAATTCAAGTGCTTATTGATAATTTTATGTTGTTTTGAAATTGTATCCTCTGTTCTCTTTAAGATATTATATTCCGCTTCAATGACCGATGTCTGATTCTTATAAAGCTGACTAAGATGGTTTATATTACTACGCACGAGGTCAATGTCGTTCTTGTACTTTTCTGCGAATTCCTGGTCGAGTACTCCGAACAATGAACTTGCAATAGAACCGACAGCGTTAATCAACCCGCGTCGGGTTCGCAAGTGCGCTCCAAAATGCTGATTAAGCAATAGCTGATTGTAAAATTTTAATTCATTATACTCATGCTGTACTTGCAAAATGATGATTCGACAATGGCTCTGTGCTTGAATCTTTCCGCATGTTTGTTCGAGATATTCCATATACTTTGTAATCGCTGTGTCTCCTTGCCAGTAGGGAGACATGTTATAATAAGTGACAATTTTCCACTCATCACGAATGAGATGCATTTGTCCTAGAGAGTCGAAATAAATAGTTTGATTGTTGTCGAACGCTGTTAGTTTATAAGACGCTTCAGAAGGTATAAGAAGGTTCATAAAAAATAATAATGATAGTGCAATGCTATAGATCTTAGGACAACTGTTAGTCCGTTTCCTTATTTCTATCTTTCTTTCTTGGCTTTGCTGTTCTGTAGCTTCGATTTTTCCTTGTTTGTCTGTAATCTTGTCCGATATTGGCAAAATCGATAGTTTAGTAATTGGACGCTTCATATAACCATTTTTAGTTTTTAAAGTTACTACCCTGACGAGTCCATCCTTTCCTGGGTGGACCTCTACCACCCGACCAACTGGCCATTTTCCGGCAGGCATGTTGTCATCATGAATAGTAACCATGTTTCCTATCTCTATATTCTTTTGTTCCCTGAACCACTTGCTACGCATCGATAGTTGGCTAAGATATTCGGTTTTCCATCGTTTCCATATATCTTGGAACGTTTTGTTCACCAAATACCATCTTGTCCTCGCATCTTGTGCTGTTTCTATGACAGTAAGACCCGCACGGCTAGTTAAAAAATGTGCTGGTGTAAGAAAATCAATGTCCTCTATGTCTTCTGACATTGAACACAGTGGTCTTGAGTTAAGGCTCGCTTCAATTTGAGACAGAATAGTAGAATATTCTTCGAATGTTAAGGCTTGATCTCCAATTACTCTTTTCATATGTTGCTTAAGACTTCTGATTGATCGCTCCCAGATCCCTCCAGCACTCGGCCAAGATGGACAATTCCAATGCCATTCTATGTTTAGTTCTGCTATTTCTTTATAAAAGCTCTCGCTAAAAATGTTCTCAAAATGTTGTTGCTCTTCTTGAAGTATCTTATTGGCTCCCACAAAGTTAGTTCCATTATCAGAATATATATGCTTTGGAGTTCCTCGTCGAGCCGAGAAGCGACGTAAAGCAGCTAAGAACGATAACCTGCTGAGGTCGGAAACTAACTCTATGTGTACTGCTTTCGTAACCATGCAAACAAACAGGGCAACGTATCCTTTAGAGGTTTTGATTCCTCTCCCTTTGTTTGATTTTACTTTAATAGATCCTGTGTAGTCTATTCCAGTATGATAAAATGGAGGAGCTGGATTAGTCCTAAAATCAGGCAGTTGTCCCATTATTTGGTGAAGTCGTTTGGGTTCTTGTTTTTTGCAGGTCACGCAATTACGAAGTTGTTTCTTGGTGGCTCTATTTCCCTTGATTATCCAATATTGTTGTCTCAACAAAGACAAGGTTAGTCGAGCCCCCCCATGAAAGGTATTTTCATGTGCTTGCTGGATAAGGAGCTCCGTCAGTCGTCCGTTATAAGGGATGATCATGGGATATTTCATGTCAGTGCTAATATTTGCATTTTTAAGACGTCCTCCGACTCTTAAAATGCCGCTGTCGTCTAGAAATGGATTCAGATTTAATAGCTTGCTATCGCAACTGAGTCGGTTATGCAATAAATCGTCGATATCCGATGCAAATTCCTTGCGCTGTATGTGTTTAATTATAACTAATTTTGCTTTCTTCAGTTCTTGTAACGTGAGATATGTTGGCCTTTGTTTAATTGTCGGTGCAATTGCACGCAATAACCATGCTACTATGCGATTTATTTTTATGAAGGAACTATAGCGATTCAACAAATCTTCGATAAGGCTATTTCCAGAGACAGACAGGAGTTTTCTTTTCGTAAGCTTTGTGGTATCTGCTGATGCTGAGTTATTTTGAAAGGAAAATTCATCCGTTGTAGGATCCCATCTTAAACCTAAAGTTTTTGCTGTTTCCTCCGTTTTAAAAATTAAGGATGTTGCTTGAATATTTTGGTGTGATGAATTTATACCTTCCATTAATCTCTTATTGTTTCCTGACCATTTTCTAAGTAGAAATCCTCCGCTGTTTAGACACGAATTTAATTCTGCTATAATTCTTTTTCCTTCATCGATAGAATCTGACCCCGAAACTAAATCGTCCATGTAAAAATCTTCCCGAATTATTTTAGCTGCGTTGGGGAAGTTATGCTGCTCATCTGTAGCTAGTTGCCGAAGGGTCATCATCGCCAAGAAAGGTGCGGATTTTGTGCCGTAGGTAACCGTAGTTAACTGGTATGCCTTTATTGGTAGCATGGGATTCGATCGCCAAAAGATTAGTTGTAGTTTTTGATCTACTTCGTTAACAACAATTTGCCGAAACATTTTCTCAATGTCGGCGGTAAATACATATCGATATTGCCTCCACTTGAGTAACAATGCCTGAAGGTCTCGCTGCAAGTTGGGACCCCGATGCATGCCATCATTTAGACTACCTCCTGATGAGGTTTTCGCGGACGCATTAAATACGACACGTAGCTTCGTGGTCGATGAATCTGCTCTCTGAACACCATGATGGGGCAAATAACATTCCATTTGCTGGCTGGTGGAAGTTGCTAATTTCATGTGTCCCAATTGCTCATATTCCTTTAAAAATTGCTTGTACTGCTGTGAAAAATTTTCTTGTTTGCCAAATTTTTTCTCTAGATTTCTAAATTGGGCTAGTGCTATCTCCTGGGAAGATCCTAATTTTTCCACGGCATGCTGCTTCATCGGTAACCTTACTTCATAGCGACCGCTTTCAAGACGTTTAGTCGTTGATAAGTAGTACTTGACACATTGTTCGTCTTCTGCTGATATTTCATTTTGCTCATAAATATCCTCAATTTTCCAAAATTGATGAATGTCCGCTGTATTGTTTAAGATGACATTACAATGAAAGTGTGGCTTTAAACTGCCGCATAGTATCCATCCTAGCTGGCTTTGCTGAGCTAGAGGCGAACATGAATCCGAGTTTCTTATCAAGCCGTCTAACATGATAAGAGCATAGGCGTCTGCTCCGAGTAACAAGTCTACTGGACGGCTTACGTAAAATTCCGGATCTGCCAAGTTAATGTTTTCCAAATACGACCATGAAGGCCTTTCAAATGAACGATTTGGTAGGTTTTTGATAAGATTTTTCATAATCAAAACATCCGTATGAAATTCAAAGCTATTGTATATCGATTGACATACAATGTTAAGTTTGCCCTTACAGTTAGCATCTTTTTCTCCGATTCCAAAAATGACTCCATCAAATTGTTGTCGCTTCAAACCTAACTGTTGAGCTGCCTTCTCACTAATTAGTGATATTTGTGAACCCTGATCAATAAGAGCTCTCAGTATCAGCGGCGTGTTGTCTGCTGACTTAACCTTCACTAAGGCCGTAGCTAAGAGGACCTCAATATGATGTTGCTGAGATGCATGAACGTTATTGTTTGTTTGAGACATATTTTCTTCTTGCTTATTGTTATTTGATTTTTGTTTTAATTGACCGGACGTTGAATGCGATTTTTGCTGCACAAAGCATTCATGTAATATAGTATGGTGATTTTCCGAACACTTGCGACATCGTTTTGTTGAGTAGCATTTATTGCCGTTATGATTAAAAATGCAATTAATACAAATGTTATTTTGTTTGACGGTTTTAAGTTTCATTTCATTAGGCAATTGAAGAAACCTTTCGCATTTGTATAGTCCATGCTCAGCAGAACAAAGAGGGCATTTAACTCCCGACACGTGCATCGATTTCGTAGTAGATCGATTCGCCTTGTAATTATCATATTTTCGATTATTTGTAAATGAAGTTGACGAACCGGTTTGCTGATGAGAGGACTGTAATTTTGGTGGGACATCTTGACGTCGACGAGCTGATTCTAAGCTAGTAAATTTATTTTCTAAGAAATCTAAGAAGTCTTGTAGCACAGGTAGCTCTCTGGCGTTCTTTAACGACTCTATGTATTCGGAATAAGACTCACTATCTAGCTTGTTTGATAAAATATGGACGAGCAGAGGGTCCCACGTTCTAATATCCACACCTAGGTTTTTGATAGCGTGTATACTCTCTAATGTAACGTCATGTAATTTTTTAATAGCTGAAAATGATTGCTGCTGTATAGTGGGAAGATTCAAGAACACATTAACATGGGAAGTAAAAATGAGTTTCTTATTGTCAAATCTATGGTTTAGAATATCCCAACAGACAATATAATTTTCAGAGCTAATAGGCAAGTGCTGGATCAAACGCTCGGCTTCTCCTCTAACCTTACTTTTTAGGAATTGCATTTTCTGAGCGTTAGATAATGCTGTATTTTTGTGGATAGCTTCGCAAAAAAGGTCTTTGAATGACACCCACTGCTGATAATTGCCCGTGAAGACGGGAATTTCCATTTTTGGAGTTGATTTTTCACGATAGGACGTTGACCACATTTTAGAGTTGATAGATTTTTTCATCCTGTTGAAAGTTCGCTCGTGTTTGCTAAATTGGAAATCATAGTCCTTTACCAGCTCCTCACCCGACTCGCTAATGATTTCCCAGTGAAGGTTATCAATGGTGCTCCAACGGTTTTGGAGAGTTAGAAGAGCATCTTCGAACTCCCATTTGTCGACTAATGATTCAACATCAATATTGTCGACAGCTCTTACGAATGCCATAAAGTTAACCGATTGCTTATGAAGCATATCATCAAGCTTGCTGTTGGATCCTCTCGACTCAAACTTCGGAGGCGCGGATGCCATTGTGTTAGGCTCCGGCTGGCTCACTGAAGACCCCGCCACTCCTTGCTGTGCTGGTTCTGAGTATGCTGATTGCTGACCCAACTCATTTTGATGTTGAAGGATCAGTCTTCTGGCTGTCATGTAAATTTCTTCTGTACGCTCAAATTCCGAGTTGACGAAGTACTTATGATTTGTTTTTTCAAAAGGAAGAATCTTCTCATGATTTACTTGGAATTCCTCCCAATACTTCTCAAGTAGCTCGATTTTACGCTTACAATAGTCAAAAGTTTTACGCTCAACGCTATCCTTTTTAAAATTACTGAGAAGCTTCCCCAAACACTCCGAAATCTCGGATTGATTGAAATACAGAGTCTCCATCTCACTGCTGCTGCTAAAATAAGTAAAAGTGAACGATCTTACTTGAGAAAGTTCTGGTTGCTGTTAGCCCGACGAGGGTTGCTCCCCAAGTCAGTGATTCGCTGGTATTGTTGTTGGTGTGAGGTGTTACTCGGTACGATGTAACGAGCACTTCACTCACTACACTGCTGCTAAAGTCGTTACCACTACAGTCACTGCTAAGCTAGCGAATACTGTAATCAATAGTTTCACAAGTTCGGTACAAGTTCACTTCACTGTCGTAAGTCCCGAAAAACTAAATAAACGACCGCAAAGTACTTGGATCCGGCTCGAAGGACCAAAATGTAGGAGTCGCGACCGAAGTGATATAGACTTGTTATGCTGATAAATTAAATACTTAAATAACTTCAAGGATTTATTGCAAAATCGATAAAATTACGCTAAATGAAATGCTAATGAGTACGACCGCACCCGGTTTGCTGTCCGAATATGTACTGAAGCCACGCTGCACTTAGCGTGTCGTGTTTGGGTCGCTAGATCAGCAAAACGTGTTCGATCGTGGATAATGTATCGAACAATGACCTTGTCCATTAATAAAATAAATACATACAGAACAAATACAGTTCTGCGTTACAGTTGGTTTGGCGCCATCGACTAATCTCCTATTATTTGCCAGCACTTGAAATTCAGAGGTCTTAAAATGATTTGAGCAAATGGCACTATTTCTTGTGGGAATCCAGGTTGGTCTGTTATGACAAAATGTCTTCCATATATCTTTTAAATTTGGATCTTTAGGAAACCTGCAGTAAATAAATAAAATAATAATAAATATAGTTGAAGTTTTCACTCAGTATTTTTTATTTAAATCAGAAAATCTAATCTCTAAAAATTTTCTAATTTGACTTGACCTTTCACATTTTCATCGATAACTATCTACAAACAAACTGGCAACAACACTATCGCTCGGCGACAGCGAATTCTAGGAAAAAGACTCGGATCTGTCGCTCGACCGATCCGCGTTTTGGATGAGGACGACAACACGATTGAAAATATTGTAGTTTTTTAAGTTTATAAGAAGTAAATAGCAATAATGTGATTAAAAATTACTTACATATGAAAGGTAACGCCATCCTTTTGTAAATTTGACGTGGCAGATCTCTTTTTGCAGCAAAAAACAGAACAATTCGGCATTTTTACGACGCCGTCGATTCACTCACGCAACTAGATTTAGTCTAGTGAGCAGTTGAGTTGCAACTAGTTTTATTGTACGCATAGGACCATTTGGACTTATACTTTGACAGAGGGGAACGCCTGTGTATGGCTACTCCCCTCCGGTCCGCCGGTGGCCCGTGTTGCTCTATGCATCATGAATATTTCTTTGTTCTAATTTTACCTATTTTGTGAGACTACGGAAACATCTCTGGTATTGCGTCTCATGATTCCAGGAATTGATACTACTGCAAGGAATTTCATACAAATTCCAGATTAGCAAGAAATAAAGACTTATTAATGATTTTAGATTTGTCTCACCCAATGCCCCAAATCGCAATCCTAGAATTTATTGTAAATTACTGCCAAATTGTGTATAGTTGTAAATAATTAAAAAAATAAGTACAATAATATTAAAAAAGAAATTATCCAATATGCTCACGAGTGTGCAAGTAAACAAGCTCATGTAGTGTAGATGTCCAGTCAACAAGGATGTAGCGAGGTTGACTGTCCAGGCGACACACGTACTTAGGTATCGTCATGAGCTAATGTTCACATGTAAACAGCAGCTCATGTAGTGTAGATGTCCAGTCAACAAGGATGTAGCGAGGTTGAACAGACAAACATCACATTTTTGCACACTCTGACATGCCTTTTATAATTATTAGTTAAAGTAAATATATGAAATACGCTATTAATGTATAGAAAATAAATATGCGGCTAAAATTTGTATTGAATTGTTACGTTGCATTTACAAAAACATAAATTTACGAAGATTTTAAATATGTTGTGTTGAGTGTTGCTATAATAATATTGTTTCTCAGTTTAAATGTGTAATTAAATTAAATTTTAAGTATATTTATTACATTTCTCGAATAAATACGAATTTTATTACTTGTATATGTTTTTTCTCATTGATCTGTTTGAAAAATCGACTAAGTTTAAATAGTCGATTTTGGATTTCTTTGTGTGATGTTATTTGTAAATATTATTACGTTGTAATCAGTTTAATACTGTTAGTTAAACTGTGAAACAAAGTCCGAAGCAGAATTAATGTACATCGCTTTTGCGTGTAGTTATAATAAAACAAATTTTAAACATATTTTGGTTTTATTTGCACCCTAAAGATAATAATCCACAATCCTGACCATCAAAAAGTGATTTCATTCGACAACACCATGGGCAATCCCTCCTGCTTAAGAAAATAAAAATATGGTACATGTGCATGCATAACGTGATCATTCACACTTCACAGTGGCTTTTATAGAGAGAATTCCGAAAATCTTTACCTAAAACTCACATATGTCACACATGTCAATTAGGTAATAAGCACATGCAACGAGCAATATGATAATGTTCAACCAATAACATATTAATTACTCTATAATGTTATTACCTACGTGTTTTGAACATCATATAATACGACTATACTTCCAATTTTCAAGTTATCATTGTTTAGTCGATTATTTAACTCGACTAATATCGAAATCGACTACATCACTAGACCAGCGACATTGACAAATGAACAATAATTTTGACACAGTGGCTTTTAATTTTGTTGTCATTGTCAAAAATGCCAAAGTAGTTTTTTGAAAAACACAAATACTAATTTATTTCTATCTATATACTCCAACATATATTTAAAACGGACACTAATGTCTGAAATATGGAATTTAGGTACTTTATGCCGCTGTTGTCACGCGGATGGTCACTTCAAAAGCCTAAATTTAACTTACCAAGGTAAAGAAAATGTTGAAATATATGAGAATATGCTAAAAGACACCTTGGGGATTACTGTAAGTATTATTAATATCTTTTGAACAACATAAATTATACATAAAGAGCTTTACAAGTACTGTGAAATTTAATCCTGAGTCAATTTTTCATAGTTTCATCATTCAGGGTTTGCATTATATCATTAAGTTAAATATTTCATGTGAATATAATACTTATTTATGCATGAAATCAAAGGTCGGAGTTCGAGTTACTTTTTATTATGATATCAGAAACCAGTTACGTTATTGTAGTTAGGTAGATGGGATTTTTTAATGAAATAAAGTTATTATAACATTTGTGGTAATCTCCGGAATTATTTATTAAATTAATGAATTTGGACCACAAATTGAATAATTATATTTGTGTGGGATTGTAAACTTTTCAAGGAGGCTATAGGGTTTAGCTCGTCGAGTACCGTCATTATAGACACAATTATAGAACAATAGGTTGCGGTCACCGCTTGGTGTTTGACAGTTGAAAACATCTCTCAGAAAGAGCTTTTTGAAGAAGAAGAAGCAAGATCTGAGCCGAGCGAATGAAACTGCACTAGAGTCACTAGTCATAATAATTATATAGGATGTAAATAGAATGCTCTCAAAGCATGAATGGTTTTTACAATTTTAATCAATTTTATTTTCTTGTAATTCATGCTACATCAGCCTTGAGCAGTTGATTACTTCGGAAGCATTCGGTTTACGCCATGTAATATGATGATCACATCTGATAAAGCAATGAATAGGTGAAAAATTGTTGTTACATTGTATATGTGCATCTCTGCTTATCCCTCCTACCTAGGATTAAAACATCTAACATTAGGTATATAATTTTACTTCTTACTAATATTATAAATACGAATGGTAGTGAGTGTGTTTGTACATTACTTACGTACTGTTACTCAACCACGTCAAAACGACTGAAAGGAACGAGATGAAACTTTGAATAGGGGTAGATTATGGTCTGATGATTAGAATGCAGACAAAGTGTGTGAGAGTGCGAGTTTTAAGTGTGGGAGAGCCATGCTTCGGCATGAATGGGCCGGCTCAACCGGAGTGATACCATGGCCGAGCAGAAGACCGACGTGAAACAACATTGTGTTGTGTTTCGTCATGTGAGTGAGGGTACCGGATACCCAATTACCTCCCCCCCTCCCTTTCCCCTATCCCTGAATCCACCAACAACACAACCCTGAAATTCCTAAGCCCAAAAGGCCGGTAATGCATTTGTAACGCCTCTGGTGTTTCAGGTGTCTATGGGCGACGCTGATTGCTGACCATCAGGTGATCTGTCTGCTCGTTTACCGGCTTATCCCATAAAAAAAAGAAACAAAGCTGCGAGCCCAAGCTAGTCTGGTTATAATAAGTCTTGATAATTTCAGATATCTAGACCGCAGTTAGAAGCGAGTTACACTATCTGTGAAGATTGTATCGGGAAACTGAGACATGCGACAGACTTCAAAACACAAGTGCTTACGTGTGAACAAAAATTCAAGGAATATTGTGAAAGTATGGCATAGTTTTATTAAATCTAGTTTTTTTATTTATTAGTTACTTCTCACTATTTCTCCAGCTCTGCTCGGCGCGTACTGACCATAGCTTGTTGTTTTATTAGCCTGTAGCCTTTCGCAATAAACAGACTGTCCAACGCAAAAAGAATTATTAAAATCTAATCAGTACCTAGTAACAAACACATAAAGAAACTCTTCAGCTTTATACTTACCATGGAATGATCTGTCGTCGGCGGTATTTCCGAACCGATACGACCTTCAAACCTTCAAGAAAAGGTCGTATTCCTTTTCAAAGGCCGGCAACGCACCTGTGACTCCTCTGGTGTTGCAGGTGTCCATTGGCGGCGCTGATTGCTTACCATTAGGTGATCCGTCGCTCGTTTGCCTTCTATTCCATAAAAACGCGCTCTAAACGCGCTCGGTCTGTTACTGGTCGGACGGGAAGCCATCCGTGCTCGCCGTCCGCAGGCCCGCGCTTACGGTGGCCGGAGACGGTCCCGCGATCCCCGACGCCCGGAGTGTCCTTCGCAACGGCTGGGTTGCGAGGAGGCAGCGCTTCACTGCCTCACGCGTAGCTAGCATGACTGCTTCGCAAAAGGAGGAGACGGCATCCCAGTCCCCCTCGCTCCGCATCATGGCCTGCACTAGGCTAGGGGCACTACAATTAATGTTTCTTATTAACTTTTTAACTTTACTTTTTTCAGATGAGCAATTCTTTTCACACCCAGATGTGAAGGTAGAGGATGAGACAGAAACTAGTAGTTACCATAGCAACAATGACGATAATCATTGTAAGTATCACATCATCAACAGCGGGTGACAATCAACTGCTGAACTATGAGCATCCTCTACATACTGACTAGTGACTACATACTGGCTGAGTGGTTGCAAGTGCGATTGCCGGGCAAGGGGTCTCGGGTTCGATTCCCAGGTCGGGCAAAGTATTACTGGGTTTTTAAAAAAAAATGTCAGTAGTAACACGTCTGGAATAGGGTAGATGGTTAATTTTTATTTTAATGTCCGTCTGTAAGATTATTTTAAAACATTACACACGTATTTTTTATTTTTTTACAGAAACGAATAGTTCCGACGATATATTGACTCCTAAACTTTGATTCGTTTTATCTAAGTATTGTTTTATTATACGACAAAATAAAAAAATACGTATCTAATATTTTTTCATTACCTACCTGACGGACTAATTAGATTTTTAATTTTCATACCTTGTCATCATCCCTATTACCAAATTACTGAACCAGGAGTTAAAATTTATTTTTTCTTTTGATTTTAGTGGATGAAGTCGATGACAATAAAGAGATTATCGAAAATACAACAAAATATATAAAAAAAGGTACGTACTATTTTAAATCTATTAAAGTCATACCTTCGGGATAGGCAACTTAAGGTGCAAGTAAATAAGGTAAACTCACAGGGTGCTAGCATATCTATGGGTGTACCGCAGGGATCAATACTAGGTCCTTTCCTATTTTTGGCTTATATAAATGACTTGCCGCATTTATTCCGGAATGAACCACAGATGGTATTATTTGCTGATGACACATCACTGGTTTTTAAAATAAATAGACGTACAAATAATTATGACGATGTAAATAGTGCTCTGATGAAGGTTCAAAACTGGTTTACAATAAATAATTTAGTGCTGAATGATAAAAAGACAAAATGCATTTTACCAAACGTTAAAAAAATAACGAATGTGACATATTAAGAATTGAGTTTCATTAAAAATTAAATTGATTACTGCATAATTTTTGTCATATTTATTTTGTTGACGATAATTATTCAAGGTTGACTGCCTCGTTGGCCAAGTGGTCGCAAGTGCAACTGCCGGGGGTCTTGGGATCGATTCCCGGGTCGAGCAAAGTAGTACTGGGTTTTTAAAAAAAATCTCAGTTGTAGCACGGAGTTTGGAAAATGTGCCCTGTATATGGCAATAGGCTCACCCCCTATTACATGGGACTCATAACATAAATAGTGAAAAGTGGGTGTTAAGTGCAGTAATGTGCACGGCCTACTCCTTCGGGGATAAAAGGCGTGACGTTATGTTATGTAATTATTCAAGGTTCATAACCTTACACTTTTTTTATCCCCAAATGGGTAAGCAGAGGTTAATTTCAGTAGTTATGTTACGCGGCGACTGTCGCGCTGTAGCCAGTAGCAGAGCGACAGTCGCCGCTTCGCGGTTCGCGAAATGCTGCTCATGAATATGAGCCTCTAGCATGGCTTGAAACTAGTCGAGTTCCTAGTCGAATCACTACGTGAGTAAGCCGAAAACATAATAATTTATTTAGTATGTCTCACGAAAGTTACAATACAAACAAATTAGTATGTTTTTTTTACAGAAAAGCCTGAATATATTACTGAAGTACCTGCAATTAATCCTTCAGAAGATATTAACTCATTACAAGTTGAAGATAAGACTACAATAAAAGATAAAACACCAGTCAAAAAACAGAAAACTACAAATGAGAAAGACGCTGTCAGAAAACTAAAAAATACAAGTAAAAAAGAAAGTGAGTTTTACTTCATATATTATACTAGCTATTTTACTGCAGCTTTGCCCACTTTTTTTACAGGATAAGCCTTCAAACGAGCAGACATTTCACTTGATGGTAAGCAATCGGCGCCACCCATGGACACCGGCAACACCAGAACAGTTATTAATATTTTGTCGCCCCTTTCGGGGTTATGGATTGGGATATTGTGAGATTGGAAACTGATTTGGATTGAATGGAGTTTCTTGCTCGTTCTTCTCCACTCGAATCGACATTTTGGAACGAGCGCCTAGCTTGACTGACGGACAGACTGACAGACTATTATTTATTTTGTATTTGTTGACGTTTCAAAAGTACCAAATGATGGTTTAATTGAAATAAATGCTTTTGAGTTTGAGTTTGATTCGGAGGTTTGCGCCATCTCCAATCTCCAAATCTTAGGATGGGAGGAAAGAGGAGGGGGTATTGGGTCCTAGTGTGAGTGAGGTACCTAATTTTCTGTTAGGAAGTAGTATCACTTCGCTCCGGTCGAAGGTGTAGCCTGTTCCTGCACAAAACATGCTCTGATATCACTAACGACTCTATTTTCTAATTTATTTATTTTCCTTCCAGTTATAACGATACAGAAACCATACATAATTCAAGAAACAATAGGAAATGTTTCTCAATACTCCTGCAAACAATGTGGGGCGTCTTCTAACACTATACATCTTATCGGTGACCATTTAGTCACAGAGCATAGGGCTATATTCAAGTGTGAACACTGCCCAAAAATTCTAAATTCATATAAAAAATTACTCAATCATTTAAAAAGACACGAAAAGAGACAAAGAGTAAAGTTTAATAAACAATGCACTCGATGCCCGAGAATATTTTCGACTAAAGACAGTTTCGTCGAACACATGCAATTACATTTGTCTCACAATAGATACCCAATATGTGACATATGTAAGAAGAGATTCAAAAACAAGAGAATCTTGTCTATACACCTCAACCTACATTTGGGGACTAATAAAAAATGTCTTTGTGATATTTGCGGTTGGGGGTTTAATGATGCGACAAATTTGAGAGCTCATGTTAATACTGTACACTTGAAACTTAAACCATATGTCTGCAAACTATGCAATAAGGCGTACGCAACGAAACGACCATATATAGAGCATATGACCAAACATCGAGGTAAGGAAGAAACATTCTCCTGTAGTACATGTAGTTGGGAATCGACCAACGAAAAGAGGGCTCAAGTTCATATCTTGAAGCACACAAACAAGTACATGTGTAAAATTTGTCCAAAAATTTTTGACGATCCCAAATCTAGGAGAAAGCATGTTTTTAATTACCATGCTTCGAAATTTACTTGCACCATTTGTGGGGTGGGTCTATCAAGCCAGTACTGTTTGGACAGGCATTTGGAGATCCACAACGGCATCAAAAAGTTTGAATGTAAGATCTGCGGCATGAAGTTCTCACAGAAATCAGGTCTAAATAGGCATAATATGCGAGTGCATAATCCGGAGTCGAATGTACAAGACCATATTGTGAAAACGAAGTGTGACATTTGCAAACGTAGTTTCAAAAATATCGATGTGCACCTAGAGAGACATCGTGTAAGGAACTTTAAGTGCGAGATATGTGGCCAGTCGTACGCCAGCAATAGCACTTTGAACCGCCATAAAACGCAAAAACACATCGGAAGGCGTTTCTATTGCGAAGTTTGTAATAAAAAGTATTTACAGAAGTCCAAATTGAATACGCATATGATTAAGGTACATGGGATTAAGGTTGAGAAAAAAGTGCCGAGTGTAGATGAAAAGAAAGAGACAGATAGTGCGGATTCTAGTTGAAGAACTCGTGAGGAAAGAGATTGTTAAGGTGTTCTCAAATTTCTGCTCAAATTGGGAGCTTCGAAAGTAATGGAAAAGAAACCAGCTTAGAATAAAGACTGGATTTTGACCTAGATCAATAATCGTACGCACGTTTAAAGCGTAGCTCGGGATATTAACACGTTACCCCCCACAAAAACTACGCTACGGCGTCCTCACCTACCGCCTGACGCAGGTCCTCACCGGACATGGAAGTTACGGGAGGTTGTCTGATGGGGCGGGAGGAAACGCCCGGGTGTCATCACTGTGAGGACCGCCCTGAGGACACGGTGGAACACACTGTATCAGAATGCCCAGCGTGGGCTGAGCACCGCCGTGCCCTCAGGGAAGTGATCGGCGATGGCGACCTCTCGCGATGATGCCGAGCGAAGGGGACTGGGATGAAGTCTCCTCCTTTTGCGAAGCAGTCATGCTAGCTAAGGAGGAGGCGGGACGTGTCCGTGTCCGTGTCGCCCGACAGGGATAAAGTGCAATAAGTTACCTTAGTTCCGGCTCTATGCAGGAGTAGGAACGAGGTGGGGTTTAGTCAGTAAGAGTCTGACACTCTCTCTCACCTCACCTAGGGCGGGAGGAGTCATTTGATGATCCCCCCTCTCAAAATGGTGAAAATTGTATACAGAGGTAGAATTTAATGAAGTTAATATTTTTTTTTGTAATTTTAATATTATATTTTCAATTTGTAAATACATACTTAATATATAATTTCAAGCGTGTCTGCATTGTTGTCACATATGCGTACAGTATTAGAATATGCATCAGAGACATTGTAGAACATATTGTTTTTTAAAAGAATAACGAATGAACTTTCTTGCTCGTTCTTCTGCATTCGAATCTACTTTTTGGAATGAGCACCTAGCTTCACCTAGCTTCACTGACGGACTGACTGACAGACTATTATTTATTTTGTATTTGTTGACGTTACAAAAGTACCAAATTATGGTTTAATTGAAATAAATGCTTAGATTTTGAAAAAAATAACATTGACTATTTATTTATTGATTTTAAACATTGACTATATAGAAATGTGTGTCATAACATGTACCTGCATGCCGAATTTCCACCCGATCGGTGTAAAACTGACAAAGTTTCACATATAAACTTTCGTAACGTATAGCGACTCAGTGAAGGATTTGGGTGTTATTATAGACCGGGACTTTACTTGGGGACCCCAGCTGGGGGAGGTCAGTCGGAAGATGTTTGCTTCGGTGAAATCGTTACCTAGACTGCGGAACTTTCTTCCTACTGCTACCAAAATTGCGCTAGCTCAATCACTTCTTCTGCCCATCCTTGACTATGCCGATGCCAGCTATCTAGACATTACTGAAGTACAGCTAAATAAGCTTGAGCGGCTCCAAAACTTCGGTATTAGGTTCATATTTGGTTTACGCAAATATGACCATATTTCCGAATATCGCAACAAACTCAAGTGGCTTCCAATCCGCCTTCGCCGGAATATGCATGTCTTGTCCTTACTCTACAGTATACTGTATAATCCTGTAACCCCTAAATATCTTAAAGAACGTTTCAAGTTCCATCATGACACACATTCAAGATCCCTGAGAGCGTCGGAGAGGTTGAGGCTTGGGATGACTCAGCATTCTACTAAGGCATATGATAAGTCTTTTACGATCCAAGCTGTTCGCCTGTGGTATGCACTCCCAGTGTCGGTGAGGCAAGCACAGTCACTTGCTTCCTTTAAAGCTAAAGTTAAAGATTATTATTTGTCTACGTCATGAATCGTATTAGCTCCTTTATATACTTATTTAGATTGTATATATATATGGTTATGTATATGTATTTATTTATATATATATTTGGTATGCATGTATGTGTATATAATTTAGTATATATATATGTTCTTTATAATATCCGAATATGTGTAATTACTTACTTGGTGTACAATAAAGCTTATTTATTATTATTATTAAACTTTCATCCCCTATTTTACCCCCGTGGGGTTGGAAATAATAAAATCCTAATGCTTCAAAAGAGAGGTCGACAAGAAATAAGTGTCGGGTTCGATTCCCGTTTCACCTAAATTATTTACATAAGATTTAATTTATTGGTTTTCGGAAATTATCACAAGACTCGAATACTTACTTGAGCAAACGGCTGTCGACACCTGTGGGAATTTATTTTTTTATGGTATAAGCCGGTAAACGAGCAGACGGATCACCTGATGGTAAGCAATCAGCGTTTTTTTTTTTTTTTTTTTTTTTTTTTTAATAATAAATACCTACATACATAGCTGCCTCGTTAGCCGAGTGGTGGCAAGTGCGACTGCCGGGCAAGGAACCTCGGGTTCGATTCCCGGGTCGGGCAAAGTATTGCTTTAAAAAAATATCAGTAGTAGCCGAAGTCTAGAAATGAAACATTTTTTGTACCATGAGGATGGCAAAAAGTACTCGGCCCACCTGATGGTAAGCGGTTATCGTGGCCTGTGTACGCCAGCAACACTGGCAATAGGCTCACCTTCTATTACATGGGACTCATAAAAAAATAGAGAAAAGTGGGTGTTACATTGTACAGTGGCATAATATGTACCTCTGCCCCTTTGGTGATAAAAGGCGTGATGTTATGTGTTATGTTATGTAAAAATAAGGTTAAAAATATGTCTAGTCTATGTCAAAAGTGTGCAGTCTCTCATTCTTACGACACCCGGACAAGTGGTGAAAAATATTCTACTTGGCCATCACTACACGACCTACGTACTTAATAGATATAATATTGGCATGTTAATAACTATTGCAACGCAATATAAGCATGCAGTGACCCATTATAATCAAGGTCGCTAGATGTTGTACCTATGATAAAATATATTACTCACACATATGTCATAGTATTTTATACCGAGTGGTGTTAAAGTAGAATATATTTTGTCACCACACATACTCTTCCCGCGGGTGTCGTGAACCCAGGGATATCAGCCACAGGACGTCCACTGCTGAACATAGACTGACTTCCAGATAGGCCGGTTGGAAGCGACCTGCATCCAGCGGTTCCCTGCGACCTTAATGAGATCGTCTGTCCACCGTGCGGATGGACGTCCTACGCTGCGCTTGCCGGTACATGACCTCCACTCGAGAACCTTTCTGCCCCAGCGGCCGCCGGTTCTCAGCGCTATGTGCCCTGCCCACTGCCACTTCAACTTGCTAATACGCTGGGCTATGTCGGCGACCTTTATTCGTTTGCGGATTTCTTTGTTTTTTTCCAACACTACATGTACCGGTAACATATAGTGCGACTTCGCGAAACCACGCCTGATATTTCTGGCGACATCGTGCGACTTATGTCCGTAAAAACGTCATTCGAAGTCGTGCGACTTCGCGAAACTTCGCCGGATGTATCTAGCGATATCACGAAGTTTTATTTTACTAGGCAGTCGCATGTCACGCGATGATGCCAGACATGTCGTGCAAGTCCGGCAACGTCGCGCTCCTTCACTCGATGTAGTTGGCGGCACATATCGCGCGATGTTGCCAAACATGTCGTGCAAGTCCGGCAACGTCGTACTACTTCACCCAACGTCGCTGGCGACATGTGTTGCACGATATTTGTAACATTGATGTATCCTCCCTAATGTATCCTCGGCATAAGGAACTATCTATCTACATGATTATTATCTGTTATATAGAGGTATATAGCTGCTGCCCGATCTCTGATATATCCTTACTATAATATTATAAATCGGAAAGTGAGTTTGTTTGTTTGTTTGTTCTGCTTTCACGCCGTAACTACTAAACCGATTGCTTTGATTTTTTGCAGACGTAAAGTGAGAAGTCCAGATTAAATAATAGGGTACTTTTTATTCCGGAAAAATTGATATTTCCGAGGGAAAACAAAAGTATTGGTATAGATGGCGCTGTGTGTATTGGTATGTCACATAGGCTACTTTTTATTCTTTTGTGACGCGAGCGAAGCCGCGGGTAAAAGCTAGTAATATATAAATCTGATATATAGCAAGCGCTCTCTGATAAACCTGAACCTTTTATACTGCAATATCTAAGAATCATCGCTATCATTCCACACGACAGCATTTTCATTCATTATGGTTGGCAGGCCACAACTGTGCGTTTTTCCCGGAACTTTCTGCCTCGCACAGCTAAACTGTGAAATGATCTGTCGTGGGCGGTATTTCCGAACCGATACGACCCAGAGCGTATTCCTTTTTATAAGGCCGGCAACGCACCTGTGGGCGGCGGCCTGAGGCGGGAGGGAGTGTCATACTCTTACTGACTAAAAACCACCCCGTTCCTTCTCCTGCACGTCGAGCCGGAGCCCCGGTTACCCGTTAGGTTCTCCGCGACTCCGAATCGGCATCGGCCCTATTGGGCCCCATCTGTGGTCTGATGGCTCTTTGAGGCGCGCGCGGAACGCGACGCGCCGTACGCTCTATTATAAGTAATTGTAATTATAATTTGTAATTCTAAGTTTAAATCGCCAGCCCGCATTGAGCAAGCATGGTGATTAATGTTCAAACCTTCTCCGTGTGAGAAGAGATGGTGATGAAATGGTAAGTAGAAAAGTAAACATTATGGGTTGGGTATCTTTATATGTATGTACTGTTATGGAAAATTTTAGTATCTCCTAGCTAGTCCCGCGCGGTTTCACGCGCTGCTCGGCTGCTATTGATGGCAGCGTGATGTTTTATATCTATACCATTCTTTGACTATCCAGATTATTCAAATGGGACCAATAGTTCCGGAGATTAGCGCGTACATATAAACAGTTAGAGCAGCAGTGGACTGCACGGTCGGTGCAGTGGCTGGGCAACCTGCTGTTCAAAGTGTCGCTTGTTCAATTCCCGCACGGAACAACTCTTTGTGTGATCCACAAATTGTTGTTCCGGGACTGTGTGCCATGTTTATGCGAAAATATATGTTTGTAAACGCAAACACGACACAGGAGACAATCCTAGTGTGGGGCAGGAAGCTAGAAACGTCATGTGAGAGAGAGGACAGAGAGTGCAGCTGTATTAGCATAAGTACCTATGTAGTGTAGTATCTGCGCTAGTTTACTTTATACTTAGGCCAACATCGATGTGAGATGTTTGTAAACAAACGACAAAGGTAAGACTACATCTGATCACAGTACCTAAACCTCTTTGAGCGATGGCGGCGGCAGATGTATGAATGTGATGGAAGCTAGAGAAGTATGTAAGAAGCGTAGTAGGTGGCGCTCTGTGGTTTCTGTATACCATCAGATGTGTCGCGGAGAACCTAACGGGTTACCGGGGCTTCGGCTCGACGTGCAGGAGAAGGAACGGGGTGGATTTTAGTCAGTAAGAGCCTGACACTCCGCCCCGCTCCCGCCTCACCGAGGCGGGAGCAGTCATTCGATGATTTTCCCCCCTTAAATAAAATACCATCAGATGTATGAATGTGATGGAAGCTAAAGAAGTATGTAAGGAGTGTAGTAGGTGGCGCTCTGTAGTTTCTGTATACCATCAGATGTATGAATGCGGTGGAAGCTAAAGAAGTATGTAAGGAGCGTAGTAGGTGGCGCTCTGTAGTTTCTGTATAGGTACCATCAGATGTATGAATGTGGTGGAAGCTAAAGAAGTATGTAAGGAGCGTAGTAGGTGGCGCTCTGTAGTTTTTGTATACCATGAGACAAAGGCGTGAGTTTATATTATGATTTTATTACACGACCTAGGTAGATAGCCATTTAGTTATGAATCACTGTAATGTTTGTTCGAGCGTAACTCCCAAACAACTGCATCGAATTGGATGATTATTCCATTCGATATTGTCCACACAACCTTTCTATGAATGAAAAATTCGATAAATCAACAGTAAGATTGGAAAATAGTATGAAGAAACTGTAGTTTTTTTCTATTGTACTACTGTAAGTCGGTAACTAAGTCTTATATCATAGTTTAGTTCACATAATTTAACTTATAAATATCTGTGTTAACGATGCCACTACAAAACCTTCGCGGATGTACTACCTACATAAATTCACAGACAATAATTAACCTTAAGCGTCAAAACAAAAGGTACTATATGCCGTACGCATTGAAAGTTGTTATTAAAACCATACAATGTTAATTTTACAGCTAAGAAATAAATCTTTTATGCGATTGTGGACTTTGTAACTTGGTGTTAGGGTAGGGAAAGTATTTTTCGGGCTAGTAGAACAAGTTTGTGTTACAATGCATCGCAAGATTCGAAAGTGGACAGGCGTTTAGTCCGGCTAGTTGGCCGCGCCGCAACACGCGTCTTTGCCTATTTCGAAAAAAAAAAACAAATTAAAAAATATACAACTCATAGTGTTGTTCAATTTGACAGATGTCAAAATTTGTTGTGTTCACAACGGACTGTGTTTGATTTATAATTGAAAAAAATATAGTTTAAAAATATTATTAGTTGTAAACTGTGTCTGTTTAAAGTTTGGATTTTTACATTGATAGTTCGTGTGTTCCAGTTGGACCGCAGGTGAGTCGATGCTCGTAGAATTTGCGTAGATTCTTGTGACAAGAATAAATATTATTTGTGTGCCCGTTTTAATAACTACGCCGACCGGTTTCGCTTGCTTTCGTCATAAAAAGTACATTACTTAAGTAGAATCGTCTTCGATTACGTTTATTTTCGATTTTCGATTGTGAAACTGCTTTTTTTAGTTTAAAACTTATGTTATTCGTATATTCATTGAATAATTAAAGAATGTATGTTTAAAACAGGGTAGTTTAGTATGTACATAAAAATCTACCTACGTCGACATATATTTTATGTAACTCTGTTTTTACTTTCTATATTACATAAAATCGGTATTTAAATGTATTTGAGCGACTAGGTATTATAACTTAATTCTAAAGCTACCTACCTTTTTATACCTACTCCTATTAAAATATGACGCAAAGGAATACATTTTTTATTTAAAACTAGTGTTTGAAATGAACATGTTTTTATCTGTATTCGTATATTCGAAAACTAATAATAATTAGTATTAGGTATTATATAATTTTACTTTGCCAATATTAATCTAGGATATGATCTATCATGTGTCAAAGTCCATCAAATTTCGCACGGCAGTTTTTGCGTATGCGTAACAATGACACATCAGAATCTATTCTCGGTAACTTTCGCGTTTATGTCATACGGAGGTATGTAAAAGAAGTACTGCCATTTTATATTTTTTGATGTCTTACTGTGAACAATATTTTTGACTAGATATTTTCAAAAACTTATCAATCATTCAGTATAGTTTATTTCATATGGTGGTAAGCTATGATGCGGCCGACGATGGAGCACGCCTATCTATGAGCAACATGTTCACCCTGATATCCGACTTAAAACGACAAACACGCCCTCTATAACATTCGCGATTTTTTTCAACAACTCCATAAAGCAGTTGCTAACTTCAGTTGCGGGTGTCTACAGGCGCCGATTGCATAACATCACGTCTTTTATCCCCGAAAGGGTAGGCAAAGGTGAACATTATAGCACTTAATGCCACTACAATGTAACACCCACTTTTCACTATTTATATTATGAGTCCCATGTAATAGCGGATGAGCCTATTGCCATATATGAGACTTTTTTAACTCGTCGAGTACCGGTTTTGTAGACACAATTATAGAACAATAGGTTGCGGTCACCGGTGACCGCTTGGTGTTTGACAGTTTAAAAACCCAGTAATGCTTTAACCGATCGAATCGAACCCGAGACCCCTTGCCCGGCAGTCGCATTTGCGACTACTCTGCCAACGAGGCAGTCTGAATAATACTGATAATATTTTGGATGAATTAAATGAGATAATTGCGTAACGGACTGTGTTGCCAGCTGTGATTCGTTGCGTACACAGCTACATATTCCAGGCCCCTTTGTGACCTATCTAGATGATGTACAAACTGTTCTGACGATGTGAATAAGCAGTATATTTGAATTTCAACTCTGTTATCAAAAACCCAATACTCCTTCGAGACGATCTCCGGCCATCGTAAGCGCGGGCCTGTGGACAGCGAACACGGGTGACTCGTCGCCCGACCAGAACCAGAGGCCTTAGTACGGGTTTGTTTTACGTTTAAAGTAATCGTAACGAGTGCGCGTTCGGCGCTGTGATTGGTTGCTTCATTGGCGCCGGCCAATCAGAGTGCCGAACGCATACTCGTTTCGAATACTTTAAATGTAAATCAAACTCGTACTAAAACCTCAGACCCGAGCATACGGCGCGTCGCGTCTCAAAGAGCCACCACGGATGGGGCCCAATACGGCTGATGCCGATACGGAGCTGCGGAGAACTTAATGGGTTACCGGGGCTCCAGCTCGAAATGCAGGAGTAGGAACGGGGTGGTGTTTAGTCAGTAAGAGTCTAACACTTCCTCCCGCCTCACCCAGGTGGGAGAAGCCATTCGATGAGTTTCCCCCTTTAAAAAAACTCATTAGAGCAAAAGGTCGGCAAGGCACTTGTAACACCTCTAGTGTTGCGGGTGGCGCCGATTGCTTACCATCAGGTGATCCGTCTGCTCGTTTGCTTCATCATTCATCACTTTACTATTATACTGTTATTCGTTAAGAATAATCGTACAATTATATATAGAATTAGTCACACCAGTGTGTTAGCATGCCATGAAACTTATATAATAATATTTTAGCTACATACATCGTTGAAATAAAACATACCGAATGAAAACTATTTGATAATATTACCGCAGTGGCAGCGCGACAGTCGCCGCGTCGCGGGTCGCGGAATGCTGCTCATGAATATGAGCCTCTAGTATGGCTTGAAACTAGTCGAGTTTCTCAAACAGTTACAGGAGTAAACCGAAAACATAATAATAATAACATGGCTTTTTTTTAAGGGGGGAAAGTCATCCAATGCCTTCTCCTGCCTGAGTGAGGTGGGAGGGAGTGTCAGACTCTTACTGACTAAAAACCACCCTGTTCCTACTACTGCGCTTCGAGCCGGAGCCCCGGTATCCCGTTAGGTTCTCCGCGACTCCGAATCGGCATCAGCCCTAATGGGCCCCATCCGTGGTGGTCTGATGGCTCTTTGAGGCGTGCGCGGAACGCTCGGCGCCGTACGCTCGGGTCTGTTTCTGGTCGGACGGGGAGCCACCTATGCTTGCCGTCCGTAGGCCCGCGCTTACGGTGTCCGGAGATCGTCTCGCGATCCCCGATGCTCGATCCCGAGTGAATAGGTTGCTCATAGGTAGGCGTGCCCCATCGTCGGCCGCATCATCGCTTAACATCAGGCGAGATAGTGGTCAAACGTCGACCTATCTTTACATAGTATAAAACAAAGTCGCTATCCGCCGTGTGTCTGTCCCTATGTATGCTTAGATCTTTAAAACTACGCAACGGATTTTGATGCGGTTTTTTTTAATAGATAGTGTGATTCTTAAGGAAGGTTCATATGTATAAATACACGCATATTGCACCCGTGCGAAGCCGGGGCGGGTCGCTAGTCAAGTATAAAAAAGTGTCGTCCGTTGCTTGCCTCCTATTGACAGCAGGTTCGAGAACGCATATTAAAAAGGGTCAGGTTTAGAATAGTGTAATCTATCTATCAGAGAGAGCTGCTGCCCGATTTCTGTCAATCATGTAATTCCTGGTCGGGTATACGACACCCACGACAAGAGTAGCGGTGGTGTCAAATGTATTCTATTCTACCGTCACCACACGACACAAGACATGTGAGTTATAAAGACAGTTCAAGGTTCGATTTAAAACTATGTGAACTGAGTGAACTGAATTCGAGTAAAAGTCTCAGATCTCAATGATATCTGTCTCATTGTTCACGAGATTCGAAAGGACACACGGACAGGCAACGCATTGCTTTATTGTGCAACTCGAGTTAAAAGACTATGCGAAATTCTGTTTTTTAAGCTATATTTTTCGCTGTGTGAACAGTTCTTGTGATGGTTTGATTTGATATTGGGTCGGTTAAAGAACTATTGGATTTTCGGTACCTAATTCTCAGTAGAGATCGAAAGACTGCACTCTTTCGATCTCTTTGACTGTATTTTGGTGTTCCATTGTTATCACACAATCGAACCAACATAACTATGTAACTAGAGAATTGTATTGTGAACCTGATTGAAAAAGGGTAACCTATGGAGTTTCTTGCTCGTTCTTCTACATAGGAATCTACACCTTGGGACGAGCAAATAGCTTCACTTTTAATTTTTTTGTTGACGTTTAAAAGTGTCTTCCTGTTCTAATTAAAATAAATGATTGGAAAACATCGTGAGGAAACCTGGGCTTATAATATCTAATTATAAGTCTTAAAATCGCCAACCCGCATTGAACAAGCGTGGTGATTAATGCTTAGACCTTCTCCATGTGAGAAAGATGCCTTTGGTCAGCAGTGGGCATTTATATGCTATTGATGATGATGATTTTTGTGTTGTTAAAGGCTCAAATCATTCTGTCTCCTGCATTAATTCACCGAGAGAAGTGGAAACTATTTTGTTTTTCTTCTCGTCTATTAATATCTTTTCATATATTTCATAGCGGGATACAAGACAGTTGTTCATGTCCCTGTGACGTTGGACTTCAGTGTTCCGGTGTTTGCATGGTTGTATCTACTGTAGATCCTGGTGTACAGGAGTTGTAGCGATTTTGATATTGGAAGGTCATTATATTATATATACATACACTCGATTACTTATATACCTACATTAGGTATACCCTACCCTCCTAATGTATGCTCCAATCCATATATGCTCAAAAGCATGGGTTTAGCTTTTTACGATGAATTTATTAAAATTCCATTGCTAATACGAACCTAGGTAGGTAGAAAAACCTATAAAGATATGTTTATGTTGAATTCTCGTTGCTAGAGGTTGTCGCCTTAGCTCAGTGGCCACTGAGCTATAAATAGCCTCAGTCAGGATCATCAACCTGTATCCCGTACTAAGCTAGGTGTAGACACACGGCATGGTATATAGTCCCATCAACAGCTTATAAATGCCCACTGCTGACCAAATGCCCCTTCTCACACGGAGAAGGTTTAAGCATTAATCACCATCACCACGCTTGCTCAATGCGGGTTGACGATTTCAAACTTATAATTAGGAGTATAGGATGTTTTCCTAACTAAAACCAATCTCGGTGGCCAGTTATAATTGGAAGAAAATATAAATAAAAATCCCCCTTTAGTTTTCTAAGGAGCAACGCTTTGTGTGATTCACAGTTCCGTGTCTGGGTGTCATGTGTATGTGAACTTGTATGTTTGTAAACGCACACACGACACAGGAGGAAATCCTAGTGTAAGGCAACGTTTAAAAAAATGAAAATTCAAAATGCTTACTTATGTTGTCTGCGCCTTCAGCTACGGTTTTTAAATGTTAATATGAATAGAGCTGATGCCTAATTTTTAATTTAATGTCCGTCTGGTTGATTATTTTAAATCATCAGACACGTATTTTTTATTTTCTCACAGAAACGAATACTTTCGACGATATATTGATTTGAAATGTCGCGTGACGTCACTTCTATGTACGTTTTATACGTAGAAATGACGTTTTAGCCCCCACTCCTAAACTTTGATTCGTTTTATCTAAGTATTGTTTTATTATACGACAAAATAAAAAAATACATGTCTAATATTTTTTCATTACCTAACTTATGGACTAATTATGTTTTTAATTTTCATACCCTGTCATCATCCCAATTATGTTATGATGTTTCACAAGTCACGTGGTTTGAAAAACAAATCGAAAAAACTGTTATTTTTTTCACATTTGCTATCAAATCGTATGTTTAAACGTGGCTTGTATATCATATAGGTATGTATATAAGTTTTTAACGAGTTACACAAGTTTTTTAAGGTAAAATATACCTACAAACCATCATAAAATATACCAACCATATATAGGCCTATAAACCATCATATACTATTAAACCAGTAAACTGAACGGGTTATTGTAACATTCTCCACCGTGTTTGTTAGCGGTGTACTCAAAAACTACAGAACCTATTTTAATGCGATTTTCACCAGCAGAACATCACGCCTTTAAGCCCTGAAGTGGCGGCAGAGGTACACATTACGGCACTTAATGCCACTGTACAATGTAACACCCACTTTTCACTATTTATGTTACGAGTCTCATGTAATAGGGGGTGAGCCTATTGCCATATACCGGGCACAATTCCAGAAAATCCGCCTTACTACTTACATTTTTTTTTGTAAAAACCCAGTAATACTTGGTCCGACTTGGTAATGGGAACCCGAGACCCCTTGCCCGGCTGTCGCACTTGCGACCGCCCGGCCAACGAGGCAGTCATAATCTTAGAACGTACATATAACTCGGAAAAAGTCAATAGAAGTATAGAATAGCTGTATTGTGCGCTAGACCCACTAGGCTTAATAACTATAGCTTTATGAACCATCTAGAGGTATTTTTTTTTTTTTTTTTAAGGGGGGAAAATCATCGAATGACTGCCCCCGCCTGGGTGAGGCGGGAGGGAGTGTCAGACTCTTACTGACTAAAAACCACCCCGTTCCTTCTCCTGCACGTCGAGCCGGAGCCCCGGTTACCCGTTAGGTTCTCCGCGACTCCGAATCGGCATCGGCCCTATTGGGCCCCATCTGTGGTGGTCTGATGGCTCTTTGAGGCGCGCGCGGCACGCGACGCGCCGTACGCTCGGGTCTGTTTCTGGTCGGACGGGGAGCCACCCATGCTCGCCGTCCGCAGGCCCACGCTTACGGTGGCCGGAGATCGTCCCGCGATCCCCGACGACCGGTGTGTCCTTCGCGATGGCTGGGTTGCGAGGAGGCAGCGCTTCGCTGCCTCACGCGTCCCGCCTCCTCCTTATCTAGAGGTATAGTATACCTCTATATAAAAATGAATCCCTTGTTTCCTCGGTCACGGCATGCCGCGTGACCAACTGGACCGATTTCACTAATTCTTTTTTTGTTGTATTTGTTATTATTAGGAGAAGGTTCTTATGACAGAGAAAGTCCTGAAAGTCCTACGGGAACGGGAGAAAACGGGATCGTTCGTACGAAGTTGCGGGCAGATACAAGTCTTTTAGAAAACCAGTCGAGCACACGGTGTATTGGTGGCCATTAAAAATTACGCACACATTCGTAAAAAGCCAACCAAAGGAGGACATATGCTTAAACGATTATTACATGACACTGATTATATGTTAGTTACATATATACTGTGACGTAATCACATCGCCGGTAACTGTTTCGTCATAAATTGGTGGAAGGAGGGAATTGAGGCATCGTATTATGTTGTGATTGTAGAGTTGAATACATTTGGAACCACCGTTATTCTTGTTGTGGGTGTCGTATACCCAATTGAGGATTCTACTGTTGGAGTCAAATATAACAGCTCAGACATAGGACCTACTTTTTTTTAAGGGCGGGATGTCATCGAATGACTTCTCCCGCTTGGGTGAGGCGGGAGGGCGTGTCAGACTCTTACTGACTTAAAACCACCCCGTTCCTACTCCTGCACTTCGAGCCGGAGCCCCGGTAACCCGTTAAGTTCTCCGCGGCTCCGTATCGGCATCAGCCCTATTGGGACCTATCTGTGGTGGTCTGATGACTCATTGAGGCGCGCGCGGAACGCAACGCGACTTACGCTTGAGACATAGGACCCACTTAGTTTTAAATATTTCCGTGGTGCTTGGCGACTGGGCTTCTCCAAGCTGTACAGTCTCTTTTGTGCCTTTAGGCTTAAGTCATTCTGTCTCCTGCGTTAAATTCACCGAGTGAAGTGGAAATGTAGCTTTTTTTCTTCTCCTCTAATAATATCTTCTGATTTATTTCGTTACTCGATACAATGCGGGATCCAAGACAGTTGTTCATGTCCCTGAGCCGTTCGACTTCAAGTGTTTCGGTGTTTGCATGGTTGTGACTACTGAAGTGGCAGCGCGACAGTCACCGCGTGAGTAAACCGTAAAACAAAATATTAGTTGTCTGTTATCTGTGTTATCGACAGCACTAGCTGTCATATTGACGATGTCATCTGTCAAATGTGACAGATTAGTAAAGTTTCCCGCGCAATGAGTGGTCTGGTAACGCGCGATTCTGGAGCTGTAACCAAATACCATTTAGCGCTTGTCTACATGTAGAATAGAAAATCAAGTTAAGTTTATGGAATTGACGTAGATTTTGACACTTGTCAGTGTCATCCGCATACATTTAGTTTTCTACTCTCTCTGTGGACAAGCGCTAAATTGGCGTTTGGCTAAAGGCACTAGTGGGAATTTGAACGAGTATCACATCACGCTGTGTTCATATATTAATCTGTTTCGAATAAACTTTACAGTATTAAAGTATTAGGTTTTACTTACAAGTATGTATCACGAAAGAAGTTAATAATATAAATATGCAACTAAATTATCTCATTTTAAAGGTAACTAAATTGCCTATTATACGACATACGTTATCAATTAATGAAATGCTTGTATCAGAGAATATTTATCAAGAAATACAAAACAAAAAACGCTGGTGGCTCCGTTGGTTTGCTCGCAAGTGTAATAATCACGACTAATATTACTAGGATCTATGCAATTAAATAAATTATCTACTTTTATATCACTAACAGTCAAAGTTCAAATATAATTCAAAGAAGTCAAAGATATAATAATACCGTATACTTACGTAATATCTGCCTATGGAAATATCTATTTTTCTACCTGAACAAAACATCTATTAAAGTATTTATAGTCACGCGAAGAATTTCAAGGAAAACCATATATTTTTTACAATCAGATAATATTGGAAACATGCTTGTTCGCTAGTCTGGAATTTTGTTCGGTGTATGGTAATTGGCGTGGACCCTTTTAAATCGGGGTTTGAAACGACCTTGACCTAAAGTATTAGGTGCTGATTATTCAGTTTTTCGATGCCAAAGAGTCTACAGACCACATCTTGTCAAATGTATCGTAATCGTAAGAATGCTCTTATGCTTTCTAAGAGTGTCAAAACTGCTGTGTACTGACGGTGGAGTTAAAATAAATTTGTCACCACTCCTACTATTCTCGCGGGTGTCGTATACCCGACTAAAAAAATTACATTTGACATAGACCGGGCAGCAGCGCTCTCTGATAAACCTGAACCTTTTATACTGCGACTTTCAACTCGCTGCCAAGGAAACATTCTTATGTATTATAGTCCTAAGGTGGACTATAGATAAATATGCATAAGAGGGTTCTCCTGGGAGGTTTCCCATAGTCCAGACTGCAGACAGCCGTAAAGGTTACCGGGGCTCCGGTTCTATGTGGTGTTTAGTCAGTAAGAGTCTGACACTCCCTCTCGTTCCACCGTCCACCCGTCCCACAATAATCAAATGACTTCGATTCGGGGACAATTGTCCTCTAATTAAAGAACTTTGATAAGATGAGGCTCATAGTTCAATAGTGGGCTACCACGGTCTGTTGGTGATTCTCCTATCCTATAAAAAAGTGTCGCGGAGAACCAAACGGGTTACCGGGGCTCCGGCTCGAAGCGCACGAACCGCAGGAGAGTGTACGGGGTGGTTTTTTGTCAGTAACAGTCTGACACTCCCTGCCCCCTCACCCAGGTGGGAGCAGTCATTCGATGATGTTCCAACCTTAAAAACAATCCTATTAAAAAGTGCCCATAACCCATCAGTTTTTAAAGAAAACGCGTTTAAAATGGCAATGTGACTAGTTATGCTCCGATTCTTCCTCTAATGGCAACATTGCGTGTTACACAACTGTGAAGATTTCAATTACAAATTCTACTATACACAGTAAAGTATGAGGCGAGCAGTCATGGTTTTTCTGGTTTTTATCATGTTATATAACGAAGGGCTCTCGTTTTTGCGTTCAGTAGATGGCGCTGGTGATGCATTTGGGAGATGTTTTCTGTATGTTTCTTGTTTTCATGCGTTTCCGATATTTTCGTGTAATTCATCATCAATTAGTCTCATTACAAGTCAGATTGCCATTATCTCGTTTACATTATCACGTTTTATACATAGACAGGGATCCCTAAGATCATTGGGGGAAGTCTATATTCAGCAGTGCAGATGACTGATAAGATGATGATGATGATCCCTAAGACCGCGGTTAGAGTTAGGCCACCGTAATTTTTGTCGATACTGCTACTCACATTGTCATAAATTCATTCGAAACTTTTCCTTCTTCTATAGAGGTATTAAAATTTAATGGATGCAATTATGCACATTTCTCTAGAACGAATGCACCAAATGGGATCAATTGAAACCGATTTCAAAACAAAGGATGATCTGTATGTATTTGATTATTTATTTTGCCCAACGACTGTAGGAAGGGTATTGCTTTTTCTTCTGTTCGTTACCCTCGAGATATGGTTTGTAAATATTGGACTATATTACTTAGAAACTCAGTTATCATCCTTGCGAATCTGCACCAGTTACTTCTTGTGTCTGATGTCTTAACTTCTACTGATCACAATCTTTTTGTGCGTAACTTTTAGTTACAAGGTCAGAGAAAACTTGTTTTTTTGAAGCCCATGGCGAATTTTAACGTAATAGGATATTGCCATTCGTGACTGCTAACATTATAATTTTATAATTTAATCCAAATGTCGAGGTTGCTTTTGTAAAATGTAGTTTTGTTGTGAGAAAGCTTTGGAGCGTTTTATTTGAGTCATGGTAGTTGCTTTGCGAATTGGATAGTTTCCAGGGTATCAAAATTAAAAATGTAATTAGTCCGTCAGTTAGATAATGAAAAAATATTAGACACGTATTTTTTATTTTCTCGTATTAAGTTGTAATACTTAGATAAAATGTCGCAAGTTTAGGAGTGGGACGTCGTTACGTCATAACGTGCTACGAATGACACGCTGTGACGTCACACGATATTTCAAATTAATATATCGTCGAAAGTATTTAATTCTGTGAGAAAAGAAAAAAATATGTGAATAAAATATGTCTGAAGTTTTAAATTAATAAATCTTTAGACATTAATAAAAGTTTTATTAATTTAAAACTTTAGACACGTATTTTTTCTTGTACCAGACGGATATTAAATTAATATTTAGGAAACTACCGTAGTGTTCTGAACTTCATGGTACTTACTTGGTTTAACTCGTCGAGTACCGTCATTATAGACACAATTATAGAGGTAGAACAATAGGTTGCGGTCACCGGTGACCGCTTGGTGTATGACAGTTTAATAACGTCAATATTTTAATTGGGTTAAATCAGAATCTTATTAATATTATAACTGCGAAAGATTCTGTACTTGTGTGTATGATTTTGACGACGCAATCACATCAACCGGCTGAAGGGATCCGGATGAAATTTGAAACAGGTGCAGATTATGGTCTAGATTAACGCATAGGCTACTTTTTATTCAACTGTTGGTATAAGATAATAGTAAAACAATACGATTTTAAAAGGTATAATAATTAGAATTATAGTCGTGAAAATTAATAGTTTTAAGAGTAATATAACATCACGCCTTTTATCCCCAAAAGAGTAGACAGAGGTGCACATTATGCCAATGCGATATAGTATATAACAGTCACTTTTCACTATTTATGTTGAGTAATAGGGGGTGAGCCTATTGCCAATGCCATATACTGGGCAAAATTCCAGACTCCGTGCTACTACTGAGAATTAAAAACACAGTAATACTTTGCTCGACCCGGGAATCGAATCCGAGACCCCTTGTCCGACAGTCGCACTTGCGACCACTCGGCCAACGAGGCTGTCAATATTAGCTTCAGAGATAATTGGAAAATCCTTTTTTGCGATGATTGGTTTCTACTTGACAAATGCTTCAATATTTCAAGCGAGTGTGACACTCAATGACACTGACAGCCATTTCCAAAATCAGATAGGACATCAATATTAGTTATATCCTCGTTAAATTTTCCTCCTCCATAAGTGTTGAAATTTTATCACAAAAATGGTCATCCCTTGGTCATTGGACATCCCCGCTGTCGGCCGCCATATTTTTATGATAATTATGCTTATATACCTAGTGGCTAGGAGAAAACTGTTTTGCATTGCTCCTTGTTTAGATTTCCTCACTTAATTTTTTGATGGTAAGCAATCGGCATCGCCCATGGACACCTGGAACACCAGAGGCGTTAAAAGTGCGTTACCGGCCTTTTGGGGATTAGGAGTTTGAGGATCGCTGGGAATTCAGGAATTAGGGAGATTGGGGAAGGGGAGGGTAATTGGGCCTACGGTAACATCACAAACACAACGCAAGCGTTGCTTCACGTCGGTTTTCTGCTCGGCCGTGGTATCACTCCGGTCGAGCCGACCCATTCGTGCCGAAGCATGGCTCTCTCACACTTTATGGTACGTACACAAAACACCGCTAATTAGTTAGCAGCGCCACACATCGTCACTACTATCTTTTACACAGTGTACATATGTGGGTAATTTCATATTACTGTGTGTATAAAAATATTCGTCCACCACATTCACATTGGTATTTTCATTCTTGTGTCGGTATATGTATTTTTATTTAATTCACGGGTAAGGTTAAAACTATTACTACAATCATTGATATGACCCGACATTTTGACGGATATTAACGTATTGTTCGTGGTCGACTGGTTAATGAGCACGCTTTTATCGTCTTTCAATGATCAATGATGTCGTGAGTTCTATTCCAGCTGAAAGATTCTTTTTTTTTATTTAACTATGTAGTTTTTGTTATTTTTTTTTTGTTTTTTGAAATATTAGATCAGGCTATAAAAGAAGCAGATAAGTCGGTAAATAAAACAATACTATCTTTTATTACAATTAATTTATTTATTATTCAAATAAGTGGTTTTATATTCAATATTTATAATAATTAATTATCATACCACAGTTAAGTTCTTAAAGTTCTTTAAATAATAATTAATCAATATGCCAATAAACCTTATAGTCGAATTGGGAAATATCATGCGATAAAGTATATACTTTTAAAATTAACATAAGAAGATTTAGAAAAATAGGATAGAAAAAAAAGAAAAGATTAAATAAAACATTGTTTCAAATTTTAAATACTTGATTAATGAATTCTTGAAACAACTTGTGAATGCTGGAATCGATCCGGCGGCACTGTACATTATTACTGGAGGTGATAACCATTACGCCAAACGCGCTGTAAATGAGATCATCGAAATATTGTATACCATTCAGTAACATAAAAATACGATGAGAAAACACTATATTTATATGGGTATTGTATAGCTCGATTGCTCATTATTTGATTTCGATTTATTCAAAGTTTGTTATAAGTTATTTTTATCTTTACCCTCGTTTTTATTTAAAATTATTTACTAAATAATTACGTATACCGACACAAAAATGATATTTAAATACCAAGATGTGTGTGATAGACGAATGTTTCTATACATATCTATTAATATGAAATTACCCACACAGGTATATTGTGTAGTCATACTAGTGTCGATGTGTAGCGCTGCGAACTAATTAAAGGTGTTTTGTGTACGTTTTACAAACACATCACATATAGTAAAACATTTTTTTAATCATTCAATTATCTATCATCCTCAATCCCTGATTTACAATCTCCAAATCCTCACGCCTGTCTCTGTGTGTAGTCAGAGTCTATGAAACGCAAATTGGTACGATTCTTATATACCTCTTTCGCTTCATCAACAGTCATCAGTCTTTTCATGCATGCTCGTCGGTTAAGGGTACTTTTAATCAAATCAAATCAAATCGCAGCAAGCAGTATTTTACTTGTTGTTTTTAGCAGTTACCTATGTTATGAATTTCACATAACAGAACCGAGTCAATTGCCTAACATCCGTCACGAATCAAGACTCCATGCTAATAGTGAAGTATTACGAAAACGGAAAACTTAATAACACTTTGCCCTACCGCCCTTGACCGCCTCGTGATCTGCAGTTATAAGTACCTGTGTCTAATGATGCAATCGTTGGAATAATTTACTAGATAATAATTATATTTATTACAACTTTCGTGAATATGTTTTTCGACTTATTCACGTAATTGAGTACTTGCCAACTAGTTAAATTCAATGCTTTTTTCAAACTGTCAAAAACGACAGTTTTCTATGAATGTTGTACGAGATTGTGTATACAAAAGGAGTAACTAACGAATGGAGTTACTTGCTCGTTCTTCTCCATTTGAATCTACATTTTGGAATGAGCACTTAGCTTCACCTAGCTTCACTGACGGACTGACTGACAGACTATTGTTTATTTTGTATTTGTTGACGTTTCAAAAGTAACAAATTATGGTTTAATTGAAATAAATGCTTTGACTTTGACTTAAATGAAAAAAATGAAATGTACTTCACTTCTTGTGGGTGAAATGATGATAATGAGTCGACGCCCATTTCTTCATTTCTTCTAATGACAAAGTCATGATTAAAACCGTGTTTTAACTACAAAACTATGCCCAAACCATCCTATTCTCCTTGAATATGTTGTAACACAAATAATACGGCTCGCGATGGCCGCCAGAGGTCGTGGTTGCGTGATCTCACCTCGGCCGAGACGTGACGAGCGTGACAAACGAGGCACAGCGGGAAAATACGAGGTAGAGTAGTATGCTGGACGTGTAACCTAGGGTAATGTGCTGGGCAGGTGATAGGATGGTAGGATAGTTACGTACCTGATGATTTTATGGAGAGGCGTAGTGGCCTGCAAGTCAACTTACAGTGTCTTTGTTTATTATTATGTACATAACTATGTTTATTTGAAATTCTCTATTAATTACATTTTTAAATACAACTCACAAAATAAAAAAAGTAGCGGGAGCATGGTCCAAGCTACCTGTGGTTAGGGCTCCAGAGACAGAAACCTCCTCACGATACGTGCCGTTTCTAGGAGAACTGCCTTCTGTATCAGGCCCTTGATCCATCCACCTAGTGCAGTGGTTCCCAAACTTATTTTGTCTACTGCCCACTTTGAGAATAAATATTTTTTTAGCGCCCCCATTCGTTCACCTATTTAAAAACCACTATAACTTCAAATTAAATAAATAAATTATTTTGACCTTTATATGTAGGTATATTATGTATATTAACGGAGAATTCTAAACGAAAGTTTTACTATAACCCGCAACTTGAAACCTGAGCGCAGTAGGTAACATTTTTATTTCTGGGTCTCTTATCGCCCCCCTTGAGACCTGCAGCGCCCACAAGGGGGCGTTATCGCCCACTTTGGGAAAGACTGACCTAATGCCAGCCTCCTGAGATGGATGTCGAGGCTTTATGGCCTATTACATGGGACTCATAACATAAATAGTGAAAAGTGGGTGTTACATTGTAAAGTTGCATTAAATGCCGTAATGTGCCCCTCTGCCTAACCCTTCGGGGATAAAAGGCGTGACGTTACGTCCTTATTAAAAGCTGTATAGATTGAGTTAACAATGATATCTAAGAGCAAGGACTTTGTGATGTGAAGACGTCTGATAGGGGAGAATGGAAGGAGACATACTGTACACACAAGTAACTTGGGATAAGGACGGGAAGATAAAAAAAGTGCTTGATGCCTGACACCCGAAGAATGGAAAATAAAACTAACTAATGAATTAATGATTTTACAAAGAAACTAAATGACAACTACAATAATTCTACAATGTGTCATCTGTCTGTCCGTCCGTTTAGCATAGTAAATGAATAACGTAACGTATAATGAACAAACAGTGAATCATTAAAAAACTAAACAGAATAATTAATTTTATTATTGTTTTATTCTTCCGTGTAGATGGAAACTTTGCATTCATAAATATTGAGTCATTGTTTTATACTTTATCCCGAGTTATTTCCCTTCAGGAAGGGCTCCTTTACTTACTCCTTTTTATAACGCTGCCAAGGCATTTGTATCTCCTCTAGTGGTGCTGATTGTTTACCATCAGGTGTTCCGTCCGCTTGTTTGATCCTACTTTGATCAATTCTCATGACTGAATGATCATGGCATTCTTTGGTATCTCTTTAATAAGGTATGCACCTAAAACTGAATACAATAATATTTTATTTCTAAATTCCATAATTAGTTACTATAGTTATCGAAATTGTACAATACTTTGTATATTTTGGTCTTGTTTTGGTGATTGATTCAAAAGACTTTCTTCAAGACTTGTGGGCCTTCTTCAAGTGTCGGACGAATGGACCAGCTCGACCGGAGTGATACCAGCAGCTGTAGCCAAATGCCATTTAGCGTTTGTCTACATGTAGAATAGAAAACCAAATTATATGGAGTTGACGTAAATTTTGACACTTGTCAGTGTCATGCCCATACATTTTGATTTCTACTCTCTCTGTAGACAAGGGCTAAAGTGGCGTTTGGCTAAAGGCCCAGGGCCTCACAGAAAACGACGTGAAGCAACGCTTGCGTTGTGTTTCGTGGTGTGAGTGAGATTACCGGAGGCCCAATTATGTACCGGCGAGGCGGTAGGGAGTTTCAGACTCTTACTGACTAAAAACCACCCCGTTCCTACTCCTGCACTTCGAGCAGTAGCCCCGGCAACCTGTCCGTATCGGCATCAGCCCTATTGGGCCCCATCCATGGCGGTCTGATGGCTCTTTGAGGCGCGCATTTGGATACAGGTCTCCTTTCAACCTCGCGATATGTAGTTGGGGAGGACTGTGTGAGACAGTGGATAATATAGGCATGATGATAGTACATATCGTATGATAGTACAGATCGTCGTTTTATATAAAAAGTGGGTTTAGTCTCAAAAACCGAGTCAAACCGAGCCCTGGTCAGCTCACCTGTTGCTATGGTTACGGAATATTGACAAGAAAGCGATGAGTCTACAATGTGTTGTCGTTAACAAACGGTGAAAGCGAATTTTTATACTATGGTGCAAGTTATAAGCGATTACAATAAGTAAAAAAATATTTAAGTGTTTGAGAGCCATGGCCAAACCATGGCTCTCAAACACTTAAATATTTTTTGTTCATATATCATATATCATGTTGTGTCGGCTCGACCGGAGTGATACCACGGCCTTACAGTACGCCGGCGTGACACTGGCACAGTACACAGCGTTGTGTGCAGCCGTGTGAGTGAGGGGAGTGGAGATTCAATCCGTTCTAAAAGGCCGGTACTGCACTTGTAACTCATCTAGGGTGGCAGGCAAACTAGGTAAATGCCAAGCTATAGTGGGGCTCCGTGACTCCACGAGACGCGAGTACCCATAGTGACGACAGCGCTAACAAAAATAGGAATGCCTATGAAGTTGCCTATGGTGAGGAGTGTTACTGGTGCAAGACCGTTGAAAAAAAGGCAGACACACTCTCGAATACGATAAAATGGGATGAATAGGGTTTGAGCGGAGAAAACGGACAGAAGAGGGGTGAATAGATATAAGGAAATTCTTCATATATATATATATATATAACATAACAACAACTTAAAATTAAGTAGCCTTTTAGTATTTGGGCGACAGTCTCTTGAAACAACGACTGTGGCGCCTGGCTGCTATAGACTTACACGCAGAACATACACACACATTGACACGCAGGACATCTGTCATATTCTTAAGTTTGTTAACGTGGTCCCCATTACACACGCACACATAAATACACCACTGACATTTTGTTGCTTCAATCAGTTGTAAGTGACATTCTGTTCGCCTTTTTTCAGCGTCCTTATACTGATGTGTTTATCCATCTCTGGTCTCGAGTGTCTATCGGCGGTGGCGATTGCTTACCATCAGGTATATCTTAAAAATGCCACATTTTTTTTGAAGGGGGGAAATCATCTAATTACTCCTCCCGTCTCGGTGAGGTGGAAGGGAGCACTTCGAGCCGCAGTCCCGGTAGCCTTTTAAGTTTCTGCGGCTCCGTATCGGCATCAGCCCTATTGGGCCCCATCGGTGGCGGTCTGATGGCTCTTTGTAGTACGCGCAGAACGCTCGGCGCCGTACGCTCGGGTCTGGTTCTGGTTGGGCGGCGAGCTACCCATGCTCGCCGTTCGCAGGCCCGTGAAAAATGTCGGATAGCAATCGAAATCAACTTTTATATTGACACAGAAAACTCCGATTATCTTAAAAAATAGCGAAAGTTTACTAAAAAATGTATAATTTAACGGGAATTATATTTGCATTAATTCGTTTGATATACATACCTACATGCATATTTATGTATATTTCGTTTCAAAAAGATGTCAAGCGTGACTCGTGAATTATCATGTAAAACACGGCCACATTTGAAACTATACAAAACCAATTTATCATGATCTCGATTTGTATGACGTTTCTGCACATTCCCCGGTCAATTTATACTGGTTTTAATAGCTTGATGCATGAAGCTAATGAAACCAGTGTGTAATCTCTCTTTGTTTGATGTGTCCGCACATTCGAAGGTCAGTTTATACTGGTTCTGTATAGCTTCATGTGTACTCTAATCTGTATATTTTTTTTTAGAATTTCGCTTTTATGTCAAAACTATAAAGTTGAAAATAGAATTGAACGGAAAGGAACAGGTGAACCTACTGTGCAAGTGCCACTCGGCAAGTGGTTTCAGGTTTGATTACCGGGTCGGGCAAAGTAGGGGGTTTCTAAAAAACTTCTCAGTAGTAGCAAGGAATCTGGAATTGTGCCCGGTATATGGCGATAAGCTCACCCTCTATTACATGGGACTCATAACATACATAGTAAAAAGTGGGTGTTACATTGTACAGTGGCACAAAGTGCCGCAATTTGTCTGCCAATCCCTTTGGCAAAAAGCGTGATGTTATGTTATTTTTTCAAGTGCAAAGTGTAACATTAGATGTTTAACTAAACACAGTTATTTATTTGTATTTATGAATAAAATTAACGTTAACATGGTAATTAAGTTTTTTGATTGAAGTTTTTAATTTATTGTTTTATGTTTGTTGGGTTTTTTTAGAACTGACGGATATTTATTACGTTATTATAGGTACTAGTTTAGGTTTGTCGTTTTCCTTGAGTTTTGTACCTAGTTCTTATAGTTTTGTTATGAAATTATGAGAATTTTTTTCAAGGGGAAAAATCGTCGTATAGCTTCTCCCGCCCGGGTGAGGCGAGAGGGAGTGTCAGACTCTTACTGACTAAAAACCACCCCGTTCCTACTCCTGCACTTCGAGCCGGAGCCCCGGTCACCCGTTAGGTTCTCCGCGGCAAATTACGAGGAACAGCTGTGTATTATGATTATGACACCTTTTTTTTTGACGATGTAACCTTCAAGGCTAGCTTTTTGGGGATAAAAGACTAGGGAGTGTGGGATTTTTACCTCTCTAAAACCACCCCGGAAGCCACCCTCAACACCTTGAGTACCTAATGATAACTCTATAATACGGCAATACCTTACTCATAGGATCACCATTTGCAAAATGAAAGTTCGCTAGTTTATCGGCTTATACCATTTAAAAAAAAATCAGTTTTTTCTAACGTTGCCCAAAACTAAGTGTACGAATAGGCCGGCTCGACCGGAGTGATACCACGGCCTCACAGAAAACCGACGTGAAGCAACGCTAGCGTTATGTTTCGTCGTGTGGTTGAGGTTACCGGAGACCCAATTACCTTCCCCTTCCCCAATCTCCTCAATCCCTTAATCCCCAACGATCCTCAAACTCCTAATCCCCAAAAAGCCGGTGACGCATTTATAACGCCTCTGGTGTTCCAGGTGTCCATGGGCGACGCCGATTGCTTACCATCAGGTGATCCGTCTGATAGTTTACCGGCTTATGCCATAAAAAGAAACTGGGATTTCAGAAATGAAAACTTACACTTTTTAACAATAATATCGGTTACATTTCACATTAATGAAAACATTGATTTTCACCCGCTACCGCTTATGCCACGCACCAAAGACATCAGCTAACTATTTTATTATTCAGTCAACACAAGATTCGAACTTAAACTACTTTATGCCGTTGCTCCACATTCAGCCATTGTGCTCCGTTGCTGTGGTGAAATGGAAACAATAAGATTTTTGTAGGTAAGTAGTCAAGTAAGGCCTTTTTGTATTTATTATCAATGAGGTGTTTTTTAGTGCTATTTTTTGGTAGAATGTTTATAGTTGAACGATTAAGAAGTGTGATTCTTGTGTTGAGGAAAATTTATAGTTTATATTATTTTTTAATGACATGAGCCGGCCGTTAAAGCCTTATCTCATACATGAGGGTGCGGCCTCGATACCTACCAATGGCAAGTACCAATGTGACTTTTTCCGAGTTATATGTACTTTCTAATATTATCTAGACACTTTTTTTTTAAGGGGGGAAAATCATCGAATGACTGCTCCCGCCTGGGTGAGGCGGAAGGGAGTGTCAGACTCTTACTGACTAAAAACCACCCCGTTCCTTCTCCTGCACGTCGAGCCGGAGCCCCGGTTACCCGTTAGGTTCTCCGCGACTCCGAATCAGCATCGGCCCTATTGGGCCCCATCTGTGGTGGTCTGATGGCTCTTTGAGGCGCGCGCGGAACGCGACGCGCCGTACGCTCGGGTCTGTTTCTGGTCGGACGGGGAGCCACCCATGCTCGCCGTCCGCAGGCCCGCGCTTACGGTGGCCGGAGATCGTCTCGCGATCCCCGACGCCCGGTGTGTCCTTCGCGATGGCTGGGTTGCGAGGAGGCAGCGCTTCGCTGCCTCACGCGTCCCGCCTCCTCCTTAGCTAGCATGACTGCTTCGCAAAAGGAGGAGACGGCATCCCAATCCCCCTCGCTCCGCATTATGTAGACACTACTGACGAACGGTGAAGGAAAACATCGTGAGGAAACGTGAGCTTATAATTTCTAATTATTAGTTTGAAATTGCCAACCCGCATTGACCTAGCGTGATGATTACTGCTCAAACCTCCGTGTGAGGAGAGGACTTTCGTCAGCAGTGGCCACTTATAGGCTGTTGATGAAAAGCCAGCGGACGAGCAGACAGATCACCTGATGGTAAGCAATCAGCGTCGCTCATGGACACCCGGAACACCAGAAGCGTTACAAATGCGTCGTCTATATTAAAGTGAAGTTACAAACCATAACGGCATCAACATAAAATTGGTACAAACAGATACATAGCACGGAATAGAAAAAAAACAAAAGCTAGCGAAAGTTTTTAAATCCGATGGCGTAATGATTATAAAATAAATTAGTTTAGTAGCCATGGTTACTTACATGGTATATTGGTCGCCGTCTGCTCGTCTGTAGCCTTTTATAATATTTAGTTCATGATTTTATCTTCCCGTCCTTATCCCAAGTTACTTGTGTCTACAATATGTCGTCCCCCATTCTCCCCTATCAGACGTCTTCACATCACAAACTCCTTGCTCTTACATATCATTGTCCACGCAATCTATACAGATTTTCTTTGGTCGTCCTCTTCTTTTCCATCCTTCCAGAATGATTTTCTTCTGACGTAGATATTCAATTAGCGCAGATTCTTTTTTTAATTTTGAATGAATGATTTATTATTTTGAGTTCATTTATTTCGCAATTCTAGAACACTCTAGGCTTCGGGGATTGCGGTACGATCTCCGGCCACTGTAAGCGCGGGCCTGCGGACAGCGAGCATGGGTGGCTCGCCGCCCGACCAGAACCAGACCCGAGCGTACGTTGCATCGAGTTCCGCGCGCCTCAAAGAGCCATCAGACCACCACGGATGGGGCTCAATAGAGCTGATGCCGATACGGAGGCGCGGATGACTTAACGGGTTGCCGGGGCTCCGGCTCGAAATGCAGGAGTAGGAACAACAGGGTAGTTTTTAGTCAGCAAGAGTCTGACACTCCCTCCCGCCTCACCTAGGCGGGAGAAGTCATTCGAAGATTTTTCCCCCTTTAAAAAAATCTCCATGTAGAGAAAACTTGTCATCAACAGCCCGACTACAGAACTTTACTTCAAGTTCTGCTCATGCTCAACCGACACGCTTGCGATGATCTGACCAGCAATTTTTACTAGCGAAATACTAACGAAGTATTCGCAAGATGACCCGCTTCTTAATCGATTATACATAGTTTCCAAGTTATTGTAATAAAGTTTTCTATATAATTTTAAAACGGCCTTGCCGTTGAAGCCGGCTTTATTCTAGAAATTTAGAAAGAATTTGGTAATAATATCTACACTACATGAGCTGCTGTTTACATGTGAACATTAGCACATGACGATACCTAAGTACGTGTGTCGCCTGGACAGTCAACCTCGCTACATCCTTGTCGACTGGACATCTACACTACATGAGCTGCTGTTTACATGTGAACATTAGCTCTTGACGATACCTAAGTACGTGTGTCGCCTGGACAGTCAACCTCGCTACATCCTTGTCGACTGGACATCTACACTACATGAGCTGCTGTTTACATGTGAACATTCGCTCTTGACGATACCTAAGTACGTGTGTCGCCTGGACAGTCAACCTCGCTACATCCTTGTTGACTGGACATCTACACTACATGAGCTGCTGTTTACATGTGAACATTAGCTCTTGACGATACCTAAGTACGTGTGTCGCCTGGACAGTCAACCTCGCTACATCCTTGTTGACTGGACATCTACACTACATGAGCTGCTGTTTACATGTGAACATTAGCTCATGACGATACCTAAGTACGTGTGTCGCCTGGACAGTCGACCTCTTGCTGTTGTGAGTTACTGTCAATAAGTTTAACCTTCTCATTGGCAACAATTCTTTTATAATTGTGTTACAATAGTATTTCACAATTGTTCAAATGTTTACAAATATCAATGATGTTTCTGTTTCATTGCAAGTACGTTGCGAAACCTGTTTGGACCGGTTATAGCTAGTTTAATGGATATAGTTGCTCAGTGAGATGGACTTTGGATGTCTTAGAATAGATTTTTTATGAGTATGCAATGAACTTGTTGGTCTAGTCGCAAGGGCGAGTGTCAGTAAGATCTTTTAATGCTAGCTCTTATTCTTCTATCTTCTGATTTATTTCGTTGCGGGATCTAAGACATGTATAAGTTGTACATGTCCCTGGGACGTTGGACTTCAGTGTTCCGGTGTTTGCATGGTTGTATCTACTGTAGATCCTGGTGCACAGGAGTTGTAGTAGCACGATTAATATGGCGGTCTTTTCCCAAATTGTTGTTTCACATAGCTTTGGTTAAAAACTAAGGATTGTTCTGGCATCCTTGTAATCATTTCTGGATGTCCTGTCTCAGCACTCCTTTATAGTCCCCTGCTATAGTTACAGTTGTGTGTTGTCTGTCGCCCAGTCACTTCACAGATAGAAGGAGAGGTCTATGTAATTCGATTTAACTTCACCTCTCTGATAACAGATGGCGCTGCCACTTTGCGCGCCGCTTTGTGGTGAACTATTCTTATATTGATACGTCTCTGATACGAAATTCTTTGCGTCAGCCAGTTAATTTATATGCAAATTTAATACTTTTATTCTAAGAAGAGCTTTGTAAAACCACAATATACATGATAACATCACAATTATTACCTATACCTTGAAGTAGTAGCGTGAGGTGTACATATGAAACGCTTCGTGTGATACTTCCTTGTACGTACTGCTAAAGAGTGGATTTCTTTGCCAGAGTCGATATTTCCTGAAGGGATAACCTGGGAGTCTTCAAGGCCCGAGTTAATAGGTTGTTTATGGGACGACGTGCTCCATCGTAGGCCGCATCATCGCTTAACACCAGGCGAGACAGTGGTCAATGGTCGGCTAATCAAATAAAAGACACTCATCGGCTAGGACTAGATGATGTGCCATAATACTGTATTAGTTTAAGTGTGGGAGAGCCATGCTTCGGCGCGAATGGGCCGGCTCGACCGGAGTGATACCACGGCCTCACAGAAAACAGACGTGAAGCAACGCTTGCGTTGTGTTTCGTCGTGTGAGTGAGGTTACCGGAGGCCCAATTACCCTCCCCCTTCCCCAATCTCGATCTCGATCCTCAAACTCCTAATCTACAAAAAGCCGGTAACGCACTTGTAACGCCCCTGGTGTTCAAGGTGTCCATGGGCGACGCCGATTGCTTACCATCAGGTGATCCGTTTGCTCGTTTATCGGCTTATACCATAAAAAAAATAGAGAATTTGGAAAACGAGTTTACCGTATACCAAGCACAATTTCAGACTCTGTCTTCGTACTAGAAGAAGAAAAATTCCAATAATACTTTGCTCAATACACAGCAAGTTCATGCACATCGGATAATGATTATTGCCTTGGTTCCATAACAATGGCCCCGTAATACAAGAGGCTAATAGTATAATGCTCAGGCTATAGTAAGTGGCCATTGTCACAGCCTGAGGATCATAATACGACGGAATATAACATGAGTTATGACGTCATTGAATAAGTAGTAGGGTAGGCAGAGAACTGGTAATGTTCTCGAATTAAATACTTTTCTGTGATGTGGCTTGTTTTTTTTAAAAGGCGGCTAGATGTTTGGGGATTTTTACTTAGTTAAAACTTCCTCGGGGACAACCGGTCAGGCAACTGCGGGCAACCGATGCTCTAGCTTGAAGCAGGATAGGAACAGGGTGGTGTTTTGTCAGTAAGAGACTCTTACAGACAGACAGTTAGACTAACTGTGGTAGTGCCATGCTTCGGCACGAATAAGTAGTGATTCCATGGCCTCACAGAAAACCGACGCGAATAAAGGCTAGCGTTGTGTTTCGTCGTGTGAGTGAGGATACCGGAGGCCTAATTACCCTTCCTCAGTCTCTCCAATCCCCGAATCCCCCACAATACTCAAATTCCCAATTCTCAAAAGGACAGTATTGCACTTGTAACGCCTCTGGTGTTTCAGGTTTCCATGGGCGACGTCGATTGCTTACCATCAGGTGATCCGTCTGCTCGTTTACAGGCTTATACCATAAAAAACACTCCTCGAAACTGGATAATATATCAGCAATTCCAAAGTGTTCAATAGTGAACGTATTCCAATATTTCTGTCTGATAATGAATGACTATACATTTTTAATTTGGCAAATGTTTATTTCATTTTTTACTGTTCAAAGCGGAACAAATCGCTGAAAGCAAAGATCATGGAAATCTGTCCAGCCGTTTTTGAGATTTAAGCAACTAAACATGTTTTTGTATTACATATTTATGTATAAATGTTTATTTTATATTTATTAACTTAAGGAAATAAACAAAATACATATTTATCATACTTTTTGTTAGTTCTCACATAATTTTATTTAAAAAACCGATTGTTCATTGAATATCTATAGGAAGTGATTTTTGCAAGAAATATTGTAGTCTTTTTGTTTTTATTTACATACGTAACGAACCTTACTTACTTACCTTTGATTCCCGGAAGATGAAGGTCTGATCATCATCATTATCAACAGGGGTGACAGTCCGCTGCTGTAATATGAGCCTCCTCTACATAAGAGGGGTTTGTCATAATGTCCACACTATACAGATGGGTTGGAGGTCGCAGTGTAAAAGGTTCTGATTTATCAGACAGCACTTCTGCCAGGTCTCTGTAACATACGCAGTATCTTTATTAGCTTCTACGATATTCATGGAAACTTGTAGATGAAATTCCAACTTATTGTAGAAGAAGTATTACTAATATTATAATGCGAATGTTAGTGTGTTTGTGTCACGGGCCTGCGGATAGCGAACACGGGTGACTAGCTGCCCGACTAGAACCCGACCCGATTGTGCGGCGCGACCCGTTCCGCGCGTCTCTCAAAAAGACCGATACGGAGCTGCAAAAGACCTAACGGGTGGCCGGGGCACCGGCTCGTAGTGCAGGAGTAGTACGAGCCGGAGCCCCGGCCACCCGGGGTGACAGTCGTCGCCTTACCTGGGCGGGAGAAGACATCCGATGATTTTCCCACTTAAAAAAATCAATCACGTCAAAACGGCTGAATGGTCAAAGTCAAAGCATTTATTTCAATTAAACAATAATTTGGTACTTTTGAAACGTCAACAAATACAAAATAAATAATAGTCAGTCAGTCTGTCCGTCAGTGAAGCTATGTGAAGCTAGGAGCTCATTCCAAAATGTAGATTCGAATGGAGAAGAACGAGCAAGAAACTCCATTCGTTATTCTTTTTAAAAAACGTATTGTTCGGGATAACATTTGAAACAGGGGTAGTTTATAGTCTGGAATAACACATAGGACACTCATATCATCCCACAGAGACGCGGATGAAGCCGCGGGCAGATGCTACTAAACAATGAAATAAAGTTTGTCCAACATAGTATTCGAATTGCAACCAACGATACATTATAAGAGAGAAACATTCATAACAATGGCTCGAAGTAATTAAACAAACAATGAAAGATCACACGGTCGTAATCAATTTATGTTGTAGTGATCTGCGAGTTAAGCAACCGCTGCCGAGGTTGCATACTGGATGGGTTGCAATAACGTGTCAAATGAAAGCTTTCGAAGGTCGATCATGTATAGTATGTGTGTTTGTGATGAGTTTAAGTGTTCGTTAAGTCATATATATAGTTTCTACTTAAAAGAAATAGTTTTACTGTGTTTTACGGGATAAGCCGGTGAACGAGCAGACGGATCACCTGATCGTAAGCAATCAGCATCGCCTATGGACACCTGAAACACCAGAGGAGTCACAAATGCGTTGCCGGCCTTTTAAAAAGGAGTACGCTCTTTTCTTGAACGTTTGAAGGTTGTATCGATTCGGAAATACCCCCGACGACAGATCATTCCACAGTTTTGATAAAATAAAATAATTTGGCAACACTATGAATGTCTTTGAGTGCAGTCGTGACCTATTTAATGAAAGGCTAAAAGTATTTGTAATTAAATTAGAAGAGGAAGCAATAAAGAGGTTTCCTTCAATTACTTCACCTAGACTCGTAATTATAGGCGTTGGATACGATATGCTCTATTAGTTACAGATATACCTCTACATACACTGTTTATTGCCTCGTTGGCCGAGTATTCGCAAGTGCGACTGCCGGGCAAGGGGTCTCGGGTTCGATTCCCGGGTCGGGCAAAGTATTACTGGGTTTTTTAAAAATTCTCACTAGTAGCACGGAGTCTGGAAATGTGCCCGGTATATGGCAATAGGCTCACCCCCTATTACATGGGACTCATAACAACTAGTGAAAAGTGGGTGTTACATTGTACTATGGTAGAATGTGCACCTCTGCCTACCCCTTCGGGGATAAAAGGCGTGATGTTATGTTATGTATGTATACACTGTTTATATCAAAAGTTTCGTGAGACAGACTAGAATAATTATTGTGTTTTCGACTTACTCCTGTAACTGTTTGACGAGGAACTCGACTAGTTTCAAGCCATGCTAGAGGCTCATATTCATAACATAACATAACAACACGCCTTTTATCCCCAAAGGGGTAGGCAGAGGTGCACACAGAAGTAACACCCACTTTTTATGTTAGGAATGAGTCCCATGTAATAGAGGGTGAGCCTATTGCCATATACCGGGCACATTTCCAGTCTCCGTGCTACTACTGAGATTTTAAAAACCCAGTAATACTTTGCCCGAACTGGGAATTGAACGCGAGACCCCTTGCACTTGCGACCAGTCGGCCAACGAAGCAGGCTCATATTCATGAACAGCATTCCGCGACCCGCGACGCGGTGACTCACACTAGTACTGGCTGCCTGAGTCAGCTGCAGTGCTCGACCAGCAGTAGCACTTACGACCACTCGGCCAACGAGGCAGTTTCCCTACCTCGACGTAGACTCGTGTGTGTGAGCAGTGGGGATCTATGTGGTGAGGGTTCTGTATAATAGGGATAATGACGGGGTATGAAAATGAAAAATCTAATTAGTCCGTCAGTTAGGTAATGAAAAAATATTACTTATTTTTTTATTTTGTCGTATAATAAAACAATACCTAGATAAAACGAATCAAAGTTTAGGAGTGGGGACTAAAACGTCATTTCTACGTATAAAATGTACATAGAAGTGACGTCACGCGACATTTCAAATCCATTTATGGTCAAAAGTATTCTTTTCTGTAAGAAAATAAAAAATACGTGTGTAATGATTTAAAATAATCTACCAGACGGACATTAAAATAAAAATTAGGCATCTACCCTATTATAATCGTACTTATATTATAAATGCAAACTAATTTTGTATGTGGGATAGCCATGCTTCGACATGCGCTGGCTCGGCTGGATTGATACCACGGCCTCACAGAAAACCGAAGTGGAATAACGATTGTGTTTCGTCGTGTGAGTGGGGTTACCGGAGGCCCAATTACCTTCCACCCTCCCCAATCTCTCCAATCCCTGAATCCCCAACAATCCTTAAATTCCTAATCCCCAAAAGGCCGGTAACGCACTTGTAACGCTTTCGGTGGTGTTGTCCAGGTGTCCATGGGCGACGCCGATTGCTTACCAGCAGGTGATCCGTCTGCTCGTTGACCGACATATCTCATAAAAAAACAATAATGTTTTTTATTTACTTTTTAATATGGTTTTTGGTTCACACAAAGCCTAGGTTTTTTAAAAAATACAGAGATCTAACTGCTCATACAATCATGGTTTTCCAAGATAACCAATTTTGAAATGGTTTTATCACAACACTGACAGTACTCTAAAACAAATGGACCAATGACGCGTATGTTCCAATTTGGAACGCGACCAGTGGAGCGGCTCGCGCGCATCTATACGTACTTGTAATTATGTAGCTACCTAGGTACTTACTGATTGACTCAGTCATTAGACAGTGCAGTGTTATATACATGGATATAATAGAATAAGGTTTTAAGTCAGGTGATAGTACCTATATACATTTGTTTCCTTGCCCCACACTAGGATTTTCTCCTGTGTCGTGTGTGCGTTTACAAACATACAAGTTCACATACACATGACACCCAGACCCGAAACAACAATTTGTGGATCACACAAAGTGTTGTTCCGTGCGGGAATAAAACCCGCGACACGTTGCGCGGCAGCCGGTTGTCCAGTCACCAGCCTAACCGTTCAGTCATTAGTCTAACCTTAATCATATGGATAAAAAATTAATATAGTATAGGGATATTAATATAGTATAGGGAAATTAATATAGAGGTAGTATAGGGATTGATGCTGATTTTAATATTTTTATTATACGACGACCTTTTCGCCTGCAGTTTTTTTTTGAGGGCAAAGTCATAGTCAAAGTCAAAGTCAAAATCATCAGGACGGCACTTTTGAACGTCAACAACAAAAATTTAGAAGTGAAGCTATGTGCTCATCCCAAGTTGTAGATTCCTATGGAGAAGAATGAGCAAGAAACTCCATAGGTTACTCTTTTTCAATCAGGTCCGCAATACAATTCTTTAGTTACATAGTTTTGATGGTTCGATAGTGTGAGAACAATGCAACACCTAAATCCAGTCAAAGAGTCAATGACTTCTCCCGCTCTGAGTGAGGCGAGAATGAGTGTCAGATTCTTACTGACTCAATACCACCCCGTTCCTGCCAGAGCCAAGATAACTCGCTAGGTCGTTCTTTCCTTCTTCTCGAGAAGGTTCTGATCTGTAGGAATCTGAATCTAATCATCATTATTAACCGGATGGTCCATTCCTTCAATAAAGACCTCCCTTCTGTAGGAATATCCCGATTAAAAGTACCCTTTGCTATCTTCTCCATGTTAAGTTAGTCCCCGATGGTGGAAGTATTTCAAAGGTTTTTTAGTTTTAAAAACAATGAAATCTTTACTTTGCCCGACTCAAGAGTCGAACATTGAAATATCATCACGCTTTTTATCTCCGAAAAGGTAGGCAGAGGTGCACGTTACGGTACTTACTGCCACTGTACAATGTAAGACCCATGTTTTTATAATACCTTCTTATCGTGAGACATACTAAATTAAGTAAAATCGAGGGTTTCTCACGTGAATGTACTGAGAAAAGCTCTACTAGTTCTCTCTCGCTCACTGAGTGAGTAAGAGCTCGCAGTGAGCTGCGCGACGTCGCCGCGACCGCGCACGCTGCCCATGAGGAAGAACCCCTCTGTGTTCGAGACTAGTAGAGCTTTTCTCAGTATATTCACGCGAGTAACCCGCGATTTTACTTAATGTATGTAACACCCACATTTCACTATTTATAACACGAGTTGCATGTAATAGGTGTGTTGGTCTGATGTATTAGTGGTGTGTGAGTCAGGATATCGAACACAATTGAAACGCTCGGTTTATAGACATCGAATGAATTGAATTAGAGTACTGTAACTGTGGACACTTAACGCTACGCATACATACATAAGGTGGTAAGCCTATTGTCAGATACCGGGCACAATTCCAGACTCCTTGCTACTAGTGAGAAATTAAAAAAGTCAGTAATACTTTGCCCGACTCGGGGATCGAACCCGAGACCCCTTGCCCGGCAGTCGCACTTGCGAACACTCGACCAACGAGACAGTCATTGCCTCAGGCAGACAAATATTGTAATGAATATTATCTGGTATTTCCCCAAACACTTTGTCTTTTGTTTAGTACAATGCATTTAGCATCGTTGTGTCATTGTCGTTAGTCACTCGTCAAGGCCGCAGGGTCAAATCCGATCCTTTGTGTTTTTTTCTCAACTACTATTAACTACAGTAATAACACAAACTTACGGTTTGCCGTTTTCTGATAACGGGAGAAACCTTTTTACTATTTTATTAGTTTCTGCCCGCGACTTCGTACGCGCAATCTCGTTTTCTCCCGTTCCCGTAAGGTTTTCAGGATTTTTTCTGTCTCATCAACCTTTTCCTAATAATAACAAATACAACAAAAATCTAATTAGTGAAATCCGTCCAGTCGTTTACGCGTGATGCCGTGACCAAGAGAAAATATTTTTTTTATGACATAACCCGGTAAACGAGCAGACGGATCACCTGATGGTAAGCAATCTTCGTCGCCCATGGACACCTGGAACACCAGAGGCGTTACAAGTGCGTTATCGGCTTTTTGGGTATTAGGAGTTTGAAGATCGTTGTGGATTCAGGGATTGGGGAGATTGGGGAAGGGGAGGGTAATTGGGCCTCCGGTAACCTCACTCACACGACGAAACACAACGCAAGCGTTGCTTCACGTTCGGTTTTTTGTGAGGTCTATCTATATCTAGGTATATAGATTTATTTTTATAGCACATAGGTAAGTTTTATATCATCATCATCATCTTATTGTCTATGCCCCACAAAACCGTTGCAATGGGAGCCTATTAAACCTTTCGTGAGTCTAAAACGCGGATCCACACGATACATGATGTATTTACTATTGTATCTCATATCGGTGCATTCAAACGGTTCAAAGACTCTGTGAGATTCTTACCGCTATCAGCACTCGAGACATCGGGACCTCTAAATGCCACCATGACCAGCTTCAGAACCCCTAGTTTGCTAAGCCTCGAACGGTACATTAGCCTCGCTGCGCTGATTAATTTTATATTCTACTCTTCTAAGAAATAGACATATAGCAATTGAACAAGGAACGATTATTAAGACACCACTGACACCACACGGAGGTTTGAGCATTAATCACCACGCTTGCTCAAGGTGGATTGGCGATTTTAAATAAAAGTCGAGGTTTTCTCACGTTTTCCTTCATCGTTTGTCAGTGGCGTGTAAATAGAGGTACAGTATATACATCCCCATCATATAGATGGTGTGCAGGCTACAACTGTGTGCTTCTCACGTAGCTACCTGCCTCGCACAGCAAAACTGTGGAATGATCTGTCGTCGGCGGTATTTCCGAACCGATACGACCTTCAAACCTTCAAGAAAAGAGCGTACTCCTTTTCGCGTGTCCATGGGCGGCGCTGATCGCTTACCAGCAGGTGATCCGTCTGCTCGTTTGCCTCCTATTCCATAAAAAACATCTTAGAAAGTACATATAACTGGGAAAAAGTCACATTGGTACTTGCCGTTGGTAGGTTTCGAGCCCGCACCCTCATGCATGAGAAGCGGGCATCTTAAACCTCCGTGCCACCACGACTCTATGTTTTCACAATCTAGAATTTATTTTTGTTTTAAAGATGATAATAATAATAATAATAATAATAATAAACATTTATTTCAGAATTAATTCCATACACGACAGACATTGTAGCTACATTATTGTTAGTAACAGAATGAACTTATAAACTAGTGTTAGTACATATATTCTACGAGCATGAGGCTCGCCGAACCTGGGGATGTCTACTTGACTGCATGCAGTCGTATCCACCGCCCCAAGATCGGAGAGTCCCACCTTTCAGCCAACGCTCCGAGAATGGTGTTGGGGCTGTCGCGAACCCGGCGAAGCATAGATGCGCATCTCTTACGCATGATGGTAGCGAAACTATCAACATCGGCGTCGGCAAACATGCCGGACGCGCTACAAAATCGCGGCAGCCCCATCAACACCCGGAACGTGTTGTTATATTGGGTGCGCAGGCCATCATATGCCCTCCGCGTAAAGTCCACCCACAGGCTGCATGTGTAAAAGGATTGGCAGTAGGCTTTGAAAAGCGTCACCTTTACCTGAGCCGTACAGCGTGCAAACCTGTGGGCCAACATCCCACAACGGACAGCCAGCGACCTGCGCTCCCGTTCACTATCAGCGTTGTCCTTTAAGTCGTCTGAGACCCAATGTCCCAGATATTTAAAATTAGCGACTCTATTTAGAGGTCTACCACAGAGCATAACTGGTGGGATTGTGTTATAAGATTTATTACCTGCTTTGAACACCATAAGTTCGCTCTTCGTCGCATTATATATGAGCCCATGAGTTCCAGCGTAAGATTCACATATGTCAATCAGTTTTCTCAAGGCCCTGACCGATGGGCTCAGCAGAACCATGTCGTCAGCATAGCTTATATTATTAATGCATACACCATCAATATGACAACCTATCCCGGTTTTGCTCAGCCCATCGATCAGGTTATTCATGTACAGATTAAACAACGCAGGCGAGGACAACCCACCCTGCCTTACCCCACACTCAAGCCTGTACTCAGCTGAAAAGGAGTTTGCCCAGCGAACACGGTTCCGCTGATTCGCATACCAAAATTTAAACACATTTATAACTTCCTTGGGCAAATCCGTCTCTTGTTGCAGTTTATCCCATAACACAGTATACGAAACGAGGTCAAAAGCTTTTGACAAGTCTAAATAGCACGCAAACACTGGTGTTTTTCTAGCAGTATAGTACTGAACAGTCTGCTTAAGGCTCAGGATGGCGCTCTCTGTAGATAAGCCGGCCCGAAACCCGAATTGAGCATCGTTTAATTTAAGGTGTTTATCAAGCTGGCCTACAAGCAGACTGTCCAGCACCTTAGCAATTATAGTCGCTAGAGAAATAGGTCTATAATTTGACAATACAGATGAGTCACTTGTTTTATTTTTAATTATCGGCACAACAATTGTACGCATAAGTTTTTCAGGCAAATAAGAATGACCTAAACATAAATTTAAAAACAAACACAAAACTCGTGGCAAGTGAATTCCAGCATGCTGCAAGTGCTCGATGCTAAGACCGTCATGCCCGGGCGATTTTCCCCTAACCATGTTCTTAATGGTGGTGGCAATCTGCTTCGTAGTAAACGTGACGCTTCGCGCGGAGCAAACGGACTCAGAACCGGGCACAAGCAACTGCGGTTCCTTGCTTAAGGGGGATTGCACTCTGAAGTGCTTCCGAAACAGATCAGCAATATTGCTCTGGTCATGTTCACCTTCAACGCTCACGGGAAGGCTCGGTTTATGATTTAACTTGTTTGTTGACTTCCAGAATTTACCAAAGTCTTTGCTCGAGTGGTGTTTAGCAATTATGTCCATTTTAATTTGGTTTTGATAATGATAGATGCGATCACTGTTCTTTAATGCCGTTGTGATTTCTTCATGCTGGTAAAATAGCTGTTGATATTAATTTCATGTTTAATAACCTAAGTTCGAATCGACAATCAGTTGTTGTTTATTAACATAAACTCCAGGCAGTGACTGTATTTCTTTGAAGTTGGAAACATTATCATATTACGTCAACCGGATTGTTTTTTAAATAAGAATTATATATGTTTAGGTTTTCAGTGCATTCTGTTCTGAGGGAAACGAGCTGACTGATCACCTGATGGTAAGCAATCGGCGTCGCACAAAGACACACTGAACACTACAGAACTTACAAGTGTGTTGTTAGTCTCGGATTGGGGATTCGAGTATTAGAGCATTAATGGGGAGTCATAGGGCCTCCGATAAGCTCGTAAGCGTTGTTACACGCCGGTTTTCTGTGAGACGTGAAACCATGATGAAACAATACTAGAGTTGTGTTTCGTCGTGTGAGTGAGGTCTCCCTAATACCTGAATCCCCAACAATCCTCAAACTCTTAATTCAAAAAAGCATTTTAACACCTCTGGTGTTACAGGTGTCCATGGGCGACGCCGATTGCTTACGGCTTATACCATAAAAAAAAACCGTTGCCGTGATATCACCACGGTCAAGCCGACCGACAGCCGTGCCGAAGCTCACACACTTATTTAAAGTCAAAGCATCTATATCAATTAGTCCTTAAAAAGCACTTTTGAAACGCGAAGGAATGGTCCGTCAATGAAGCTAGGTGCTCGTTCTAAACCTGTAGATTTGTTATGTCATAACTTCTTAACCGACTTGCATAAAGTGGACCATGCTTGTGACACCCAAAGGCTGTAACTCCAAGGTCATATAGAACTACACCGACTTTATACGTCACTTATTTCATCATTAGGAAGTTGTATTCCTCAAATACCGGACAAGAACCAATTAATTCTTAATTATTGGCACCGTTTAGCAATATGTTGCGTTATTCCTGAACGCAAAAGGTTGGATTTCGTAAATACTAGTTTTACGGAACATATCATTATCAATGGTGGAGTCCAGGCGACTCGTACTTAGGTATCGTCATGAGCTAATGTTCACATGTAAACAGCAGCTCGTGTAGTGTAGATGTCCAGTCAACAAGGATGTAGCGAGGTTGACTGTCCAGGCGACACACGTATTTAGGTATCGTCATGAGCTAATGTTCACATGTAAACAGCAGCTCATGTAGTGTAGATGTCCAGTCAACAAGGATGTAGCGAGGTTGACTGTCCAGTCGGTATTGGTATTAAATCAATTTCTTAAGAAAGCAGTTCAGATGCCGGTTTCATATAATCAAAATTCTAATATAAATGAAGAAATCTATACAAGAATGAATAAAGTAATTCTATAACTAAAAACAAAACGATTACATCTCTGCTTAGCCCCAAAAAACTAAAAAGCGTAAAGACAGATAATGGTCTCATAACTACACCTTAACATATAAAACCCTTAATGACTTAGTAATAAAGGCGACATTTGCGCGGCACGGCATCAAACCGGTACCAACTTTCACATAGCTTGATTATGTCGACGTATGACATAATACTCGAGTCATACACATACAATTTACGCCGGTTTGTATGTATGTATTAAAACTGGGACACTATATTGAATTTGACTTAGTTTAAAAGCTAGTTTTTTAATAGATGTATGAAATTAATGACAGCGGAGTATAGTACATTTATCTGATTTATCACCAACCTTACTCTTCCCGCGGGTGTCATATACCCGACTAAGAGACTACACATTAGACAGAGACCGGGCAGCAACGCTCTCTGATAGACCTGAACCTTTTATACTGCGATCTCCAACCTGTCTGGCAAGCTAAGACATTATGACAAACCCCTCTTATGTAGAGTAGGCTTATCGTCCAGCAGTGAACTGTGGAAGTTGTAATATGTACCTATGACGTTAGTCTATCCTTAAACGTGAAGTTTCATCGAAATCTTCTCAGTAGTTATTGCGGCAATGACCAACAGACGTGCTTGAAAGTGAAGGTTATCATTGAGGTTTCATTCTCATTATCTTCAAAAGCCTATAAGCGGCCACTGCTGACAGGCCTCTTCTCGCACGAAGAAGGTTTGAGCATTAATCACCACGCTTGCTCAATGCGGTTTGGCGAATTCAAACTTATTATTAGAAATTATAAGTCCAGGTTACCTCACGATGTCTAATGAAAGTAATTTATTTATTAATCATAAAATAATACTTATGATTCAAATTATATTATTTCGCAATAATTATAGAAGAATAGGAAGTTAATTTAACACCATTATAGCCTTAGTGTATTTAAATGACTGCCTCGTTGGCCGAGTGGTCGCAAGTGCGACTGCCGGGCAAGGGGTCTCGGGTTTGATTCCCGGGTCGGGCAAAGCATTACTGGGTTTTTAAAAAAAATCTCAGTAGTAGAACGGAGTCTGGAATTGTGCCCGGTATATGGCAAAAGGCTCGCCGTCTATTACGTGGGACTCATAATATAAATAGTAAAAAGTCAGTGTTACAATGGTATAATGTGCAACTCTGCCTACCCCTTAAGGGATAAAAGGCGTGATGTTATGTTATGTATATATTATAATTTAATTATTTAAAATTATTTCATTTCATTTCATTTTAACGATATTTGAAGGGTTCAGTTGGACTATAGTGTCTAGCTAGATGATAAAGTATATCTAAATTGACTCGGGGACAGTGGGAGAACTGACTCGCTATGCCAATAAAAAAATATGGGATACGCTGGTAAATGAGCGACACGGATCACCTGATGGTAAGCAATCGTGTCACCCATGGACTCCTGGAACACCAGAGGCGTTACAAGTGCGTTACAGGAGTTCCGCCTCACCTAGATGGGAGAAGTCATTTGATGATTTCCCCCCTTAAAAAAAGTGCAATAATATCTCTGCTGGCTACCTAACAATAAAATGGTGTAATGTATGAGTCAGTGTGAATAGAAAGTTCTCGAACATCGATTTTAGAATATGAATGAATGCCGTAGAAAGTGCCACTTATACACATACGGTATGTGAAGTGTACACAACTGGGATTCGAATTGTGAACTTTCCACCAAATGTCTAGTTTTATATTGTATGGAGGTATCTATCCGGATAAGGTAAAACGTTTGTAGTTTTGTATATATATATATGTGTGTGTGTGTATAAATCTCGGAAACGACTGAATCAATATTGAGTAGGTAATTAAATTTTTGTATATTGAAATATTTGAACTATTTGCCTGCCTCGTTGGCCGAGTGGTCGCAACTGCGACTGCCGGGCAAGGGGTCTCGGCTTCGATTCCCGGGTCGAGCAAAGTATTACTGGGTTTTAAAAAAAATCTCACTAGTAGCACAGAGTCTGGAATTGTGCCCGGTATATGGCAATAGGCTCACTCCCTATTACATGGGACTCATAACATAAATAGTTAAAAGTGAGTGTGAATTTTACACTTAAGTGCTGTAACGTGCACCTCTGCTTGCCCCTTCTGGGATATAACGAAGTATTTTATTAATTGGTATGTACCTTTAAACTGTCAAACACCAAGCGGTCACCGGTGACCGCAACCTATTGTTCTATAAGTGTGTCTATAATGACGGTACTCGACGAGTTGAAATGAAAGCATTTTGTTGCAAAAGGAATATTTTTTTAAAGTTATCGAGGGATCGTTAAAATAAGAACTAAGATGAAGGTTGCCACATTGTTTTGATTCAGAATTCTATATAAATGTTTCCATTTTAAATATTTATATTATACTGATGTTATCTCAAGGTAGGTAGGAAATTTAATACTGATTAGTTTAAACATCATGTCTGCGGTACAGTAGAACGCATTTGCACTGCTCCTACTCTTTCCGCTGGTGTCGCATACCCGGTTAAATTCCAGAGGAGATGGCATCCCCGTCCCCCTCGCTCCGCATCATGACCCGCACTAGGGCCGGACGCGAGGGCTCGCCGTCGCCCCCAACCTGCATGCTATGCGTGGAGAATATGGCGAACTCTCTTAATATGTAGAGGAGGCTCACAGTCCAACAGTGGACTGTCATTATCTATTGATGAAGATGAACTATCATATAGATGGTCGACAGGCTATAACTGTGCGCTTCTCTCGCAGCTTCCTGCCTCGCACAGCAAAACTGTGGAATAATCTGTCGTCGGCGGTATTTCCGAACCGATACGACCTTCAAACTTTCAAGGTAAGAGCGTACTCCTTTTTAAAAGGCCGGCAACGCACCTGTGACTCTTCTGGTGTCCATGGGCAGCGCTGATCGCTTACCATCAGGTGATCCGTCTGCTCGTTTACCTCCTATTCAACAAAAAATGAACCAATTTACCTAATAGTCTTATATCACGTTTTAAAATTCAAAATAAATACTTGTTTAGACGTCACAGATACAACTCCTCGTCTAATTACAATCACGATAAATGTTTTTTCTTAAAAATCAGGTTTTTAACCAAAACTGGTTGTCGTAACCAAGGTGACACCTACAATGCCATGTCATACATACATACTTATAAGTAAAGAGCATTCCTATTCCTTTTTAAAAGGCCGTAAACCGGCAACGTACTTGTAACGCCTCTAGTGTTCCGGGTGTAGTCGCGGAGAACCTAACGGGTAACCGGGGCTCCGGCTCGACGTGCAGGAGAAGGAACGGGGTGGTTTTTAATCAGTAAGAGTCTGACACTCCCTCCTGCTCCCGCGTCACCCAGGCGGGAGCATTCATTCGATGATTGTCCCCCCTTAAAAAAAAAGTGTTCCGGGTGTCCATGGGCGGCGCTGATTGCTTACCATCAGGTGATCCGTCTGCTCGTTTGCAGTCCCATGGCTATAAAAATGTGTGGTCTACGTTATTGCAGGTCATGATATAATAAGTTGTCAGATTTTTTGTGATCAAAGCCAAAGTCAAAGCATTTATTTCAATTAAACCATAATTTGGTACTTTTGAAACGTCAACAAATACAAAATAAATAATAGTCTGTCAGTCAGTCCGTCAGTGAAGCTATGTGAAGCTAGGTGCTATGGATTATGGATCTTTACTTCGATTTCCTCATTGGTGTACGGCCGCCAGTGTGAGATAGATGTCTCGATTACGATTACCGGGTAGAGCGTTACAATTTTTTTTAATTCTCCATAGGAGCTGTTTAAGAAAAATATGTAGGTACAGTAAAAATTTCTAGAATAGGCGAGATAAATATCTATTATTAATTTTAAATTTCCAACATTCCCACTAATATCTCGGCGTTCAGTATGGCAAATTAGCAATACACTCACCCCCAATAGGGATGATGACAGGGTATGAAAAGTAAAAATCTAATTAGTCTGTTAGTTAGATAATGAAAAAATATTAGACACGTATTATTTTATTGTGTCGTATAATAAAACAATACTTAGATAAAACGAATCAGAGTTTAGAAGTGGGGGCTAAAACGTCATTTCTACGTCTAAAATGTACATAGAATCAATCAATATATCGTCGAAAGTATTCGTTTCTGTAAGAAAATAAAAAATACGTGTCTAATGATTTAAAATAATCTACCAGACGGACATTAAAATAAAAATTAGGCATCTACTATTACATGGGACTCATAACATAATATACAGTGCCCTTGATATCCCCTTCAAAATAATATTATGGCCTCAAACACCAATCATTATTTTTTAAACCATAATTTCGAACTTGCCATTACACGAGTACAAGTTCAAAAAAAAAAACATAATATTTGCAACTTTGACCTCTAAAGTAAGGAAGCAAATATATTTAATGTAATTACTTATTAAAATGTCAGATTATAATACTTATACTACCTTTTGCTTACGACTTTGCCTGACAATTTTTTTTTTATGAAATAAAGCCGGTAAACGAGCAGACGGATCACCTAATGATAAGCAATCGGCGTCACTCATGGACACCTCGAACACCGGAGGTGTTACATTACAAGTGCGTTACCGGCCTTGGGATTAGGAATTTGAGGATTGCTGGGGTTCAGGGATTGAGTGCGGGTAATTGCGCCTCCAGTAACCTCACTCACACGACGAAACACAACGCAAGCGTTGCTTCACGTCGGTTTTCTGCTCGGCCGTGGTATCACTCCGGTCGAGCCGGCTCATTCGTGCCGCTTGCAATAAATTATTCTTCTTGTATTCTTATTCTTTTTTCATGGAAATCGCCACCAAACCTTTATGAAAAAGCCAGCAACATAAGGTAAACGCAGGTATTAACGACCCCGCTAAGGCAATTTTAAAATCAACCATATTTTTTGGCATACTGGTTCCTCTAAAGATTAATAGTTTTATTTTATAAGCTAGTGTTATGTATAAAAAATGTATTTACTGAATCAAATACACTTAAATAAAGGATTATCTTGTAAAAAATAATTTACAATGTGACTTAGTCGGTTGTTGCAATTACCGACCCATAAAAACGGCTGTGAAGCTATTAACGATTTTTATGCAGCTATTTCCGATCGTGTATGTCAGGAGGCCTTTTTCCAGCAATGGAATGTATATAAGCTAATGATGATGATGATTACTGATATTAATAAAATAAAACAAAATAAAAATGCAAATACTTATTCGTATTTTTTATTATCGTTATTTTTAATAAAACAAATTGAACTAAATAATTATAAACTTTTAAATTAATCAACATAATACTATTAATACACATTTAAATTTTAATTTCAGGATTTTAAATTCTAGGATAATTCGTTATGCTATTGAGATCGTTATCATTTTTTGAAAACTCTACTATTAATCACAGTCATTGGTTCACCTCTTTTTTTTAGAAATAAATTGCAAATAATTAGTTACATATAAGATTTGGTGGAGCTTACAAACAAAACATCAAAGTCACTTAAAAAATACATTCATCATCAGACTCACTGCTATATAAGACTCGACGTTTAACTGTCTCTCTTGCAGAGTCTGACTCTACCTCTAATAGGCGTATGGTAGTTTTTGTTTCAAAAGAATCTCTATCATTAACTAAACTATTATTAGAATGTTCATGTCCTTTTTTATTAGATCCATTTTCTAACTCACTGTTACAAAGCACGTGACGCTTTGCTGCTTCCTTTAGAAGTAAATTAAAATCGGATTCGCTATCTGATTGATATTTACTAGGTCCTGCTACAGGAGAATCTTCTTTGTTAACCGCATTCACTTTTTAATTGGTTTTTTCTTCTTTAAGGTCGTTGTTTTCTTCAATAATTCTTTTTGTTCCCTTTTTTCCAAGATTTCTTGTTTTCTTTTTATTTTTTTATTTTCTTTGTCTTCTTTTTCTTTTATAATTCTCCTTTGATATTCCATAAAGTCATCAGATATGGCTACTGTCGGCGTGAGTTTTTTATTTAAAGTCTTCTTTTTATTGTAATCAATATTATTCTTCGGAAAATAAAGAGAATTTTTAAAAGGTGTCGTATAATTCTTAAATGGTGTGGGAATAGCAGAGCTACCACTTGTTTCTGGAGCGGCCTCATTGGTTGCATTTTTGGGTGATGGTGTATACTTCTGAAGTGTTTGTAGTGGCTCCGCGGTTATTTCAATTAAAGTATTATTTTCTGGTGCAAGAATCGAAGTGGACAAGGGTGTTAACTCGTTGGTAGATGGTAGAAGTATATAATCTTGTTGAGGTGTAGATGTCTGCAGAAACTGGTTGAACTCATCTGGTACAGTTAATAAGTTTACAGTAGGCGACAAAGGTAGAGGTTTTTCAATAAACAAGGATAAGTTGGATGCCTCTTCTTCCAATACTTCTGAACCTTGCTCTATTGGCAGTATTAGATCACTCTCAGGAACTATATCAAAATTTAGAATAGCCTCAGATATATCTTGTGTTTCATTCACAAAATTGTTATTTAGTGTTGATTCCCCTAACTGCAGAATACTTCCACTCTCTTGATTTATGGCGTTTTCGGGGGTAATTTTCTTCCAATATTCGAATAACTTTTTATAAGTTGGATCTCCCATCCATTGGCCTCCCGAATCTTTGAAAGTTTGTAAGGTTATAGGTGACAATCTAGCCTCAAAATCTTGTTTAAATTTTTCTTCATATTCAGATGTGGTTATATGATTGACGTCTACAGTATGTTTTAAATTTGGCAACAGTTTACTGTAGTTTATTTTAGATGGATCAAATGGATATAATCCACAACATCGAAATCCGCTCTGTATGGTTTCAGGCTTAAGGCATTGGTCAAAGCATTTTTTTACTGCCGGAGCAAAATCAGTGCGTTTAAGCTTGGCATAGTTATTTTGAATTCTGAATTCATGCACAACAGTCCTCCATATTCCTTTGACTGGTCTGAAAACAGCAACGTCGAGCGGCTGTAGTATATGTGTGGAGTTGGGAAGTAAAGCTACCACGATGATTGCTTTTTCTTTACAGAATGTTGATAGTGGAAGTGATATGTGAGATGTGTGACCATCCAAAAACAAAACTACTGGAAATGGTATTTCATTTGTTACAAGCCACGGATAGAAGCAGTTGGTAACATATTCATAAAATGCTTCTGTGTTCATCCAACCCGATTCCCTATTACCAAGTCCCCATCCACGAGGTAATGTAGGCACAAGATTTTTTGGCAAACGTTTATACGGAAAAAGTATCATTGGAGGTACTTGATTTCCGTCAGCTGAAACGTTCACAAGCACAGTCAAGCACTCTTTTTCGTCATTAGCAACACGATTATAGACTCGTTTGCTACCTCTGCTGACCAAAACTTCTTTTTCTTTTGGGCATAAAAAGAAAGCAGTTTCGTCACAGTTAAACACTCGTCTAGGATCTTCTAAAACATGATGCAGATTATTTGTCATAAAATAATTGTTCACTCTGTCGAACCATGCACGTATAGCTGCTTCTGTGACTTGATTTCGGCTTGAAGGAAGATTTTGTGCAACACGTTTAGATACTGTTGGATGTCTCTTTATAAAATTCTCAAACCAATATCTGCCAGGCACACCATTTTTAACAGGGTTTGGACGATTTAAGTTTTGAACTAGCTTAGCCACTGCTTCTAATAATTGTTCTTTTGTAACTGGAAATCCCATCTTGCCAAGGTAGTGAATCCAGTCTACAATCTGTTTTTCTTCACTTAAATTAAGAACCGGCTGAACTCCGCAAATTTCATTCTTATATTTCCCGTCCCGTTTGTCTCGTAATGTAGTTTTGGGAATATTAAACCTTTTTGAAGCCTCATATACACTTGTACCGTCATTAGTTGATTTAATTGCTTCGGCGAGTTGGGTTTCACTGTATACTTTTCGCCGCTTTTGTGGCTCCATACTTCTGGAAATAAATATAATTGTATGTTTTATGTTGCTTTAGCTAAGAAGTAGCATTTATTAATAGGTTCCTATTAAATAATCTATATACGAACGGTAATAGCTTCTTATAGTTGCTATTGCCGACCCTCATGGGTCGTTAATAAAGTATACAAGTATAAACATTAATTGTATTACCGACTCATAAAAAAATGGTTATTTTAATTCAATTGACCTTTGGACTAGAAAATAGATTATAATTTATTAATGTCACAAAAAATATTGACAAATGCACACTGTTTTAAACACAAAAACAATGATTTATTACTGTAACTATTCAATATCGATCCCGAAAAATATCATAACTTTGGTTAAATTGACAACGCTAAAAGGTAAAAACTAGACAAAAAGGTTTAGTCGCTAATAGATTTTTATAAAGACTAATAACTTAGATTTAAACTGGTCTATAAAAATACTTGTGTCAGTGTGATATTATAACATAAAAGAAAAATAAAACAAAAAGTTACGTTGCTGCCATTGCCGACTTATGGGTCGTTGATAGCTGCCACGATTAAAACTGATGAAGCTAACACCGTCCCATTTTAATTTAAAGTTTTATCGTTTCAAATTACTTTTTATTAATAAAATGTCGTGATAAATCAAGAGTTGACACTTAAATGAATACACTTAGTATTACAAGATAAACTATAGACGTCATTTGTATGTATAAACGTCTTAAATAGAAAAGTCACGTACTTACTTGAAGGAACAAGGAAACAGTATGACACGGCCTGCGTCCACGCTGCCCCGCAGTAACTGACGTATTTTATCTCTTTTTTGCAAAGCTACTCACACTAACGTAAAAGTATACGATACTCAACGAATAAACGCGAGTGTAACTTTGCCTACTTATAGCTAGAATAGTTCTGGAAACGTAAAAATTTCGAATTACTTTTATAGGTCGGTAATACCTACAGATTTTCGATGGGTCGTTGATAGCTGCGTTTACCTTATCTGTTACTTCTCTGGTGTGGTGGGTGTATTATTTAGGCGTTAAAACTTACCATCAGATGATCCGTCTGTTTATTTACCCTCAAGTCCATAAAAAGAAAAATAAGTCTATATTATTTAAACCAAATTTCTATTGATATTGGTTCAGCAATTTATGAGTTATAGTGTAACAGACACTCTTACGTATATATTAATTAATTATGGTCAATTGATATTTATAAATTATTATTTTCAAAAACAGTAAAAACCTGCAAGGCTTTTGATAAAAAACTAACCTGTTTGTCGATGGACCTTGGTAGCTACGACATAAATATATACATATGTATATACATCGATTTATAATTATTATATAAAACTAGATTATGTGTTTGATATAATCGGTATTCATATAATAGATGTGGTTGTTTGTTTGTAAATCGTTCATTTTTTTTTATAGAAGAAGATTAATCACCTGATGGTAAGCAGTCAGCGTCGCCCATGCACACCCGCAACGTTAGAGGCGTTACAAGTGGAAGGTAAAGGGTGGGGGGGGTTCCGGTTACCTCAGTCACACTTTTTAAAGATCGCATTTGTAAGTCTAGTGTTGCAACTAACTGTCCTAACTGTCCATGGGCGGCGCTGATTGCTTACCATCAGGTGAAAAAATATTAGACACGTATTTTTTTATTTTCTCGTGTTAAGTTGCAATACTTAGATAAAATGGTGCTAAGTTTAGGATTGGGAGGTCTTTACGTCATAACGTGCTACAAAATGTGGCACACTGTGACGTCACACGATATTTCAAAGGTACTCGACGAGTTAATATATCGTCGAAAGTATTTAATTTTGCGAGAAAAGAAAAATACGTGTGTAAAGTTTTAAATTAATGTACCAGGCGCCCAGACGGACTTTGAAATAAAATTTAGGAAACTATCCTATTTAATCCTCAAAAGTATACTAAAAATACTCAATTTCTATTGTATACGACACCACCTTCAAACCTTCAAGAAAAGAGCGTACTCCTTTTTAAAAGGCTGGCAACGCACCTGTGACTCCTCTGGTGTTGCGGGTGTCCATGGGCGGCGCTGATCGCTTACCATCAGGTGATCCGTCTGCTCGTTTGCCTCCTATTCCATAAAAAAAGTATAGTAGTACTATAATTTGTTGCGGAAAACCTAACGGGTAACCGGGGCTCCGGCTCGACGTGCAGGAGAAGGAACGGGGTGGTTTTTAGTCAGTTAGAGTCTGACACTCCCTCCCGCCTCACCCAGGCGGGAGCAGTTATTCGATGATTTACCCCCTTAAACAAAAAGTAGTACTATAGTTTAGATGTTTTCTTCACCACATTGAGTACCGAGTATTAAACTAACTGTATTTTCAGTTTGAACCATTGATTAGTGGTATTACTCATATTTATGCTAACATCGTCAGTAGGTACTTATACTCCTACGTGCAAAGAGGTTGTTGAACTGTAGTTTAATAATATTTGACGTGTTTAGTCTTCAATATCTGACAGTCCCTTTCGTCTTTCTCAGGCGAGAGGGATCTATGAGGATTTCTGGTCAAAAAAATATCTATAGATTTAGGTATTAAAGACAGAATTTTAACATAACCTATTACAAATTCCGGAGCTCCGGACGAAATTGCAGGTTACCTACCCTGACTCCGGCTCTGTGCTGGTGTAGGAACGTGGTGGAGTTCAGTCAGTAAGAGTCTGGCACTCCCTCTCGCCTCACCCAGGCTTGAGGACCCATTGAATGATTTTCCCCCCGTAAAAAAAGCTGTACACAAAAATCTAGAAAGAAAATCTACCCCCTATGCTTTCTAAGAGTGTCAAAAGTGCTTTTTGTTGTCGGTAGAGTTAAAATAAATTTGTCACCATCCCTACTCTTTCCGCGGGTGTCGTATACCCGAATAAGGGTAGCATTTGACAGAGACCGGGCAGCAGCGCTCTCTGATACACCTGAACCTTATAAATTTCGATTTCTAAACCTGACAAGCGTGAAGATGTTCAACGGCGAATAATTATTTAGTTTTTTTATTTTGGAAATTATCCATAATTAATATAAAGTACTATAATACAGAATGCCCAGCCTAGACTTTGAACTCACGGCCTTTGATTTCATAACGGTATTCTTTCAAGTCAGGAAATACCAACCATTAAAAAGTAATATTAAAAGTAAAATGATAGCAAAGTGTGTCACAAAGATGAATAGGTCGGAATGAAAGGTTACATTTTACATCCATAATGGACTACATAATACGGCTTGCAATAATCCCTCTACGCTGTTCTTAACGGGGGAAAATCATTGAATGACATTCAATTTAAGTATGTGAGAGCACGAATGGGCCGGCTCGACCGGAGTGATACCACGGCCTCACCGAAAACCGACGTGAAGCAACGCTTGCGTTGTGTTTCGTCGTGTGAGTGAGCTTACCGGAGGCCCAATTACCCTCCCCTTCCCCAATCTCCCCAATCCCTGAGTCCCCAACGATCCTCAAACTCCTAAATCCCCAAAAGGCCGCACTTGTAACGCCTCTGGTGTTCTAGGTGTCCATGGGCGACACGAATTGCTTACCATCAGGTGATTCGTCTGCCCGTTTACCGGCTTATGCCATAAAAAAATGTGACCTCCCACCTTTGGTTTAGGCAAGAGGGAGTGTCAGACTCTTGCTGACTGAAACCACCCCGTTGATACTCCAGCGTAGAACCGGAGCGTTGGTAGCCAGGCTGTCCTGGGCTCCGGAATCTCCCGACGCTTGGCGCGTGATTTGAAGATGGTAGATTTAAAGGCTCTGTCAAATGTCAAGAATAAGAGTAGAACCAAATAATACTCTTTCTGCCCTCGCCACACGGCTTATTTACATTAAACTTAAGTGAGGGATGAAACAGATACCGTATCTTATCTCGCTAATAGTACAAACGCGAACGGTAGCGTGTAGTTGTGAATGTTTGTATGTATATTACTCAATAACGTCAAAACGGCTGAAGTGATCGGGATGGAATATGGAACAGAGGTAGATTATGATCTGCAACAACACACAGGCTACTTTTTCTCCTAGAGGAACCCGGACGAAGTCGCTGGCTGAAGCTAGTTCCTTATAAAGCGCTAAGGATGACATGATCGACCTTGCTGTTGTGACCACTTATATTAAACCATGGCATTTTTCTTATTCACATCTCTTTACCGGAATTTCCTCAAACCATTTCTTTTGAACTCCAAAAAGGTCACATACGGAACCCACAACAACCTTGACATAAGCTCAAAAGTGAAGGCAAATACCAAAATGGCTGCCGGAAATGGAAGTTCAAAATAATTAATTATAATATCATCGACTTTTACTAATTATTCTGATGACCCTGCAAGCAGAACCGCGTCATAATATTATATTTTTCTTAATAACATTTCTTGTTCACAGGTTGCGCGTACGCACGAATCGCGACGCTCTTTGCAAGAGCATCAGTCGAATCCTGGGCGGCGCGCGGGACAGACGTGCGTTACGCAATTAAATTCTCTATTTTCAAAAATCAATGGATAAAAAATAGTGAAGTGCAGTGATGCAATAGTGTGCAGTGGAGTGCAATATTTTTTTTACAAATACTTAATTTTTGAATTTTTAAGTTTGTTTTTTTTTATAATAAAATTTTACAAAAATGCAAGGTCGTGATAAGTTGTGTGCGAAGCTTACGAGTGCGTTTCTCAGGAAATGGTGTAAGTACCTATTAATTTTTTTTCTAATTTCTAGCATTAGATTCTAGAAGAACTTGTTTTTTAATCTTAAATTTATTATGTACTTAATTATTTATGGTTATTTACTGATTATAATTATGGTCGTTAATGACCTGATTATGGAGTCTTTAAGTTCGATGCTCGGTTCAAGTAAAGAATTATGGGATTTTTTATAGAAGTTATTTATCGTATGGAGTTTAAAATTAAACCAAGTGTTTCGTAATAGGTTCAGTGGTTTTTTAAAGGTAAGGCTAACTGGGGTCGCAGACGAGGCTAGCTAGCTAGGGCAGGAGTAGGAACGGGGTGGTTTTTAGGCAGTATGAGCCTGACACTCCCTCTCGCCTCATCCAGGGCAGGAGGAGTCATTAGATGCTCCCTCCCCCAAAGGAATGTGTTTTTTTTAATGGGTCTTCTAGTTTAGTGAACTCAGTATATGGCAGGCAATAGGCTCACCTCTTATTACATGGGACTCATATCATAACTGGCGAAAAGAGGTACATTGTATATTGTGCACCTCTGTCCACCCCTTCGAGAAATATAAGGCGTGATCTTCAGTTATCTCATCATCATCAGTAGCGGGTGACTGTCCACTGCTGGAACTATGAGCCTCCTCTACCTCTACATAAGAGGGGTTTGTCATAGACTCCAAAACTTGGGAAAGGTATTGGAGATAGTAGTTTAAAAGGTTCTGGTTTATCAGAGAATGATGTGACCCGGTCTCTGTTATGCGGGTGTTATATACCCGACTGAGAGAGTCGGGTATATAACACCCGCGGGAAGAGTAGAGGTATTGGAAAATGTATTCCACTCGCTTGAACTTAGGTTATTTATTTAGCTACAAGTTCGGTGTCTATTGTGTAGTCGGGTATATGATACCCGTGTGAGGAGAAGCGGTGGTCACTAATGTATTCCACTCGCTTGAACATAGGTTATTTATTTAGGGACCAGTCCGGTCTCTGTGTGTCTAGTCGGGTATAGGATACCCGCGGGAGGAGAAGTGGTGGTCGCAAATGTATTCCACTCGCTTGAACTTAGGTTATTCATTTACCTACAAGTCCGGTGTCTGTTTGTGTAGTCGGGTATGGGATACCCGCAGGAAGATTAGGGGTGGTGACGTATTTATAGCCGTCACTTCGTTACAGTTGTTTAATTAGCTGTTTGCACTAAATATAGATAGTTGTTTGTCTGTCTGTCGGCTCGGATCTCAAGATCTTTTCCTTATTACTTAGGTACCTAGTTTAATATATACTTTGCGTTTTAAAACAACATTTTTTTATAATATAAATAGTTGAATAGGTACCTATCTATATATTTTTGAGTAGGTATATAATTATAACCTGTTTATTAATAAAATGTCAGGTATTCACCTGTTTTTGAATTTTTTTTAAAAAGTGAAGACTTGATTTTGTTTTTATAGTAATTCGAGTCAAGTTAATGTGTTTGTTAAGTGGACTGTTAGGCGAGTGGTATTGAGTTCTAATCAATCCTGAGTCAAGCAACAAAATAGGAGTTTTGATAATAGTTAGCAGTACTTAGTAAGGAACCTAAGTTTTGAATCAGCCGGAGCGTCGCGTTCCGCGCGCGCCTCAAACAGCCATCAGACCACCATGGATGAGGTCCAATAGGGCTGATGCCGATACGGAGCCGCGGATGACTTAACAGGTCCGGTTCGAAGTGCAGGAGTAGGAACGGAGTGGTTTTTAGTCAGTAAGAGTCTGACACTCCCTCTCGCTCGCCTCACCTAGTAATTCGATGATTTTCGGTCCCCCAAAAAAATTTTTTTGTATTTATGTAACGATCGTCAAATTTCTAATTCCCAAAAGACCGGTAACGGACTCGGCACGCCTCTAGTTTTGCGAATGTCTATGGGCGACGCCGATTGCTTACCATCAGGTGGTCCGTCAGCTCGTTTACCAGTTTATGCCATAAAAAAACAGGCTCACTCCCAATTACATGGGACTTGTAACATAAATAGTGAAAAGTGGGTGTTACATTGTATTTTTGCACCTCTGTCTACGCCTTCTCAGTTACAAAAGACGTTATTGTGTAACACTGTCGGTATTCAATTTATGAGTGGTTCTGTGTAGCTCCAAGGAATGTCAGTATAGTATTAACACATATACATTAGAAGTATGTAGGTATGTATGTACAGTATCTGGCGATAAATATTGCACAACGACTGTTGGAAAGAGACAATTTTTGTGATTGATATTCATTAACAAAATCATCAACAGCCTATAAATGCCCACTGCTGACCAAAAGCCTCTTCTCACACGGAGAAGGTTTGAGCATCAATCACCACGCTTGATCAATGCGGGTAGGCGATTTTAAACTTTTAGGAATTATAAGCCCAGGTTTCCTCACGATGTTCTCCTTCACCGGTTGTCGGTGGTGTTTAGATAGTCTTAGAAAGTACATTTCACTCGTAAAAGTCATATTGGTACTTGCCAGGTTATAACCCCGCGCTTTTATGCATGAGAAGCAGGCGCCTGAACCTCGGGACAACTACGACATTGCGATATTTTTTTTATTTTCAAAAATTTTTTTTATAATGTTTTTATGAATCGAGGAGTTGTCGACTAGTTCTAACTTTACATAACCATGAGCAGTATACACAGTGACTTGGCCGATTGTCTTTTAAAGGTCGATTTTTATTTAATATATTTGATGGGCCGACGTTTGACCACTGTCTCGCCTGGTGGTGCACGATGATGCGGTCTACGATGGAGCACGTCGTCCCATAAGCAACCTGTTCACTCGCGCCTTGAAGTCACCCAGGTTATACCCTTCAGGATATACAGACTCTGGCAAAAAATTCCACTCCTTAGCAGTACGCAAAGAAAGCTTAATGCGAAGCGCTTCGTGCGTGTGGGTGGAACATCTACCATGAATCGATGACGCTTCTTCGATTGTCTTGTGGTATGATGATGGAAAGGACTAGGAGGAATCAAGTTGTGCAATTCCCCCGCACACTCACTGAGATATACCCGGTAGAAAACCGAAAGGCTTGCAACCTTACGCCTGTGTTCGAGGCTTTGAAGCCGAGCGTTCGTGTGATGTGCACTATTTATCGCCGGGCACTGTAGGAATGTATGTATGTATGTATGGTCGTGTATGGAATTCTTAATTATCTAGATCCGTTTGCGTGAGTCAAAGTCAAAGAATTGACTTTTTTTAAATATTGTACGTTGGAAGCTTTTCATAGACAATACGTATGCGTAATTTTAATTAAACGACTTCAAAATAAGGAAGTTTTTAGTTTGACGTGTAAGTATGTTTGTCCGCGATTATCTGGCGATCGACTGAACCGATTTTGATGTGGTTTTCAGAAAAGTGTTTGTTATACTTAAGAGAAGGTTTTAATATATATTAATTAACACAACTAACAAAAAAGGTCGGTTCTTTGACATAGTATTAAACAATTATCCATACAAGAGTGACTATGTAAGTAAGATGCACATATTATACAAATACTATACCTATGCGCAACTTAACACCAATTTTTCACTTCATAACAATATTATGTATGTAGATTTTATGGTCCGAAGGGTCCGAACTATTTATGTTATGATTATGAGTCCCATGTCATAGGGGATGAGTCTATTGCCATATACCGGGCACGATTCTTGCCCCAGTATTGCCGCTGAGTAATTTTTGAAACACTTATTTTTGAGAGGTGTAAAATCATCCAATGACTCCCGTCGTGGGTGTGACGAGTTCCACGTTCCTACTTCTGTACGGAGCCGGAGCCACGGTGACCTACATCCGATAGACATACTCTTTGCTCGACCAGAGAAGGCCGACAACGTACTTATAACGCCTCTAGAGTAGCGGGTGTCCATAGCCACCGGTTGCTTACCATCAGGTGGTCCGTCTGCTCGTTTACCGGCTTATACTATAAAACAAAAGAGAATCGAATTTTTTCACTAGTTTTGCACACTCGACCACCAACCAAGTAGCTAGCTATACATAATAATGATTGTCTATGTTTGTATATATGTACATATTTAGCAAGTGTAAGATCGTCACTACACATAAGATATTTATGGCACAATTTTATTAGTATATTGCTATAAAAGGAGTCTGTCTGTATGTATGTTAGTGAGAACGAATGTAACATAACATAGGAAATATGTATAAAATCTAAATGTTGAATTTTATGTAATACTATGCTTATAGATATCACAAGAACAGCCTATAACTGCCCACTGCTAAGCAAAGCCTCGTGTCACACGGAGAAGATTTGAGCATTTACCACCACGGTTGCTCAATGCGGGTTGACGATTTCAAACTTATAATTTGAAATTATAAGCCCAGGTTCCCTCACGATGTTTTCCTTCACCGTTTGTCAGTGGTGTCTAGATAATCTTAGAAAGTACATATAACTCGGATAAAGTCACATTGGTACTTGCCGTTGGTAGGTTTCGGTCCCACACCCTCATGCATGAGAAGCGGGCGTCTTAAACCTCCGGGCCATCATGACACGATCAAAGTCAAAGTCAAAGTAAATAATAGTCTGTCAGTCAGGCCGTCAGTGAAGCTAAGTGAAGCTAGGTGCTCATTCCAAAATGTAGATTCGAATGGAGAAGTACGAGTAAGAAACTCCATTCATTACACTTTTAAAAAAAGTATGTTCTCTGATACATATTCTAATTCTGTACATAGGTATATGTGAGACTGAGAACTGTACGTATATAACATGGTTAAAAAGTAGCCATGTATAACACATAGTCTTCAGACCATAATCTACTCCTGTTCCATATTTCATTTCGATCCGTTCAGCCGTTTTGACGTGATTGAGTTACAAACATATCTACAGACAAACACACAAAAATTTGTATTTTATTTAATAATAGTAAGATTGCCTTAGTAACAGGATCTATACTTTTTGTACAGTTTAGTTTTTTGTTCGAAGAATTAAACAATCGTTTTTGTTTGGTCGCCATTGTTGGTTTGTTTTTGTTGATATAGCGTAATATTTATGGCTGTTGATTTCCGATAATTACTTTAGCAATTTTCCTCCTAAGGGCTTGTATACACGTCGCGGAGAACCTAACGGATTACCGGGGCTCCGGCTCGACGTGCAGGAGAAGGAACGGGGTGGTTTTTAGTCAGTAAGAGTCTGACACTCCCTCCCGCCTCACCCAGGCGGGAGCAGCCATTCGATGATTTTCCCCTTTAAAAAAAAAGGGCTTGTACACAAAACTGCGATGCGATGCGAAGTCGCTACGCAAAAAAATACGATGCGAATTGCTGCGATGCGATTTCGATTTTTAAGGGAGCCTTGTCGCCCGCAACAAATATTGAAATGCAATGTCTTCATTTCGCACGAAATCGCATCGCATCGCAGTTTTGTTTACGAGTTGTAAGGGCTGTGGTCAGATATCTTTTCTATCTTTTTTTTTAAAAAAAAACATTGCCCCACTCTACGATTTTCTCCTGTGTCGTGTGTACGTTTACAAACATACAAGTTCACATACACATCACACACAGACCTGGGACAACGATCTGTGAATCACACAAAAAGTTGCTTCTTGCGGGAATCCGCTAAACATTGCGGTTGCGCGACAAAATAAATAGCCCGTGGCTTCGTCATCAAAATATTAAAGAAACTTCAAATTCAAATTCAAATTCATTTATTCATTGTAGATCACAGGTAGATACATAATACAGTTGTTATCATAATTTGGTTGAGCTCAGCTGTGTCCTGCCCATAGGGCGTACAATAGTTGAGTACAATATTAATGTTAAATAAGTCAATTATATAATAAAACAAGAAATTATTAGATAAATTACATATGTCATGTCGATAAATGCTTATGTCAAATATTTATTACGATTTATTTAGTAAAATAAGTACAATAGGTAATACTGAACACGTCATGATTTTGGTATAGAATATTGTAGCAGGGATTTGTCATTTAGGTAATCATTTATAGTATAATAACATTTATTCACCAATATGTCATGTAATTTCTTTTTAAATATGGTTGTTTCTTTGATCTGTCTTATATCTCCCGGAATATTATTAAATATCTTCGATACTATACAGAATATGCTCTCGTGCATTAGATGTGTTCTGCTTGGAACTATGTGTAATTTATTTTCGTGTCTTACGCGCTCACGGAACGTAAATAGATTGGGATTGTTTTTAACAAATAACGCGACCTCAAGTATGTACAGACTTGAGACTGAACTTGAGACTTAGGAACGAAATCCTCTCTCAGTCTTCGCCCTGTGCCGGTAACAGAAGATTTTCTGATTTTATTATGAACTAGCGACCCGGCCCGGCTTCGCACAGGTGCAATATTCATGTATTATACATATAAACCTTCCTTAAGAATCACTCTATCTATTAAGAAAACCACATCAAAATCCGTTGTGTAGTTTTAAAGATCTAAGCATATAATAGGGACAGACAGACGATGGATAGCGACTTTGTTTTATACTATGTAGTGATTCCAAATCTAATTCAACTGGTTTTGTGTTAAATAAACATGTTGAAGATCATAAGTAAGGCCAAGTAAACTAATTGGAAAATTAGTTTACTTGGCCTTACTTATGAAGGCCAGAAGAATATCGAAGGCCAATTACATAAGCGGTTTCAAGCTCATATATGTACCTCTTGAAGGTCAACTACCTATCATAGTTACCTTTTCTATATTTGACTAGATCTGCCCGCGACTACGTACGCGCAATCCCGTTTTCTCTCATTCCCATAGGAGTTTCAGGAGTTGTTCTTGTCATCAGAACCTTCTCCTGATAATAATAAACACAATAAAAAATAAATCAGCCAAATCAGTCTATCCGTTCTCAAGTTATGGCGTGACAACGGGAAACAGGTTTCATTTTTATATATGTACATATAGAGGTAGATAGATGGGCCGCCGTTTGAACTTTATATCCCGTCTAGCTAATCCCGTGACTTGTCACCCGCTGCCGGGCTTCTATTGGTAGCTAGCCTCGATAAATAGACTATCCACTATATATGGGATTTTTTTTTAAGGGGGGAAAAATCATCGAATGACTGCTCCCGCCTGGGTGAGGCGGGAGGGAGTGTCAGACTCTTATCGACTAAAAACCACCCCGTTCCTTCTCCTGCACGTCGAGCCGGAGCCACGGTTACCCGTTAGGTTCTCCGCGACACTATATATGGGATACATGGACACACTTATAGTATGGGAGAGCCATGCTTCGGCACGAATGGGCCGGCTCGACCGGAGTGATACCACGGCCTCACTGAAAACCGACGTGGAACAACTCTTGCGCTGTGTTTCGTCGTGTGAGTGAGATTACTGGAGCCCCAATTACCCCTCCCTCCATTCTCCAATCTCCCCAATCCCTGAGCCTCCAGCAATCCTAAAATTCCTAATCCTCAAAAGGCCGCTAACGCACTTGTAACGCCTTTGGTGTTCTAGGTGTCCATGGGCGACGCCGAATGCTTACCATCAGGTGATACGTCTGCTCGTTTACCGGCTTATACCATAAAAAAATTAACATATTTTTATCAATTCGAACTTGTAGTACCTTCAAATAAATAAATGCTTTAGCTTGAAGTATATTAGGTTTAAAATAATGTATTGTTCAAGATATATAGAGGTACACAGGTGTCGAACTCATAACGTTGTATCAGAGAAATAGACACTGTAACCTCAAGTTCACCACGAATTAACATAATTTGAAGGTCGAAAAAGGTCAAATACTTCACCTAACTCATTACATTATATGAGATTAAAACATAATATATAATATATCATACTATTTTAGTATGGTATTTAAATTACTGCCTCGTTGGCCGGGTGATCGCAATTGCGACTGCCGGGCAAGGGGTCTCGGGTTCGGTCCGATAGTATTACTGGGTTTTTTAAAAAGATCTCTGATGTAGTAGCACGGAATCTGGAAATGTGCCCGGTATATAGCAATAGGCTTACCTCCTATTACATGGGACTCATAACATAAATAGGGAAAAGTGGGTGTTACATTGTACAGTGGCATTAAGTGCTGTAATGTGCACCTCTACCTAAAGGATAAAAAGGCGTGATGTTATGTTATTATGTTACATACATACATACATCTATATATACATGTTTTAAGCTCTTTTTTCGCTATAGGTAACTGACAAAACTAGATTTCTTTGTTTTTTACTCAAGTCATCAGGAAGTATGCTTAGCGTTCGAAGTTCGTTTTACGTAATCAGTCTGCAAACATCTTGTTAGGTACCTATATCTTGTTGAGATTCTTAGAACATGCTAAAGTCATTCGTGAGTTATTTAGTGGTCAAATGAAATTAACAATAGTTTGTTTTTATAATAATTATCGTGAGATATACTAAATTAACTAAAAATCGCGGGTTATTCACGTGAATATACTGAGATAAGCTAGCCTACTGGCTAACGTCGGCTACGTACTTGTAGATACCGCGCATCACCCCGCATCGCGACATGGTCATGAATAAGAGCCCCTCTGTGGCTCGAAACTAGTAGAGCTTTTCTCAGTATTTTACTACTTTACTCGTTTATTAAGCGTGAAGATTATAGAATCCTTCTTTTGTAAAGAAGACCTAAAGTCCAGCAGGGTCCTATTACGTCCCCCTTATTGTAGCAGATGCCTTTGACGTAATAATCACACTTGCCAGGCGGGTTAAAATAATAATCGCAGTTTGAAAGGTTCAGGTTTATCAGAGAGCGCTGCTGCCCGGTCTCTGTCAAATATGCAGTCCCCTAGTCGGGTATACGACACCCGCGGGAAGAGAGAGGGTGACAAATGTATATCTATCACTACATAGTATAAAACAAAGTCGCTATCCAGTATCCACCGTCTGTCTGTCCCTATGTATGCTTAGATCTTTAAAACTACGCAACGGATTTTGATGCGGTTTTTTTAATAGATAGAGTGATTCTTACTTTCTTACGGAAGGTTTATGTGTATAATACATGCATATTGCAGCCGTGTAGAGCCGGGGCGGGTCGCTAGTATTACATGTAATAAAGTCTTAGGAAAGTGAAAACTGCACATTTCATATTTTTTTTAAAGAATACTTGGAGTGTAATCTACAGTCGATCGTGAAGCCAAAAATATGTTTTTAGAATTTTTGTCTGTTTGTCTGTATGTATGTCCGGGATAAACTCAATAAATACTGCATGGATTTATTTCAAATTTTGCATGAATATTACTAACAGATCGGGTCGACATACAGGCTACATATTATCGCTATAACACATACGGGGGAGGAGCTGTGAATCAATATTCACACAAGAAGTCGCGAGCACAGCTACTTCTATTTGAAAGTGAATTCATAATATTGTCACTAGACTTACACTCAGCTAGCTCTTGCATCATAATCGGAGTTTTTTATTCTACGTATATTGTTTTCATTCAGTATAATGATGGAAAGACCCGCTGGAATGTGAGCTATTATAACCTGTCGGGAAGTTGCGAAATTGAGTAAGAAAACAAACATAAGGTGTATGGTCGGAAGTACATAACTTCTTCATCATTATCGATGCCAGAAAGAGATCATCAACAGCCTATGTATAACTGCTGACCAAAGGTCTCTTCTGAAACGGAAAAGGTGTGAGCATTAATCACTGCGCTGGCTCAATGCGAGTTGGCGATTTCAAACTTGTAAGTAGAAATGATAAGCCCTGGCTTCAGTACGAAGAAGTCCAGTATCTTGGAGAAGGTTTGAGTGATAATAACCACGTTTGCTCAATGCGGGTTGGCGATTTCTAACTTAGTAAATTTGGAAATTATAAGTCCAGGTTTCTTCTCGATGCCGCAGAAGACTTAACGGGTTGCCGGGGCTTCGGCTCGAAGGGCAGGAGCAGGGACGGGATGGGTTTAAGTCGGTAAGAGTCTGACACTCCCTCCCGCCTCACCCAGGCGGGAGAAGACATTCGATGATTTTCCCCCATGCTAAGTTACTTTTACTGAAGTGACAGTCTAGGGGTAAAACGAAATTATATACCTGGCCGTCATCTATTTCAGGGTAGGTACTTACTCTTGAAACCAATCTCAATGTTAATGCAATTTCAATCCAATAAAATCTCAATAATTATTCAATGTCCACGCTATACAACCCCTACCGTAGCTGTTAAAATAGAATACGGAATATAAAGCCAAACTCAATACCATTTAGTTCATTCAATATCCACGCAATACGGATGTAACGGGTGCTAGTAACCAATATCGATCAATCGGAATTGGATTCAATAGTAAGCCCCCCTGGGTGTTTACTCTTGAAACCAATCTCAATGCAATTTCAATCTAATAAAATCTCAATAATTATTCAATGTCAAAACTATACAACCCCTATCATAGCTGTTACAGTAGCATTCAGAGTACGGAATATAAAGCTAAACTCAATACCATTTAGTCCATTCAGTATCCACGCAATACGGATGCAATGGGCGATAGTACCAATGTCGATCGATCGGAATTGGATTCAAGAGTAAGCCCCCAGGTCTGCCAGGCCTGACTACAATTTAAAAGTGCGCAATTTTAGTCACGCTGCGAAACACTAGACACACATTAAAAAGTAATATAAAAGCAATAAGATTCACATTCCAATAAATTGTTAAATTATTATTTAACAATTAAACTGTGCCCATTCGATTGAGCCAAATTTATTATCGATTAACTAACAACATCGATTTGTAAATTATTTCATTAGATTACTTTGTTTTTTTGTGGTTTATCCTTATTCATAAATCTTCCCTTACTTCAATTTGTGGTATCTGGTATGTATCTAGGAGTATAAACGTGATGTTTTACAATTTGAAAGTATGTATATTTGTTCATTTGTTATTCCTTCACGTCAAAAGGGCTGAAGGGATCGGTATGAACTTTGGAACAGGGATACATTACGGTGTAGAATAACACATTGGCTACTTTTTATTTGACGAGAATCCGGGCGAGGCCTCTGGTTCTGGTAGAAGCTAGTTATTTATAAGTGTGGGATAGCCATGCTTCGGCATGAATGGGCCGGCTCGACCGGAGTGATACCACGGCCGAGCAGAAGACGGACGTGCAACAATGTTGTGTTGTGTTTCGTCGTGTAAGTGAGGTTACCGGATACCTAATCACCCCCCCTCCCCCATTTCCCCAATCCCCAATCCCCACGACTATGAAGTCTACCAAGTCTACCAACTTACATGTACCTCTAGATGTGGATGAGGTCCTTAGGCTAGACTATGGACCGTTCATGAAGATGAACATTTCCAACCTACCTATTTCACATAAAATAATAATTATATAATAACTGCCTTCTTGAATTTATAACATGATAACGATTATATATTTACCAAAATTATTAAAAAAGAAACAAACATTCTAAAAAGTAAAAACATGTAACAAACAGATTTATTATTAAACCTACACTTTTTTACCGACTGCGGTCGTCACGCTCGCCGCCTTCATCAACAATAAAAGCAAAGAATTTTATTTAAGCTTAAATTTTAGTGCTAATTTATTTTTGTAGGCGTTTTTCATATATGTATTTATCGTTCGTTACGCTTTTTTTAATGTATGTTAGGGTATGTTTAAGATATTAAATGAAAGAAGGATTATAAAGACTATTTGAATGCTATTCTTAAGTTCGTTTATATTGATAGTCGTTACTTGTTGTATTTCGGATATTGGGATCCTTAACTTGTATAAATAGAAATTAAAAGAATTTCTTGATGACAAAGTGTAATATACTGTGAAAGATTATCTTGTTAAGAATCCTTATGGTCAATAATGACTTTTTATAACAAATCTTTGCATGCCAAGTGAAGACATCATCACGCCTTTCGCCCCGAAGGGGAAGGCAAAGGTGTAGATTACGGCACTCCACTGTACAATGTAACACCCACTTTTCACTATTTATGTTATGAGTCCCATGTAATAGGGGTGAGCCTATTGCCATATACCGGACAAAATTTCGACTCCGTGCTACTACTGAGATTTACAAAAAAAAAATTATTTATGATGAGATGAGCTATTACTAAAAGAACCCAGTAATACTTTGCCCGACCCGGGAATCGAACCCGAGACCCCTTGCGGGCAGTTGCACTTGCGACCACTTGGCCAATGAGGCAGTAACTTTGTTAACACCTTATACATATTTACGTACCTATGTTTGCAAAAGAATAATTGAATTTAAATTTGAATTTGAATGCCATCTACCTTACTAGGTTTCCTTTTAACGTAGGAGAGGTTGATGGAGACAGGTATTAGTAGGTAACTTGTTATTAGAAGTATTTTTCTTGAGATTTCCTCATGTTTTCTATCTTTAAATAACATCTCTGTCCACCTAAATTTATCTAAAAACACAGACGTGAACGTAACACGATTATTGTTTTAAAATCACTTTTAGAAACGACTCGAAGTTAATCTAAACGACCAGTAATTAACGCTAATAGCTGCATACCACTATAAGGACACGTATTTGTTTTAAAACTATGAAACAAAAATGGAGGTGAAACGTCTAAGGAGGTTTTATCATAATCTGTCTACTTACTTCCGCATAGACCGTACGGCGAAGAGCCATCAGACCACCACGGATGGGGGGCCCAATAGAGGTGATGCCGATACGGAGCCGCGGAGAACTAAACAGATTACCGGGGCTCCGACTCGACGTGTTGGAGAAGGAACGGAGTGGTTTTTAGTCAGTAAGAGTTTGGCACTCCCTCCCGCCTCACCCAGGCGGGAGAAGCCATTCGATGATTAAAAAAAAACTGTCATAATTTTACCCACTGCTCGGCTGCTATTGATCGTAGCGTGATGTTTTATAACCTATAGCGTTCCTCGATAAAAGGACTAGTTTTTTTTTTTTTTTTTTTTTTTTTTTTTTTTTTTTTTTTTTTAAGGGGGGAAAATCATCGAATGACTGCTCGCGCCTGGGTGAGGCGGGAGGGAGTGTCGGACTCTTACTGACTAAAAACCACCCCGTTCCTTCTCCTGCACGTCGAGCCGGAGCCCCGGTTACCCGTTAGGTTCTCCGCGACTCCGAATCGGCATCGGCCCTATTGGGCCCCATCTGTGGTGGTCTGATGGCTCTTTGAGGCGCGCGCGGAACGCGACGCGCCGTACGCTCGGGTCTGTTTCTGGTCGGACGGGGAGCCACCCATGCTCGCCGTCCGCAGGCCCGCGCTTACGGTGGCCGGAGATCGTCCCGCGATCCCCGACGCCCGGTGTGCCCTTCGTGATGGCTGGGTTGCGAGGAGGCAGCGCTTCGCTGCCTCACGCGTCCCGCCTCCTCCTTAGCTAGCATGACTGCTTCGCAAAAGGAGGAGACGGCTTCCCAGTCCCCCTCGCTCCGCATCATGGCCTGCACTAGGCCCGGACGCGAGAGGTCGCCATCGCCGATCACTTCCCTGAGGACACGGCGGTGCTCAGCCCACGCAGGGCATTCCGCGACAGTGTGTTCCACCGTGTCCTCAGGGCGGTCCTCGCAGTGATGACACCCGGACGTTTCCTCCCGCCCCATCAGACACAGGTACCTCCCGAAACTTCCATGTCCGGTGAGGACCTGCGTCAGGCGGTAGGTGAGGACGCCGTAGCGTCTCTCAAGCCACTCCTCAAAGAGGGGACTTACCGCTGCGATGGCAGCGAGCCCAGCCCTCGGTTGCGACAGTCGCTGCTGCCATTCCGCCATGAGATCGCGCCGGAGCTCATCCCGCCACGCACCTATCTGGCGCGGCAGCGGGGTTTCGCCCCGGCGACGTGCCTCCGCGCGCATGCTGTACACGCGCGCGAGCACCTTCGCCTCCAGATCCCACGGCGGTAATCCGGCAAGGAGGTTCGCCGACTCCCCAGAGATCGTGCGGTATCCGCGGATCATACGGATCGCCATGACCCTCTGTGACATGAGCAGCGTCCGAGCGGGACGCCGCAGCATGTTCGGCGCCCAAACAGGGGCGCCGTAGAGGGCCATGGACCGCACGACCCCGGCGTATAACCTCCGGCAGGAGGCGTTTGGCCCCCGAGGTTGGGGAGGATGCGCTTAAACGCCGCCCCCGCCCTCTCCAACTTTGGAGCCAAACGTCGGAAATGTTCAATGAAGTTCCACCGACTGTCGAGGACGAGTCCTAGGTACCTCATCGTCGTCTCGACGCCGATGGTAACTCCTCCCGCCGTTATTTGGGACCCACCCGGAGGTGGCGCGTTCCCGCGGCCATGAAAACACATGGCCTCGGACTTGTGGAGCGCCACCTCGAGTCCCAACTGCCGGATTCTCTCAACGACTGTCGCAACCGCTGTCGCCATTGAGTCGGCCGCCGCCTGGTGCGACCTCCCGTGCGCTAGCACCAGCGTGTCGTCGGCGTAGCATATTGTGCTAACGCCGTTCGGGAGGTCGGTGCGCAGCACCCAGTCATAACCGATGTTCCACAGGAGCGGCCCCAGAACCGAACCCTGTGGAACACCGCGTGACATATCTCGCCGGTTCCACTCGCCCCTGTGACCGGGGTAGCTGACGGACCTGTCCGTCAGGTAGGCCTCGATTACACGACGGAGGTAGGTAGGCACCCGATGATATCGGAGTGCCTCCAAGATGCAGCTCCAGGGCAGGGAGTTGAAGGCGTTGGCGATGTCCAAAGACACCGCCACTACGACCTTACCCCTGGATACTGCGGTCCCCGTCGTGAGGTCCCTAACGCGCATGATGGCGTCCACCGTGGAGCGCCCTCTGCGGAAGCCGAACTGGCCGTCCGAAAGGTCCGGCCCAATGTCCGTCAGGTGCGCGACGAGGCGGTTCGAAATTATTCTTTCGAACACTTTCCCCACCTCGTCGAGCAGCACTATGGGCCGGTATGCGGACGGAGAGTCCGCAGGGCGCCCCGTCTTCCGCACGAGGACCAGTTTACCCGCTTTCCAGAGAAGCGGGAACTGGCCTCTCTCCAAGCATGCGCTGTAGAGACCAATCAATCGAGGTCCGAGAGCCTCTGAGGCCAGGACCCATGCCTTGCCATGCAAGCCGTCGGGTCCTGGGGCGGTGTTCTTGGCGCCCATCCGGCGCACCGCCGCTCTCAATTCTGCCTCGGTCACTTCTGGGACGATGTCATCGTCGTCGTCGCTGTAGCCCGCGTCGGGCACCGCAGGGGGCGGAGTCATATACGGAGGGGTGAAGCCCCTCCACAGTCGGGGGAACAGGGTGCCAATCACCTCCTCTAAGACTTCTGGCCGGAGACTCTGAGTGAGCGGGGGAGCCCAAGCGCGAAGCTTGTCGCGTACCATCCGGTACGGGCGTCCCCACGGATCTCTGTTCAGAGTCCCCAGCATCTCTCGGCGGGCCTCCTCCTTGGCCCGCAATATCTCCGCCTTGAGGGTGGCCTTGGCCGCCCTGTATCCCTCGTACAACTCCGCCTCTCTCGCCTCCGCATTCGGAGGACGGATGCGGCGCCTGCGGTGCCTAGTGTACCGGCGTCGCGCAGCAGTGCACGCCTTGCGTAACCCCGCAAGCTCTTGCGACCACCAGTACACCTGGCGCTTTTGCTGCCTCGACCGGATCCGGGGCATCGCCACGTCACAAATCCTGGACATGGCGTCCTGGAGCCACTTAGCCTCATCGTCGATGTCGGCAGGCCTGACCGGTGGTATCACCCAGGCCTGCACGATGGCGGCTTCCAGGAGCAACTCCCGGTCCAACTGCTTTAGCGCCCAACGCGGGCCACATGGGGCCTGTCTGACCGGCGGGTCTGTGGACTCGGCGGAGACGCTGAACCGGATATACCGGTGGTCGGAGTACGTCTCCACCTCCTCCATGACACGCCAGTCAACAATACGCGGTGACAGAGCAGGGCTGGCGAACGAGATGTCCACCACCGACTCGCCCTGCATCCGCACGCACGTAGGGACAGAACCCCGGTTCAAGACGACTAGGCCTGCCTCAAGGGCCCAGTCTTCCACCATCCTACCCCGGACGTCGGTGAACCGGGAACCCCAAGCCAAGTTCTTGGCATTGAAGTCCCCGAGGACGAGCACGGGGAGGGAACGGAACCCGACGACGACGGTGACCAACTCCCTCAAGGAGTTGTGGAACTCGGCGAGAGTTCGGTTCGGAGAGAAGTACACGCCCACCACAGCGAGCTCTCCGAACCGTGCTGCGACACAACCCCGGCCTCTTTGAGCAGCCTCAAGAGTCGGGGTACCGGCGGCGGCCGACGAGATGATGGTCACCGAGCCGTCCAGGTCCGCCACCCAGTGATCCCTGGGCGGGACAAAATACGGCTCGGAGACCACGGCGACGTTGATCGACCACTGCGTCATGCTCTGGAGCAGGAGATCCTGAGCAGCGGCGCAGTGGTTGATGTTCGCCTGGAGGAGGCGGAATGGAGCCATTATTGGCAGTCCATTCCGATCTCCTCAGAGGCGGCAGCGGCGACTGCGGTGGCAGTGGCGGCGGTGGCGGCGGAAACGGCAGGGGCGGCGGAGGGCCTACCTTTGCCCTTGGGTTTTGCGGGAGGGGAGCAGCCTTTGCTCCCAACCCGGTGTTTGGCCGGCTTGCCAGCCGCCGCACATGCATTGCAGTGCAGCGGGGCAGAGCACGAGCCGGCCTTGTGACCGGGCCGACCGCAGCGGAAGCAACAGTCGCTGCGGTCCACCTCCGAGGTGCATTTGACACTCACGTGCTCCCCCACGTGACAGCGGTAGCACCTCAGAGGCCGGGCCTCGAGCAGCTTGACCTGCGCCGAGACCCATCCCACCAAGAGCCTTTTGCCCTCCTTTAATGTTTTGGCCGCTGTGACGGGACAGCTCACCACCACCGTGCGCAGCCCCGAGTTGTCCGGGCGGATGGTGCCCACCCTGACCTGGTCAGCAGGGCACCCACCCGTCCTGGCCACAGCGGCCACCACCTCACTCTCCGTGACGGAGTCGTCCAGGCCCAAAATCCTAACATCCAGGCATTTGGTGGGCCTGGACACGCGGGCCTCGTCCGCACCGAGGCACGCCCTAAGCCTTTCAGCCAGGGCGTCAGCCGATGGGCCGCTGATCGCGCCGGGGACCTCGAGAAGACGGGCTCCGGTAGCGGTCACCTTGACCGCGAACCCGTCCGGGGCCCCGAACTCCGCAGGAGTCACCGAACCCTTTAATTTGGCGAGGACGTCGCCGTAGGTAACGCCCCTATTGACCGCTTCCGGCTGTAGGGTGATGACCACAGCCGCGGTCTTAGGGGCGAGGAGCAAGGCAGCAGCGCGTTTCTCCCTGCGCTGCTGCTGCCGTCGCTGCCGCTGCGCCTTTTTGCGGCGCTTTCGGCCCTCCCTGGCGACTCTCCTCGCCTCGCCGGCGATTTGCCAACCGCCACCGTCCTCTACCCGCGGGGCGAGTTCCGCCGCCGCTATTGCAACTCCAGCTTGCCGGGCTGGAGTGCCCCTCCTCTTTTTGCGCCTGGTGGGCGCTGGCGCCGTCGGCGTAGCTGGGGTCTGCGCCGGCGGGGGCACTGAGGGCCTCGCGGGAGGAGGCGCTCGTGCCTTTGCCGGCGGTTGGGGGCCGCGGCCAGTCTGACCAGAGGAGGTCGGAGGCTTGGCCGCAGCAGCCGCGTATGAGCCCGAGGTCGTGGGCGGGGAGGCCCGGCTCGATGCGAGCGGGGGGCGCAAAAGCCTACCCTCCAGCACGTCAAAACGTCGCTGGAAGGCAGCCATCCCCGCCCGCAGCAGTCCGACTACGTCGGTTTCCGCCGGGGGCTGGGGGCGGCTGCTGCGAGCAGCGGCGAGCTCGGCCCTGGCCGTCCGCAGCTCGGCCTCCAGAGCCGCATTAGAGGCCGCCAAGCGCGCTAGCTCCCGCCGCATCTCGGCCAGCTCGGAGCGCACCTTTTCTGCAGTGGGCACCGCACACTGCTCCAAGGCCGCCTCCGTTATGGTGGCCACCGCCGCCCTGAGGAGGGAGAGTCTAGCTGACTGGGATTTCCCCATTGCCACCTTTTGGAGCTCCTCAGTGATGGCCTGTTGGAGGCCCCCGGAGCCGCTCTCGCTCTCAGAGCCACGCTCGCCCTCCGACGCCTCCACGCCGGACATCTCTGATGCAGAGGGCTCCGAGCAGGCAGCGCTCGAAAGGGCCCTACCCTCCGCAGCTAATTGCCCAGCTGGCTCCGCGCAGGCAGCGGTTCCCGCTTTCCGGCGGCCTCTGCCCTTGCCGCCCCTACCCCGCGCCGCCGTGGGGACTTTAGGGGAGGCGCCTCCTGCGCGCCGGAGGACGGGGACAAAGTGTCCTCCTCCAGCCTGGGGCGTTTAAACGTCCCCGTCGCGCGGCGGCGTGAGCCCTTCGAGATCACGCTCAGCCGTTCCGCCAGAGATGTGTCGGACTCAGAGTCCGACCTCATCCGAATTGGATCCCGTGTGTGCGACTCGCTGGACAACTCCAGCTCCTCAACACGGGTCCCGGAGCCACTTGGACTCCCCTCTACCGCCTCTGCAGGCGAGCCGAGCTCACCCACACTCTTCTCCTTCGTCAATTGTGGTTTGTGTTTATTTAATTTCTCCATACAAATCCCACGAGTATGGGGGAAATAACGGTCCACCCAGGCAGTGCCCCCTGTACCTGGGTAAGTGAAAATTTGTCTCCCAACTAGAGGGTCCACTGGTCCCCTAGCTGGGGGTGCGCTCACGACTGACACTACTCCTCAGCCATGCATACTCTCGCCGCGCACCAGAACTTAGTATTGGAGGAATTTTTTATAGAGGTTATCTTCCTCGCGGTCCGGGCGACCAAGCCAAGACCCTCGTCCCGTTCAGAGTCACAAAACGTGACCGTGACCTCCTTACGGATTACGATATCGACGGCTGCAATCGGGGACAGCTTGTGTCCCGATGCTGCTCGCTGGCAGGGTGAGTGCACAACGAGCACCGCCCTTGCCTCTCCGCCACGCTCTCTGCTAAGCTCAGAGAGACAGGCGGAGAAACGCCCCACGGAAGCGCGGGCCATGAGCATACAGCCCGCCGCCTCCAGAACCCTATCGGGTTCGCCCGCCCAGTCCAGAAGTCTGCTGCGGGCGACAGTCACTCCAACCCTATCACCCCCGCTAGGGAGACTGTCGCCCGCACCCAGGGTGCACCACGGGGAGGTCTTCTGGCACCGCACCCCAGATAACGATAGTTGAAGCCTTCTGACTTTTCAAGACTACTGTCTGAAGACTTTTGAGTTGTTTTTCGTCATCACCAGCAGCCCGTTTCCGTAGTTCGGTACTGCTGTGTCGCTCGACCAGAGTGATACTACAGCCTCACAGTTCACCACCGGCGTGACACAGCGTTGTGTACATCTCTACCCCCTAAAGGACTAAGCTGGTAAACGAGCAGACGTATCACCTAATAGTAAGCAATCGGCGTCGCCCATGGACACCTGGAACACCAGAGGCGTTACAAGTGCGATACCAGCCTTTTGAGAATTGGAAATTTGGGGATCGTGAGGGATTAAGAGATTAGGGACACTGGGGAGGGGGGTAATTGGGCCTCCGATAACCTCAATCACACGACGAAACAACGCAAGCGTAGTTTCACGTCAGTTTTCTGCTCGTTGGTGGTATCACTCCTGCCTCGAGCCGGCCCAGCAGTGCCGAAGCATGGCTCTCCCACACTTATTATGGATTTATTCCACATAGATAATGGTTTGCCGTTCCTTCTTTTATAAAAGAGGGTTATAGTCCATCAGTGGACTGTCACTCCCTGTTGATGTGTTTAACACGTCATCACATTTACTTTCCTTCCATAAATACATATAGATATTAGAATGACATATACTCAGCACATAGTTTATGTTAATCAGCATTAAGTAAGACACAGCCTTGAGTCATAGCAGTTTGTGACGAAAACACAGCACTTCTCTCCGCTCGGTCGGTTAGCAAAACATTGCTTCGCTTATTTGTAAATACACTCAAGAAATTCCATATACCTTCAGTACTTACATTTACTAGGTTTTGCGTTGTAACTTCATCTATTTTAAGTGTGGGAGAGCCGATCGGAGTTATACCACGGCCTCACAGAAAACCGACGTCAAGCAACGCTTGCGTTGTGTTTCGTCGTGTGAGTGAGGTTACTGGAGGCTCAATTACCCCCCTCCCTAGTCTTCCGAATACCCGAATCCTCCACAATCCTCTAAATTCCCAATTCCCAAAAGGCCGGCAACGCACTTGTAACGCTTTCGTGTTTCGGGAGTCCATGGGCGTCGCCGATTGCTTACCATCAGGTGATCCGTGATCCACCCATGGACACGCAAAACTAGAAACGTTACTAGTGAGTTATCAGCCTTTAGGGATTTAGGAATTTGAGGATTGTTGGAGATTCAAGGATTGGGGACATTGGGGAAGGGGAGGATAATTGGGCCTCCGGTAACCTCACTGACACGACGAAACACAACGCAAGCGTTGCTTCACATCGGTTTTCTGCTCGGCCGTGGTATCACTCCAGTCAGCCCATTCGTGCCGAAGCATGGCTCTTCTACGCTTGATTCAGGGATTGGCGAGATTGGAGAATAAAAAAAGTCGATACAGCTTCTCTTTGCTCGTCCTCTTCATCTATCTACAAGTATTATTTCGTCACGCGGTTCGTCGCATGACATTCATATGTGTATTTTTCTCGGTTAAAAACACCTGTATGTGACAATGTGTTCAAGTTCAATATTTAGTTTACACTACGCAAACATTTAATTGTATTCATTCGAAGCATTCATTACAGTTTTATGATAGAAATGAATTATTGTGGCATTATTATTGAGTCCCTAAATTGTCTTTTAGGTTTTAAGTTCCATAACATAACATAACAGGCCTCTTTATCCCCGAAGGGTTAGGCAGAGGTGCACATTTCGGCACTTAATTAATGCCACTGTACAATGTAACACCCACTTTTCACTATTTATGTTATAAGTCCCATGTAATAGGGGGTGAGTCAATTGTCATATACCGGGCATATTTCCAGATTCCGTGCTACTACTGAGATTTTTAATTAACCGAGTAATACTTTGCCCGACGCGGGAATCGAACCCGAGACCCGGCAGTCGCACTTGCGACCACACGGCCAACAAGGCAGTCCAATTCCCAAATACCTAACCCCCAAAACCCCTGCAACGTTCGTGTAACTTCTCTGATGGTGTTTTCATGTGTAAATACCCTACAATCCTCAAATTCTTAATCCCTAAAAGACTGCTAACGCACTAGTAACTCCTCTAGTGTTCCAAGTGTCCATGGGCGACGCCGATTGCTTACCATCAGGTGCTCCGTCTGCTCGTTTCCCGTTCTATACCATAACAAACTGTCCAGTCATCTACCTAGAATAGATGACAAACAAAAAGTACCTAAATGTAGCATCTCTGTCTGCTTCTTTTAGTTTCAATAGGCGTGAAGTTACGCATAGCTTAACTATAGCCTTGACATCAGTTTCTTTGGCATTGTTTTTTAAACTTTTTTTTAACTCTTAAGGTCATAGAATAGTGTCGTGTAAATTTTTTTTGTTAATAAACCACTTAAATAGATTATGAACTCACTGATGAAACGTACACCTCTACCTACCCCAGAACGAATGAGGCGTGAAGATTGTTATGCAAAGCATAGATTCGATTTTGGTGAAATTGTTATAATCATAAATTATTAGATTTCATAGTCGAGTTTCACCATAATTGACAGTGACCGTCCACTGTTAGACTATGAGCCTCCTCTACATAAGAGGGGTTTGTCATAATATTCGAGTTGCACAGGCGTGTTGGAGATCGCAGTATAAAAGGTACAGGTCTATCAGAGAGCGCTGCTGCCTGAACTCTGTCAAATATGTAGTCCCTTAGTCGGGTATACGACACCCGCTGGAAGAATAGCGGTGGTTATAAGTGTAGTTATCACAGGGCTTCAAAAAGGCTATCTAATTTTAGGAAGAGTATTACGTGAGGACCTGAAAGGTAGATTGACGGTAATCCAAACTTAAACCTATTGTTATATTCTTAAAACCCATAACAAAACTTTGAAGACAATGCTTTATTGTCTCTGATATGTTCCAAGAATTAAAACGATAAATAAAGAAGGTCCAAGTACGTGTGTCGCCTGGACAGTCAACCTCGCTACATCCTTGTTGACTGGACATCTACACTACATGAGCTGCTGTTTACATGTGAACATTAGCTCATGACGATACCTAAGTACGTGTGTCGCCTGGACAGTCAACCTCGCTACATCCTTGTTGACTGGACATCTACACTACATGAGCTGCTGTTTACATGTGAACATTAGCTCATGACGATACCTAAGTACGTGTGTCGCCTGGACAGACAACCTCGCTACATCCTTGTTGACTGGACATCTACACTACATGAGCTGCTGTTTACATGTGAACATTAGCTCATGACAATACCTAAGTACGTGTGTCGCCTGGACAGTCAACCTCGCTAGTCGCTACATCCTTGTTGACTGGACATCTACACTACATGAGCTGCTGTTTACATGTGAACATTAGCTCATGACGATACCTAAGTACGTGTGTCGCCTGGACAGTCAACCTCGCTACATCCTTGTTGACTGGACATCTACACTACATGAGCTGCTGTTTACATGTGAACATTAGCTCATGACGATACCTAAGTACGTGTGTCGCCTGGACAGTCAACCTCGCTACATCCTTGTTGACTGGACATCTACACTACATGAGCTGCTGTTTACATGTGAACATTAGCTCATGACGATACCTAAGTACGTGTGTCGCCTGGACAGTCTACCTCGCTTCATCCTTGTTGACTGGACATGGTGGATAAGACAGTATAGTTGGTTCCACCATGACATCGTTCAATTATACGTATATTTAGTAACGCAATTCCGTCAAGGGTGAGTTGTGCAATGTTTTGATGCAATACCCGACGGTAGCGAAGTGTAATTATGTATTGTACACGTACTAAGGTAATAGAGCCTAGTGATTCGTGTAAAGTGATCATAAACGTTGCGTACACGCATATTGAATGGATTGTGATAGGGATTGGTTTTTTGAATTTGCTATTGAAAGTATTTTTGCTGTGCAAGGCGTTTTGGGGTGATTTCAGCCAATTAAACATACATACATCACGCCTTATATCCCCGAAGGGGTAGGCAGAGGTGTACATTATGCCGCTGTATAATGTAACACCCACTTTTCACTGTTTATGTTATGAGTCCCATTAATCAGCCAATTAAAGTGTTGTTTTATTGGAGTTTTATATTAAACCAGCTACTTCCGCTCGGTTTCACACGCTCTGCTTAGCTCCTATTGGTCGTAGCGTGATGTTATATAGCCTATAGCCATCCTCGATAAATGTGCTATCCAACACAAAAAGAATTATTTAAATCAGACTTGTAGTTACGGAGATTAGCGCGTTCAAATAAACAAAAAAAAACAAACTCTTCCACTTTATATAATAGTATACGTATAAGATTTATGACCTATGTTCACCAGTGGACGTCCTACGGCTGATATAATGAAGATGATGATAGGAAATTACGTTCAAACGCTTCCTTATACTCCCCTAGCGCATCAGCAGTAACAAAAGAGATTTTTAGAAAAAGAAAAAAATTTCAGATAAAGTTGCTCTCAATTTTTAACTCTTATATTGTTTTACTTCTCATTGCAATAAACGGCAACGCCATTGCCAAAAGGTAACAATTCCAGACTCCACACCCAACATTAATACACCATAATACAACTTTTCCCGACCAGAGATTCTACTCAATCACTACACAGTCCAGTAAAGCGGTCACCGGAACGGAACAGAAGTTGGCGAAAAAAAAAATATAACAAAACTAATGTTTTCCGAACGTAAAATGCCGACGTTTTCGAGCGAACGGATTCAGTCACTCTTGCGCATTCGAAACAGCGTCGCGTGATGCGCGTTCTAACTATTTGAACGAAATTCGGTTTTCAAATAATTTTCCGTTATTAAAAATGGCGATGAGATCTGTCAGCCGTATGATAGACTATGTCAAATGCAATAGAAAAATCAGTGAGTGTTTTTTTTTAATATTTATACGAAAAAAAAAGTGGTTTTTGTGCGAAATTTTAACGAATTTTTGTGTCAAGTGGTGAAAATGGTTTTTTTATTCTGACATCTGAAAGTTTTATTATGAAATTCGGTTTAAAATGCAATGTTTTAGTCAAGTTTCAAGTCTCTTTGTTTTGTTCAATTTACGGTTAAGACGTTTTTCTTCATAGTTTAACGCTGACCTAGATTCAGTTCAGTTGGCTAAGTAAGATTTCTAGACTTGCTCTGTCTGGTCTAGATTGTAGAATGTAATTTTAAGCCTAATTTATTATTTAATTCTACGTTTAAAAATGGTATAATTTGGGTTTTCGTCGAGTAGGCCTAATGGCGTGGTATGGTTTCAAACTTTATTCTCGAGTTGACAAATTTTATTGAAATTGGACAATTTTTTTTTTTTTTAATTTAAAGAATGAATTTTTTTGTTTAAAATCCATTGATGCTGTGTTTGGTTGCAAGTTTGATTCCTGAATCGGATTAGATGTTTTTAAATTTCAGTTTTGAAATATTTGACTTTGACTTTAATCTAATTAACGCACACCCTCAAACACCCCAATTAGAATATTATGTTATAATCATAATACATACACTAAATTTTTAATTTAACATGTATATGCATCCTTACTGGTCTTGTCATTAGGTTTATTTTTCTTTATTTTGTATTGAATGATAGAATTTGTATAAATACAAATAAAACTGCGATTTTAAAAGTCTTATTGCTTTGACTTACGGTCCATTTCGATTTGTTTTAACAATGCAGGGTTAATATGACAATAATTTCCGTAGTTTTAATTATTTTTGTATGTTTGTACACGCACCCACGACACAGGAGAAAACCCTAGTGTGGGGCAACGTTTTTATTAAAAATTACCTATACTAAAAATTATATAAATCGATTCAGTTAACGATTCTGAACAAAATATTTTCAGGATGTGCGTTATTTAAGTTACATGTTGTATATTATTATTTAGTGAAAAGTGAATTTTGAAAAATATGTGCAATTAAACCTACCTGCTTTTGAAACAAAATACGTGGTAATTTTATAGAAACACTCATACTGATACTTAAAAGAATACATTATCAAAATTAGTTCAGTAGTTTTCGAGATCTTAACGTTAACGTGTTATAATACAATTTTACTCAGGAAAATATTACTTTAGTTACCAAAGATAGGATCTTTTTAGGTAAAAAGTAGTGCTTTTTAACCATTTTATTTTGTTTATAAGTAAACTGGTTTCGGACCTGTATCTGTGTAGTTTACTACCGTTAAATAAAACCTGTTTTTTTAGTATTCAGTTGAACATAACATATAACATAACTCATGGCTTTTTTATCCCCGAAGGGGTAGGTAGTGGTGCACATTACGGCACTTAATGCCACTGTACAATGTAACACTCACTTTTCACTACTTATGTTACGAGTCCCATGTAATTTTTTTTTTTAAGGGGGGAAAATCATCCATTGACTGCTCCCGCCTGGGTGAGGCGGGAGGGAGTGTCAGACTCTTACTGACTAAAAACCGCCCCGTTCCGTCTCCTGCACATCGAGCCGGAGCCCCGGTTACCCGTTAGGTTCTCCGCGGCGAGTCCCATGTAATAGGGGGTGAACCTATTGCCATATACCGGGCACAATTCCAGACTCCGTGCTACTACTGAGATTTTTTTTAAAAACCTAGTACCTAATACTTTGGCCGACCCGGGAATCGAACCCGAGAATGTCAACGACGTACTCTTTGAAAATCAAGTGGCATTAAGTTCCGTAATCTGCACCTCTGCCTACCTCTTCGGGGATAAAAGCCGTTATGTTATGTTATGTTTTCAAATCTACTTATTATAATAAACTAAAACTAGACACATTAAATATATCACGTACAACGCCAGGAATCGAACCTAGCAAGCAATGACCCAGTTATTTTATAATTTCCGTTAAAACGTGTTCAACGAAGTAAAAGGCTAACAGACGGACAACGGAGTTAGCTAACTATATAACATAACACGATTTTATTTACACAAAGAGGTAGGCAGAGTTGTAACAAACTTGCTTTGACTAAAATCAAGTCTATGTTAATGAGTTTGTTTGAACGCGTCTATCTCAGGAACTACTGGTTCGAATTGAATGATTCATTTTGTGTTGGATAGTCCATTTATCGAGGAAGACTAAACACTATAAAACATCACGCTATGATCAATAGGAGTTGAGCAGCGAGTAAAACCGTGCGTGACTAGATAATATTATAAATGCTAAGTTTGTGTTTCTGTTTATTACTTAAACGCGTCAAAACGGCTGAAGGAATCGTGATGAAATTTGAAACAAGGGTAGATTGTGGTCTAGAATGACATATAGGCTAAAACTGTAGCTAATTTTTAAGATGGAGACACGGGTAAACCTTCTGGCAGAAGCTATTCTTTCATATTCTCCGCGGTTGAAGTCGCAAGCGGCGATTAACTTTTACATAGTTGTGTACATATAGCCGATTACTAAGATCATGTTATTTATTACGAATATACATAAACTCAGCTATGTAATAACAATACTGGTTTTCCTATGACTCATATGACTAAAGCAGAATCTTGTTATTCAAATTCAAATTTCTTGGTAATAAACATTTGAGTCGGGAATTGGGATGATGGCAGGGTATGAAAATTAAAAATCTAATTAGTCCGTAAGTGAGGTATTGAAAAAATATTAGACACGTATTTTTTTATTTTGTCGTATAATAAAACAATACTTAGATAAAACGAATCAAAGTTTGGGAGTGGGGGCTAAAACGTCATTTCTACGTATAAAATGTACATAGAAGTGACGTCACGCGACATTTCAAATCAATATATCGTCGAAAGTGTTCGTTTCTGTAAGAAAATAATAACTACGTGTCTAATGATTTAAAATAATATACCAGACGGACATTAAAATAAAAATTAGGCATCTACCCTATTGTACCCAACTTTATGGAATCGCTAGCTTCTGCTAGCGGCTAGTTTAAAGGACCAGTAGTATAAAACCTGCCTCGTTGATCGAGTGGTCGCAAGTGCGACTGCCGGGCAAGGGGTCTCGGGTTCGATTCCCGGGTAGGACAAAGTATTACTGGGTTTTAAAAAAAATCTCAGTAGTAGCACGGAGTCTGGCATTGTGCCCGGTATATGGCAATAGGCTCACTCCCTATTACAAACAGTGAAAAACCTACCCCTTGTGAGAACCTAACGGGTTACCGGGGCTCCGGCTCGACGTGCAAGAGAAGGAACGGGGTGGTTCTTAGTCAGTAAGAGTCTGAAACTCCCTCCCGCCTCACGCAGGCGGGAGCAGTCATTTGACGATTTTCCCCCCTTAAAAAAAATACCTACCCCTTCGGGAAAAAGGCGTGATAACGTATGTGTTACTCAAGACCATAATCTATCCCTTCAAATTTTTTTTAGTTTCAAATTTCATCGCGATCCCTTTGACGTGAGGAAATAACAAATAGAGGTATACACATAAATTATCGCATTCATAATATTAGGAGCACTACTCTCGATTCTGTTAGAGTATCGATATAAAAGTAACCTATTTTATTGTCTGATAAGTAAGCATTCCAATGAGTAAATATACAATTAAAATAATGTCATTATTATACCTACTTAATTAATATAAGAATTAAGTAAAAATTTCTCACAATTTTCACTCAGTTGCGTAACTTAATGGCTTGCTCAGTTGATGTACTTGCTTAATTAATTAGTTAAAATTAACCTTATTGTCTCACCGCGTAACTTCTAGTTATGAAAGTGAAGTTATTTTTTTATATTATAAACTAACGAAGATTGTTTCTTTTATGGCATAACCCGGTAAACGAGCAGACGGATCACCTGATGGTAAGCAATCGGCGTCGCCCATGGACACCAGTGCGTTGCGTTACCGGCCTTTTGAGGATTAGGAATTTGAGGCTTGTTGGGGATTCAGGGATTGGGGAGATTGAAAGGGTAATTGGACCTCCGCTAACCTCACTCACACGACAAAACACAACGCAAGCGTTGCTTCACGTCGGTTTTTTGCTCGGCCGTGATTCACTCCGGTCGAGCCGGCCCCTTCGCGCCGAAGCATGGCGGAATTGTGCCCGGTATATGGCAATAGACTCACCCCCTATTACATGGGACTCATAACATAAATAGTGAAAAGTGGGTGTTACATTGTACAGTGGCATTAAGTGCCGTAATGTGTACCTCTGCCTACGTGTACGGGGATAAAAGGCGTCATTTTATGTTAGTAAGAACTTGAAAATTAAAAATAAACAGGTTTTGAGGAAGTTCAAGTTTGTGACAAACGTATATGAAAACAAATGTGTATGTGTTATGTTATTAATAGAAACACGTCAAATAAATAAGTCACGTACCTATTGACTAAACACACAAACTTGCGGACATCTACACTAATATTATAAAGAGGAAAGATTTCATCTGTCAATTGCACTGGTTTAAACTGTCAAACACCGAGCGGTCACCGGTGACCGCAACCTTTTGTTCTATAATTGTGTCTATAATGCTGGTACTCAACGAGTTAAAATTCTTTTGTCGTGGTGTCGTATTGGCCCGGAGGTTGAAGACGCTTGCTTCTCATGCACGAGGTTGTAGGTTCGAAACCTACCAACGGCAAGTACCAATGTGATTTTTTCCGAGTTATATGTACTTTCTAAGATTATTTAGACAACACTGACAAACGGTGAAGGAAAACATCGTGAGGAAACCTGGGCTTATAATTTATAATTATAAGTTTGAAATCGCCAACCCGCATTGAGCAAGCGTGGTGAATAATGCTCTAACCTTCTCCGTGTGAGAAGAGGTTTTGCTGAGCAATGGGCATTTATAAGCTGTTGATGAAAATTCTTTTTGTGTTCGATAGTCCATGTATCGAGGAAAGCTACTCTACGATCGATAGGAGCCGAGCAGTGGGTTATTTAGTAGTCTTATTAACATTATACCTAAATGCAAAATTTGTGTCTATGTTTGTTACTTAAACACGTCAAAACAGCTGTAAGGAAATGGATGAAATAATTATTATATTTTAGTATTATTACGTAATTATTTGACGAGGAACTCGACTGGTTGTACAAACATATAGGCTACTTTGTACGCTTTCAGAAGTTCACTGGCTATAAACCATCAAGCTACTATTGATAGGAGCCGAGCAGCATGGAAATATGAGCAGCTATTAGTACCTTTTTTTTTAAGGGGGGAATATCATCGAATGACTGCTCCCGCCTGGGTGAGGCGGAAGGGAGTGTCAGACTCTTACTGACTAAAAACCACCCCGTTTCTTCTCCTGCACGTCGAGCCGGAGCCCCGGTTACCCGTTAGGTTCTCCGCGACTCCGAATCGGCATCGGCCAGCTATTAGTACCTTGATGTTATGCTGTTTATACACTACGTAGCGTAGGTAGAATCCTAAATATTCTCTAGAGCGTGAATATTAATGGTTTAATATGAAACAATAGTTTTTATCAGCTGATCGCTATTCTGGGCCACTGGACTTGTAACATTGACACTGTTTGTAAATCGACCTTGGGCACAATTGTGGTTATTTGGGCGAAAATTAAAACACCTAGTTAGACACGAATAGATACCAAATTCATTACTTTATTTTAGTTTATATTAAGACTTTCGTGATAAATACCAAATTAATTATTATGTTGCTTACTCACGCGACGCGGCGATAGTCGGTGCTTCGCGTTTCGCGGAGTGCTGCTCACGGATATAAGCCTCCAGCATGGCTTGGAACTTATCCACAATTCCACTTCCACGCCTGGCAACCTATTTAGAGATCTCAGCATAAGCAATAGACTATCTATTACATGGGACTCATAACATAAATAGTAAAAAGTGGGTGTTACATTGTAGAGGTACAGTGGCATAATGTGCACCTTTGCCTACCCCTTCGAGGATAAAAGGCGTGATGTTATGTTATGTTAAATATGTACAAAAAAATGTTAGACAATGTATAGATTCATAATCATTAGAAGCAGCAGCGGGTGACAGTCCACTGCTGGACTATGAGCCTCCTCTACATAAGAGGGGTTTGTCATAATGTCTACGCTAGACAGACAGGTTGGAGATCGCAGTATAAAAGGTTCAGGTCTATCAGAGAGCGCTGCAGCCCGGTCTCTGTCAAATTTGTAGTCCCTTAGTCGGGTATACGACACCCACGTGAAGAGTAGCGGTGATAACGATTATATTTTACTCCGCTATCAGCCCACCTAATCAGTAGCCTACTAATATTATTAATGCAAAATTTTTTATGTCTGTTTGTCTGTTACTCCGTCTCGTCAAAATTGCTGAAGGGATCAGGGTGTTTGTAATAGGGATAGATTATGGTCTGGAATCACACATAGGGTACTTTTTATTCCACGGGGACGTGGGCGAAACAGCTGGTAGAAGGTTAGTTAAATTTAAAATTGTTCACCTCATGAGCTAAGTGAGGTACTTAAGAGCTAAGAGAATTGTTTAAAACGATAAATATCTTAACGGTGCCCTGTCAATACATACCTCTATATGAAAATATAATGTATGTAAGAAAGAATAGGCAATTGTTCGAAAAAAGAAGCGATAGACACAATCTTAATACTAGAGGCAAGAATAAGTTAGCTATACTGCAATTCAGACTGTCCAAGGTACAGAAATCCTTTATGGGGTTAGGTATTAAATGCTATAATAAAATACCAAATAGCATACTAGATCTCAAGGAAAGTAAATTTAAAACATATATTAAGCGCGAATTATGTAAACAAGCTTACTACAGGGTGATTGATTATCTTGAGAATTTTTTTTTTTTTTGTTTTAAGGGGGGAAAATCATCGAATGACTTCTCCCGCCTGGGTGAGGCGGGAGGGAGTGTCAGACTCTTACTGACTAAAAACCACCCCGTTCCTTCTCCTGCACGTCGAGCCGGAGCCCCGGTTACCCGTTAGGTTCGCCGCGACTCCGAATCGGCATCGGCCGTATTGGGCCCCATCTGTGGTGGTCTGATGGCTCTTTGAGGCGCGCGCGGAACGCGACGCGCCGTACCTACGCTCTGGTCTGTTTCTGGTCGGACGGGGAGCCACCCATGCTCGCGTCCCATCATCGCGTTTCCTCCCGCCCCATCAGACACAGGTACCTCCCGAAACTTCCATGTCCGGTGAGGCCCGGGTGTCATCACTGCGAGGACCGCCCTGAGGACACGGTGGAACACACGGTGGGAGAATGCCCTTCGTGGGCTGAGCACCGCCGTGTCCTCAGGGAAGTGATCGGCGATGGCGACCTCTCGCGTCCGGGCCTAGTGCAGGCCATGATGTGGAGCGAGGGGGACTGGGATGCCGTCTCCTCCTTTTGCGAAGCAGTCATGCCCTTCCGCCATGAGATCGCGATTATCTTGAGGATAGGAATGCTTGGCAGCGTGTAGGTTCGGCTCCACTGGACAATACTCAAATGTAGTCAGTACCTAGTTCAGATTACGATAATAGGTAATTTAACACTTTGATTCCGATGAAGGCAATCTATTTTTCTTGTGGCATCGAGCATTTCTTTCTTTATTTAAACAAGAGTTTATTTTTTTTTTCTTGTATAGAAGCACTATTTTATATGGATTGTCAGTATACATATGTGAGGACCATGTCAGACTTAAGATATTTGTTGTCTCTTGGTTTTGTTTTTTTTTTCTATTTTAGTATGTTCTATTATTTGTATGTTGCGTCAGGTATGTCTTTACATTATTCTCACATGTGTGTACAATATTGGAATATGTATCAGAGCAATATAAAACAGACGTTTTTTAAAAGAGTAACGAATGGAGTTTCTTGCTCGTTCTTCTCCACTCGAATCGACATTTTGGAACGAGCGCCTAGCTTCACTGACGGACTGACGGACAGACTATTATTTATTTTGTATTTGTTGACGTTTCAAAAGTACCAAATTATGGTTTAATTGAAATAAATGCTTTTGAGTTTGAGTTTGAGTTTAAGCTAACAACTCACACTTGACCAGTTTTTCTGATCACAAAGATATGACATAACAGTACCTAGAGGTACATAAGTAGTTCACAAATGTCCAAATGATAATGTTGCTATTAGGTAGGTATTAAAAATAAATTTGGTCAATTTCTCTTTTTTTTTCGTCATTGCAACATTATGGTTCTGCGTGGTCGCTCTGGTATGCTAATGGTGTCGTTATGGTAAATTAGTTTTCTTTACCACAGAGTAGACTATTATTGTCACCACCGCTACTCTTCCCGCGGGTGTCGTATACCCGACTAAAGGTCTACATTTGACATAGACCGGGCAGCGGCGCTCTCTGATAAACCTGAACCTTTTATACTGCGATGTAACTCTCACGAGCTGATGTTATTTCATAGCAGCTTAGCTCTCAAAAGTAATAGCTTGAATATAGCACTAACCAACCGGTTTAGGTACAACTTAGGATCTAAGCTAGCTGCTAAGAAATCTAGGGCATTCGTTAGGTCCCATTCACTGCAATCTAGTTTAAGCTAGGGATGTCTAACGTTAAGTAATTTTAGTTGATTGAGTAATTTTCAAGTTAGTAGTTAGTTTAGTTAAAAATAAAGTCGGTTCTCGGGATAAAAAATTATATAGGTATACAATAAAAGCCTTATTTTTTTTTAATAATTATCGTGAGACATACTAAACTAACTAAAAATTATCGTGAGACATACTAAACTAACTAAAAATTATCGTGAGACATACTAAACTAACTAAAAATTATCGTGAGACATACTAAACTAACTAAAAATTATCGTGAGACATACTAAACTAACTAAAAATTATCGTGAGACATACTAAACTAACTAAAAATTATCGTGAGACATACTAAACTAACTAAAAATTATCGTGAGACATACTAAACTAACTAAAAATCGCGGGTTACTCACGTGAATATACTGACAAAAGCTTTCGAACCACAGAGGAGTTCTTTTTTTATATAGCATGGAACACCAAGGCGTTACCAAGTGCATTATCGGCCTTTTGGGAATGACGCTTTAACGCCTCTGGTGTTCCAGGTGTCCATGGGCGACGCCGATTGCTTACCATCAGGTGATCCGTCTGCTCGATTACCGGCTTAAGCCATAAAAAATCTTTTATTTTATTTTCTACCTGTCAACCATGATATTTGTATTTACGAAGTACAATGTAAAGTTTACGTAAATGATCCGCTAACGTTCGAGCTAGTTATCAGTTAGTGGGTCAGCACAATAGGTTTCATTTTGAATCTACTTACTTAGATACAAACAGTACATCAAATGTAATCGATCTGACCAAAATATTTTGGTCGATGTAAGTTTTTTACAAAATCTCATAACATAACATCACGCCTTTTATCTCCGAAGGGTTAGACAGAGGTGCGCATTACGGCACTTAATACCACTGTACAATGTAACACCCACTTTTCACTATTTATGTTATGAGTCCCATGTAATAGGGGGTGAGCCTATTGCCATATACCGGGCACAATTCCGGACTCCGTGCCTTGGGAATCCTCAAGGCCCGAGTGAATAGGTTGCTTATGGGTCGACGTGTTCCATCGTGCACCACCAGGCGAGTATAATAAACTAGCTGAGCTCGCGAATTCGTCCGCGTGGAATAGTCCTTACAGCTCCCTTCCCCATAATTGATAGCATGATAATATGTAGCCTATATGTTGACCCGACCTGTTAGTAATATTCATGCAAAATTTGAAGGAAATCCATGCAGCACTTTTTGAGTTCATCCCGGACACACATACAGACAAAAATTCTAAATACCATATTTTTGGTTTCGGTATCGACTGTAGATCACGCCCAAAGCATTTTTTTTACAAAAATACCTATTCGATGTACAGTTTTCACTTTCCTATGATTTTATTATATAGAAAATGTGTTTTGGTTTTTTAAAGGGGGTAAAATCATCGTATGACTGCTCCCGCCTGGGTGAGGCGGGAGGGAGTGTCAGACTCTTACTGACTAAAAACCACCCCGTTCCTACTCCTGCACTTCGAGCCGGAGCCGCGGCAACCCGTTAGGTTCTCCACGGCTTTAGAAAATGTGTAACAGTACTTTTAATCACAATGCTTGTTCATGGCGGGTTGGCTCTTACGTGTGGGATGATAAATTAAAAGTAAACAAGATGTATATAACTATGTCTGTATGTATTCGTACCGTACACCCAGCAGTGTCATTTACACTGTGATATCAACACCAGCCCGCTCACTGTCAAAACACCGAGCGTTTTTAAAACAGGTCTCTCATTACCTGAATACGATTGATTTGTATAAACATAGTTGTAGACCGATTTTCTTTTTAAGGGGAGAAAATTATCGTTTGACTACTCCCGCCCGGGTGAGGCGAGAGGGAGTGTCAGACTCTTACTGACTAAAAACCCCTCCGTTCCTACTCCTGCATAGAGCCGGAGCCCCGGTAACGTGTTACGTTCTCCGTGGCTCTGTATCGGCATCAGCCCTATTGGGCCCCATCCGTGGTGGTCTGATGGCACAAGCCCGTGCTTACGGTGGCCGGATATCAATCCGCCATCACCGATGCCCGGAGTGTTTTGTACACCGATGGGGGAGACAGAAGTGGCTAGCTCAGAGGTGGTTATAACAAAATTAAGTGCACTTTTCGCTAATTTTTTTCTATTTACTATCAGTAACAACTAAGCTTACAGCTGTCCTGGCAGTAAGCAGATACCGTAGTCTAAGTACACCTGCAACACAAGAGGTAGCACGAGTGCGTAGCTGACTGTGTAGGGAACTGCTAGATACGTCATTATGGACGTGACCAGCTACACCTGCAGTGGACGACTTCCGACTATTGATGATGATGTCATCATTTTCAATAATTACTGCTCCGTCAAAAATCATTTTTTTTATAGCATAAGCCGGTAAACGAGCAGACGGATCACCTGATGGTAAGCAATCGGCGTCGCCCATGGACACCTGGAACACCAGAGGGGTTACAAGTGCGTTACCGGCCTTTTGGGGATTAGGAGTTTGAGGATCGTTGGGGATTCAGGAATTGGGGAGATTGGGGAAGGGGAGGGTAATTGGGCCTCCGGTAACCTCACTCACACGACGAAACACAACGCAAGCGTTGCTTCACGTCGGTTTTCTGCTCGGCCGTGGTATTACCCCGGTCGAGCCGGCCCATTCGTGCTGAAGCATGGCTCTCCCACACTTAATAATTTACTTACCATATAATTTTCGGAGAGCCTGTTCTCCCGAAAATGAAAGTCATTACGTCAGTGGTATGCACATCTTCAAAATTCCAAAAATAAACTACAGAACAATAGCTAGATATATAATAATTTATTTTACGCACGAAACAGTAATCTGTCTGCGTGTCTATCACGGTCTAATCTCTAAAACGGCTGACCGCTCGAAAGTGACCTGCTTATGAGATTTCATAATTGTTAAATGTCATATTGTATAACGTCGTGGTGGCCCGGAGGTTTAAGACGCCCACTTCCCAACGGCAAGTACCAATGTGACTTTTTGCGAGTTATTTGCACTATCTAAGATTATTTAGACACCACTGACAAACGGTGAAGGAAAAACATCGTGAGGAAACCTGAACTTATAATTTCTAATTATAAGTTGGAAATCGCCAACCCGCATTGAGCAAGCGTGGTGATTAATGCTCTAACCTTCTCCGTGTGAGAAGAGGCTTTGCTCAGCAGTGGGCATTTATAGGCTGTTGATGATGATATTGTATAAGATCTAGTGTTACTGTACAGGTCATGTTTAGTAAATATACACTTGAATGCAAAGGAACGGAGCCACTAGCGATTGTTTCTTTCATTTTATAGAATCCTTTATAACTCTAGAAAATATATTCTTTTACATCAAAATGCTTTCATTTCACATAACATAAACATAACATCACGCCTTTTATCCCAGAAGGAGCAGGCAGCGATGCACATTACGGCACTTAATGCCACTGTACAATGTAACACCCACTTTTCACTATTTATGTTATCAGTCTCATGTAATAGGGGGTGAGCCTATTGCCATAACGGGCACCGTTCCAGACTCCGTGCTACTACTGAGATTTTTTTTTAAAAGCCTAGTAATCCTTATTCTGCCGGGGAATCGAGACCCCTCGCCTGGCAGTCGCACTTGCGACCACTCTGCTCTCATTTTAAAGGTAAATAAATTGCCTTTCATTCGACGCGATGTGGTACCAATTAATAAAATACTTGTGTCAGAAAATACTTATGAAGTATTTTAAGAGTAATGAAAGAGACGCCACGATAGTGGCATCCTTTGCTTCCAAGTATATAGGAAAGTCGCGTTCCGCGCGCGCCTCAATGATCCATCAGGCCACCACAGATGGGGCATTGGGGCAATGGGGCCCAACAGGGCTGATGCCGATACGGAGCCGCGGAAGACTTAACGGGTTGCCGGGGCTCCGGCTCGAAGTGCAGGAGTACGAACGAGGTGGTTTTTAGTCAGTAAGAGTCTGACACACCCTCGCCTCACCCAGGCGGGAGCAGTCATTTGTCAATTTCCCCCCCTAAATCAAAACGTCCGTCATAAGAATTATAAGTACCTACCTCTACATAGCAATAAATAAAATAAGTTTAGCGTTACATAAGCAACGACCTTGTAAATCTAAGTTATTGCTTATTCATACACTTAAATAATACTTTAATGTGAAAGTGTTTGCGTGTTGGTTGCGTACTACGAAACAGCTGAGTCGAATTTGATGAGATCGATATAAAATATAGATTGAATTTAGTGTGACGTCTAGTCAAGGTTTTTGGGTCAAGTGGGGTTTTAGGTGTTGTATAATGATTGTTGTTTGTAAAGGGGTAGGCAGAGAGTAAAGTAAAGTCAGTTTCTTCTGAATACAGGAATGCATTGTGATCACGCAATCAAGCAATGGAATTGTTTTAAAATTTTAAGAGTAATGTTTCGGCACGAATGGGCCGGCTCGACCGGAGTGATACCACCAACGAGCAGAAAACTGACGTGAAGCAACGCTTGCGTTGTGTTTCGTCGTTGCGTGAGGTTACCGGAGGCCCAATTACCGTCCCCTTCCCCAATCTCCCCGATTCCTGAATTCCCAACAATCCTCAAACTCCTAATTCCCAAAAGGCCGATAACGCACTTGTAACGCCCCTGGTGTTCCAGGTGTCCATGGGCGACGCCGATTGCTTACCATCAGGTGATCCGTCTGCTCGTTTACCGGCTCGTAGTGAAGTGAGATCACAGTTACAACTTTAACCCATGGTATATATCAAGATTTTAAACACTATGATCTCCTGTGTCATGGGAAAAAACACCCCCATCACATCAACGTCATCATCAGCCTGTAAGAGTCTACTGCTGACCAAAGACCTCTTCTCACACGGAGAAGGTTTGAGCATTACTCACCACGCTTGCTCAACGCGGGTTGGCGATTTCACACTTATAATTAGAAATTATAAGCCCAGGTTTCCTCACAATGCACTTAAGACCAGGTTTTATTTATGACTAGCTTCTACCCGCGGCTTCGCTCGCGTCACAAAAGGATAAAAAGCCTATGTGACATATAACAATACACACAGCACCATCTATACCAATACTTTTGTTTTCCCTCGGGAATATCTAATTTTCCCGGGATAAAAAGTACCCTATTATTTAATCCGAACTTCTAACTTTACTTCTTCAAAAATTCAAAACAATCGGTTAAGTACTTACGGCATGAAAGCGGAACAAACAAACAAACTCACTTTCCGATTTATAATATTAGTAAGGAAATAAGGATATTAAACGACTTCAAAAATGTGGTGAAAGTCAATTTTGAAATGTTGTCCATGTATTCGTTTTGTAGTCTGTGAATTTGTTTTATAACGTGTAGTGTATGTGTTGTGGCCGATATTAAGCGCTCTCCTATTTGTTCCAGGGTTCGTGTTGGCCTCCGCAGTAGTGTTACTGCTACTGGGCATTGTCTGTGCCATATTCTTCGGAACATGGGTCCGGATGTTTATAGATCATGTGAGTATCAACGCTTCTGTCTTTCTTTCATGGACTTTATCCTAGTACGATGTATGGTAATGCTTTTTTTAAAATTTTACATATTAATTCTCCAAGGACTCTTGGTCCGTGCCCTTGTCATACAAATTTTTATTACAAATACATCTAGTCAATTTTTATAATGTGAAGAAGGTACCTAGTTACACACTACAATTAACCACTTCTATAATTATTACTAAAAGTTTGAAATAATCACATAATGATTAGGTATTATCTATTTGTATCTATTTCGACGGCTCTACGAAATCAGCCCACCAACAAGATGGGAGAGCCGACCTGACCGAGCAGAAGGCACCCGTTCACGAGTATGACGTGGTTGTCAGTAATTGGTCCGATCAACCTTTTTGTTGGGAACGGAACAACCCAACACACAGCGCCATCGTGAAGGACACACCGGGCGTCGGGGATCGCGGGACGATCTCCGGCCACCGTAAGCGCGGGACTGCGGACATAGAGCATGGGTGGCTCCCCGTCCGACCAGAACCAAACCCGAGCATACGCCGCGTCGCGTTCCGCGCGCGCCTCAAAGAGCCATCAGGCCACCACAGATGGGGCCCAATAGGGCCGATGCCGATTCGGAGTCGCGGAGAACCTAACGGGTAACCGGGGCTCCGGCTCGACGTGCAGGAGAAGGAACGGAGTGGTTTTTAGTCAGTTAGAGTCTGACACTCCCTCCCGCCTCAACCAGGCGGGAGCAGTCATTCGATGAATTTCCCCCCTTAAAAAAACACACACAGCGCCACCGACTGTAGGACATTTATGTGTGCATGACGCCTCAACCCTTGCCACGTTGATAATGCTTTTAACCAATACCAATACCAGATAGCCAGAAGAAACGCTAATCGAATTTAATAGATAGTGGTCAAACGTCGGCAAATCAAATACCTAAAAAAAAGAAATAAAATAGGAATGTCAATATTTTTATTATAACTATCGTGAGACATACTGAATCAACCAAAAATAACGGTTGAATCACGCAAATACGCTGAGAAAATCTTTACTACTTTTTTTATGGGATAACCCGGTAAATGAGCAAACGGATCACCTGATGCGTCACTGCAGGGGTCCCCACTGAAATCAGTGCTGGGTGACTTGTATGCCTGGCTTACACTGAGTCAGTCACCTATTTAGCATAGGCATGTTGTCAGCGTCTCTCTTCTAATTCTTCTGTTTTAATTTGTATACTTAATGTTTTTATTACTTCCACTGTCATACCTTTATTGTCTTTTTATACTTTATTCCCTCACAGAAAACCGACGTGAAGCAACGCTTGCGTTGTGTGACTGAGGTTACCGGAGGCCCAATTACCCTCCCCTTCCCCAATCTCCCCAATTCCTGAATACCCAACGATCCTCAAACGCCTAATCCCCAAAAGGCCGGTAATACCTCTAGTGTTCCAGGCGTCCATGGGCGACGCCGATTGCTTACCATCAGGTGATCCGTCTGCTCGTTTACCGGCTTATGCCATAAAAAAAATATGCTGCATCGTGACTGGTGCTGAATAAATGTCTTTTCTTTCTTTCTTCTTTCTGATGGTAAGCAATCGGCGTCACCCATGGACACCTGAAACACCAGAGACGTTACAAGTGCGTTACCGGCCTTTTGAAATTTAGGAATTTGAGGATTGTTTGAGATTCAAGGATTGTGAAGATTGGGGAATGAGGGGTGAGGTATATTTGAGCTCCCTGTAAATCACACGTCGAAACACAATGAAGTGTTGTTTCACGTCAGTTTTCTGCTCGTAGGGATTGGTTTCAAGAGCAAGCACCCAGGTCTAATTGAAATAAATGAATTTGGCTATTTTGACTTTTATCCTACGTAAAGATAGAATTACTTCTCCAGGTTAAAATTAACTGCAATATTATGTATAGAGCATTGTATATCGACATAGGTAGACACAATGTTGTAAGACCGTGGGATCGAACCTGCGTACCTTGACCAGAATACCGCTATTGTGTCTAATATTGTTGCACTGTTTGGTGAACTACGATCACAAATTCACTTTTTATTTCAATCCAGACGTCTATTCTAAATCCCCAATCTCCAATTTCTAGGCCCTTTGTTTTTGGGTGGGGGAAAATCATCCAATGACTTCTCCCGCCCTGGGTGATGTGATAACGGTATTTTTGCCAACTAGTCAGGAAATACCAACCATTAAAAAGTAATATTAAAAGTAAAATGATAGCAAAGTGTGTCACAAAGATGAATAGGTCGGAATGAAAGGTGCCTCATTTTTATAATAACTATCGTGAGACATACTAAATTAACTAAAATCGCGGGTACTCACGTGCGCCGCGACCGCGCACGCTGATCATGAGGAAGAACCCCTCTGTTGTTCGAAACTAGTAGAGCTTTTCTCAGTATATTCACGTGAGTAAACCGCGATTTTTAGTTAATTTTGAAAAGTGCTTCATTTTATATCCATAATGGACTACATAATACGGCTTGCAATAATCCCTCTACGCTGTTCTTAACGGGGGAAAATTATTCAATGACACCTCCCGTCCTGGGTGAGGCGAGAGAGAGTGTCAGACTCTTACTGACTAAACACCATCTCGTTCCTACTCCTGCATAGAGCCGGAGCCGCGGAAACCCTTTAAGTCCTCCGCAGGTATCGGCATCTGCCCTATTGGGTCCCATCCGTGGTGGTCTGATGGCTTTTCTTATGGTATAGATCGATAAACGAGCAGACGGATCACCTGATGGTAAGCAATCAGCATCGCCCATGGACACCTGGAACACTTGACATGATATACTGGTTTTGCATACTTTTGTAAAGCCATACCATACCAGCGGCGGATACCATCGAGGTGTTTTAAAGGAAATGGGTAGGCAGGAAGTGTGTTCAGTATCAACTAATATATACATACATAGTTATTATATTTGTCTGTGGTCCGTACTGAGAAAATAAATGACGTAAATAACATCATAGGTGTGCCATCATCCACGAAGGTGGCGGCAGAGTTGAATATATTTGTTACCAGCGGTGAGGCAGGAGAGATCTCGCCTCATCGAGGAGGGAGAAGTCATTCGATGATTTTCCCCCTTAAATAAAAAACCATAAAAATAGTTTCCGTGTCACAAGTAAGAGCGTTTAACTGAAGAAAATCAATATTAAGTAGTCTCTCATCAGTAACAACTGTTGTTTGATTTCAAACGCACTTTATCATTCAACCTCGCGATGTGTTGGGGGAGGACTAATTTTATATGGAAGAGCCATGCTTCGGCACGAATGGGCCGGCTTAAAAAACTGAAACTATGACTTATGCCATAAAAAAGGACTATGTGAGACAGTGGACAGTACGTGGCTGATTATGATGACATTATAGAGGTAGAAGCCCAAATCCGAATGCAGCGCCATCTGCACAAAAAAAAAGAACAGTTTTGCAAATATTCTTGTTAACGCTATAATAATAAAAATGTATGTAATTTCATGCAAATTGTATGTAGTTAATTAATAATACATGCGAACTGAGTTCCCACGCGAATAAATACTATCGTAATTAACCATACATACACACATACATACAAATATATGAAACGAACGGTAATCCTAAGTCACTATTTTGAGATAACACGCGATTTACAAACGCTTATTTTTATAAATTATTATGTTTTCGGCTTACTCACGTAGTAATTCGACGAGGAACTCGACTATGTATCGCTTATTTTTATATTACATGAAAAGTAGTAAATAAGACTCTTCTGTTATGTACCGCGGCAGATAAAAACTATATCCTATTTATATTAAATCTCATCAACAACCTGTATGTCCACTGCTGTTGGCTGATGCCGATTCGGATTCGCGAACCTAACAGGTTACCGGGGCTCCGGCTCGACATGCAGGAGAAGGAACGGGGTGGTTTTTAGTCAGTAAGAGTCTGACACTCACTCTCGCCTCACCCAGGCGGGAGCAGTCGTTCGATGATTATCAATCCTTAAAAAAAATGTACCATCACCAAACAGCAAAACTAATACTTTAAACTATATAAATAAACTGTGATATATGCACATAACTGAAACCCAAGTAAAGCTTAACTTAAACTCAATGACATTGAACGACTGGTGACTGGCTAAATCGCCTTCACTGCACCGCGAGAGGAAACAGAATTACGCGCGCCATTTTAGTGATTGTTGGCACAACTTAAAATGGCAGTTTTAAAGAAAGAATTAAGTTTAATAGTAGGTTTTGAGTAGTTTTCTGTAGCACTGTGTGTATTAAATGTCATTTAAGTTTTTGTTTGTTTTGTTATAAGATACATGTACTGTAGATGATTTTATTTTAATTCGTTTTTGTTATATTTGATGGGCCGTTGTTTGACTATCTCGTCTGGTGTTAAATGATGCGGTCTACGATGGACCACGTCGTCCCATAAGCAACCAAATTACTCGGGCCTTGAAGACACTCAGAAGACACCCTTCAGGAAACACAGACTCTGGCAAAGAAATCCACTACTTAACAGTACGCACAAGGAAGCTTGATGCGAAGCGCTTCGCTTATTGGCCAGCAAAATTGAGATTTCGAAAAAATTGATCGAAAATACAAAAACGATACTTTTTCAATCACATACACTCCTTTTTTTGAGGGGGGAAAATCATCCAATGGCTTCTCCCGCCTTGGAGTGTCAGACTCTTACTGACCACCCCATTCCTATTCCTGCTCTTCGAGCCGGAGTCCCAGCAACCCAAACTTTCACGTTCGTGGATATAGTGGATGTCTACGATGTCTTTCGACTGATGATGATGACCACAGAACATATAAAGAAGGCTAGAAAGGAAATAGTTCCTGATTTGTATTAGAACACGCGTCGCCGTTTGTCCCCCACTCTTTAACTTTACTACAAGCAAGAGACCAATACCTACGCGGAAAATGCACACAAATAAACAACACGCACTAGGTTAAAAGATTTGTTATTGGTCGTCACACTGACGCAATCACTTCGTTTGACATACACTAATACAGGCGTAAAAAACTCATATATTGTAGGGGGAGCGAAAGGTCGATTATTGATATCGATAAAATTAACGGCATCTAGCTTCTTAATTTACATGTTTTGCGGACTATGCGGATTTGTATAAGGCATATTGTGTACATGTATTTACGTTAATGTAAATAACTATACATAGAAAAATACATAACTGATTTTTAAAATCAATTACATTATTAACATTCAAATAATTTGACATGGAATATAATTATAAGTAAATTGTTGATTATTTCGATTTTGTTTTATTTTCAACTGTAAGTTTTATAAAAATAAAAGGAGTCTGGGAAGTCATGGGGTCAAAAATAATAGATTTTTACTTAATTCAGAATATATAAAAAATAGCGTAATTTCTCCCTAAGGAATGAAAAATCATAAAATAATGAAATATTGAGAATTATCATAACGTAACCATATCATGATATATCTAATCTGTGCTCAAAACTCTGTTATTGTCTCTGTTAGATATCATCATGACATTCGTATGATGACAACCGATAATCGTCGTTCGTATTTCTTTAATAGTTAATATAAATAGTAATTATTATATAGTTTCGGTTACATAATTTCCTTTACTGAATGTGAGTGGTGTGCAAATTAACTTAGAAAGTACGTATAAGTTGTATGAAACAGCGCCGCAACCTCCAGGCCAACACAATATTTTAGCTCACGTAAATGAAGTCAGCTCTAAAAGCTCTGAAAACTAGAAAAGTCATCAAGTGTACATAGCTATTCTTAAAAAAGGTACAATACAATCGCTCCCAGGATATAATGTCATCTTATTTGTTGTCATAGCTTTGTTCTCGAATAGAAAACCTCAACAACTATTTTAAATTATTGACTAAAATTTCGGCTGGCTTTTAAGAATTTCTCATAGTTTCAACTATTTACAATTTGGGCCTAAGCATGTATGAAAGAGTATCCATCTTACGAAAATGATTTAGATGTCGCTTAGATGATATCAAGGTAAAAATGTAAAACAAAATTTCCTAAATCATAAAATCAGTCTACTTACTGAACAAAACATAACGAACACATAAAAAATTATATAAAACTGAAATACGAATAAAATGCCTCACTTAAAACCTATTTCATAATTAGTCGTAATAAATAAAATTATTTTAGTTATAATGTGTATAATTTGATCATAATCCTTTGTATCATAGTAATTATCGACATTGTTTACAAATTGACACTTCTCTATATTGATTCGAGGAAATGACGTTTTGATTTGATACTCGGGACTCTCGTTGTGAACGTAATACATTGCGCGATCGTTTATGTAGTGCAAAACGGTACGTATCTATTGCAAGCAATGTATACTGCTTGCGATAATGTCGTTTTTGTCTAGAAACGTCATAATATTAATGTTATAATTACAAATATCACAAGTATATTAATGTTTTTGGAGTCACTGGTGGAAAGAAATCCCTTCTCGTGCTACATTGCACACCTGTCTTCTTTTCCGACACATTACAATAGTCCAAGACGGCATAATTTAATATTATTTGCGGAATTTCGTACGCTGTCACAACAACATTGCGTTTGATGGCCGGTTTTTGACATTTTGGTAGATTTGGAGTATTTGCTCATAACCGCGGCACGCGTGTACCGCCCACAAGGCCGTTCTATCCATGTCAGTGAACTTAGCTGATCATAGTCCAGCAGATCAAAAATAAATGAGAGTTCTCATTGCATGCAGCTGAGTTCTATAGTTCCTGACACCTTTTAGAAATAGTTCCGGCGCTTTTACCTTAAAAAAAGACAATTAAAAAAATGATCTGCCAACTTCCGGCAGCAGATCAATTTCTAGCAGATCATAAATAAACGTCAGTTCTTACTACATATAAGTTAGTTCTACAGTTCCTGATAATTTTTAGAAATGGCGATTTAACCTTAAAAAATTCAATTGAAAAAAAAAATCCAGCATACCAATTTCAGCACTTCAAATGATATTGTAAAGGGCTACAACTGGCCCAATCCCTAGAATTCTTTTGTTTCTCACAGAGTCGTATCAGAACTACAATTTGAAACTCTAATCGAGTCCAGAACTCCCTTTAATGTGCCAGCAGAGCATGCCTGAAAGTGCAAAAAATCGAAATTTATCAATTTCAGCACTTCAAATGATATTGCACAGGGCTAGAACGGTTCCAATCCCTAGAACTCTCTAGTTGCTTACAGACTTAAATCAGACCTACAATCTAAAACTCTAATTGAGTCCAGAACTCACGTTAAAGTGCCAGCAGAGCATGCCTGAAAGTGCAAAAAATCTATTTTCCATCCTCCTGTTCTATCCTCCTTTATATGTTCTGTGATGATGACGTACTATTTTCAAGTTTATACGCAGTTTACTGAACTCTCCAATGTGGTCTGTTTAGCAAATTTGAACCGACTTCAAAAGAAGAAGGAGTACTATGTATAGTATGTCCGCAGTTATCTAGTGATTAGCTCAAGCGTTATTGATGCAGTTTACTGAAAAGCTTTTATTGCCTTTATTAATAAAATTCTTAATGTCACATTTTTAAGCTCTATGTATTTATGTACATCGTCCGTGATTGTTGATTATCTGCCACTGAACCACCTTTCCCTCCTCAGGAGCTGATCCTCCGCCCCGGCTCGATGACCTTCGAGTGGTGGGCGAGACCCCCGGTGCGACCGTTTGTCAAGGTCTACGTGTACAACGTGACCAATGCTGATGAGTTCCTCAATAATGGATCCAAACCGATCCTTGATGAGCTGGGACCTTATGTTTACTCGTAAGTATCTATATTACATTACTTAACCTACTGACTGCCTCGTTGTCCTCGTTCACAAGTACGACTGCTGGGCAAGGCGTCTCGGGTTCGATTCCCGGGTTGGGCATTGTTACTGGGTCTTTTAAAAAAGATCTCGGTAGTAGCACGGAGTTTGGAATTGTGCCCGGTATATGGCAATAGACTCACTCCCTATTACATGGGACTCATAAGATAAATAGTGAAAAGCGGGTGTTACATTGTACAGTGGCATCAACTGCCGTAATGTACAATTGTGCACCTCTGCCTATCCCTATGTTATAATTTTGTGTTAAACCTGCTTGATACAAAAAAGAAGTAAACGAGCAGACGGATCACCTGAAGCAATAGGCGCCGTCTATGGACACTTGGAACACTGGAAGAGTTACAAGTGCGTTGGCTGCCTTTTGTCGGTAGAGATTTGAGGATTCCTAGAGATGTGTTACAACTGGTGTTGCTCTGTAGGAGATCTGGGACAGGTCTATTAGAGGATCTGGTGTCCCCTATAGGTGCTTAGGGTGGTAACCGGGGTGGTTTTACTGAGATACAAATACCACACTCCCTAGTCTTTGTCTCCAAAAAGCTAGGTGCCATTTAAAGATTAGGGATTGGAGGATTAAGAAGATTTTGGAGATGGTAATTAGGCCCTCGGTAACCTCACTCAAATAGCAAAACAAAATTCGACAGTAAAGCTGATTGAAAAAGAGTGACAAAGGAGTTTCTTGCTCGTTCTTCTCCATAGAACACACACGATCAAAAAATCCTATGATAGTAAAGCGGCAAAGCTTCTTAACATCCACTATTTGAATCATCTAAAACTCTTTTCTCTTTCCCAGGGAAGAATGGGAGAAGGTGAATATCACGGACAACGAGAATGGAACCCTTTCATTCCACTACAAGAGGACTTACACCTTCCAACCAGAACTCAGCAGGGGCATGGATGATGATGCTGTAGTGGTCCCGAACATACCTATGTTGGTAAGTACCCTAGACTTTAAGTACTAGACATCTACACTACATGAGCTGCTGTTTACATGTGAACATTAGCTCATGACGATACCTAAGTACGTGTGTCGCCTGGACAGTCAACTTCGCTACATGCTTATTGACTGGACATCTACACTACATGAGCTGCTGTTTACATGTGAACATTAGCTCATGACGATACCTAAGTACGTGTGTCGCCTGGACAGTCAACCTCGCTACATCCTTGTTGACTGGACATCTACACTACATGAGCTGCTGTTTACATGTGAACATTAGCTCATGACGATACCTAAGTACGTGTGTCGCCTGGACGGTCAACCTCGCTACATCCTTGTTGACTGGACATCTACACTACATGAGCTGCTGTTTACATGTGAACATTAGCTCATGACGATACCTAAGTACGTGTGTCGCCTGGACAGTCAACCTCGCTACATCCTTGTTGACTGGACATCTACACTACATGAGCTGCTGTTTACATGTGAACATTAGCTCATGACGATACCTAAGTACGTGTGTCGCCTGGACAGTCAACCTCGCTACATCCTTGTTGACTGGACATCTACACTACATGAGCTGCTGTTTACATGTGAACATTAGCTCATGACGATACCTAAGTACGTGTGTCGCCTGGACAGTTAACCTCGCTACATCCTTGTTGACTGGACATCTACACTACATGAGCTGCTGTTTACATGTGAACATTAGCTCATGACGATACCTAAGTACGTGTGTCGCCTGGACAGTCAACCTCGCTACATCCTTGTTGACTGGACATCTACACTACATGAGCTGCTGTTTACATGTGAACATTAGCTCATGACGATACCTAAGTACGTGTGTCGCCTGGACAGTCAACCTCGCTACATCCTTGTTGACTGGACATCTACACTACATGAGCTGCTGTTTACATGTGAACATTAGCTCATGACGATACCTAAGTACGTGTGTCGCCTGGACAGTCAACCTCGCTACATCCTTGTTGACTGGACATCTACACTACATGAGCTGCTGTTTACATGTGAACATTAGCTCATGACGATACCTAAGTACGTGTGTCGCCTGGACAGTCAACCTCGCTACATCCTTGTTGACTGGACATCTACACTACATGAGCTGCTGTTTACATGTGAACATTAGCTCATGACGATACCTAAGTACGTGTGTCGCCTGGACAGTTAACCTCGCTACATCCTTGTTGACTGGACATCTACACTACATGAGCTGCTGTTTACATGTGAACATTAGCTCATGACGATACCTAAGTACGTGTGTCGCCTGGACAGTCAACCTCGCTACATCCTTGTTGACTGGACATCTACACTACATGAGCTGCTGTTTACATGTGAACATTAGCTCATGACGATACCTAAGTACGTGTGTCGCCTGGACAGTCAACCTCGCTACATCCTTGTTGACTGGACATCTACACTACACGAGCTGCTGTTTACATGTGAACATTAGCTCATGACGATACCTAAGTACGTGTGTCGCCTGGACAGTCAACCTCGCTACATCCTTGTTGACTGGACATCTACACTACACGAGCTGCTGTTTACATGTGAACATTAGCTCATGACGATACCTAAGTACGTGTGTCGCCTGGACAGTCAACCTCGCTACATCCTTGTTGACTGGACATCTATACTACATGAGCTGCTGTTTACATGTGAACATTAACTCATGACGATATCTAAGTACGTGTGTCGCCTGGACAGTCAACTTTATATCCTTGTAGGTAAACAGTGATGAATTTTTATGACCAGAAACCCAATAATAGTTTTCTTAAGTTCCTTCTTGTTATTTATGTACACAACAAAGGGTGAAGAATTTTGGAAAACAAGTTTTTTTTATATCTTCTCTTCCGCTATCTCGTTTCGTATTCAAAGTTTTTTTTCTTAAGGTCGTCAAGTCGGTTCAAGGCAGTGTCGTTGACATTGTATACAGCTTATGTGAACTGATCTTTTATTGAACGTTGGTTAAGATAAATTTTGTCTTCGTACGGCTTGCGTCACGATCTCATCACGGCTTTTATTTTCTGAAGGCCTAAATAGAGGAAAATATTATTAAAAGTACCTATGCACTTTACCCATTTTACCTTGAACTGAACCCAAAAAAGAAATAAGGAAATCTTAACGATTTTTTCCTGCTCATTAAGTCAAGACATCGTTTATTTTCGCCACCTATCCTGAAAAGGTATTCAGATATATTTAGATGATCTATCGTCGGCGGTATTTCCGAACCGATACGACCTTCAAATTTTCAACAAAAAAGCGTATTCCTTTTTAAAAGGCTGGCAACACACCTGTGTCTCCTCTGGTGTTGCGAGTGTCCATAGGCGGCGCCGATTGCTTACGATCAAGTCATGGGATCCGTCTGCTCGTTTACCGGCTTATACCATACAAAAAAAAAACATTAAAGATATTTTGTTGTCATCACAAAGCGAAAGGTTAAGGACGACCAAAGCTGTATAGATTGTGTGAACAATGATATGTAAGAGCAAGGAGTTTGTGATGTGAAGACGTCTGATAGGGGAGGATGGGAGACGACATATTGTACACAGAAGTAACTTGGGATAAGGAAGGGAAAATGATGACTATTTATTTTATTTCGGCCACTGCAGGGCAAAGACTCCCCCCTTACACTCCTCTCTATGTACAACTTTTTGCGGCCAATCCTTGTCATAGATGTCTAGTTCGTCCCGCCATCTCCTTTTCGGCCTATCATGACTAGCTAATTCAGATTGTAGACCAATCAAATCAATCATAAAACCTGATTTATTCAATACCTTTTCCTTGTTTTACATAATTACACGTAATAAAGATGTGTATGTGTAAAATGTGTGTAAAAAATAGTAATTTCATTTAAGTGCCGCGTGACACTAACAACTGACTGTGTAATTAACTTGAATTCATGGTTATATTATATTTAGTATGCGTTACTTCGCATGGGGTGGCCTTGTGTTGTGAAACTGATTGAAAAGAGTAACCTATGGAGTTTCTTCCTCGTTCTTCTACATAGGAATCTACACCTTGGAATGAGCAGATAGATTCATTAACGTAGCATTAATAATTCCTCAGGAATCGCCCTACTGCCGTGGTCATTGGCCACTTATAGGCTGTTGATGATTTTATTTTAAACCACTAGTTATATTTGTTTCATGACAGTGAGTTATCATTATGGTAATTTTTCAAAACGCAACAGAACTTTAATGGAGATTATTAAATATAATGATATTAGAGGTATTTAAAGATATTTATGCACAGTCAGACAATTTAAAAGTCTATTATTATTATTATTTTATTAGCTACTAATAGTTTTTACATAACATAACATCACGCCTTTTATCCCCGAAGGGGTAGGCAGAGGTGCACACAGAAGTAACACCCACTTTTCACTAATTATGTTATGAGTCCCATGTAATAGGGGGTGAGCGTATTGCCATATACCGGGCACATTTCCAGACTCCGTGCTACTACTGAGATTTTTTAAAAACCCAGTAATACTTTGCCCGACCCTGGAATCGGACCCGAAACCCCTTGCCCGGCAGTCGCACTTGCGACCGCTCGGCCAACGAGGCAGTCCTAACTAATAATAGTTTTTAATTGCATGATTTTGCATGTCATTCTTATTATTATAACTATCGACCCGCCCCAGCTTCGCACGGATGCAATATGCATTTATTATCTATGCATATAAGGAATTACAGATTCCTTAAGAAGCACTCTATCTATTAAAAAAAGCCGCATCAAAATCCGTTGCGTAGTTTTAAAGATTTAAGCATACATAGGGACAGACAGACGGCGAATAGCGACTTTGTTTTATATACTATGTAATGATAATTTCTAAAATGGCTGGATTGAGGACTAATACTTATATTATAGGCAGGTAGCTGATGTACTAAGGAGTAACATAGGCTACTTTTATTTTGAGAAATTGAAAGGAAAAAAGTAATAAATACCATTATAATGAATGTTGTAGTACGTAATTGTAAAATAGAGACTTTGTAATTTTATTCTATAAATGTTGTCGCGGAGAACCTAACGGGTAACCGGGGCTCCGACTCGATGTGCAGGAAAAGGAACGGGGTGGTTTTTAGTCAGTAAGAGTCTGACACTGCCTCCCGCCTCACCCAGGCGGAAGCAGTCATTCGATGATTCTCCCCCCTTAAAAAAAAGTCTATATATATTGGCATACGCATTAGGTATTAGTTCCTGTAGTGATAGTAGTAAGTACATAGTTTATAAATAAATAAAAAATAAAAAAATTGAGCTAAAATTCATATTGTACACGGACGAAGTCGCATACAACAGCTAGTCATAAGTATATTTCACTGCTCCCGCATAATTTTAGCCACTGCTCAGCTCCTATTGATCGTAGCGTGATGTTTTATAGCCTATATATAGCATAACATCACGCCTTTTATCCCGAAGGGGTAGGCAGAGGTGCACATTATGCCACTGTACAATGTAACACCCACTTTTCACTATTTATGTTACGAGTCCCATGTAATAGGGGGTGAGCCTATTGCCATATACCGGGCACAATTCCAGACTCCGTGCTACTACTGAGTTTTTTTAAAACCCAGTAATACTTTACCCGACCCGGGAATCGAACCCGAGACCCCTTGCTCGGCAGTCGCACTTGCGACTCGGCCAACGACTCGGCCAACGAGGCAGTCATAGGCCTATATATAGCCTTCCTCGATAAATGGACTATCCATACAATTTATAGAATTATCAAATTCGAAGCAGTAGTTCCAGAGATCAGCGCGATCAAACGAACTGTTCAGCATTATAATATTTATAATATTAATATAGATTTTCACTTATGAAGATAATATATAATAATAGAGAAAATCTAATATCTTACATATATTATAAATGCGAAAGTCTGTGTGTATGTCTGTAACTCAATCACGTCAAAACGGCTGAAGGGATCGGGATGAAATTTGCACCAGGGATAGATTGAGGTGGAATAACCACATAGGCTACGTTTTATCCCGGTAAAGTGATACAAGTTATTGGCAAAATTAATAATTTTATAAAAGCAAAATACATACAATATTTAGTAAACTAAACTCAGAAGTAAACTCACGAAGTAATTACCCGTGGTCACCTTCCAATTCGCGGCCGCGTCGACTGTTGCTTAACTTCGATTACCTAATCGCCTAGCCAGCTATCTAGCGTTACGCAAAGTATGCAAAGCAAGCCTTGAAATCATAAGTAAGATAGTTTTTTGTATTACTGTTAATTTTGTAAGGTATCATTGCATCTCTGCTTGTACCCTTTTGGGGAAAGTGGTTTAGCAAGGTTGGGAAACCCATGCGGAGTTTGTTACATTTGTCAGCATCGCTACTCTTCCCCCGTGAATGTCGTGGTGGCCCGGAGGTTTAAGACGCCCGCTTCTCATGCATGAGGGTTCGAAACCTACCAACGGCAAGTACCTACCAATGTGACTTTTTCCGAGTTATATGTACTTTCTAAGATTATCTAGACACCATTGACAAACGGTGAAGGAAAACATCACACGAGATACAACGCAAGCGTTGTTTCACGTCAGTTTTCTGCTCGCCCGTGGTATCACTCCGGTCGAGCCGGCCCATTCGTGCCGAAGCATGGCTCTCACACTTCATAAAAATACATACAAAATCTGCTACTAAAGATACCAGTAACAAATAGGAATGTCCACGTAATCGACAGCGTAGAGAAACCTGCCACGCTCTGATTGTACCGAATCTATTATAATATATACACACCTATCATAACATAAGTGGGTTTACAGAGATGTCATAAACGTTGTAGTGTTGGCCCAGAGGTTCCTGCTTCTTATACTTGAGGGTGCGGGCTCGAAACCTACCAACGGCAAGTACCAATGTGACTTTTTCCGAGTTATATGTACTTTCTAAGATTATTTATACACCACTGACCAACGGTGAAGGAAACCATCGTTAGGAAACTTGGAGTTATCACTACATAGTATAAAACAAAGTCGCTATTCGCCGTCTGTCTGTCCCTATGTATGCTTAGATCTTTAAAACTACGCAACGGATTTTGATGCGGTTTTTTTTAATAGATAAAGTGATTCTTAAGTAAGGTTTATATGTATAATACATGCATATTGCACCCGTGCGAAGCCCGGTGGGTTGCTAGTTATTTCTAATTATAAGTTTGAAATCGCCAACCCGCATTGAGCTAGCGTGGTGATTAATGCTCGAACCTTCTCCGTGTGAGAAGAGGCTTTGCTCAGCAGTGGGCATTTACAGGCCGTTGATGATGACGATGATGAGAGGTGTCAGTGTGGGTTTAATCATACTATATATTTAGTTGCCTACCCTTTCTCGAAAACCTGTGCACGCCACTGGGTGTCACAGATACTTACCTATGTCCTGTGTAAGATGAGAGAGTGTCAGACTCTTACTGACTAAACACCAACCCCATTCCTACTCCTGGTACAGGTGGAGCTGCAGTGACCTTCTACGTCGTCCCCCAGTGTATTATAAAGCTGAAGAGTATCTTTGTAACAACGGGCTAATCTCCGAAACAGCTGGTTCGAATTTAATAATACTGTTTGTGTTGCTTAGTCCATTTGTCCAGGAAGACAGCCTTGCAAATCACAAATTAATAGGTTCAAAATGCTACTGCTCGATCTTTATCAAATATATATGACTAATATAGCTTTTATCCTCGGCTTTGCCCGCGTATTACTGTTTCCTCCCATGGGAGCGTTTAATCGAGATAAAAAGACCTATCCCATCACCTAAGTCAGCTCATACCATGCTAATTTCATCAAAATCCGTTCAGTAGTTTCAGCGTGATTGACAGACAAACGTATCCAAACAAAGAAACTATCACATTTAAAATAATTTAGTATGATTTGAATCGGGTATGTGACACCTACGTCAAGAACAGCGGTGGTGGTTTAGTGACAAATGTATTCACGCAACTTATTTTGATGTGCTATCAGTAACATGAGAGAAATGAATCGGGTTCGCGTCTCGGCTGGTGTAACATTCACACATAGGTACATACATGCACGCTCTATTTACCACTTGACTACGAGATGTAGTAAATCATTATGTTTAGCGCATTACTTCGTACACGCATTTTATTGGTGATGATATATCATTAATACCAATGGTATTTGCTTTCATTTGTGGTTTATGTAGCATCAATATGGTGACGGCTTAGTTAAACGCATTCACCACCGCTAATCTTGTCATGGGTGTGTCATACCCGACTAACAGTTATATTTCACCGGGCGAGTGCTTGCGCATCCACCAAGGAAATGTATACAGCTCTTTAGAGAATTACCTGGTGTTTTGTTGGTTGCGCAACCAATATGGCGAGATCAAGAGAGGTAGGGCACAGTGGGTATACCCCACTCAATTTGGAGCAGCCCGACTGGGGAAGGACCTCCACCTTACAGAAGACCGCAGCCAAATAACACTGTTGCGGCAGTGTTGTGTTCCTGCGGTAAGTAAGGTATCCAGTTCTCCAGAGGATTTTTTGTGTTGATAGCGGGGGACCGGTGAAGCAAATGATGCGGTCGCATGTTAGTGCAGGCGCGGTTGTGGACGCAGCGGTCAGTGAGACCCAGTGAAACGGTTCGTCGCTGGCCGCCCGCGGGTCACTAGAGTTCCCGAACCCAGGGATCACATTATCTCCGCCCTGGGAGGCTGAACTGCCAACCCGTGAAAAATCCCTATTGTAGTCGTCGTGCCGGAGAAGGAGACCGGAGTGGACCCGGTTACTGCAGTGGGGGGGGACTGGGGGCCCTCTCGTACGCTGCGTCGATAAACTGCACCCCTGTGCTGGCCTGTGGCAGGTCGGCATTACAATTTTGTCTCCTAGACTATCGACACAATAAATCCTCATCAAACCTATTCAAACCCCTCCATAAAAAATAAAATGAAAAAGAAGACGAAAACAAAAAAAACACGATTTACAGCGGCACCTCTATCCACCCAAGTGGACTATTGCAACATTAGGGGACTTCATGGAAATCTTAACGCAGTCCACCAACACCTTGAGACTGCGAAGCCGACTCTACTCTTTCTCACGGAGACGCAGATATCCTGCCCGGCCGATATATCGTACCTCAATTATCCTGGCTACAAACTCGAACATAATTTTCTGAGACGTGCCGGTGTATGTCTGTACGTTCGGGAGGATGTCTGTTGTCGGCGTCTTCGCCATGTTGAAGACAGGGACCTGTCGATATTGTGGGTGCGCGTAGACTATGGTGGCCACACCCGTATATACGCGTGCCTATACAGGTCTTATAGCGGTGACAGGGAAACAACGCGACTTTTCGAGCACTTGCAATTGACGACTGATAGAATTATTGAGCAATACCCTTTTGCGGAGTTAGTGATCTTAGGAGACTTCAACGCCCACCACACCGAATGGCTTAGTTCTCGGTCCACTGACTACGCTGGGAGGTGTGCTCACGAATTCGCTCTGGCCTATGGTTTTTCACAACTGGTACATTCTCCAACAAGAATACCGGATATTGAGAACCATACAAGTTCCATATTGGACCTTCTGCTGACCCAACGTCCGGATGGATATTCCATATCAGTGGATGCACCACTCGGATCTTCTGACCACTGTCTTATCCGGACTCTAGCACCATGCGCACGACAGAATCCACCTCGACCAACTAACTTGCGGCGCATGTGGCAGTATAAGTCAGCAGACTGGGATGGATTGCGGGAGTATTACGCATCGTACCCGTGGAGACAGCTTTGTTTCGCATCAGAGGATTCCGACACCTGCGCAGCTGCTGTCTCTGAGGCTATACTGGCGGGTATGGAAAACTTTATTCCAAACTCGCTGGTCGCTGCAGGGACGAAGAAGCGACCGTGGTTTAATAGGTCCTGTAAAATTGCTAGACAACTCAAGCAAGTCGCGTACAGGGCTTGGACCACGGCTCGTAACAATCGCGATCCCGATCTTTCTGATGTGAAACGCGAACTTAATGCTGCCTCGAGGTCCACGAAAAGGAAAATTGCCAGAGCAAAATTCGATTTCATCGGCAGAATTGGCGAGAAGCTAATAGGCTATCCCTCTGGGAGTCGTGCTTTCTGGTCACTTGCCAAAGCTGCCGAGGGTAACTTCTGTCAGTCGTCCTTACCGCCACTGCAAAATACCGATGGCAACCTGGCCCACAGTGCAAAGGAGAAAGCCGATCTGTTAGGCACTCTTTTTGCCTCTAACTCGACTTTGAACGTCGACGAAAGCACCATACCACCTACCATCCCGCATTGCGGCCACTTTATGGCGGAGGTTCGCTTCTCACAAAGAGACATTCGGCGGGAGTTGCTAAGTCTTGATGTTCATAAGTCGAGCGGGCCCGACGGCATACCGGCAGTGGTTCTAAAGCAGTGTGCTCCTGAATTGTGCCCTGTTCTAACGCGTCTTTTCGCTTTTTCTTACCACACTAGGCAAGTACCGTCTTCGTGGAAGACCGCCTACGTGCATCCGGTGCCCAAAAAGGGCGATAGAACAGACCCGACGAATTACAGGCCTATCGCTATTACCTCCCTTCTTTCCAAGGTGATGGAGCGAGTAATCAATACCAAGCTCCTTCGATACCTAGAGGAGCACGACCTGCTCAGCGACCGTCAATACGGTTTTCGCCACGGTCGCTCGACTGGTGATCTTCTAGTGTATCTCACACATCGCTGGGCCTCGGCCATTGAAAGTCAAGGTGAGGCATTGGCAGTTAGCCTAGATATAGCGAAGGCGTTCGATAGGGTCTGGCACCGGAGTCTTCTGACGAAGTTGCCATCATACGGACTGCCCGAGAAATTGTGCAAATGGATTGGTAGCTTTTTGTCCGGCCGACGCATAAGAGCCGTCGTAGACGGTAGTTACTCTGAAAGCATGGACATAAACGCTGGCGTCCCACAAGGCTCCGTACTTTCTCCGACGCTGTTTCTTCTGCATATCAATGATTTGCTGTCTGTTGAGGGTATTCATTGTTATGCTGATGATAGCACCGGGGACGCATTTTACACGGGCCGTGCAAACATCCCTCGTTCCGTTGTGGAAGAAAACCGCGTAAAACTTGTGTCTCAAATCGAGAGGACCTTATGTCGAGTCTCCGATTGGGGTCGGGACCATATGGTCCGGTTCAACCCCTCCAAGACACAAGTTTGTGCGTTTACAGCTAAAAAAACCCCATTCGTTGTGGCCCCTAAATTCCAAGACACTACCCTTAACATCTCCAAAAGTATAGGTATCCTTGGTGTCGACATATCTAGTGACGTCCAGTTCCGTAGTCACTTAGAAGATAAGGCCAAGCTGGCATCTAAAAAACTCGGTGTACTAAACAGAGCGAAGCGGTACTTCACGCCGGGACAAAGACTGCTTTTATATAAATCGCAAGTTCGCCCCCATATGGAGTACTGCTCTCATCTCTGGGCAGGAGCGCCAGCATACCAGCTTGGACCTTTTGACGCGGTCCAAAGGAGAGCTGTCAGACTTGTTGATGATCCTATACTTACGAGCGGTATCGAGCATTTAAGTCTAAGGAGAGATTTTGCCTCCTTGTGCGTGTTCTACCGCTTGTATAATGGGTTATGTTCTGCGGAATTATTTGATACGATGCCCACGGCCACTTTTTATCATCGCACCGCTCGCCATCGACAGGGGGTTCACGCTCACTCATTGGAGCCAAAATGGTCCCGTACAGTTCGGTTTCAGAGGAATTTTCTCCCACGGACCCTCCGATTGTGGAATGAGCTCCCTGCCGTGGTTTTCCCAGTGGGCTACAACATGAGGTTCTTCAAGAGGGCAGTGAATAGGTTTTTTAAGGGTCGGCAAGACGCATGTAATGCCCCAAGTGTTGCTGGCGTACATAGGCCACGGTAACCGCTTACCATCAGGTGGGCCGTGTGCTTTTTTGCCACCGTCGTGGTATAAAAAAAAAAAAAAAAAATGGCGGCGCGACCGACTTGGATGCCAGCACAGAATGTTACCACGGTACCGGCAACGCATTTGCAACTCCTCTGGTGTTCCAGGTGTCCATGGGCAACCCTGATTGCTTACCACCAGGTGATCCGTCTGCTCGTTTACCGGCCTATCTAATAAATAAGGCTAAAGAATTCCCTTGTTTGTTTGAACAATTCTCCAAAACTACTGGTCCAAACATTATAGACACAATTAAAGAACAATAGGTGAGCGGACACTGGTGTCCTCGCGGTGTTTGACAGTCATTTATGTTGTGTTGGATAGTCCATTTATCGATATCTAATTTTTATTCAAATGTCCGTCTGGTAGATTATTTTAAAACATTAGAACACGTATTTTTTATTTTCTTACGGAAACGAATACTTTCGACGATATATTGATTTGAAATGTCGCGTGACGTCACTTCTATGTACATTTTATACGCAGAAAAGACGTTTTAGCCCCCACTTCTAAACTCTGATTCGTTTTATCTAAGTATTGTTTTATTATACGACAAAATAAAAAAATACATGTCTAATATTTTTTCATTATCTAACTGACGGACTAATTAGTTATTATTTATATCAGGATCAACTAGTTTGTCCTAGCCTAAACTGGTTTGTCCTATCGGGCTTAGGACAAATTAGTTTGAACTAGGCTATACTAGTTAATCCTAACGCTTATAAGAAGAACTAGTTTAGCCTAGGCAAAACTAGTTTGTCCTGAAATCGGGTTTGGCCGGTAACATATATATATGTCTGTTCGCATCTCTGCAACTAAATTACAATTGACAACTCGTAACGTACTGTATAATCAAATATGCAAACACGCTGTACATACATAGACTGTGACCGGGCATTCAACTCGAAGGAAACAATAGAACAAAGCAATAAGAACTTTAATGCCTTAATTATTAAGTACATTTTTGATTAATATTATTTGTTTGTGCTTTGTGATTGTGTGTTGTATAAGGGAATTTGAGCTTTATGTTTGAAGTGGTTAATGGTGATTTTTGTTTGTGTTGCCGTGTTTTGGGTTAAATTTGAGTTGTTTTTATTAATATTATTAGTATGACAGTGTTTTGGTATAACATATAAGGTACTAGATTCGATTTATAAGTTAAAAGTCAAATATTAAAAGTATTGTCTCATTTTGAAAATGCAAAGTTTGACTCGGGAATTGAACTCGGAACCTTAAAACCTGGTTACAATACAATAATTCGTAATTTGACCTAGGAGTCAAACCCAAGACCAGCAACCGAACAATAGTCAATCAATCTAATAACAAAAACTTCGCTCTCACTTTTTTACCCAACCCAATAATCGAACCCAAACCTAACCCAACACTGAACATACAACAATAAACACGTAAGTAAAGTTACCTCTACAAGATGTTATAATCGCCATCATTACGCTTTTAAGTGAAAGTGTGTCACTGACAGAATGGCAAGTCAACCTCGCATTGTATCATAACAGTGACTTTTTAACACATAGCTGTAGTGGTTGCATTGAAAACACTACGTATACTATAGCTTTGCCCTTTGGTTTGACTCGCGTTCCCGTGGGACAAAAGTAGCCTTTTTTTTTTAAGGGGGGAAAATCATCGAATGACTGCTCCCGCCTGGGTGAGGCGGGAGGGAGTGTCAGACTCTTACTGACTAAAAACCACCCCGTTCCTTCTCCTGCACGTCGAGCCGGAGCCCCGGTTACCCGTTAGGTTCCAAAAGTAGCCTATGCTTCAAAGGCTCGAACACAGGCGTAAGGCCGCAAGCCTTTCGGTTTTCTACCGGATATATCTCAGTGAGTGTGCGGCGGCATTGCACAACTGGATTCCCCCTAGTCCCTTCCATCATCGTACCACAAGACAATCGGCGTAGCGCCACCGATTCATGGTAGATGTCCCACCCACACGCACGAAGCGCTTCGCATCAAGCTTCCTTGTGCGTACTGCTAAGGAGTGGAATTCTTTGCCAGAGTCTGTATTTCCTGTATAACCTGGGTGTCTTCAAGGCTCGAGTGAATAGGTAGCTTTTGGGACGACGTGCTCTATCGTAGACCGCATCATCGCTTACCTCCAGGCGAGATAGAGGACAAACGTCGGCTCAACAAATATTACAAAAAGTTAGGCCTCCGGGTAACTTCCCTCACACGTCTGTACACAACGCAAGCGTTGTTTCACGTCGTTGTCCTGTGAGGTCGTGGTATCAGTCGTAGGACATTTCTAGGTCAAGTTCACCTTCGCTTTATCATTATCAACGTACAATCAGCCACGTACCGTCCACTGCCTCCCACAGTCCTCCCCAATGGTTATACATCGCGATATATGACGACGGATGGTGACGTCGTGGTGGCCCGGAGCTTTAAGACGCCGGCTTCTCATGTATGAGGGTGCGGGTTCGAAACCTACCAACGGCAAGTACCAATGTGACTTTTTCCTAGTTATATGTACTGTCTAAGATTATCTAGACACCACTGACAAACGGTGAAGGAAAAACATCGTGAGGAAACCTAGGCTTGTAATTTCTAATTATAAGTTTGTAATCGCCAACCCGCATTGAGCTAGCGTAGTGATTAATAGTAGTATAGCGTACCTTCTCAGTGTGAGAAGAGGCTTTGCTCAGCAGTGGGCATTTATAGGGTGTTGATGATGATAACCTATGTATAATTTTTCAAGGCCCGAGTGAGTAGGTTGCTTATGAGACGACGTGCTCCATCATAGGCCGCATCATCGTGCACCACCACGCGAGATAGTGGGCAAACGTCGACCCATCAAATGAAAAAAAAATGTGTTATTCCAGACGATAATCTACCCCAATTCCAAATTCCATCCCGATCCCTTCAGCCGTTTTGACGTGATTAAGGAATAAACTAACACACAAACTCTATTAGTAAGATTATAAAAACTACTTCTACTAAGCAGGTTTCGATTCCTGGGTCAGCAAAGTATTACTAGGTTTTTAAAAAATTACATAACATAACATCACGGCTTTTATCCCCGAAGCTGTAGGCAGAGGTGCACATTACGGCACCTAATGCCACTGTATAATGTAACACCCGCTTTTCACTATATATGTTATGCTGACCCGGCAAACTTCGTACCGCCTAAAAGTTTTTTCTCACCTTTTAAATCTTCCCTAGACTTCCACGAACCTATCAAGATCAAAATTAGCGGAATCGGTTCAGCCGTTCTCGAGTTTTAGCGAGACTAACGAACAGAAATTCATTTTTATTTATATAGATAGATAGATAGATTAAACTTCTAACTATTTGTAATGTAGTTATGAAATAAACAGTCGTTTGCATTGAACCTTGGGTTTAGTGGCGCACTTACTGGCTGTTAACAGTTAATCAGCAACTGTAACGTTACGATACAATGGTTTCCTTCCAATGGCTGCACAATGCACATATTGTGTACGTTCTACATTTTCACTTCATATCACATTACACCTTTTATTTTGTTCAAATGGTCGGCAGAGAACTTAGAAATAGTATTTTTATGTGTGAGGTTTCCAAGTCCCAGGGACATGAACAAGTGTCTTGTATCGAGTAACGAAATAAATCCGAAGATATTATTAAACGCGAGGGAAAAAACGATAGTTTCCACTTCCCTGGATGATTTTAAAACAGTACTAACAAATCTCGGATAACATCGGCATGATGGGTGTCCTTGTCGGCGCCGATTGCTTACCATCAGGTGATGCAGCTGCTCGTTTGCCGCCCTATAAAAGAAAATAAAACGCCGTAAAAAATAGCTTTTAAATTAATATTATTTTTGCATATAAATCTTCCTCTTGAATCACTCTGCGGAGAACCTAACGGGTAACCGGGGCTCCGGCTCGACGTGCAGGAGAAGGAACGGGGTGGTTTTTAGCCAGTAAGAATCTGACACTCCCTTCCGCCTCACCCAGGCGGAAGCAGTCATTCGATGATTTTCCCCCCTTATAAGTAATACATCGAAAAAAAAACGTATCAAAATCCATTGCACAGTTTCAAAGATCTAAGCACACATAGGGACGTGTATTATAGTATGTGCATAAAGAAAGGTGAAACTCACTCACGCTTGACCGGCTGTGACAAATTGACACATTTCCATTAAATCTAGTATTCGATACGCTTTTATCACAACTGGGGAGGGCGGAGAAGTAGGTCGATATTGATTGAAAGGTTGGATTAGTAAAGTGGCTGTCGGGACGGGACAAACATTCAAAGTCAAAGTCAAAATCATTTATTTCAATTTGACTAGAAAAGCACTTTTGAACGTCAACAATAAAATTAAAAGTGAAGCTATTGCTCATTCCAAGGTGTACATTCCTATGTAGAAGAACGAGCACGAAACTCCATAGGTTACTCTTTTTCAATCAGGTTCAGAATACAATTCTCTAGTTACATAGTTTTGTTGTTTGGGTTGTGCGAGAACAATGTAACATGAAAATCTAGTCAAAGTGATCGAAAAAGAAAATAACCTTAAAGACAATAAATAATACAGTCTGGAGCTGACCAGTCCCAGTTGACAGCGCCCGTTCACGAACATGACACGTACACCAGCACCGCCCAACTCAACCATATTGTAGGGGATCGAGCGATCCACTGCACGCGCCACCGCCAATGAGACCTTTGAGTGAGCATGACAACTCGAGGCATTTAATATAAAACCATGAATGGAAGGTCAGAAGTTGTCAGAGACCGGGCAGCAGCGCTCTCTGATAAACCTGAACCTTTTATACTGCGATCTATAATCCACCTTTTTGGAGAGAGGGAAATCGTCAAATGACTTCACCCATCCTGGGTAAGGCGTGATGCAGTGTAAGACTCTAATTTCGAGAGGATAAAATCATCCAATGTCTCCTCCCGCCTGGGTGAGGCGAGTGTCATACTCTTACTGATTAAACACCATCACGTTCCTACTCCTGCTTGAAACCGAGCTGCGATAATTTATTGCGCTTCATCCACAAGCTCGGATCTACAATTCAGAAGTTTCTGACAAAGCCCCCTTATGTAGAGGAGGCTCATAGTCCAGCGGGGACTGTCACCCACTGCTGATGGTGATGACGAGGTAATTATAATTTTCACCAGGTATATTAGGTATGAGTCCCATGTAAATTAGATATGAATGGGACCGTCGACAGAGGGCGCCCTAGATGGACATTATTATAGCTGCGTGAATACATTTGTCACAAAATCACCATCGCTATTCTTGTCGTGAGTGTCACATACCCGAATACAATCACATTATAAATTATTATAATCCTTAAGAATCACTCTATCTAATTAAAAATACCGCATCAAAATCCGTTGCGTAGTTTTAAAGATCTAAGCATACATAGGGACAGACGGCGGATAGCGACTTTATTTTATACTATGTAGTGATGTGAAAGTTTCTTTGTTCGGATGTGTGTCCGTCAATCACGCTGAAACTACTGAACGGATTGAGATAAAAATAGATATCCTATCACCTAAGTCAGCACTTAGGTGGTAGGATATCTATTTTTATCCCGATTAAATGCTCCTATGGGATGAAACAGGAATCATATTATACGCGGACGACGTTGCGGGCAACAGCTAGAATTAAAGAAGGGCAAAATTAAAAGTACCCTTAACCGACGAGCATGCATGAAAAGACTGATGACTGTTGATGAAGCGAAAGAGGTATGTAGGAATCATAGTAATTGGCGTTCCATAGTCTCTGTCTACCTAGGAGACAGGCGTGAGGTTATGTATGTATGTCTGTCTAGGTAAAAGGAGCGAGCCCATCACCGAACACCGGCCATAATAGGGTAGATGCCTAATTTTTATTTTAATGTACGTCTGGTAGATTATTTCAAAACATTAGACACGTATTTTTTATTTTCTTACAGAAACAAATACTTTCGACGATATATTGATTTGAAATGTCGCGTGACGTCACTTCTATGTACATTTTACACGTAGAAATGACGTTTTAGCCCCCACTCCTAAACTTTGATTCGTTTTATCTAAGTATTGTTTTATAATACGGCAAAATAAAAAAATACGTGTCTAATATTTTTTCGTTACCTAATTTACGGACTAATTACATTTTTAATTTTCATACCATGTCATCATCACAATTCCGATTTCCGTGCTACTAATGACCAGTGAAAATCGTTGATCATGTATAAAATGTTTATTTTTAAGATTTAGCGGTATCATATGCTAATGTTTAGTTTTTTACCGTTACACATGTCGTGTGGGTGTCATAGTATTGACCAATGGGTTAATGACTTGCCTTCTTAGGTATGTAGGTTCATTATCTGATTGATTGGCTTCTTGTCTAGGTCATGTTAGCTCCGAGTCTGAGTTTGTGGCTTTTTATATGGAACTTTTATTGTTTCTGGCCAAGAATGGGTGTTTGGAGCATTGTTTTTATCATTATCTTCAGTAGTCTGGTTACTGTCCACTACTGGATTCCGACCTTCATCTCTATAAGAGGTTTTTTTAGTCTCCACGCATGCCAAGCAGGTTGGAGGTCGCAGTATAAATGGTTCAGTTTTATCAGAGAGCGCTGTTGCCCGGTCTATGTCAAATGTGTAGTCTCTTAGTCGGGTATACGACACCCGCGGGAAGAGTAGCGGTGGTATAAATTTATTGCTATTCTCTGGATTAAAAAGTGTGATTATATGACGTATTTCTTCTAGCTTATGACCTCTAATCGGTTTTATCATTATTGGTGATTATTTTAAACTTGTATTTCAGTCATTATAACCGAATATGCTCTATCATAATGCGTTTTAAAATCTAATTTAACGAGTCTAGCGTATTATGTATATGATCATAGACAGATATTGATCTAGATGAATTAGGCACTAGGTTTAATAGCGCTACCTAAGTACGTGTGTCGCCTGGACAGTCAACCTCGCTACATCCTTGTTGACTGGACATCTACACTACATGAGCTGCTGTTTACATGTGAACATTAACTCGTGACGATACCTAAGTACGTGTGTCGCCTGGACAGTCAACCTCGCTACATCCTTGTTGACTGGACATCTACACTACATGAGCTGCTGTTTACATGTGAACATTAGCTCATGACGATACCTAAGTACGTGTGTCGCCTGGACAGTCAACCTCGCTACATCCTTGTTGACTGGACATCTACACTACATGAGCTGCTGTTTACATGTGAACATTAACTCGTGACGATACCTAATTACATGTGTCGCCTGGACAGTCAACCTCGCTACATCCTTGTTGACTGGACATCTACACTACACGAGCTGGCTGTTTACATGTGAACATTAGCTCATGACTATACCTAAGTACGTGTGTCGCCTGGACAGTCAGCCTCGCTACATCCTTGTTGATTGGACATCTACACTACATGAGCTGTTCTGATCATAGCTAAAACTTGTTTAGACTGTAAATGACAAACATGTGTTCGTTGACGTCAATTCTACGTCGTTTGTGTCAATATGCTAAACATGGCGGACTTGCTAAATGGTTGTAGGTACTTAAATTGCAGAATCTAGTCGCGTAATTTTAGATAGAAGCAAAAACTACGTAGGTAAAATGAGTAATCATGTAATTTATTGCTCATTCTTTATTCTTTTATAAAAACTACATTTAAAAATTCCGATTTAGTGTCAGACTCTTACTGACTAAAAACCACCCCGTTCCTACTCCCGCACTTCGAGTCGGAGCCCCGGTAACTCGTTAGGTTCTCCGCGACAGTGTCAGACTCTTACTGACTAAACACGACCCTGTTTCTACTCCTGTTCTTTACGATTCATACACTTAATGTTAAGTTATTACGGACGAGTGAAACCTTGCACTTTGAACCCAAGTTACAAGTCTATAGTTAAACTTGAAACTTCTGTATAATACGATCTTGTCGAGTGCGAATTCTTCACTAAAAACGCGGAAACATTGCCTACGTAACCGTGGCACAACTAATTATGATTGTAATGAGAAGTAATATGCGATAGTAATTTTAATTAAATCTAGGTATAAACATTTTATTAGGCTCTTTGAAATACTCTGTTGCTACAAGGAATCTGGAATTTTGTCCGGTGTATGGCAATAAACCATTAAATTACATGCCAAGTACCAATGTGACGTTTTCCGAGATATACAGTATGTTAGGTTAAACGAGGGACATATTCAAACCCATAATAGTGTATACTCACATGAACCTAACAAACATATAAACGAAACGAAAACACTAATAAATAGCAGACAGAACCATAAAAACGCTTCCGCTTACGCTTACGGGTTACGGCTTAGCGGACTTAAGCGCATTCTATCCTTTTTGGCAAGATCGGCGCATGTTTTGCAACGCGACTTACTTTATGTAAGTACTGTTTCTGTTTACAAGTTCACTTGTTGCGCGCTCAGTGTTCATGATGATTTATTTTATTGGACAATTACTTCAAAAATTTTGGTTATAGGTTTTTTACATATTCGGGACGTAAGAGTCTGAAACTCTCTCTCGTCTCAACCGCAACGGGAGAAGTCATTGGACGATTTTCACACCTCTAAAACGAGTGCCTATAAAATCATGATGTTTTAATTACTGGGCCGTTAAATAAGTCAGTTTTTTAAAACCTTTTACTTTTAATACTTTTAAAACCATAGTTAGTGTAAGGTTAACCAGTCGAGGTCTTCCTGCAGTAAGAACCTTGGTTCATGTCGTGTAGGTAACTGCTAACCGAAGGTTGGGTTTATATTGTATTACCTACTTACTACATATGTTGAAATGAACCGTATTATTTTATACGTATAGGTTATTATTGTTTAATATTTCTATAACGTTTTCCTAATCTATAGTACACATTTTAAAATTTTAAAATTTTTAATTATTGTGTGATGACTTGTCACTCGATATAACTATACAGTGATGATGAGAAAGGGAATATTCCCTTTAAAGGGATTATTCCCTTTCTATATAGTTTTTAAACCCTTAAATTTCAAAAGTACCATGCTTTTTGGTCTAAAATTGACACATGACACACCAATATTCCAAAAATCTAACCACAAATACCCCTCTTTTTCAGAGTGCAACATCACAATCGAAACATGCCGCGCGATTCCTTCGTCTGGCCATGGCGTCTATCATGGACATCCTCAAAATCAAGCCGTTCGTCGAAGTGTCCGTCGGTCAGCTCCTGTGGGGCTATGAAGATCCTCTCCTGAAGCTGGCTAAGGATGTCGTGCCTAAGGAACAGAAGCTGCCTTATGAAGAGTTTGGGCTGTTTTATGGCGTAAGTACAGGTGTACTTATGTCTCGTTTTTTTCGGGGTTTGTAAGGCTAATGAGCGGTTGGTGGGGGTATCATTGGTTGACATCTTGGTTCTTGTAAAAAAAAATTGTGAAATCTATTTCTATTTCTATTTTATAAAAACGTTGCCCCACAGTAGGATTTTCTCCTGTGTCGTGGGTGAGTTTACAAACATACAAGTTCACAGACACAATGACACCTAGACCCGAAACAACAATTTGTGGATCACACAAAGTGTTGTTCCGTGCGGAAATCGAACCCGCGACACGTTGCATGACAGCCAGTTGCCTAGCCACTGCACTAGTCACTGTCTAGTCCGTGAAATCCTTTCGTTGTGGTTGTCAAGTCCTACAGGTTCTCAAATTCTGATCAGGAACAGTGATCCAGTAGACAGTAAGTTAATAAATAATTTTGACAGTGGAAGGAACCTATTAATTCTTATTTTACGATACAAAACGTCGTCAATTCTTAATTATAGTGCACACTGTGTCGAAAGGATAGTTTATTGTTATTGTGATCAACATGCGCATTACAGAATTCGATAAATTGACTAGAAATTATATTTTTTTTATGTCATTGGCCGGTAAACGAGCAGATGGATCACCTGATGGTAAGCAATCAGCGTCGCCCATGGACTCCTGGAACACCAGAGGCGTTACAAGTGCGTTACCGGCCTTTTGGGGGTTAGGAGTTTGAGGATCATTGGGGATTCAGGAATTGGGGAGATTGGGGATGGGGAGGGTGGGTAATTGGGCCTCCGGTAACCTCACTCACACGACGAAACACAACGCAAGCGTTGCTTCACATCGGTTTTGTGTGAGGCAGTGGTATCACACCGGTCGAGCCGGCCCATTCATGGCTCTCCCACACTTCGTCCCACACCACATATGTCTGATGAATAACAATTTGGGATACAAACCCAACAATAAATTACCTACTTGTAGAGTAGACCTACACCATATAAGCATATCATTAACCCCCAATTGTCTCCAATCGACAGAAAAACGGCACCAGCGGCGACGTAGTAACGATGTTCTCCGGCGCCAACGACATGACGACCTACGGCATCATCAGCCACTACAACATGAGGGACAAGCTCCAGCACTGGACCAGCGACACGTGCAACAGCATCGCAGGGTCTGATGGCTCCATCTTTCCCCCTCACATCACTATGAATGATACTCTTGCTGTCTATGACAAGGATCTCTGCCGATTGCTGCCTTTGAAGTAAGTATTTGTTGCCCACTGTTAGCTTGTCATGTGGAAAAACTGTTATAAATTATACACAGAACATAACATCACGCCCTTTATCCCCGAAGGGGTAGGCAGAGGTGCACATTACACCACTGTACAATGTAACACCCACTTTTCACTATTTATGTTATGAATCCCATATAATAGGGGGTGAGCATATTGCCATATACCGGGCACAATTCCAGACTCCGTGCTACTACTGAGAATATTTAAAAACCCAGTAATACTTTGCCCGACCCGGCAATCGAACCCGACACCCCTTGCCCGGCAGTCGCACTTACGACCACTCGGCCAAAGAGGCAGCATTATACACCGAACTTTAATGAAAATTGTGCAAATATCCGTTTCGTACTTCAGGGGAACTTTCTCAAATATATAACACCTCTCTATCTCAATTATTTTATGATACCACCAGCTGTTACCCGACACTTCGTCCGCGTGGAATATGATTCCTGTTTCATCCCATGGGAGCGTTTAATCGGGATAAAAATATGCCATCATCTAAGTCAGCCCATACCCTACCGGTATACCAAATTTCATCAAAATGCGTCCAGTAGTTTCAGCGTGATTGACGGACAAACATACAAATAAAAAACTACTATACTCACATTTCATGGAGGATGTGCACTTTGAATTTAATTTTAACAACAAACAAACAACAAACAAACAAATATATTTATTTCCATTTTGTTCACATATATGTACTTAATCTAAGCTTATTATTTAACAATTCTAGGTAGGTTACAATACAATGCCTGTATAGAATTAAATCTGTACCACAGGCTTTGTGGTCGCGTGCATTATACATTAGGATAATATAACTAAGCCTTAACAATATTATTTTTTACAGTAAATATTACAAAACCTAAATATGTAGAGGTATGTATACATAATTTAGGAAACACTAACCTTATACTTGCATTTATTAAAATAATTATTATCTATTTATATCTATATATTATTTATTTCATGACAATCAACAAATCCTCGCTTTTTTCATAACTTAATGATAGTAGATACTGAGAAATGCGCTGTTTTGCTCTGGTGTAATTTACATCGTAAACCAAGGTTTCTTTATTAATTTTATTGTACAGATATGGCCCTAAAAATGCAAAAAATCTATGTGTAAATACGTACTTTGATTCATAGCTAGCAGTACAGACAATATCTTTCCGTCTCTTGGTGTTAGTGAGGCGTCATATGTAAGTGTAGCATGCTGTTTTAGTACAGTGAATAGTATGAATAATTGTCGCACTGTCAGCACTTTACTAGACTCATACAGTAAGCCTGTGGGGTAGCGGTACGGTCTGTGCGTGGCGACTTTCAAGATGGCTCTTTGCGCTCGTTCGATTGGAAGTATCAATGTTTTTCCACTTCCGCCCCAAGAGGTAATGCAGTATTGGATTATCGATTGACACAGGGCTTTATAAATTTGAATAATTAACTTGTGATCACCAATAAACCGCAATTTTTTAAAAACAAATATCAATTTCCGAACTCTAGATGTTAATGCAGCGATATGTTGTTTAAAGGAAAGGGTTTCATCTAGAATAACTCCTAGATACTTAATGTTATCTGTTATTACAATTTCCGGACAGGTACAAGCGTTAGTCACGATTGAGCATTCTGGTTTATGCGCATACAAGTGAAATTCATTACGTGCTAGAGGTTTACGCATATTAAATTTTATAAATTTTGTCTTATCAGTATTTATTGTTAGTAGATTTATTTTAAGCCAATTATTTACGACATCAAACCCTTGCTGTGCACAGCTTTGAACTTCTGTAAGAGAACCTGCTGAAAACAGCAGAGCAGTGTCATCCGCATATGATACAATAGTGCCACACTGTAGTTTGAGGTTACATAGGTCATTTATGTATACCAGAAATAGGGTTCCTCCGAGTACGCTCCCTTGTGGAATTCCATATAGCGGTAGCAGTAATTCGGAACTAATGAAGTCGCCTATTTTTACACATTGCCGTCTATCCCGCAAGTAGTCTCTAAAAAGTTCCAACTGTGTCCCTCTTATTCCCAACCCCTCCAGTTTGTCTAGTAGCAATGGGATAGATACCGTATCAAAGGCTTTTGCTAAATCAAGGAAAATTCCCATTACTTGCTTACTTTGTCCAAGCTCTCCTGATACATAGTCAGTTAATGTATGTACTGCATCAGCTGTCGATAATTTGGCTCTAAAGCCGAATTGCTTGTTAGATATAAGGGAGTTATTTTCGAGATACGAGACTAGTCTATTATTTATAATTTTCTCAAGAACTTTAGAGATTGACGGCAATATAGAAATAGGCCGATAATTATTTACTAAGTCCTTTGTACCAGATTTATGGATAGGGATTACTACTGCTTTCTTGAGGCATTTAGGAAATGTACCACTAGAAAAGCAAATTTTAAAAATATAAGTTAGTGGCGGTATTAGTATGTTCCTAAAGGTTTTTAGTATATTAGTGCTGATATTATCCCACCCTGTCACAGGACTATTTTTTAAAGATATAATAATTCGTTCTACTTCACTTTCGTCCGGTTCTAGTAAAACAAAAGACTTTCCACTACCAATACATGACCGCGGAGTTGGTATCGTAGTATTGAGGTCATTATAACACTGTCTTTGAATGTTTTCCGCTAGCCTCACACCAATATTAGCAAAGAAACTATTTGCGTTGTTAGCTGATGATAGCGGGGTTTGATCCGTTTGCAATAAACCAGTGTCACAATTATTTTGCTTCGTCATGAATGTGACTGACTTAATATATTTCCACAGTTGTTTGGGATTGTTTCCGGATTGAGCTATTTGTGATTTGTCGTATTCATTTTTTATACGTTTTAAGAGGTTATTGCAGAAATTACGATATCTTTTATATGTTGTCTGGATAATTAAGTTATTAGGGTTTTGTTTGGCTTTTCTGTGTAGTCTATCGCGGTGTCGTATACACCTGACAAGTCCCTCCGTTATCCACGGTTTTATGGTGCAATTTTTCTTACTTAAGGTTATTGTGTTAGTATTATTTAAGATAGATAGTTGTACATGTTTAATAACATAATCCATTGATTCGTCAGCATCAGCAGAATCAAAAACTGGACTAAAGTCAATATTGCATAAATCACGTCCCAGATTAATCATATTGAAACACTACCGAAGCTACTGTTCGCAGAAAACTATCATGTAGCTTGCTTAGATTATTTAGGATTCCCTAATAGAAGGAATCACCTAAACGAGATTATAACACTCCTAAAAAAGTCATCAGCCATGAAGATACATCAGAGTAAAATACAGTTGCCACCAACCGCACTTCAGCAGCAGCTCTCTCTGATAAACCTGAACCTTTTAACCCTACCTGCGGAGGTTATGGCAAACCCCTCTTATGTCGAGGAGGCTGATACTTCAACAGTAAAAGGTGCCTTGTAGCAAATAAGCTACAAGGCAGCACTTTTACACGTCAATTTTATCAAGCGAACGATGAGACCGACATTTCCTAACTGACTACTCTGAGAAGAAATGCCGAAACAAACTCAGAGGTCTGTCTCTTTTAAAGTCCAGACAAATATGTATAAAGTACTATGTGTGAGAACCGTGCAAGTTCTTTCTGTAGTGGTCTTTAGAGGAAAGAGCCACAGCAGTTTGAGCGGAGTGGGCTGTGAAGTCTCATTGGCTATTAATAATGTCAATACAGTTCAACTCTGACATTGAAATGATTGTAGAAACTGTGTCATAATGAATATTAAATCGATTGATTCCATGTCTGCAAATCAAGATATACACAACCAGATTATCTTGGTCGTGCTTTGTATGGCACATCTTTCGCACATTCCACGATTAGTTTATACTGGCTTCGTTTTACATCGGTCTATATAAAACCTTTATTATGGTCTCGCGTTGTGGTGATCTTTAGTATATTCGACGGTCAGTTTGTATTGGTTTTGTGTAGTTCGATGTGCGCGTGCGTGCTGTGTGTGTTATGCAACGGTTAGTCAGTAGCCAGTTTGTAATGTGACCGACCAACATGCAATTGTTTTGGTTAAAGCGATAGTTTGACTTTAAACAATGCTCGGTTGATTGTTGCCAATTGTCTGTTTTGGTTTCGACGTTGAGTTATATGGGGGGTTTAGTATGTTCTGTATGAGGTGTGTTCTGTTATTTAGGGAGGAGATAAAGGTTGTCAGGTATTATTCATGACTCTGTTACATTAACGCCCAAATGATTGTCGTCGGCGGTATTTCCGAACCGATACGACTTTCAAATCTTCAATAAAAGAGCGTATTCCTTTTTACTAGGCTGGCAACGCACCTGTGACTCCTCTGGTGTTGTGGGTATACTTGGGCGGCGCCGTCCTCGTTTGCCTCCTATTTCATAACAAAAAAATATTTTTTAAAGATTTATCAAATGATTTTTGCTAAAGTACCTCCTTTAGAAGATAGACACTGCCTATATTTTTAGGATTGATTGGTCTTAATTCTAACTTGAACCCTTTTTTAATCGGCTAACTAAGTGTAGAAACAACCAGGGCTGCGGACAAGTTAGAGGTTACCGCGGCTCCGGCTGTATGCAGGAGTAGGAACGGGGTGGTGTTTAGTCAGTAAGAGTCTGACACTCTCTCGTCTCACCCAATGTGGTCAGAAGATATTCATACTCACAAATTCATTAAGATTACGTCTCTTCTAACATCTTTCATAATTTTCCAGATTCCTCGAAGAGGTGGCGATAGATGGTATCCAAGGCTACAGATACACTCCTCCTGAAGATGTCTTCGCCAATGATGAGCACAACCGCTGTTTCTGTCCCGCTGGACCTCCCTGTGCACCAAACGGACTCTTCAACGTATCTCTTTGTCAATATGGTAAGGTTGAATTTTCATATTTTTGAGAAATTGTTTTGTATTCGTATAGGGTGGTAAATAAGTCGACGGATCACCTGATGGTAAGCATTCAGCGTGGACACCCGTGAACACCGGACACACTAGAGGAGTTATGAATGCGTTGCCACCATGTAGATGGGTGTCAGGCCACAACGCACAGCAAAACTGTAGAATGATCTGTCGTCGGCGGTATTTCCGAACCAATTCGACCTTCAAATCTTCAAGAATAGAGCGTATTCCTTTTTAAAAGGCTGGCAACGCACTTGTAACTCCTCTGGTGTTGCGGGTGTCCATGAACGGTGCTGATTGCTTACCATCAGGTGATCTGTCTGCTTGCTCGTTTGCCTCCCATTCCAAAAAAAATGATTTTTTGGGATTTAGGCCTCTGGTGACTTCACGGGCAGGAAACAACGCAAGCGTTATTTTGTTGATTTTATGTGATATAGAATCATGGTGGTTGAGACGGCCGGTGTGTCGAAGCTTGTTATTGAATCATTTCATTTCATTGTCATAATAAACTCCACTGACTTTAATATCAAAGATGTCGGCACGGTTTAATGCCGTTAGTGTTTTTTTTACACAAAGGAGCCGTATTTAACTCGTCGAGTACCGTCATTATAGACACAATTATATAACAATAGGTTGCAGTCACAGGTGACCGCTTGGTGTTTGACAGTTTAATAATATAAATTTAGGCTAATAACTATAATATAGTAATGTAACTAACTAAGTCATTATATTTCATTTCTGTCTATTTCTTCCAGACTCACCCATCATGCTATCGTTCCCCCACTTCTACCTGGCTGACCCTAGCCTCCGTGAGGCCGTGGAGGGCATCAGCCCACCCATCCCAGAGAAACACAGACTTTTCATCGACGTTCAACCGGTAAGTGTTTTATTAATCTTTTGTAAATGTGAATGGACCGAGGATACTGCCCTGTGGTACTCGCAAATAGTTTGTTTTGTGGATTAATACAGCAGTGTCTCGCGAATATAGTATGTGACTTATCTGTTAATAGAACTTGAATTAATTTAATTTATTTACAAAATACTGAAGCTGTACCTGGATAATTCTTCAATGTTGGGATAGTGAAAGTGTCAAATGCTTATGTAGAGTCGAATAATAGTATTTTATAATGTTCACCATCTTTTAATAAAACTATATCATTAAAATTTATATATTGCGTTGTCATGATTCCCACACTAAACAAGTAATTGTATGATAGGTATGCAAATAATGCCACCGGGTGTTTTTAAACATCTTAAGAATACCCGGAATTGTATAAAATTTGCATCTATAAACATAGCTCTGAAAAAAATTCCGCGACACACAAGGTTAAATTGCATGATTGGCACAGTACACAAAACACCGTTAATTAGTTCGCAGCGCTACACATCGACACTAGTATGACTACACAATATACATGTGTGGGTAATTTCATATTAATAGATATGTATAGAAACATTCGTCTATCACACACATCTTGGTATTTAAATATCATTTTTGTGTCGGTATACGTAATTATTTAGTAAATAAGTTTAAATAAAAACGAGGGTAAAGATAAAAATAACTTATAACAAACTTTGAATAAATCGAAATCAAATAATGAGCAATCGAGCTATACAATACCCATATAAATATAGTGTTTTCTCATCGTATTTTTATGTTACTGAATGGTATACAATATTTCGATGATCTCATTCACAGCGCGTTTGGCGTAATGATTATCACCTCCAGTAAAGTGCCGCCGGATCGATTCCAGCATTCACAAATTGTTTCAAGAATTCATTAATCAAATATTTAAAATTTGAAACAATGTTTTAATCTTTTCTTTTTTTTCTATCCTATTTTTCTAAATCTTCTTATGTTAATTTTAAAAGTATAAACTTTATCGCATGATATTTCCCAATTCGACTATAAGGTTTATTGGCATATTGATTAATTATTATTTAAAGAACTTTAAGAACTTAACTGTGGTATGATAATTAATTATTATAAATATTGAATATAAAACCACTTATTTGTATAATAAATAAATTAATTGTAATAAAAGATAGTATTGTTTTATTTGCCGACTTATCTGCTTCTTTTATAGCCTGATCTAATATTTCAAAAAACAAAAAAAAAATAATAAGAAAAACTACCTAGTAAAATAAAAAAAGAATCTTTCAGCTGGAATAGAACTCACATCATCATTGATCATTGAAAGATGATAAAAGCGTGCTCATTAACCAGTCGACCACGAACACTACGATAATACCCGTCAAAATGTCGGGTCATATCAATGATTGTAAATAGTTTTAACCTTACCCGTGAATTAAATTATAAAAATACATATACCGACACAAGAATGAAAATACCAATGTGAATGTGGTGGACGAATATTTTTATACACACAGTAATATGAAATTACCCACACATGTTCACTGTGTAAAAGATAGTAGTGTCGATGTGTGGCGCCGCTAACTAATTAGCGGTGTTTTGTGTACCTTAGCAACTGAAAGCTGTTTGTGGTATGCAATGTGTTGTGCATTCGATGCCCGCAAGAAACGAATCTACAAATTGTTGTTCCGGGTCTGTGATGTGTATGAATTCGTATGTTTGTAACCGCACAACCGATGCACGAGACAATTCTAATGTGGAGCCACATTTCTTTTTCAATCAATAGGGTAGATGACTAATTTTTATTTTAATGTCCGTCTGGTAAAATAATTAAAAACATTAGACACGTATTTTTTATTTTTTACGGAAACGAATAGTTTTGAAGATATATTAATTTAAAATGTCGCGTGACGTCACTTCTATGTACATTTTATACGTAGAACTGACGTTTTAGCCCCCACTCCTAAACTTTGATTCGTTTTATCTATAGTCCATCTGTTTAGGTAATTAACTAAAGGTAAACAAAAAAAACCACGTGACACAGAGATACTTAACCTTCTATTACTACAAATATTTCTCGTGTTTTAATTTAAACTAAATTTAGGTACTTTAAAATCATTCATTTGTCACACACACACACACACACACATACAAGAGCCTAGCCTATCGGTCTATTTCATTATCATGTTTAAATAGAAACTATTCTGAATCTGATGTACGGATTTCTTTCTTGTACGGATATGTGTCTTTGGGCCAAGTTTCTTCAATATATTTGAACACATTAATTACAAACGATGAATAACCTAAACTTAAATAACTTAATAACAAAAACAAAAGAAAGAAACAAGATAAATTCAACAAAATAGGAACGCGAGCGCAAACGACGAGAGAGCTGTCAATGGCGCCTGATTAACCGTCTAAACGTAATACACGCTACTTTCATTGTCGCGCTACATCTTAATTGTACTCTTTAATTTGATAACATTATCTAATGCTTCGTTCATAAAGAAAGGTTTCCGATACCTGGGATTTTAGGCTCTTTATGGTGTCTATTGTAATGAAATATTATAATATTATTTAATAAATGTTATTATATTATTATGCTCAAGCAGATATATATATCTAATATTTACTAAAAAATAAGTGAAAAGGAACAGAAACATAACATTTAATAGAGAAAACTGTCGTAAAAATGGAAACAATTTTATTTTCTTATGAAGTATTTTGAATCATGGAAATGTCAACTATAAAGAACTCTTTTTATGGTTTGTTTACAAATAGTTAACTACCTAAACAGACGGAGTATAAGTTTTGTTTTATTATACAACAAAATAAAAAAATACGTGTCTAATATTTTTTAATTACCTAATTAACGGACTAATTACATTTTTAATTTTCATACCCTGTCATCATCCCTGTTCTAATTGAAATAAACTAATGTTGAATATTTTCCATGTTTAGGAGATGGGTATCGCGATGAGAGCTCGCGCCCGTATCCAGATCAACTTGGCTGTGTCACAGGTGGTAGACATCAAGCAGGTCGCCAACTTCCCCGATATTGTGTTCCCTATTCTGTGGTTCGAAGAGGTAAGCAGATCTTTAATGGTTTTAGCTTTAATTTTTTTTATCGCGTAAACAGATATTATAATTTTATGCTTCGATTTATCTTTGTTAGTTCACGGTCGAATAAATGATGTTTTAGCTGAGTTTTCTTGCATTATCTTTGTTGCTACGATTTATAGTATATCTTTTAAGTTTGATGGCTTCTTGCCTTGATTGGCCCTTCATATTAATCCTTCACTCATAAACTATTTTCAGTTGTAATTAAATTACGAAATTATACTTTGCTCTTCTCCATAACCATTCTTTCTTAGCCAATTTCAGCATCTTTTTTTACGACTATCGGTACTGGTAGGTATCCTTAATCACTTATTTATTTGTTCCATTTGTCTCATTAACCCTCTCACGTCTCTCCGCAGGGTATCGACGAGCTCCCTGAGCAGGTCCGCTCCCTACTCCGGCTGGCGACGCAGGTGCCCCCGCTGGCGCGCAGTGCGCTCGGCTGGGGACTGTCCGCGCTCGGTCTACTGCTCATTCTGCTCGCTGTCACCTGTCTTATCAGGTAACGTATTGCTATTTATAGGGGATAAATGAGCCGAGGGTCACCTGATGGTAAGCAGTCAGCGCCGCTCAGATAAATTAGAAGTGTATTCTAGCGTTAGAACTCTTATATGCGAAGCATTACAGTTTATTAGACTAGCCACCAACGGTCGAAATTAGTAAAGTTTCATTAAGCTTGGCTCGTGTTTGTTTGGGTCTAGTTATTGTAATGTCACCCCCTTCCTGACGACAGATCGATCTGATATTTGGTACACATTAATTTTGATGACCATACAATCTAATCTAATGTTCCACAATTGCCTCCATTATGGATATCAAACGAAAGGGCTTGATTGGCAGAATAGAGCTCATTAAACTGTGTAATATTTTGTGTGTATATTTGTTATCTACTATTGGTCTCCTTTCACAGATCCTCCCACCGCCAAAGTACGTTAAGACTAGAAGGACACGTGGTAGCGAAACCGCCGCCGGCTAAAACCCCGAGCAAAGACAACGGCTACGAACTAAATAGTCGAAGATAATCTATAATCTAAAGAATTTATTAATTACCTATTTTGTAATATTACAAGAATTTCTGATCAGCTCGGTAAATATGTCATTAACGTCAACTGTCAGGTTTGACAGCTGTAATAGTTGTCAGCTGTCAAAGGTTGTGTGCAATGTTGAAAATTTTAATTTTTTGTTTAGGTAATGAATCGAAGGAATTGGTTGTTTCGTAGTTAACTTGGTTTTTAAATATTTTGACTTCTATTTTCATAATCTTTTTTACATTGCTTGACTGGTTTTTTATAAGGTGCCGACAGTTATCAGCTTTTTGGAAATTCTCTTTGAAAGAAAACTGTCTTAAGACTAAATTTTGTTTTATATTCGTGCCTAAAGTCATTTTTTGTCTTACCCTAGAATCGAATCTCATTTATAAAATGGAGGTAAGTCAAAAAATGGTTCTTATACACGAGTATAAAAGATATAGCTAAAATACCTACTTACTTAGTTTTTATTTTTAGGTTTTATAATCTGTAGTCACAAAGTATTTTTAATCTATATTACAGTGTTGCCAGGCCAAAAACTATTTCAATATGGCGACTTCCGGTCTTAAGGCAGTTAATTTATGAAATACCATTGCTTTAATAGTTCTTGTCTTGTTTTCTTTGATATTGTAAATGATATAATTCAATATTTTTTATATTCAAAGTGTTGATAACAACCATTCAACAGATTCAGTTATAAAACTTCTCTGCGGACTTCAATCTAGCGGACAAAACGCAGAGAGATACACATATTTTAATAATCTACTTAGGAAAGATTCGGTGTATGGAAATAGGCTCAGCCTTTACATGGGACTCATGACATAACTGGAAGTAATATTGACTTAAACTGAATCACCCAGTTCGGACCATATTTCATGAATATACAATCATACGAACATAGTCTTTTTAAACTCGATAATAATGAACAAAACCGGTTGAGTCGTAGTGGACAGGTAGTTGCCACAGGTACGATGCTAGCGATTATATTATTCCAAACTCTTTTTGCTAAGCTGTACAACTATAATACGAATGTGTTGCCAACCGTGTAGGAAATTGGGTAATTCCACGAAAATTCAGTTTTTTTGAATAAATAATTATTTACAATATTAAAGAACTCCATTCATCCTAAAAAAGACTATAAGTAATGGGTATATACCGACATCGAATAGACAATATTATATAATTTAATTTTACGTATTTTTTATTTTATTTTTTCATATAGCAACACTGTTATTAAAGTAGCCCGCGCACTTGTGATCCGTTTGCGCGATTTTGACACTTTACTTTTAAATCTATTCCTTTTTGAACTGTAAATATTTTTGAAATATTTTTCTTCGTATTAATGACTTTGTGGTTAATCGTGCGTCTTAGTCGCAAGTGCGCGGTCTGCGTTCAAAAATACGATTATTTTGTAGTTTTTATGCAGCATTTGCGGTTACTGTTATACCACCTTATCTTATAAGTTAGATATTTTGAATTGAAGGCATTTTTTGGTATTAATCTTAGAAAAAAATCGTGCATGTCGCAAAATTGTATTTCAGTCGTAAGGAATTCATTAAATTAGCAATATTTTCGAAGTTTGAATTTCACAATAAAAATAAATTATATTTAAAATCGAGTTTATGAATTAAATCGACTAAGACAGTTTTAAATAATTGTGGCAACACAGTTTTATTAGATCAAATTTAATGTTGTCGTTATTTGAAATTTTTTTTTTTTTTTATTTTTATTAATGTATGATGCCTTCAATTCTAAATGTTTTTTTTAAACTTCTATGTGACTACACATTAGTCTTCAATTGTGATAAGCAATACCTATTTCAAGTTTTATTTTTTCATATTAATTGAAATAAATTAGTAAAATATTGAACAAAACATTTTTTTAGTTCGGGTCAATTTTATCCTCTTTGGTAATTTTGATCCAAAACCGGGTTATTTTAATCCTATATGGGGTAACATTGATCCAACCTCGTTAATCAATATTAATCCAGAACAAAGCGTATATTAGTTTTTCATTGGTTAAAGTTTGGATCAAAATTATCTTCTAGGATCAAACCGGAATTTACAGTATGACTTGATAATTATTTTACAAATTGACAATTTTTTATAATTATTGAGAATTTTTGACGTGTTTGGTTGACATTTAATTCTGATTTTGACTGTATTTTTTAACTGTAAATATTCATCGGTGAAGTTCGCTTAGGCTACGATTTGTGGCTACGAATTATTTTGTAGACAATTACCTGATTGTCAAAATTTTTTCGACAATTGTTGTAGAAAAAAAAATTGTAAAAGTTTAAATATTTTTTAATTTATTGTACTTTGGAATATTGATATATAACTGGGACAAAAGTGTAAATGGTTGCAAAAATGGTTTAATGTTAAAAAGTCTACAAATAATTTGTAGCCACTGTCATAGCTGAAAGTAAATCAATATTATTATTTTATTTTTAATCCTCTGGGCGTCGGGTTGCCATTAAAAATCATATGTATCGGTTTAAAAAATAAGACAAGTGTTTATGTTTGAAACTATGACATTATCGATACTTAATCGACTATTAAATTCGATATTTTTAATTTCATTTATTACCTTGACATGGTCATGTCAAAGTATACTAAACTGTAAGAGTTATTCAATAGTTTTTAATCTTATTTTAAACGGAATAAAGTTAAAAATATTATATTGAATTAATTCGGTTAGCTTGAGCGCGTTTGTCCATAGTTAATTAGTCGATGTATCGATAAAATCGTAGTGTAAAGTATGGAGAAATATATTTTTAATAAAAAATGTAATTTACCGATAGTCGCTAGTCTATTACTCATGGGTCCGTCCATAGTTTCTTAGTTTAGTATATTTTTTACCAATTATAAATGTTTCTTATAGTTTTTATATAAAAGGAGCGGTTTCTATATTTTTTTAAGGTTTTTTTTCCTGAGTGGGCAAATGTATATAACCTAACTATAAAATTTTGAAAGAACTTGGCCAAGTTTTTGTTACGGTCCTTGGCCAAGAGAACGAAAAATTTAAATTAAAAAATGTTTTAATGAAAACAAAATACCTATTCCTCAATACTTGGCTAGATATATGCCAAGTTTGTATTTTGCAAGATTAGATTTTTTTAATAGATTTTTGAATAACAAAATGTCATGAATAACTATTTTCGATACCTACTTATTATGACTTCATAAAAGGCAGCTTTATAGTTATGCCTTATTGGAAAAGACTAACACACATTTTCACCAACCTATCTTGAATTTTAAGGACCCCTAAGCTCAGATAGGTGACACTTAATGACATTTCAGTTTTCATCAACCTACATGTGGCACCTGACAAAACAAGGGGTTTGTAAGTGCTCCCTCGAGCTGAGTAACTCTTAGTTAAGAGATGGTTTAGGTGTGGTTGGGGAAAATGGTGAGGCTTTCATCACATCTAGTTAAATTTTCGTTAGTCAAACTGGCAGATAATTTTGACATGTCTTCCATAAGAAATCTGTCAGTTTAGCTGAATGAAACTTAATTGATAGTAGTGATAAGGCCTAACTTTTATTGACGTACTCTACATGGATGATGTTCTATTTTATACTTGTCCCTTTCTGATTATTGTCTTTTCAATAGTTAGAAAGAGATGGAAACATAGTATAGTCCAATTTGGTGTCTTTCTGAAATTATATGTATTGTATTTGTCTCGACTAAAGAGATTCAAAACTTAAAGAAAGAGACATGGTGCTAATTGATTGCTATTAAAAGGCGCTGATATCAAAGAAAAATCTGAAAAAACTGTATCAATTGTATTCTTTTAATAATTGGGGCCTTCCATAAATACTCTGCATTCCAATATTAAAGTAATTCAATAAAGATTTAACTTAAACATTCCAAAAATTGTAAAAAGGAATTCCTAAAGCTCATTCCTTTCTACACACATATTTTTAAACTTAAAATATATACAATCTTTCCTAACAAAAGCATTTGAATAATTCAATTTCAATATTTATAAAAATAACTATATTTTGTTTCCTCACTTACTCCTATTTACTGAAATATTAAATTATGAATAAGATATTACTTGGTGCTTAAAAGTTTTAGATCATTTCAAAAATGGTTCCTGTATGGTATTAAAAATGTGTTTTTGTAAACTTGACTTATGCCACATAATTATGACAAGCGGTGCCGCCATTAAAAAGACTAAGGACTTGACCAAGAATATTTTTTGTATACTTAGCCAAGTCCATAAAAACTTGACTTAAATGTGACTCGAAAACGTGGCCAAGTTCAACATTCCTTGGCCATTTTTTTCCTTTTACTACGTATCCATTATTGTAATGTTGGCGAAATGTAACAGCCAAGTAACTGTAAATTTTGTAAATCTTGGCCAAGTTCAAAGTTTGGGCCAAGTCAGCGATTTTTTGCTCAAATTCAGTAATTTTAGAACACCTCTTAAATATATTTTTTAATGTTAAAATTGTTCGTAATTTGTAAATAAAATGAAGGTGTAAGATACTTGTTTGTTTAATTTTTAACCCTTTTTCCATTTTGAATTTTTAGCTGGTAACCATAGCATTCTATAATTTATTTCATTTATCAACAGTCCGTCATAGTCCACTGCCGAACTATGAGGCTCCTCTACACAAAAGAAAGGTTTGCCATAACCTTCAGAAAAAAACGATAGTTTCCACTTCCCTCGGTGAATTATTGCAGGAGACAGAGAATTCCAATAGTAGGTATAGCAAAAGCGCCTTAACGCACGGTTCGTTCTTGATTCCACAAGGTCCGTATAATAAGCTAATAAGCTACACCTGAGTCACCTGACGAAACAATTAAATTATCTAACATAGTGTTACGTTCATATTGCCAGAGACCACACTCCTAGAGTATGTGATGGGCGGTCTGCTCGTACCTATTGCAACTCGGTTGTCGAACATTGGCACCATGATGAATCAACAAGTTAAAATATAAGACCTTTGGTGTGGGACGCGACGTGTGTAGACAGCCTTGCGCCATTACATCTTCATCAGATAACTAGAATCATTTTATCATGATAGAAAATTCCCATCTTCACTGCCACCCCACTGTTCACCCAGACGTCCGTTAATAGCTTAAACAATCTAGCAATTTTGTTTCGATCACATTGTGCTAGAAAGCTTGCGGAAAAATTAGGTCTCGCATCTTGCAGTACCTACATAGCAGCACGTCGCTGCACCTCAAGAACGACTGGGAGTAATCCCGCGAGCACAGGTAGGGCCTCTTTGATAACCGTCCTATAAGCCTTACACAGGAAAATCAAGGTTAGACGCTGGCCTTGGAGAAGTTTTCTCCGTACCGCGCCTATTGTGGCCCTATCAGCCCAGACATGTGCCCCGTAGCACAAGCATTCCAGGTAGATTACTCCGTATATGTTCCTGAGCGTTAGAAAAGAGAGATCCCAGGTCGTTTATGAAATTTGCGTCAGCGCATAGAAGTTATATTTGACTTTTTCACTTAAAGCCTTAATGCTTATAGCCTAGTGAAAAAAAGTTATTTTCCAAAACTAGACCGAGGTATCAAATAGACTCCTTTCATTATAGGTCATTATATCATTATAGGACGGGTACATTGTTGAATATAATAGATGGCCACGACTTCTGATTTATTATGGGGTGCAAAAGTCAAGCGATTTCGTTCGCCCCATCGCGAGATCCTACTGAGACAGTCTTTAGCAAAATTCTCCAGTCCGGCGCGAGTATTTGACTGTACTAGCAAAAGGCCATCATCCGCATATCCAATCAAAGTACAGCCACAAGGAAGGAGAATCGCGAGCAAATAAATTTCGCCTCTATACCATGAGTTCAAAGCCAATAGATCCGTCGATCTGGCATTCGTACAGAACAAGTCAACAACGTTCACACCACTGGTATTAAGGAGACAACGGAAGTTCTACTCGACGAACTTGTCCCTGACGATGTATTCGAGACAGACAATGATTATCATCAACAGATTAGGTCGTGAGCAGCTATACCGCCTGAATCACCTGTGTGGCTGTGTCTGATCTACCGTCCATCAATGAGCTCGTAACTATTGTTAAAACTTTGCCTTTGAATAAATCATCTGGTGAAGACAAAGTCTCAAATAAAATGATAATAGAAGCATGCATTCCTTAGTCTCTGCCTACCCCCATGGGAGATAGGCGTGAAGTTATGTATGTATGTAGAAGCATGTAAATCCGCGGCTGATGCGATCCTGTGTTCAACCGTTGTATCGCGGAAGGTGTCTTTCCTCGTGTATGACGACGTGGATTCATTCGCATAATCCCCAAGAATGGAAACAAACCCCCCGATGACCCTAAATCATACCGGCCTATCACGCTTTTACCACCTTTAGGGAAACTGCTTGAGCGACTTATCGTTCCTCGTTTACTGCCAGGTGGACCAAAATTCCACAACAATCAATTTGGTTTCATTGTAGGAAAGTCTACTGTCGACGCGGCTCTTTCTGTCCGATCCATGGTAAATTCGCCTGAACACAAGTATATAGTAGGCATTTTTCTGGACATTTCCGGTGCCTTTGATAACGCATGGTGCCCAATGTTGCTCTTAAAACTGAAAGGTCGTGGCTGTTTTAGTAACATATATGTATAAACTAATATACACGTATTTTCTTCACGGTTGCATTAAACTGAAGCTTGGTCATTGTTCTGTGACAGTTTTAAGAGTACCTATTGGGCACCATGCGTTACCAAAAAAATTGTTTTGGGGAAACCCCGCAAATATCTTTTTTTCCGAGGCAGCCAAGGCTCTTTACGACACTGAGAGGAGTATTGATTTATTTTTGTCTATTTATCTTTAAATCGCACTGGTAATAGTATGTTATAGTTTGTAGCCGCACCGCACGACTACATACCTACCAGTTACCAGTACCACCGAATACCTTACCATATACCTTCCACAATACCTTTACCTAAAGTTTTAGACTTACTTCGTTTTATAAACAAGAAACAAATTGTCTTGAAAAAGACAGTTTACGTTTTGACTCCGTTTTTAGAAACAAGAAACAAATTGTCTTGAAAAAGACAGTTTACGTTTTGACTCCGTTTTTAGAAACAAGAAACCAATTGTCTTGAAAAAGACAGTTTACGACTCTCTCGCATAGAAACGATAATAATCACTGCGGCAACAGCGTTATCACACCGTGCCGCGAGCGATCGCTTCGAAAGAAGCGGTTTGGTTAAGCAAGCAGCCAAGCAGCGTAAGCGGAGCCGGAGCCGGACTTCGTGGTCATCTCTCCGTCCCTGACTTGGGGCGTGAGGTCGCGCGTTCCAGGCCGAGGCCTGTCTCGGCGGTGTCTGGCGCTGCCTGCGACTGCAGGCGAGGGGTTGGGTTAGTCGGGCTCCTTGCGGGGCCCGATGCGGTGTCGAGTCCGATGGTTTTACCCCGCCGTGGGCCGCGCTCTAGCCGGGCAGGCCCAGCGAGCAGCAAGCTGTTGGCGGGATGTTCATGTCCAGTGGGGGCGCCGCTGGGGGCCGCGCTCGAGCCGGGGGGAGCCCGGCGAGTGGCGGTCTGGTAGCGGCGCGCGGTCGTGTCCGGTGGGGGAGGGGGCGGGGTCTCTACCGACTCGCCTTGGCGAGCGGGGGACTCACGCAGCGCTTGATGCGTCGGTCGGGGGGACCAGGTCTCGCGGGAGTCCGAGGCCGTCGGGGGGCGCCGGTGATAGGGCGCCAGCTCCCGGAGGTGGTCGTGTCGCGACCGGTCAGAGCGCTCGAACATATTGGTGCTCAGGCGCTGCACGAAGGCGTCGATGCTCTCTACGCCGAGGTCTCGGGCGATTGTCGCGTTCCGTACGAAGCGCGGGGCCTTGACGATGGTGCGCAGCGTCAGCGACTGCTGCGCACGGAGGCGTTTCCGGTTTGATTCGGACACGAGCGCGTACCATGCCGGGGCGGCGTAGGTAAGCCGTGTCCGGACGTAGGCCTTGTAGATGCCGAGCTTCGCACGGAGAGGCAGTGCCGAGTCGATGACCGGGCGTAGGAGGTGACGCGCGGTGCGCGCCCGAGCAACAGCCTGCTGCACGTGGGGCATCATGGAAAGCGAGCGGTCGATGGTCACGCCGAGGTATTTAACTCTCGGCGCCCACCGGACCTGCTCTCCCATGAGGGTAATGGGTGTTGGCTTCATGATCCCCACGGCGAGTGCCTGTGTCTTGGCCACGTTCACGGCCAATCTCCACTTCTCCAGCCATTCAGGGAGTGCATCTAAGGCGCGCTGCAGTTTGGCTACTGCGTGCCTGGGATTCATCGACGTCGTGTAGTAGGCGGCGTCGTCGGCGTATAGTGCTAGCTTGGCGCCGTCCACGACGGGGATGTCGTCCGTGTACACGCAGTAGCACACAGGTGAGATACAGCTTCCCTGGGGCACGCCGGCACGGATGTTTCGCTCGGTCGACAGAGTGCCTTCCACTGCCACTTGGAAGGTTCTGTCGTGCAGGAAGGTGGCCACAATCTTGACTAGTCGTCGAGGAGTAGTAGATGTGGCCAGCTTGCTGAGCAGGCCGGCATGCCAGACGCGGTCGAACGCCTTCTCCATGTCGAGGAATACTGCCGCGGCGCGCTCGCGCTTGTTGCGCGCGGCCGCCAGGTCGTGCAGTACCCTCGCCACTTGCAGGGTGGTGGAATGTTCGGCCCTGAAGCCGAATTGTTCGCCGCGTGGCTGGAGGTGTGGGCGCAAGTGCACCAACAGCAGCTTCTCGAAAAGTTTCGAGGTGGTGTCTAGGAGCGTGATGGGGCGATAGCTCCCCGGCAGCAGCGTGTTCTTCCCCTGTTTGGGCAGCATTATTACTCTGCCTAGCTTCCACTTGGTTGGGAAGTGTCCGGTACGGAGGATGCCATTAAAGAGCCGCGTGAGTGTCGCGATTCCTCGCGGCGGCAGGTGACGAAGGGCTTCGTTTGGCACTCCGTCCGGGCCGGGCGCCTTGCGTAGTGGGGCTCGCAGAGCCATGCGTCGCACCACGCCAGGGGAGAGCACCACTGGGTCCTCATCTGGGGAGATCGGTTGCTCTAGGTACTGCGCTACCTGGAGCTCGATAGCTGCTGTGTGCTGCACATTGCGGGCTGGGTTGGGCTGGAACTGGCTCTCCAGGGAGTCGGCGAAGAGCTCCGCTCGGTCCTCGGCTCGGTAGCGGGGGGTACCGTCACCGGCTAGGAGGGGCCTGATCGGAGCTGGCTTCCCAGAGAGCTTGCGGCAAAGTCGGTGTATACCCGACCAGTCGTCGCTCGTGTGCTCGATGGCTCGCTGCCATGATTCGGCCGCGTGGTTTGCCACTGCGGATGAGATTTTGGCGGCCAGAGCATTGAGCGCGTGTTTCATGGCCGGGCATCGGGTTTTCTGCCATTGTCTGCGAAGTCTCCTCTTCCTCTCGATCATGGCGCGTATGGCGGTCGGTAGCGGCGGTGGTCTTCCTGGTGTCGAGACGCTCGCCATCTGGGACTCGGTTAGTGCGGCCTGGGTGGCCACGGTGAAGTCGGCGGCGAGTCGGTCGACGTCTGCGGGCGTGTCGACACGGTAGGATGGCGAGTTCCGTGCCATGTGTGCGGCGAAGGAGCGCCAGTCCCGCCGTGGGCGAGAGGGTAGAGGTCGCAGGTGTTGTGGGATGTCCTCGATAGTCAGACTCACTGGCTGGTGGTCTGACCGGAGATGATCGTCCAAGACGTCACAGCTGGTCGTCGCGGTGATGCCGCGCAAGATAGCTAGGTCTATGACGTCGGGTAATTGCTGCGGGTTGCCTGGGTAGTGTGTCGGGGCCTCCGACCCAAGCACCACGTAGTTGTGGAGCTCTGCATCGTCGAGTAGGCGGTTGCCTTCTGCGGTGTCGGTATTCGCGTTCCATGCCGTGTGTTTCAGATTGAAGTCGCCGGCAATGATGGTTGGCAGTGGCGAGTCCAGCAGGATGCGGACGTCAGCCACTGCGAGGCGGTGTTGCGGCGGCCTGTAGAACGCGAACACCCGGGTTGGCTGGTGGTTAATGCAGATCTCCACGCCCAGCGCATACGACGCGCCTAGCGTTGGCACCGGCAGCAGCTGGTGGACGATTCTTCTCCTGACCAGGATTGCCAGTCCTCTGTAGGCAATCCCTGATGGCGAGGTGTGGTCCTCCCGGTAGACATGGAAGCCAGCCAGCTTCAGTTTGTCCACTGGTTTGAGGTGCGTCTCGTTGATCAGGGCTATATCAGCTTGGCGCTGGTCTAGCAGCAGCTTCAACAGCCTGGCCTTCTCGGGGGACATCCCATTGGCGTTCCAGAATATGATTCTAAGGTGCCGCTGGTCCATCGCAAATCAGTGACTTGATTGCGTCTAGGAGCAGCGGCACTGGGTCGTCTTGCTTTTGGATGAGCGCCGTCACGATCCCCTGCAGGATGCGGACGACGTCATTTACTGTGAGCAGCGGTCTTGGTGGAGGCTGTGGCGCTGTTGGTCTCTTCGCTCTTCCGGTTGCTGCGGTGACCGGCGCCTTGGTCGCGGGGGCGGCAGGCGCCCTGGCTTTGGTAGCGGTGTGGGTGGCGTGGGCGGCGGCGGGGGCGGGAGCGGGGGCGGGGGTGGTGGTGGCGGCGGCGGCGGGGAGTGCCCGCTTCGCCTTCCTGCGTCTGCGCTTTCTGCCTGGTTTTGCGCCCGGCTCGTTTGCTGCGGCCATCAGTGAGCCCGGGGCGTTATTCTCGCCCCCTGGCTGCGCTTGTGCTGGTGTGGGTTTTGGAGCGGTGGTGGGGGCGGTGCGCGCCACGGTTCCCGCCTTTGGGTTGCGCGTCTCTCGGCGGTATACGGGACACGACGAGTTATTCGCCGTGTGTGCGCCTCCGCAGTTCGCGCAGGTCGGTGGTTCCTCCCTCGGGCGGGGGCACTCGCTGGCCGGGTGAGACTCGCCGCACCGCACACAGGCCATGGGCCGGTGGCAGTTGTGCGATGAGTGCCGGAACTGCTGGCAGCGGTGGCACTGCGCGGGGCCTTTCTTGCCCCGCCATGCTTCGATCTTGATCCCGGGCATGCTGAGTAATTCCGTTACTCCGTATATGCCCGGGATGGTGGTGTCGGTGCGCGCCACCTGGGCGTAGTAGAGACACCCTGGTCTTCCCTGGCGCGCACGGATTGGGCGGACATATTCCGCGTTGAAGCCGGCTGCTCGTAGTGCCTCTTGTATGGCGTCCGTTGGGGTGTCGACGGGTAGCCCACGTATGGCCACCTTTGCATTGCGCTCCGCCGGGAGCGAGTAGGAGAACCAGGCGATCCCCTTTGTCTTTTCCAGGTCCGATAGGTAGGCCTGGATGCTCCTATACTCAGCGTCGGAGCGCGGCGTGAAGCGCACTCCCTTTCCGAAGGGGCGCGCGTTGGGCGCATGTCCCAGGCGCTTCCTCAGCACCGTGAAGTGCTCGACCCAGTCGGGGAGCTTCTCAACGATGAGTGGTGGGTAGCGCGCCTTGGGGGCGGGGGCACTCGGTGGTCCGGGTGCGGGGGCGCATGCGTTGTCGGCGGCGGGGGTGCTTGTCTCTGTTGTGTCGGCGTGGCCCGTCGAGGTGGATGCGGGGGCGCGCGCTTCCACGGTTCTGGTCGCGGTGGCGGCTGCGTACGACGTCGGGGGCGCAGTGTCTTGCGGTGGCGGCGCGAATGGTGGAAGCATTTGCGGCGGGTGGAAAGGCGGGGTGGTGAAGATCGCCTGTCGCTTCACCGGTTCCTTTGGTGGGGACGGGAAACGCTCCGGCATAATACTGTTGGGGGGCGTGGTGAGCAGGGGCGCGGAGCGTGAGGGCGCAGCTCGGGGCGCCGGGGCGCGTGTGGGCGCCGTCGGTGGTCCCTGTTGTGGCCTCTTAGGTTTCTGCTGTCGTGGCGGAGCCGTAGCAGGGCGTGTTTCTACCCTTGCCCCGCCGGCAGGTGTTGCGGGGGTGAGGGCAGGGGGGCGGGGGGCGATGGTCGCAGCGGGTGTAGACCGTGTAGGTACCGCATTCCCGTGCGGTCGTGTGGTCGGTCGGGGTATCGCGGATGGTGGTTGTGTACCACCCGCGAGAGGTCCAGCGGTGGTCGGGTGTACGGCACCCGCGTCGCGGTCGGTGGTGGATGGGTGTGGGACACCCACGTCCATCGGTTCCGGTGCCGGCGTGCTGGCATCAGTCGGCGCGGGCCAGTCGGGGCGGGTCGCGCGCGGCGGCGGTGAGGGCGACGCCGGGGTGTCGGGTATCGAGGGGGGCGGGGGGAAAAATTCCTCCCCCGCTCCTACAGTGCTTCCTGTCAGGGTTGAAGAAGGGGTGGCAGTCGCGTTGTACTGCCTCGCGACTGCCTGTAGCGCCCTTATATCCGTCGGCTGCAGTCGGGGGTTTTTGAATATGCGTCCTTTGCCCTTGCTGAGCTTGGAGGAGCGCGGTGATGGTGGTGCCTCGCGGCCTCCGTGAGGCATGATGGGTGCGGGTGTGCGCAGTGGCGCCACCCGCCAATGGTTGTTGCTTTATGGCGGCGCTTCGGCGACGCGTCGGTCGGTACCCCGCGCGGGGGACCCGCCGAGCCGCTACCCGGGGCTAGCCGCTGGTGGCTGACCGGGCACCGGACACGACGGAGGGCCACGCGTTATCGGGGCAACGGCCGAGCGCGCACTAGTGTGGGCGAGCCGTCCGCGTCCGAGCTTCGGTCGAGTGCTTCTTGTAGATTGCGGTCCGAGCGGTGAGGTGCAGGTTGGTGTCCGTCCTCCTTGGCTGCGCGGCGAATCCGGAGCCGGAGCACTTGCATTCGTCGTATCTTCATTGTTCATCTGTAGGTAGTCTTCAGTCTTCACTCGACGCCGGCGCTCGGAGAAATGCGCGCGCTCGCGCCGCGCGGTCATTCTTATACGGAAGGAAACGATAGTGCCGTGTGCAAAGCGGCGCCCCGCACCCCGCGCGCCCCGCGCACGCCGGCGCGCCGCTATTGGTCGAAACTATCACCTAACTATATCTGATATTGTCTAGTTGTAAATATGTAAATAGAAATATAAGTAGCGTAGTTTGGCAAATAAATTCATTCTGGTCCACACCTCTCATCGGAGTTTTACTACTAATGGAAGAAAAGAAGAAACCTCCTCTAGGACACTAGGCTCTCCTACCTAGCTCCTAAATTGGTGACCCCGACGTTGTCAACGGATCTCTGCAAGAATTAATCGCCGCCCAGTACTGCAGAAAGTCAAGCTCGTCGTAATGTCCAACTCCAACGAAAAAACGCCGGAACTCTCCAGCGTGTCGACGTCGCTGCGCATTCCACCTATATGGCGCGACAGAATACGCCTATGGTTTGCGCAGTTCGAGGCGATTATGTCTCCGCAGAAGAAGGGCGACCAAGCCATGTTTGAGCTTGTCGTCGGTCATCTCGAACGACAAGACCTCGATGAAATATCCGACATTATCCTTCATCCACCGGAGAGAGACCGCTACGAAACCCTTAAAAACAGACTACTCCAGGTCTATGAGGAGTCTGAACAGCGTCAAGTTCAAAGCCTTCTCTCCGAGATGGAGCTCGGCGACTTAAAACCATCACAGTTACTTCGCCGGATGAAGAATCTCGCCGCGGATAATATATCTGACGCTGCGCTTCGTATTATGTGGACAAACCACCTCCCCCAGTCCGTGCGCGCAGTCCTCGCTGTCAGCGACAACATCGCTAAACACACAGATATCCACGATCTAGCGATGATGGCGGACAAAATACTCGAACAGACGCAACCTCATGGCACAGTCGCTGCTGTGACTGAAAACCCCGTTTTCCCCCGTGTACCTACAAGTATTGAAGACAAAATTGACATTCTTACGAGGAAAATCGCCGAACTCAAAGCAGCACAATCTAGCCATCGTTGCAACCGTCAGTCGCGACGACCTCAGAACAGATCGCGATCATCGAACCGATATCGCTCCCAGTCCAGACAGCGCGATAACATACCACGCCGCACGGAATCTTCTGGAATTTGTTATTACCACCGCAAGTTCGGGAAGGAGGCACAGCGATGCACACGTCCGTGTAATTTCCAGAACAACAACACCCGTCCGGAAAACTAAGAGCTGCGTTGGATGAGGCGGGAACCGGCGCAACAACTACGTCATACCGCCTGTTTATAACAGACAGAAACTCACGTCTGTCATTTCTAATTGATACTGGCGCAAACGTCTCGGTCATCCCTAAACGAAAAGGCGTGAAGATAGCCCTAACTGACTTTTGTTTATACGCCGCAAACAACACGGTTATACCTACCTACGGTGAGAAGACGCTACAACTGGACCTAAACCTACGCCGACCTTATAGTTGGAAATTCATCGTTGCTGAAGTCAGCAAGCCAATCATCGGCGCCGACTTCCTACGCCACCACCAACTACTCGTCGACATAGCCGGTCGATGTCTTGTCGACAAAGTAACAAACCTCACCGTCAAAGCGCCAATCTCATATTCCGCCGAGCCAACTGTAAGAAGCATAGACGTCGAACAGCCGTATCATCAAATATTGAGTCAATTCCCCGATATCCTAAGACCATCATGCATGAAGACCACTCCCAAACACCGCGTGGAACATCACATTGAAACCACCGGTCCATCTGTACATAGCAAAACCCGGCCATTACCCCCACATCGATACTTGGCCGTGAAGAAAGAATTTGAAGTCATGATGCAGCAGGGACTATGCCGTCCAAGCAAAAGTCCCTGGTCCAGCCCACTACACGTCGTCCCGAAAAAGAATGGCGACATACGGGTATGCGGCGATTACCGAAGACTCAACGACGTAACTAAGCCCGACCGCTACCCTGTACCTCGCCTCAAAGACTTCACATACCTACTCCACGGCAAGAAGATTTTCACCACACTCGACCTGAATCGTGCATACCAACAATTACCCGTGTACGAACCCGACGTCGAGAAAACAGCCATAACAACCCCGTTTGGCTTGTTCGAGTTTCCCCGAATGTGTCCAGGCTTAAAAAACGCGGGACAGACATTCCAACGGTTCATACATCAAGTACTCAACGGGTTAGACTTCGCACATCCATTTATTGATGACGTAATCATCGCGTCAGAAAACAACGCACGCCACATTGAAGATCTACAAGAAGTACTACGAAGATTAAATGACTACGGTATCACTATAAACCCGTCAAAATGCGCCTTCGGTCAAGAAAACGTCAAGTTCCTAGGATATCAAGTGTCGAGCGAAGGAATCGAACCTCCACTTGATAAGGTCAACGCTATCACTGCTTACCCCAAACCCGAAACCATAGCGGACCTACGTCGATTTCTCGGCATGGTGAACTTTTACCGTGACAGCATACGCAACGCGGCCCACATACAAGCGCCGCTAAACGCATTTCTACATAACTCCAAGAAACGCGACAAAACAAAAATCGAGTGGAACAATGAAGCACTTCAAGCGTTCGAGTTGTGTAAAGCTAGCATACAAAATGCAGCTTTACTCGCTCACCCATCCTCCTCACCAACTCAACCAATATCACTCATGTGTGACGCATCGAACACCTGTGCTGGAGCTGTCCTACAACAACTTGTAAACAACAAGTTAGTGGGTTCCCCTCGGCTATTTCTCGAAGAAATTCTCAGAAACACAACAACGTTATAGTACCTTCGATCGAAAATTATTATCAATATATTATGGCGATCAAACATTTTAGAAAAATGTTCGAAGGAAGAGAACTCATTGTTTACACCGATCACAAGCCACTTACCTACGCAATACGCAAGCCGCCGTCGGACAACGACACACAACGACGCACTCGTCAGCTGTTGTTTATAAGCGAGTTCACGACCGACCTACGTCACGTGACCGGAGCGAACAACGTAGTCGCCGACGCACTGTCACGCGTTGAAACGATCGACTTACCATCGCCGATAGACTACGATCAACTATCGCAAGCACAAGAAAAGGACAGCAATATTCTCAAACTATCTAAACAAACAAATATTCAACTCAAGAAAATCGCCATACCTACTTCAAACAAGCTGATTTACTGCGAAGTATCGACGCCTCACATCCGCCCATACCTACCAGTTGACTTTCGTCGCATCGCATTCAACGCCGTGCACAATACAAGTCATCCTGGTATTCGAACTACACGCAAACTAATGCAGCAACGATACTTCTGGCCGTCTATGAACACCGAGATTGGCGAGTGGGCAAAGTCATGCATTGAGTGTCAACAATCAAAGGTACATCGACATACGCACAGTGACGTCACATCATTCCCACCGAGCGAGCGTTTCGAACACGTACACATTGACATCGTCGGACCTCTGCCTACATCTTCGAGCGGACATCGATACCTACTTACTATGATCGACCGCTGCACCCGCTGGGCAGAAGCCGTCCCTCTGCGAGAGGTATCAGCCGAAGTCGTCGCAAGAAAACTGTATGAAGCATGGATATCACGCTTTGGTTGTCCTATCAAAATCACGACTGATCAAGGACGACAGTTCGAGAGCAGCTTATTTAAAAATCTCGCTCAGCTACTGGGAATAGAAAGAACTCGTACTACTGCCTACCACCCGCAGAGTAACGGGATCGTAGAACACTGGCATCGTACATTGAAAGCCGCACTCATGACTCGACTCGCCGACAACAACAAATGGTTGATCGAGTTACCTACCGTGCTACTGGGACTACGCGCCGCTACGCGCACCGACACTAACACTAGTGCCGCTCAACTTACCTACGGACAAGAACTACGGCTGCCCGGCGATTTCATATCGCCATCGCCTACCTACACGAAGATGGATAACGACTATGTGGCCGACTTGCATTGTGTTATCACAAGCTTAACGCCCGCTTATCAGTCGCACACTAATCGACTGAATATCTAAAACCTCCAAACATGCAGCCACGTATTTGTACGTGACGACGCAGTTCGCAAATTGCTGCAACGTCCGTACAAGGGTCCGTACCTAGTCACCAGCAGAAGCAACAAGTACTTCACGTTACAAACACCTAGAGGTACTACCAACGTGTCTATCGAGCGTCTGAAGCCTGCTTACGTCATTAATCACGATAACTCAGACAACTGTGCAACGCCACCAGAGGCTATCCAGGATCAACCCAGTCAACCTCCGTCGAGCATCAGCGATGTACGAAGAACGCGAACAGGAAGAATCGTCAAGCCCCCAGTACGCTTCGCTCGGGGGGGGGAGTACTGTAGCCGCACCGCACGACTACATACCTACCAGTTACCAGTACCACCGAATACCTTACCATATACCTTCCACAATACCTTTACCTAAAGTTTTAGACTTACTTCGTTTTAGAAACAAGAAACAAATTGTCTTGAAAAAGACAGTTTACGTTTTGACTCCGTTTTTAGAAACAAGAAACCAATTGTCTTGAAAAAGACAGTTTACGACTCTCTCGCATAGAAACGATAATAATCACTGCGGCAACAGCGTTATCACACCGTGCCGCGAGCGATCGCTTCGAAAGAAGCGGTTTGGTTAAGCAAGCAGCCAAGCAGCGTAAGCGGAGCCGGAGCCAGAGCACTTGCATTCGTCGTATCTTCATTGTTCATCTGTAGGTAGTCTTCAGTCTTCACTCGACGCCGGCGCTCGGAGAAATGCGCGCGCTCGCGCCGCGCGGTCATTCTTATACGGAAGGAAACGATAGTGCCGTGTGCAAAGCGGCGCCCCGCACCCCGCGCGCCCCGCGCACGCCGGCGCGCCGCTATTGGTCGAAACTATCACCTAACTATATCTGATATTGTCTAGTTGTAAATATGTAAATAGAAATATAAGTAGCGTAGTTTGGCAAATAAATTCATTCTGGTCCACACCTCTCATCGGAGTTTCACTACTACTGGAAGAAAAGAAGAAACCTCCTCTAGGACACTAGGCTCTCCTACCTAGCTCCTAAATGTTTAAGCCCCACAAAACCGGGCATTACAATTAAATGTACTTATAAATATTACAGGAAACTTACATAGAATTTTAGACATTTGTAGGTAATACGACTTTAATTTATATTCAAAACTATTTGAATTTGTTTCACTGCTTATAAGTAGTCTGCTGGCACTCTCTCTGTCTCCACGCTCGGCAAGCAAGAGATCGCAGTTGAACATAGAAGGCTTCTTCATCTTAGTAGTTCCTTACTTTCGGGTATACGACACCCGCGGGATGAGTAAGAGTGGTGACAAAATGTATTCTACTCTGTCATCACTCTATGTGATGTTGTCTATTGTCTCTGCCTACCGCAATGGGAGTTTTTTTAAGGGGGTAAATCGTCGAATGACTGCTCCCGCCTGGGTGAAGCGGGAGGGAGTGTCAGACTCTTACTGACTAAAACACACCCCGTTCCTACTACTTCTAGCCCTTCCTACCCCTTCGAGCCGGAGCTCCGGCAACCCTTTAAGTCCTCCGCGGCTCCGTATCATCATCAGCCCTATTGTACCCTTATCCGTGGTGGTCTGATGTCTCTTTGCGACCGCAATGGGAGATAGGAGTGGAGTGACGATACCTTACTATGTCAAAAATATACAGTGGAACACAAAACCCCCTTTTTTAAGAAGTCGGTTAAATAAAACCAAAATATATAAGTTTACTTCGTTTTATTTATAACTTAGCTGCATGAAAGTTAATTTCAAACTACAATATATAACTTATACATTAAAATACACAAACTTAAATCCCATATAACTGAAACTAACCTTAAAATAACTAAAATAAATACAGCAGATCAAGCTACACTGTTTTTAAATACATCTTCAACGTAATAGCGCTAGAAATAAAGTTGAAATTCGATAGACAAGTATAGCTTTACATACCGAGGACAAAAGTTCATAAGTTTATAACATATATAACTGAACTTAATAACTACATATAGATATAAAAGAAAATAGGGATGATGACAGTGTATAAAAATTAAAAATATAATTAGTCCGTCAGTTAGGTAATGAAAAAATATTAGACACGTATATTTTATTTTGTCGTATAATAAAACAATACTTAGATAAAACGAATCAAAGTTTAGAAGTGGGGGCTAAAACGTCATTTCTACGTATAAAATGTACATAGAAGTGACGTCACGCGACATTTCAAATCAATATATCGTCGAAAGTATTCGTTTCTGTAAGAAAATAAAAAATACGTTTCTAATGATTTAAAATAATCTACCAGACGGACATTAAAATAAAAATTAGGCATCTACCCTATTGCTTTAAGTGAATGCTTCAAGGTAGCAGCGTAATAGAAATGTTCTTAAAAATTTACAACTAAGAGCTCGTCGGATCAACAATATAACTAGCTTTTACCAGCGACTGCGCCCGCGTTATCGTTAGATAAAAACTAGCCACATATAGTTATTCCAAGCGATAATCTTCTAAGTGTGGGAGAGTCATGCGACGGCTCGACCGGAGGCATACCACCAACGAGCAGAAAACCGACCAAAACCGTATAACACAAGCGTTGTATCACGTCGTGTGAGTGAGGTTACCGGAGGCCTAATTAACCCATTAACCTCCACCCCCTCTTCCCCAATCTCCCCAATCTTTAAACCCCGACCAATCCCCAAATACATAATCCCTAAAAGGCCGGTAACGCACTTGTAACGCCTCTGGTGTTGCGTGTGTCCATGGGCGACGCCGATTGCATACCATCAGGTGATCCGTCTGCTCGTTTATCTCAAAAATTCTACCCCTGTCCCATCCCATCAATATTTCATCCCGATCCCTTCAGCCATATTGACATGATTAAGTACCTAACACCATAAACACAAAAACGTAATTAAACTGTCAAACACCAAGCGGTCACCGGTGACCGCAACCTATTGTACTATAATTGTGTCTATAATGACGGTACTCCACGAGTTAAATTAAAATTTAGCGGCCTACTTTAAAGCATCCACCTTAATTATTCTTAAGATAAATAACTTCATACTTTTATAAATGAAATGGGTAGACAGAGGAGTACTTTTCAATTTTCACTATTAATGTTATGAGTCCCTTGTAATAGGGGATGATTCTATTGCCATATGCCGAGCATACTCTTTGGGATAAGCCCGCCACAACCTCCCAAAACCGCTACAACTCCAGTGCACCAGGATCTGCAGTAGATACAAACCATGCAAACATCGGAACACTGAAGTCCAACGTCCCAGGGACATGGACAACTGTCTTGTATCCCGCAACGAAATGAAACAGATGATATTATTAAAGAAGAAAAAAATATATAATGTGCATGATAGTAGACTCATTATTATGATATAGCCCGGTAAAGGAGCAGACGGATCACCTGACGGTAAGCAATTAGCGTCGCCCATGGACACCTGGAACACCAGAGGAGTTACAAGTGCCTATTGGAGGTGGAGATTTGGAGGCTGCGGAATAGAATGGATCTCCGAAAATTGTGTATGAAAGTACACCTCTGTCTACCCGTTATAAGATATATAGACAAATATAAATGAACACTTTAACAGTCTTACTACAATCCTGTTACATTAAGGGACATGGTAGAAACATTATTTTGCATGCAGATAATAAAATATAGATTGATTCAGTACAGAGACAGTAGCTATTGTTTTAGTAAATTGTAGGCTTTGTAACGAAGCCGTATTTGACACTCAGTCGGCTTTAGACAAGCAATGGCTACTGTCTGTGTACTGAATCTATCTTTGTTATATTACCTGCGTACTAAATGACTTGGTTCATGTTATGTGCGTAACATCAGAGGTATAAACTATTTGCCGACAACGCAAACAACCTTAAGATTTGTCAAAAAAAAAAGGTTAAATATTGCATATTGACTAATTGAAAATCGCGGGTTACTCACGTGAATATACTGAGAAAAGCTCTACTAGTTTCGAACCACAGAGGGGTTCTTCCTCATGAGTAGCGTTGGCGCTCGCATCGGTGTTGGTACTAGCGCATTTCGCCCACCGGGGCTCTCTGTAGGAAGAACCCCTCTGTGGTTCGAAACTAAGAAAGCTTTTCTCAGTATATAAACGTGAATAACCCGCGATTTTTAGTTGATTTAGTATGTCTCACTATAGTTATTATAAAAACATTGCACACCGACCTTTGGAATGAGACAATCGGCCAAATTAATTTGTATACTGCTGATTATGTAAAGTTAGAACTAATCCAGCACACTCCATTAAAATCTTTACATATATAATTCTTCTGTGAGTGTATGTCACTGAACTTCTCTTGGGCCGTTCTTGATGAAATTTTTTGTGTGTGTTCAAGGGAATCTGGGTATGGTTTAGATTCACAAATCAGCCCGGCAGATGGCGCTGCAGTCGATGTTTAGGTTATTTACCCTAAACAGCTGAACTAATTTGAATGGATTTCTGTTTATATATTCAAGTGGATATGCAGGACAACATCTGTTGGGTCCGCTAGTAATATTATAAAATTGTCTTTCCAAAAGTTGGTGTGCAATATCTATCACCGGGTACCATATAGACCAGAGTCAGGCGTTACTTTGCGTAAATCCATGCTTTACTAACAACTGGAAATATATTTAGTTTTTATTCCACTGAAGGAATGAATTTACCGCTTGCAGTATGCAGCACTGCCCTCCCACGACAAACGCTTATACAGCAGAGATGCGACACAAAATGCTCACACCACTCGAACCACGGGAGCTGTTGAGTCAAAAACTCCTAAGGAAATCCGTGGGGGAGGGAAACATATCGCACCTTTAAAGTAAAATCATTATTAAACGAAAATATTCATGAATTCAGTGTTTATATGAATTTGATTATAAAAAAAATCTAAAATAATTAGATAGCATAAGCTCAATTTATGTGACTACGTGCCAACTAGTCAAATTCAATACTTTTTCGCGAACTGTCAAAAACGACAGTCTTCTATGAATTTTGTACGAGATCGTGTATTGTGACGTCACGTTTTTTTAGCGTCAACCAGCGTACTTATTTGTTAAAAATTTGCTGAAAAAATACTAAAATTATGTTAGTCATAAAATCAGTTAATGAAAGTGTGATTATATTTATAATTTTATTGTATTGACCAGTCGAACTAATTTATTTTTGATTAACCCGTCGTGTGAATAAACGTGGATCCACGCGAAACACAATATAAGTATTTTCTATTGTCTCATATACGGGCCATAAAAGCTGTTAAAGAAAGTACCCAATTCATGAAAGTTTTAGTTTTCGTTTAATAACGCTGGGACTCTAAAGGCGCCATATTATGTCGCGCGTGATTCGAACAGTTTATTCCGTGTCATATGTGTGTGTTTGTGTGTTTGGCTCGCATATGCATGAGTGTTTATCTGCGGGCTGGGCAGTGATACATGCTGCAAATTCATTTCTTCAGCGAAATACAAACTTAATATTCCAGTCTTGTAAAAAGTTAGACGAAATATTATGATTCTCATCTTGTATAACTTAAAACCATAGTTATGAGATTTTTCTTCATTTATATTATTAGTTATGTAATAATTAGGTACATAACATTTTCAAAAGGTACATAACATTTTCAAAAATAAACACAACTTAGTTATTGATATCATTACACAAATTTTTGAACTTTTAATCGCCGATTGTTCATTATGACTTCTTAACTGTAGAATACCGACAATTGACATTTGACAATTTTTAGTGTGCAAGAATTCAGTACTTTCCAACTAGACAAATTCAATACTTTTTCGCGAACTGTCAAAAACGACAGTTTCCTATGAATTTTTTGTACGAGATTGTGTATTGTGACGTCACGTTTTTTTAGCGTCAAACACAATAATTATTTGTTAAAAATTTACTGGAAAAATACTAAAATCAAGTTGGTCATAAAATCAGTTAATGAAAGTGTGATTATTCTTTAATATTTTATTGTATTGAACAGTTGAAATAATGTATTAATGATTAAGTCAAGTACCCTATTGTCTAATATTCAAAATTAGTTATCCAATACAATGTATCTGTTAGAAAAATTAGCCTTAAATCCTATAATTTTAAATATAGATACAAACACACATTAGATTTAAATTTGTATAAATCAAAGAGCTTCAAAGACGTGTATTACACTAATACTAGTTACTGCCAGCGGCTTCGACCGAGTTACCATGATAAAAACTAGTGTGTTAATCCAGACTAAAATCCATCTCTGTGCCAAGTTTCATTTTCTTTTTTATGGAATAAGTCGGTGAACGAGCAGACGGATCACCTGATGGTAAGCAATCAGCGTCGCCCATGGACACCTGGAACACCAGAGGCATTACAAGTGCGTTACCAGCCTTTTGGTAATTAGGAGTTTGAGGATTGTGGGGGATTCGGTGATTGGGGAGATTGGGGAAGGGGAAGGTAATTGGGCCTCCGGTAAAGTCACTCTCACGACGAAACACAACGCAAGCGTTGCTTCACGTCGGTTTTCTGTGAGGCCGTGGTATCACTCCGGTCGAGCCGGCCCATTCGTGCCGAACACTTACTGAACGGATTCTGATGAAATTTAGTATAGATATAGATTGTAGTCTGCAATAACACACAGGTTAACTTTATCTCACAAAAGTTGGTATTATCGAAGTGCTTGCAAATAAAACTAATATTAGCATATTAACATAGATTTTAAATTAAAATAGTCGTAATATTAATTTAATAGGATAGGTTATCATTAAACACATATGATTTATTTTTCTAATTAATTCTTTATAATACCCGTTTTGTTTGTAATTGGTTTGTAATCAAAATATACTAGAAACCGATATTTTTCCTTAATTCGTACCTATTAAGTATAATAAGTTTATCCTTATTTTCGATTGAACAGGATTTTTTAAGAACCCTCGTCATTTCATCATTTATATATTATAACTCCATTTCTTCAAAAATCTGTCATTTCATTCATATTTTATTGCATACAAAATACTCTAAAACTGTCTAATTATTGCATTTTAAACCGTATCACAAAGTGTTGAGGTTAAAAATCTAGTTTCTTGCTCGTTCTTCTACATAGGAATGTACACTTTGGAACAAGCCAAGGACTAACTAAAAATCGGGGGTTACTTTTAGTTAGGGGTTCTTCCTCATGAGCAGCGTGAGCGGTCGCGCGACATCGCTGCAGCTCATGAGGAAGAACCCCTCTGTGGTTCGAAACTAGTAGAGCTTTTCTCAGTATATTCACGTGAGTAACCCGCGATTTTAGTTAATGTAGTATGTCTCACGATAGTTATTATAAAAAATAAAGCAAAGGACTGACGGACAGACTGACAGACAATTATAATTTTTTGTTTGCCTTTTAAAAGTACATTTTTAAGTCTTACATTGATATTGAGATTTGAATATTTGATATTGATTTTAATTTTGACATTTACTTTGACTTTGACATTCACTTTTGACATTTGAATTTTTACATTATTGAAAAAATTAGACAGTTTATAGTAGATTGATTTGCAATGCCTGATCTTTATCCTCCACTACATACTAGTCAGGATATCTAGTCCTTGTAGTGAGACCCAAAATATCTCATTTTTTGGATCTGTAATAGTCAAATTCGTGTTTCTTAAATAGTAAAAAAAGGTGTTTTTTTGTTTTCTGTTTTCATATCATAAATAAATAATATTTAGTTGTGCTTGCTAAAACCATAAAAAAATAAAAATATATAGGTTTAGTTTATAAAACATAAAAAAAAATACATAGGCAAAATTCCATAAGGTTTTTAGTTTCTTTATAATTTGATTTCTTTTTTATAATTGTTCTGAAAACTGAACAAAAAAACCACTCTTCTACTATACTATGTTACTGAGAATTTTAAATATAAAAATCTCATAAAAAATTACTCCGGCAATCCAATTTTGAGACCTCGTTGAAACGACCAACGATCATCTCAAAAAATATACCAGTAAACAATAAAATTAGGCCAGACTGCATTATTTACTTTTACTAAATTATAGCAAATACTTGTGAGAAGATAATACTAGGCACTCAATGCCACTGTACAATGTAATACCCAGTTTTCACTATTTATGTTATGAGTCCCATGTAATAGGGGGTGAGCCTATTGCCATATACCGGGCACAATTCCAGTATCCGTGCTACTACTGAGACTTTTTTTAAAATCCCAGTAATACCCAGAGAGAAAACAGTGAGAAGTAATTTCGTGATTGGCCTAATTTTATAGTTCACTAATAGTTTATCAACAAAATGACATGTCAATCATATCAAAGTAATATTCACATACAAATTGTTGATCTTTGAACAATTATTTATAGCTTCTGTTGACAAAATTATAACAATATACCTAATTATTAATTATTTTGTTTCCGACTTACTCACGTAGCCACGTAACTTATTTGACACGACGCGTTGCGTAGTTTCCAGGCTATCAAAATTAAAAATCTAATTAGTCCGTCAGTAAGATAATGAAAAAATATTAGACACGTATTTTTTGTTCTCGTATTAAGTTACAATACTTAGATAAAATGGCGCTAAGTTTAGGAGTGGGAGGTCGTTACATCATAACGTGCTACAAAATGTGACACGCTGTGACGTCACACGATATTTCAAATTAATATACCGTCGAAAGTATTTAATTTTGTAAGAAAAGAAAAAATACGTGTCTAAAGTTTTAAATTAATGTACCAGACGGACATTAAAATAAAATTTAGAAAACTGCCCTATTCTGCTCATGAATATGAGCCTCTAGCATGGCTCGAAACTAGTCGAGTTCCTCGTCAAACAGTTACGTGAGTAAGTCGAAAACATAATAATTAATTTAGTATGTCTCACGGAAGTTACTATATAGACAATTTAATTGTTTTCTCCTTACCCCATGAACTTTCTTGTCCATTATTCTTCATGGCGATACCTAAGTACGTGTGTCGCCTGGACAGTCAACCTCGCTACATCCTTGTTGACTGGACATCTACACTACATGAACTGCTGTTTACTTGTGAACATTAGCTTTTAGCTTTACATTAGCTCCACCTCTTTTGGTCATTTTGATTCCAATTTTGGACTAAAATTTACCGTTAAATGATCTCCACATAACCCTGATACAGTCAAGATGACATACCATATCAATGTTGCTTGTCAAATCTGGTAATTTCCTCTCTTTTTTGATTTTTCATATTCAAGTCGCGAGATTAGAAAACCTCGGATCAAAATGATATTTCTAATCATTCTTTTTCAATCGCTTTACGACATTCGGCGATACAATCTCCAATTTCCTTTTGTCCCCTATCTCTGACATTATGATAGGTTTATTTAATTTAAATTTTTGCACTACAGGCGTCAATTGGGGCGTGTTGTCTTGTTTTTTAGGTAACTTAGTTATGGGACCGACTTTGATAGGTTTCATAAGGTTATTGGGGATCCCTATAACTGGAGTCTTGATGGTGATATTTTCCAAAATGACTGGCGAATCCTTTTTCTGGATATTCGGTGGATTTTTGGCCGGAGGCGTTATTGGTTTCTTTTCTTTAACTTCTTTTATGTTTACGTCGCCTTTGTCGTCTTTGAAAAGCATAAAATCGCTGCCCTTGCTGCCGTTTGGTAGCGCATTATCGAAATACCGTACCGAAGTTAATTTATTAGCTATTAACATCGATAGTTCAGCTATACTAAATTCAGCTAAGAGGTCGTTCACGCTAGAACCCGTGAAGTTAATAATATTAGGGTCGGCGCCATTTTCTACTAAAATTTCTATAGTTCTTTTGTAATGGTCTACTATCTTCGTTTTGTTGCCTCGTTCTGAAAAGAGAAAATTTTAACTATTAATGCGAGTCACTTTATCACTATTTATGCTATATGTCCCATGTAATAGGGAGTGAGCCTATTGCCATATACTGGGCACCATTCCAGCCTTTGTGGCACTATTAAACTGTCAAACACCAAGCGGTCACCGGTGACCGCAACCTATTGTTCTATAATTGTGTCTATAATGACGGTACTCGACGAGTTAAGAACTTTCTAAAACTAAAAATAATTTTTTGCTCTCCCCGCTAGTCCCAGACCCGGTAATGACCTGACGACCGATGCAATAAAAGTAGAGGGTGCAATCCACAGATTATAGTCGGATCGATTACGGTGTGAGACAAACCAATTTTTAAAATTCTATGTATGCCGTTTTGTATCTTTTCAACAATTAAGGAATGTTTTCTTTGAGTAAAATTTTCTATCTTAAGTATTAAGAGTACTGGACTTCAGATGGTATTACAACATTCTACCCCGTATATCATACCTGCTGCATCCATGCAAGCTTCGCTGACAGCGAGGTAGAGCGCCGTGATCCCACTGTTGGGCGAGGACATGTTCACCGTGGGCCTACAACTCTCAACCAACGCCAACACATTGTTATATCTCCCGGATTTACTCGCCACCATGAGTGGGGTGTACCCTGTAATTACAAATTATATTATTTTAATATACGAAAAAATTCTCTGTAGTAAAAATAAGCGGTTTGAAGTCGGTTTGTTAAACGTAATAAGGTCTGTTAATCACTACATAGTATAAAACAAAGTCGCTATCCGCCGTCTGTCTGTCCCTATGTATGCTTAGATCTTTAAAACTACGCAACGGATTTTGATGCGGTTTTTTTAATAGATAGAGTGATTCTTAAACTGTCAAACACCAAGCGGTCACCGGTGACCGCAACCTATTGTTCTATAATTGTGTCTACAAAACCGGTACTCGACGAGTTAAGGAAGGTACATAACATCAAGCCTTTTATCCCCGAAGGGGTAGGCAGAGGTGCACATTATGACACTGTACAATGTAACACCCACTTTTCACTATTTATGTTATGAGCCACATGTAATAGGGAGTGAGCCTATTGCCATCTACCGGGCACAATTCCAGACTCCGAGCTACTACTGAGAATTTTAAAAAAACCCAGTAATACTTTGCCCGACCCGGGAATCGAACACGATACCCCTTGTCGCACTTAAGACCACTCGGCCAACGAGGCAGAAATAAAAAGACAAATCAAAAAATTACTAGTTATATTAAAATTGTTTAGTTTCATTGTGTATATGTACAGAGGCCGGCAAATCAACCCACCCACTCCATTTTTATATATAAAATTGAACGTGCAATTAGAGAAATTGGTCAGAAAAGGGTAGATCGGCCTGCTGGCCAGCGAACTATAAATTCTACTCACCCTGGCAATCGTACTGCTTATTAATGTGCATCATAAGTATGGGCAGCAATTCTTCATCAGTTTTGTTCTCAAATCCAGGTCTCCATAATGCTTCATTTTCATGTAACAATTGCCTGAAAAATCATACAAATTAGAGGTTTTTGTGGTTTGTCGAGCTGAAGTAGCGAAAAGTGTGGAAGATCGTTGTGTTTCGTCGTGTGAGTAAGGTTACCGGACACCCACTCACTTCCCTCCCCAACCCCTGAAACCCCAACAACCCTCAAATTCCTAAATCCCAAAAAGTCGACAACGCACTTGTACCTCCTCTACTATTGCGGGTGCCCATTGACGACGTTCATTGCTTGCCATCAGGTGATATACGTTCGTATACCACAAAAAGAAACACCTAGACATCCATTTACGACACTAACGCCATCTACCTTGACAAAGCCGAATTTTTACCTACAAAAACTAGCTTAAAACTCACCTAGCATTCAAATGACAGTAGTTCAGCAATACGGGTAGATGTTCGGTGTTTTTGTCAGCAGCTATATGAAACGAAGTCCGGTCCTCATCATCAGCGTCGAAGGGATCAGCTCCAGCGTTCAGGAGTACCGATGTTAGTTCAGGGTTCTCTTGGAAGAGGGCCATCCTTAACGGTGTCTGTAAACAACGATATTTTTAGTGATTTGTTTGTTTAAACGCGATAATATCCGAAACTGCCTCGTTGGCCGAGTGGTCGCAAATGCGATTGCCGGGCAAGGGGTCTCGGGTTCGATTCCCGGGTCGGGCAAAGTATTAGGTACTGGGTTTTAAAAAAAATCTCAGTTCTCAGTACTAATTAAGGACAGTAAGAACTAAGAGACTACTAATTATTAGACCCGGTAGTAGGACCCTTTAACTCTATAAGGGATTAAACAATATAAATAAAAGTCCATAGTTCCGCGACTGACGGCGACTGCCGGGCAAGGGGTCTCAGGATCGATTCCCGGGTCGCGCAAAGTATTACTGGGATAAAAAAAAATTCTCAGTAGTAGCACGGAGTCTGGAATTGTGCCCGATATAATATATAGCAATAGGCTCACCCCCTATTACATGGGACTCATAACATAAATATTGAAAAGTGGGTGTTACATTGTAGTGGTATATGTTCTTTTTTTGTGGAAAAAGTTTCGAATGAGTTCGTATTTTTTTTTCAATCTATGTTGCCATAGTATTAAGTATTACTTCTGTTTGTTACTATTGTGAGTTGACCTTAAATAGGTTTTTCTTTATGGGAAATTTGTATTATACCTCTATAAAGCGGAAGAGTTTGTTTTTTTGTTTGTTTGTTTGAACGCGCTAATCTCCGTAATTACAAGTCTGATTTGAATAATTCTTTTTGTGTTGGATAGCGCATTTATCGAAGATGGTTATAGACTAAAACATCACGCTACGACCAATAGGAGCTGAGCAGAGCGTGTTAAACCGCGCGGAAGTAGCTAGTGTTTAATAATTTAATATAGGCTAATAACTATTCTCTTGTGCATAATGTAAACCGATTTGTTGTAACAGGATGTGTAAACAGTCGTTGGCTGGCCCTAAATATATAAGAATGACTTCACCATACTCGGTTGAGGCGAGAGGGAGTGTCAGACTCTTACTGACCAAACACGACCACGTTCCTATTCCTGCATAGAGCCGGAGCCACAGCGATATCATTGCGAAACCCGCAACCCCGGCCAGAACAAAATATGGGCATATCATTAACCTACATAGCACAATATGAATCCTTTCAAGGAATAAGATCTGTGTCATAAAGTGTTACACCGAAATATCATCGCATCGAAATCGATTCATCCGTTTCCGAGAAATTGACACACAAACATGTGATTATGCATCAATTCACGCGACTTCCTCGAGCTCAAGTAACTTGCATACTTTAGTCAAGTGGGTAGGTATATCAATATTATAGTTTATTTTTATACGCTTTTCCCTAATCGATAGTATAATATGTATAATTATTATTCTTTAGACTTCACTACTTAGTTTAAAACGAAGTCGTTTTCCGCTGTCTATACCTATGTATGCTTCGATCTTTAAAACCGCGCAACGGATTTTGATTAGGTTTTTAAATAGATAAACTTATTCAAGAGGAAGGGCTGTAATATGTATAATTAGCTTCTACCAGCGACGTCCTGTGCACAAATACGTATGTGAATTTTATTATTCAAACTCAAAGCAAATTGTCGACGGGGGAAACCTTCAACAGGCGTCTAGCTTTTTGGGGAAAAAAGACTAGGGAGTGTGTGATTTCTACCTCACTAAAACCTCCCCGGTGGCCACCATCCGCAGCTGAAGGAGGCACCGGGTCCTCTTAGTACACCAATCCCGGATATCCCACGCCTGTTACGACACCTCCCTATAGAGACCTATTAGGTCTACTTAGACTCTCTGTGCAGTGCACGGTGACACGGGACCACTGTGCCGCCGTCTTCCTTGAGGTTATTAGGTAGGCGCCTAGATTCCCTTACTACGAAATTAAACTACTGGACCTAGGAAACTGGAACTTAACATGCATGTTCCTCGGGAAGTGAAGATGAGGGCCGAGAGAGGGTTTCCCTAAACTCCTGTGGAGGCGGTATTTTTCTTAGAATCGCTCTATATTTCCTTCCTCTCATTGTTATATTTGCAGGAACATTATAGGTACCTATATAAACATATTGTTTACGATTGGGTAAGGGAATGCCCCTGATTGAATGGCTGACTAAACTTATATGGAATGAAATATTATTGTTGATACAGATGTACCTATCAGGTTTTTTTATTTAAAGCTGTTATCAAATACACTGCATTTGTTATAGCTTAAAACATATATACAAACGCCAATTTCGTTGAGAAGTAGTCAGAGGGGCATATGTTAAAAGTCATATTGATTTTTGTCAATTATGTGATAATAGAGATATGCGATTCCTGCTTGAAACCACTCTCTATGTGATCCACAAATAGTTGTTTTGGGTCTGGGTGAGACCCTGAATATACACATCACAAAACGCGCACAAGACACGGGAGAAAATCGTAGAGTCAGGCACATCAAAGAGCCATAAGACCACCACAGATGGGGCCCAATTGAAGCAGATGCCTAATGCTGAGCTGCGGAGGACTTAACTAGGACTCCGGCTTGGAGAAGAAGTAGGAACGGGGTGGTGTTTAATCAGTAAGAGTCTAACACTCTCTCTCGCCTCACCCAGGGCGGGAAAGGCCATTGGACGAATTTCCCCTCTCAAAAATATGTACATAACATAACATCACGCCTTTTATCCCCGAAGGGGTAGCCAGAGGTGCACACAGAAGTAACACCCACTTTTCACTATTTATGTTATGAGTCCCATGTAATAGGGGGTGAGCCTATTGCCATATACCGGGCACATTTCCAGACTCCGTGCTACTACTGAGAATTTTTTTTAAAAACCCAGTAACACTTTGCCCGGCCCGGGAATCGAACCCGAGACCCCTTGCCCGGCGACCACTCGGCCAACGAGGCAAATATGTACATTTCCTCGTTTAATATAGCAAGTGAAACAGGAAACGTATGACAGAACTAATTTCCTGCTTAACTAAACAACCGCCTATGTATATTACCTTATACACACGCGTGTCTCCCATTGCGGTAGACAGAGATATTAGAAGGCCAAATGCCACAATTCTGACATACTTCTAGCTTCATCACCATTCATCAATCTCTTCACGCATGCTAAGAGATTGAGGCTGCATTATCATCAACAGCCTATAAAGTTCACTGCTGAGCAAAGCCTCTTCTCACACGGAGAAGGTTTGAGCATTGATCACCACGCTTGCTCAATGCGGGTTGGCTTGGCGATTTCAAACTTATAATTAGAAGTTATAAGCCCAGGTTTCCTCATGATGTTTTCCTTCACCGATTGTCAGTGGTGTCTAAATAATCTTAGAGAGTACATATAACTCGGAAAATGTCACATTGGTACTTGCCGTTGGTAGGTTTCGAACCCTCATGCATGAGAAGCGGGCGTCTTAAAACTCCGGGCCACCACGACATAAGATTGAGGCTTGCTTCTTTTAAACATAAATATTATCACTTAACTCGTCGAGATTCATCCATTATAGACACAATTATAGAACAATAGGTTGCGGTCACCGGTGACCGCTAGGTGTTTGACAGTTTAATTGCATGAAAGAAGGAATCATTTAATAGGCCATGATACACACGTAGACAAGAACAAAGGCACAACAAAATTAAGTCCATGGTGCGTCGCAGCGCAAAAGGCCAGTGCTCAGTTTCATGCTGTGGCCCGGGCAGGAAGGTCGAGACCACGCCGCTGTTATTCAGCACCAGCCAGTATCATTCATACATCAGCATCATCCACTGCTCAGCAAATGCCTCTCACGGAGGTTTGAGCATTAATCACCACGCATCCTCAATGCGGGTTGGTGAATTCAAACTTATAATAGGGTAGATGCCTAATTTTTATTTTAATGTCCGTCTGGTAGATTATTTTAAATCATTAGACACGTATTTTTATTTTCTTGCAGAAACGAATACTTTCGACGATATATTGATTTGAAATGTCGCGTGACGTCACTTCTATGTACATTTTATACGTAGAAATGACGTTTTAGCCCCCACTCCTAAACTTTAGTTCGTTTTATTTAAGTATTATTTTATTATACGACAAAATAAAAAAATACGCGTCTAATATTTTTTCATTACCTTACTAACGGACTAATTATATTTTTAATTTTCATACCCTGTCATCATCCTAATTGGAAATTATAAGTCCAGGTTTCCTCACGACTGCCTCGTTGGCCGAGTGGTCGCAAGTGCGGCTGCCGGGCAAAGGGTCTCGGGTTCGATTCCCGGGTCGGGCAAAGTATTACTGGGTTTTAAAAAAATTCTCAGTAGTAGCATGGAGTCTGGAAATGTGCCCGGTATATGGCAATAGGCTCACCCCCTATTACATGGGACTCATAGCATAAATAATGAAAAGTGGGTGTTACTTCTGTGTGCACCTCTGCCTACCCCTTCGGGGATAAAAGGCGTGATGTTATGTTATGTTTCCTCACGATGTTTTCCTTATATACATGCATGTGTACATGTATGTGACAAACATATATTATGAATGTAGTTCCACTCTCTTGACCTTTTACATATAATGCGAGGTAATTCCCCGAGAGTAATAACTACTAATGGTAAAATTATTAGCAGTTACATTTATGTGTAGGTTTTTTTATGGCATAAGTCGGTAAACGAGCAGACGGATCACCTGATGATAAGCAATTGGCGTCGCCCATGGACACCTGGAACACCAGAGGTGTTAAAAGTGGGTTACCGGCCTTTTAGGGATTAGAAATTTGAGGATTATTGGGGATTTGGGGTTCCGATAATCTCACTCACACGACGAAACACAACGCAAGCGTTGTTTCACGCGCGCGCCTCAAAGAGCCATCAGACCACCACAGATGGGGCCCAATAGGGCCGATGCCGATTCGGAGTCGCGGAGAACCTAACGGGTAACCGGGGCTCCGGCTCGACGTGCAGGAGAAGGAACGGGGTGGTTTTTAGTCAGTAAGAGTCTGACACTCCCTCCCGCCTCACTCAGGCGGGAGCAGTCATTCGATGATTTTCCCCCCTTAAAAAAAAAAAAAAGCGTGGTTTCACGTCGGTTTTCTATGAGGCCGTGGTACCACTCCGGTCGAGCCGGTTCATTCGTGCTGAAGCATGGCTCTCCTACACTTACATAAAATAGATTTTCTTATTTCGATAATATATATAGGTTAGGTACTTTATATATAAAGACTCATGCATAAGTTAATATTTGATCAGTACATAAAGTATTGTATTTTCAACACAATGCTAGACCACTAGCCTTATCTAACAATGCTGCATGTAAAGTAATCTAGCTATATACATATATAATGTAAAGGAATAGTCAGTGATCGTGGTGGCCCGGAGGTTTATGATGCCCGCTTCTCATGCATGAGGGTGCGAGCTCGAAACCTACCAACGGCAAGTAAGTAGTGTAAGTAGTAATTTAATATCATATAATTTAATATAATTTTTAAATATAGAATATTGCTGTATGTGTGTATGTCATTGAACTCCTCCTAAACGGCTTGATCGATTTAAATAAATTTTCTGTACGCGTTTGAGTGGGGCGCCCTGGATGGTTTAGTTAGATTCGCAAATCAGCCCGGCAGATGGCGCTGCAGTTGAAGTCTAAGTTAGTTATCCTAAACGGCTGAACTAATTTGAATGAATTTTTGTTTATACATTCAAGTGGATATGCAGGACAACGTCTGTCGGGTCCGCTAGTTATATACACTTTTTAAGATTATTTAGGCGCTACTGACAAACGGTGAAGGAAAACATCATCAAACCTGGGTTCATAATTTCGAAATTATAAGGGTATAACGAGCAGTAACTCTTGAAGTCTGGAAGCCTGCTCGTTAGTATACGTTTACACTTGATTTTTTCCAATTGTGTACAAAATACACAATACACTCATTAGGAAGGCCATACACATAGGTCATGCATGATGGTTATAACTTTGCATGCAAAACCGACAAACATAACCGAGTTTCATACCACACATACACGGTTTTGTATGTACATACACCGTTAACTGTACAGTTTAGTCACATACGCGCAAGGGCTTTTTTTTAAGGGGGAAAGTCATCGAATGACTGCTCCCGCCTGGGTGAGGCGGGAGGGAGTGCCAGACTCTCACTGACTAAAAACCACCCCGTTCCTTCTCCTGCATGTCGAGCCGGAGCCCCGGTAACCCGTTAGGTTCTCCGCGACACGCTAGGGCTTGCCTGTCGGTTATGCATGCACGGCTAAAACCAACAAGCAAAACCTACCGTGTATGGCCTCCTTTATACAACAATTATGTTATAAAATACTCATATACCTAAGAACGTAATAACTCTTGCTACGTTTTTTCCAATCCCCTTATCGATTCGTTAGTAAGTTATCATATTATTACAGTTATTAATATTATAAATGAGAATGCTTTGAAGTTTATTTGTATGTTCGTCAAAACGGCTTAAGCGATCGGGTTGAAATTTGAAATAGATAACGATCTGGAATAACACGTAGGAGAATATCCTACGTGTTATTCCAGATCGTTAACAGAAGCAAATGAATAAATAAATGAGATATCTCACCGTTCCGTCAGCAAGCAGGTCCACCGTGGACCCTCTCATCTTCAGCACCAAGCACTGACGTTTGAGCAGGTCTACATCATTCGTCAGCACAGCCACGTGGATAGGTCTAGAAAAAACAACATACTGAAAAGAGGTTTGCCGTAACTTCAAGTTCTGGCGGGTTGGAGATCTTAAAAGGTTTAGGTTTATTAGAGAGCGCCGGTCTGTATTAAATATACTTGAGTTTAAAAAAGGCAATGACTTTAGAGTTTGTTTCGGTGTTTCTTCTCAGAGTAGTCAGTTAGGAAATGCCGGTCCATATCTAGTTATTTAAAGATTGACGTATAAAAGAGTTACTTTATAACCTATTTGAAGAAATACAATTTCATCATCAGTACTCCATTCCTTCCCAGACAATCCAAAAACAGGGAGAGATGGCGGGAGATCGTGAGGAAAGCAATATCGACCTCCAACACACATACGGCCGCCTCAACGTGATCACGACCGCTCTGCCAAGAGCGAAACTACAGAGAAGAGACTACATCCCTTAGTCGGTTCTTATGTGGGACAATTTTCGTATAGGAGGGTCATACTTCAGCACTGCTGTGTCGGCTCGACCGGAGTGATACCAAGGCCTCACAGTACACCGGCGTGACACTAGTCACATGACATGACACTCACATGAGTGAGGTGACCAGAGGTCCTAACTCCTCTCAAAACGAACAACGCACTAGTAACTCCTCTAGTGTTCCAGGTGTCCATGGGCGGCGCCGATAGCTTACCATCAGGTAATAAGTCTGCTCGTTTAAACTGTCAAACACCAAGCGGTCACCGGTGACCGCAACCTATTGTTCTATAATGACGGTACTCGACGAGTTAAAAGAATAGGGTAGATGCCTAATTTTTATTTTAATGTCCGTCTTGTAGGTTATTTTAAATCATTAGACACGTATTTTTATTTTCTTACAGAAATGAATACTTTCGACGATATATTGATTTGAAATGTCGCGTGACGTCACTTCTATGTACATTTTATACGTAGAAATGACGTTTTAGCTCCCACTCCTAAACTTTGATTCGTTTTATTTAAGTATTGTTTTATTACACGGCAAATTAAAAAAATACGTGTCTAATATTCTTTCATTACCTACCTTACGGACTAATTAGATTTTAAATTTTCACACCCTGTCTTCACCACAATTATCTAACAAAATGGAATTCGCAATATTATGACATTGAAATATGTACATTTTATGTAATTCGAAATTACTTTGTAAACTTCAATGACCAACTGTTTCCTTGATATAAATGATAAACGAATAATTTTTGATAAAAACCCATCGCTGTTATGTGATAAACAAAAACGTTTTTTTGTTTATTTACAAAGTAAGTAAGTTCATACCTATAAAGATAATAAAATTGGAGTGTCTGTTCTGTTTGTAATATGAAAATAACCGGTTTTTACTAAATGTATATAAATATAGAGGTATATACATACCCTTTTTTTATTTTATTTATTTTTTTAAGGGGGAAAATCATCGAATGACTGCTCCCGCCTGGGTGAGGCGGGAGGTAGTGTCATACTCTTACTGACTAAAAACCACCCCGTTCCTTCTCCTGCACGTTGAGCCGGAGCCCCGGTTACCCGTTAGGTTCTCCGCGACTCGGAAAAAATGTAAAACATGATCCACATGTGCAAAAAATGTATATCACAACTTATTTTATCATGTCCAACAATTTTCAGACATATTGCCGTGATACCGATCGGTAAAATTTGTTAACATTTTCAAAACGGTCTCAATATTTAATGCGTTCACATTTCCGTCTGAAAATTGTTTTGTTCGCATCAAATAACCAAAATTTACTAATAAAAAAGGTTTTCAGACGTATTGCTATGAGACATTTTTTTGTCTGGTGTTTTTGTGGTCAGATCAAACGCTACGCGGAAAATGTCTGATATTGGTATTTTCGAGTTCAGGATAATCGTATCTATCGATTTGAGGCGGTTTTGGCCGTATTGCTATGGGACAAAAATTTTGGTCGTCATCTCTCTAACTATAACACCAAATACGAATTGATGGATACCAAACATGGTGCTGCACCAAAATCAGACTTAAAATGAAAGAGTCAAAAACTTTTCCATGCTGACCTCTTTTTTAAATATATCTAGGTCGGCAAACGAGCAGATGAATCACCTAATGGCTAGCAATCTGCGATGCCGACCTTTGGACTTCATTTAAAGATTAAGAAAGCCAAGCCTGTGATTGGCTCTTTGTTAATAAAAAGTTGTTTCAGAACACAGAAAAAGCATTTCCCGCTAAAAAAATATCGATAAGTACTAAATCAATTGCGTGACTCAAAACTGATAAATTCGATTGTTTTATGTTGTGCCCGATAATGTAACAAAATACGAAATTACATAATATTGCCACAAGAGTAATTCCCCGTAGGTTTAAGGTGTATAAACAATGTAGATAATTATATAATGTATAATGTAACCGCACCGCACTTAGCCATTGAATATTGTTCTAATTGCGGCCATAGATGCGATTTTGATAAATGTAATGTTTAAATGACGCCATCATGGCGAATTAAGTAAAATAATTTGTCATATCAATTTGTTATTTATAGATGTATCTAGCTTTTACCCGCGGCTTCGCTCGAGGCAGTAATATTAGTAAGTATTAGTAAGTTATAATATTAGTAAGATTAAGTAATTAGATGTAGGTACCTATTGTGTTAAATCCTTACTTCCTTACTAATATTATAAATCGGAAAGTGAGTTTGTTTGTTTGTTCGGCTTTCACGCCATAACTACTATACCGATTGCTTTGAATTTTTGCAGATGTATAGTTAGAAGTCCGGATTAAATAATAGAGTACTTTTAATCCCGGAAAAATTTGATATTCCCGAGGGAAAACGCGAGCGAAGCCGCGGGTAAAAGCTAGCTAGAGATAAGGTAGAAGGCAACTTCCGATGCACAGAAAATTTTGAAAGAGATTAGGTTGCATTGTACATAAAAACAACTTTCGTTATTAAATGTGTATTGTTTATCAAATCTTATACTATTAGAGGTATATAAAGCGGAAGAGTTTGTTTTTTTGTTTGAACGCCCTAATCTCCGTAACTACAAGTCTGATTTGAATAATTCTTTTTGTTTTGGATAGCGCATTTATCGAGGATGGCTATAGGCTATAAAACATCACGCTATGACCATTAAGAGCTAAGCAGAGCGTGTGAAACCGCGCGGAAGTAGCTAGTAAATAGATAAAGGTCTGCGTCAGTCGCTGTATGCAGGTCGCTGCCAACCTCGCGATGTGTTGTCATTGGGGGAGGACTGTGGGAGGCAGTGGACGGTACGTGGCTGATTGTACGTTGATAATGATAAAGCGAAGGTGAACTTGACCTAGAAATGTCCTACGACTGATACCACGACCTCACAGGACAACGACGTGAAACAACGCTTGCGTTGTGTACAGACGTGTGAGAGAAGTTACCCGGAGGCCTAACTTTTTGTAATATTTGTTAAGCCGACGTTTGTCCACTATCTCGCCTGGAGGTAAGCGATGATGCGGTCTACGATAGAGCACGTCGTCTCAAAAGCAACCTATTCACTCGAGCCTTGAAGACACCCAGGTTATACAGGAAATACAGACTCTGGCAAAGAATTCCACTCCTTAGCAGTACGCACAAGGAACATCTACCATGGGTAGTAGGTGGGTGGGACATCTACCATGAATCGATGCCGGTTCGCCGATTGTCTTGTGGTACGATGATGGAAAGGACTTGGGGGAATCAAGTTGTGCAATTCCCCCGCACACTCACTGAGATATATCCGGTAGAAAACCGAAAGGCTTGCGGCCTTACGCCTGTGTTCGAGCCTTTGAAGCATAGGCAGAAATGTATGAATGAATGAATACACTCTCGTGAATGGTCATCCTATTACCGTAAGACTCGACTAGAGGACTACATTTGTCAGAGACTGGGCAGCAGCGCTCTCTGATAAACCTGAACCTTTTGTACTGCGATCTCCCACCGTATGCTAAGCATAGATTTGTGACAAACCCTCTTATGTAATGACACCGGACACCTGACACCGGATGGTCATTACATTGACAAAAAATAGATTAGAAGTTTATATTTTAAAAAAGATAAAATAAACGATAGAATTTACACAAAACAAGGAAAATTAAAAATAGATTTTTCAAGTATTACTGGGTTTTTTTAATAAATTCTCAGTAGTAGCACGGAAACTGGAATTGTGTCCGGTATATGGCACTAGGCTCGCCCCCTATTCCATGGGACTCATAACATAAATAGTGAAAAGTGGGTGTTACATTGTACAGTGGCATTGAGTGCTGTAGGTACTGTGCACCACTGCCTACCCCCTTCGGGGTAAAAGGAGTAATATTATAATGTAATTTAGATTTTTAGGTATATAAATAAATGTTAACATCTTTTTACAAAATTTTGTCTGTGTTTACTTATCTTCGGGATATATTATTAACAATTTTCCAGAATTCGTTAATAACACTTATCTTAAAGGATATTGTATAACACAAATTCATAATGCAGAGGTTGGGTGAGGGTATTACATGTACAATGTACAATGTAACACCCACTTTCCACTATTTATGTTATGAGTCCCATGTAATAGGGAGTGAGCCTATTGCCATATACTGGGCACAATAGAGTAGTTGCCAGGGAGTGAAAATTTAAAATCTAATTAGTCCGTCAGTTAGATAATGAAAAAATATTAGACACATATTTTTTTATTTTCTATTATAAAGTTACAATAAGTAGTTAGATAAAATGGAGTTAAGTTTATGAGTGGGAGGTCGTTACATTTTGTAGCACTTTGTGACATCACACAGTGTGTTGTGAGAGAAGAAAACTAAGTACAAGTCTAATATTTAAAATAATCTATCAGAGAGACATTAAAACAAAATTTAGGCATCTACCCTTTTCCAGACTCTGTGCTACTACTGAGAATTTTCAAAAAAACCCATGTTTGACAAGATTCTATGTAATGAATTAAGTAGTAAAATAATGATGAAAAGAATGTCCACAGTAAATACAGAAAATTTAGGCATCTACCCTTTTCCAGACTCTGTGCTACTACTGAGAGTTTCAAAAAAACCTCGTTTGACAAGGGTCTATGTAATGAATTAAGTAGTAAATAATGCTTAAAAGAATATCCACAGTAAAAACAGACTTGGAACACAATTAAATTTTTAATCCATGCCATACAGATTAGTCTGTAAGTTCCATCACATTCATACATCGGCTCTTGGGTTTTTAACTCGTCGAGTACCGGTTTTGCAGACACAATTATAGAACAATAGGTTGCGGTCACCGGTGACCGCTTGGTATTTGACAGTTTAAAAGTGAAAAACATATTGATTACATAAAATTAATTGAATACTCACAAATGACCATCTTGGTCTATCGTTAGACAATATTTCCAGTCCATTAAACCTTGTTGTAGTAGCAGCTTCATTCGTTGTTCTGGTGGCACATGACGTAACATATCTTTTAAGTCAAACGGTATCCGTTCATCCCCAGGACTCTCAGGAGACTTTAAGTTGAATATTCTGTATGGTTCCGCAACACCACATGGTTTACTTTCATTATTAATGTCCCTCGTATGACGATCAACATTACTAATAATATTTAACGGATTATCCATTAAATCTGATGTTGTTTTAATAGACAATGAAGAAAACCGTCCCATACTGTTATCTGAATTAGAGTCTTCGTCAAACACAGACCCAAGTTCGGGCAAATTAACTTCTGGCGAGGACTCTGACTTAACAATCTCTTCTTTGAAATCTGCAAACTTATCCGGAGATATTATTATTCGACGTGGCTTCTTAACTTCCTTCGGTGAATCCGTAACTACTTGAGGGGCTAAGTTGATTCGGCGGCTCCGTCTTTTAGTTTTCTTTGTGACACCACTTAAACAAGTCTCGTGAGTCTGCGAAATTGTTTCTACATAGTTTTTATTCAACATATAACTCACATCACTGAATTGTGTTTGGCAAGACGCAGTATTAGTATTCTTAGGAACAGTCAACAAGGAGTGTATGCTACGAATTTTTAACTCTTGACTTAGAATTGAGCACAAGGAACTAAATAATAAATCGTAATTACTTTGACCGATTAACTTGGTTATTTCTTCAGAGGTCTTCTCGTACAACTGTCCTGTGTGGCTGTGGCACCTCGCAATAGTTTTACAAGCTTTAGTCAATACATTTAGACGGTTCACTATCGTCATACTGCGGGCTTCCCCCGCCATGAAATCACCTTCATTAGACGTATAAATCACATCCTCTTGAAACGAATTCTGCAACGATTTCACCACTTTAATATTCTTCCCTAATGACTTGATGCCTTTTTTAATTATTATCTTCCTGTTCAGTATTAGAGGTATCTTTTTCACAGTTATAGGTTTCGCGTCTTCCGTAGCCATTGTTAACACTTTTGTATTGTTTTTTACACTTATTTTAATGTCGTCACTGTTTGTTATCGTTAACACTAGAGATTGAATGCGCAATTGTAAGCTGTACGTACCATATTCATGGTTTTTTGAAATAAATAACAAGTTTGAGCACTGGGGTAACCCCCCGATTGTGACGTTTACCTATAAAGCATGTATCTATGTGTTGAATATTAGGTTACATCACGCTGTACGACTGCGATACGATATAACGTTATTGCGACTTGTTTATTCAAACCGATTTAATGACATCATTCACGTTATTGTATTTTGTAACTTTCCCTGTCTTCATTCAAATATTAATACTTGTCATAATGTATTTCTTTCTAATCAATAATTGATTTATTTATGTTTTATTTATTTGAACATGATTGGTAGACATTTAATTTATTGAATCGTTAAAACGACGTAGATATTGTTTTTGAATGATTACTTTCTTATGTAGGTACAAATAAACTAGGTATTGTATAAAATTAATATTATACTAATAAAAATATTATTTACACAAAATGGTTCTTGAAGAATATTAAATAATCAAAACGTATTATCGTAATCATGTCGTATCGGATCCGTATCGCAATAATTAAAATCCCCCTGAACTTTCCATGCTGCGGCTTTCCCCAGAACGTTCCGTTCCAACTTTGTTTCCTTGACCTATTTTGAAAGTTAACGAAATAAAATAATTTTATAAGTGATTTTTCTATTAACTAAAAATACTTATAATACGTTTCTAATCTAATGCAAAAATATTTACGTTGATATTCACATTAATAATATTTTTTCCCACTATATTTCTCAGTTTGACTTTTATGATTTTTGCTTGTAAAGGAATATGTGGGAGCATCAACCTTGGCCTTGGTATTTGTTTTGAAGTGCGTTCAGAATACTAAGTTAGTTAAATGTCTGAATTTATTGAACTTGTTTAAATTATTTTTTTTTATTTCATTGATTTTATTCATAAAATGCTTTGTAGTTGATACAGTTAAGATCTGGTTGTTTTATTAATGTACAAATATTTTTCGAACTAATAAAAATATAAAGTTCAAAGGGAAATCATTTAAAAGCAACTTGTGGTTGAAAAATAAACAAATATAATTAATGATGATTAGTTTATTATATGAATCTCAATATTCATGGTATTTTAAAATTTACTGTTAAGTTTCTATAATTTTCTTTTTCTTTTCTTCTACAAGTATTCGATCTTATTCTAAGTTAGGTTTCCCTAATTTGATTTTTGAAGTTCTAAAAAGTTTAATTTAAAAACTTTTTAAAAGGAAAAAAAACATCGCTTTGATATTATTTTATTCAAGAATCAAGTATTGAACTCCATCTTTTATATAATATAAATGTAATAGCTAAGTTTTACGGTTAGTATTACGTTTTAAATTTTCAATCAGTGAATTCAACTCAAAACGTAGATAAAAATGTATGAAAAGAACTTCAAAATGTTAAAGAAATAGTGTAACTGTACATAGTGTCAGATAATTGAATGAAAAACGTAGGTACCAAATTAACAATGCAATGCTCCAGTTTTTTAATTAAGATTAGAGACTAGGTTAGGTATTTTGTTTTTTTTTGACCATGGTCGTCCCACTGCAGGCCAAAGGTCTCCCTAACCTCCTTCCACTGGTTTCTTTTTATAGCTTTCTGTGGCTAATCCTTTTCATAGGCGTCCAGTTCATCTATAGGGTACCTACCTAGATATATTACTAATAAAAAAATATTTTCAACCGTTAATAGAAGGAAATATTTCAACATCGATTCACCTAGTAGGTATCTATGTCTGAACTCTAAATAATTACATTTACTTTTCAATTTATTTATTTATTTATTTATTGCAAAATGTATATACATAGTGGTATTATACTACTAGTACAGTACATCACCCTGTTAGGGCGCAGCAATTTAACTTATAAATAATAACTAAATAATCATCTAATATATTATGTACTTATTCTATTCATTATTAACTTAATTACTCACTATAAACTTATTGCTTCTATATAAATTTTACATATAAAATATACTACTCACTATAAATTTATAATTTATATATTACTCACTATAAATTTTACATATAAAATATAGCTGTAAAAAAATAAACTGAAAATTAAAGAATTTTAATTGATTAAGTCATAAATTATGACATAAACGTTAGGAAGGAAATACATTTTTGCTGTTGTAAAATTATAAAAATAAATACTAATATGGAAAACTTATATGCAGTTTAGCGTTTATCGTCATGCAAATTAAACAGGTAAGTATACAACATTTCAGTTCAATGATATCTGCTTCAAAATCTAGTTGCAAGATTGTACTTCATACACACACACACACACACACACACACACACACACACTACACACACATACATACATAGCAAGTTATATGAAAGTGTGTAAAAATAACAAGTATACGAACGCTTGCCAATGTACTGCGTCAAAGCATATTTCTTTAACTAGGGGAATTCCCTACCAAGACCTATAGTCACAGAACATGTAGAAAGAAAACAAAGAAAGTTCCCTTTGTACAGTACTCAGTTTTTATTAAGATTAAAATAACTTTCTTTATTATTTTTTTTAAGTTTTTTTTGTTTGGTTTCGGTGTTAATGAGTTTGGATTGGTTTATAATGAACTCTAAAGCTGTCTACACTCTCTAGGTGTTGTCAGGGACTTAGAATATGAGTTTTCTAAAATAAAAGCAGCCCTATGTTACTCCTTAGTACATTAGCTACCTGCCAATAAAAGTCTTGCAAAATTGGTCCAGCCATTCCAGAGATTAGCCGGTATAAATAGACAAACATTGTAAAAAAATATTTTGGTATGTGTTTAGTATATGCATGTAGTAAAAAGGGGTTATTTTAATATTACAAACAGACGCTACAATTTAATTTATCTGTAAGTATAGACCTATTGAATGTATTTATTTATTTAAGCTTCATGCACAAAATGTACATAAGGTGGACTGAATGCCGCAGGCATTTTCTCCCAGTCTGACCTTTGGGTGATGCAGAGAAGAGTTAATGGTGTGAGCAAGAAGCAAGCAACGAATTATGGTCATAATAATAATGGTTTTTTTGGAGTATACCTAATATTAAAAATATTGTAGATTTTAGAAGTTTTTGCTCCTAATTAGATTCCACTTAGATTAGAACTATAAAATCAAAATTAATATGTAAATATACAAAATAAATTACTCATGTCCAAATATTTAAACACCACACAATTATAGGTCGCACACACAGTCATAGATCTACATCTGTGGTCGCGCAAGTATAGTTCTGTCTCCACAAATTCTTTGTAAAACAACAGAGATGGCACGATATTTAAGTAGGTACAAGTTAAAATTGAGCCGTCTTTCAGTATTCTGGCGTTACTGACTAAAATCATAATTTCTTTTGATTTCTAAATCACATCTTCAAGTGCCAGGTAGGGTTGCCAACTTTATTTGGAAAAAAGATATATGTACTCTAATATCTGATTTTAACTCGTCGAGTACCGGTTTTGTAGACACAATTATAGAACAATACCTAGGTTGTGGTCACCGGTGACCGCTTGGTGTTTGACAGTCACAGTGACAGACACACTATGATTTTCTCCTGTATCGTGGGTGCGTTTACAAACATACAAGTTCACATACACATTACACCCAGACCCGGAACAACAATCTGTGGGTCACACAAAGAGTTGTTCCGTGAGGAATCGAACTCGTGTCACGTTGCGCGGCAACCAGAGGCCTTAGTACGAGTTTGTATTACGTCGGCGCTCCGATTGGTTGCTTCATTGGCGCCGGCCAATCAGAGGCCTTAGTACGGGTTTGTTTTACGTTTAAAGTAATCGTAACGAGTACGCGTTCGGCGCCAATCAGAGTGCCGAACGCATACTCGTTTCGAATACTTTAAACGTAAATCAAACTCGTACTAAGGCCTCAGAGTGCCGAACGCGAACTCGTTACGAATACTTTAAACGTAAATGAAACTCATACTAAGGCCTCTGTTGTCTGAATGTTTAGGTATTTCGGAAAAAATATTACAATTTTGTTGTATCCTGAAATTCCTGGACCTCACTCTAGGATTCCCTGTGTCGTGAGGCACAGGCTCCTTAACAAACAATACAAAAAACCTCAATACTTAAATATAATAAATGTGTATTATGTATGTGTGTGACTGTGTATGAATATGTGTGTATTTAAGAGTGTGCGTGCGCGCGCGTGTTTGTGTGTGAGTGTATGTGAGTGAGTGAGTAAGTGTTCATGTTTAGAAGGTAAAGTAAATAAAGAGTACCTACTTTTCATAACAGAGTGGTATTGTGTCAATGATTGAACTAAAGTATTTTGTAAACATTTTGTAAATGATAACTTATGATGCTCTCAAGCTGAAAAAAAATCTTGAGACCACTGTAAACAGCCCGATTATTAAAATGAAATTGTAGACTTTTTATTCTGATCATGGGTTTTTTATTACATATTTGCCTATTATTACAAACTGGCACTAGTTAAGTAAACAATGTAAAAAATAGTACTTTAGCTTACTCTATTAGTGTTACAGATTATAGAACACGCCTAAGTACATCCTTTTTATTATTATTAATTAAATGGTTGTTTAGCTCACAGTTATGTTTCTGCCACCGACAGAGGGTGCAAATGAAAACTATAATCATTAAACTAAGTTTATTATAATTAAAATTACATGGTAACTCCTAAAATCTAACTAACCTAAGTGCGAATGCGTTCGATGTTAGAACAACACTGACTTCTTCTCTTAAAATTATTTATGTTTTATGTTTTATTTATTTGGACTCCCAACAAAAGATACACTTACATGCAAAAAAATAATCCACCACACGTTACAATAACCTTGTGATCCTTCAATTAAAGGGAATCACATCATGCCCATACAAACATTTATAGCAATTGAATGAAATTAGATTAAATTAAATTACAGAAATGTCAAGAAAATACAAAAGAAATAGAATATAAAAAATCCATATCATAACATAACAATGCAAAACAAGTCAAATAAAAAAAAAATATTAAACATAAACAATTTTGGGTGAACAATTCATAAAATAAGGTCTATTTAAAATTAGAAATTAACTGAAATAATCCTTGTATATAATCCTAAAGGTAATTAAAAGTTCCAATATTAGACATCAAATAGTCAAATAATCACATCTAAACCAAATATAGATATAGATATAACAAATGAACACTGATACCATGACTTTAATCTGTAATTTGTGATTTGCTAATTAAATCAAATTGATTGAAGCTGGATAATCAACACACATTGTCTTTCAGTCAGTTGTTAAAGAAGTAAAGATGAAAGATTTAAATTTTCCCAAAGAATTAGAGAAGATGTCCACGTCCTCCGAGGTACCTGATATGGTATTGTACTTGTAAACCATTCGAGCAACAGGTGAATGCTTACCTAGGTTAGTACGGCATCGCGGGGTTACAAGCAATGGGCGGGGATGGCGTGGGATTCTGGTGGGTACGCTTATTTGTATACTATTAAGAAGGTCGGGGCAGTCGATACCATTATTAAGTAACTTATATAAAAATGTGAGATCCAGGCCTGTGCGTCGAGACTCTAATGAAGTCATTTTAAAATGATTAATTTTGTCCTCGTAAGTTCTACAGTTACGAAGTTTGAACCTGCAGGCTAGGTGTCGTACAAGTCTCTTTTGGATCTTTTCAATCCTTGCTATATGTGTCCGGTATGACGGGCTCCAGACTGCGCTGCAATATTCCAACTGACTCCGAACATAACTGTTATATAAGAGAAGCGTTGTAGATGGCTTTTTAAAGTCTTTAGTAGATCGTCTTGGGTTCGTGTTGCCAACACGAACCCAAGAGCCCGGTAAGCTGAATTAACAATTTTATCCACATGATCTCTGAAACTTAATCTACTATCCATATAAATGCCCAAATCCCGGATGACAAAAATTTCCGATAATACATTTCCGTCAATACTATAGAAAGACTGGACTCTTTTGCGTTTTTCGAAAGAAGGTTTTCAATAAAACCTATTGAGGTTAAATTTAGTGGGGTGATTGATGATGCAGCGATTCGCAGCTGGGCACGAGGCGGTGACATGAGGAGACGACTCAGCAGTTTAGGTGTTGCAATACTTCGTTGCATCAAAGTTGGTCTAACGATTCAGCAGATATGCTCCTCGTGGCACGGCGTTGATCACGGTGTAGGTACATGTGTCGGCACCGATACGTAACATCACCCCGATTGTTTTATTATTATTTATTCTTGGGTCTTTAGTAATTCAAATTTTACCCTCTACCTGTCAACCGATTATCTGAAATTTTGTATACACTTTGGATTTTGGTGACAATACAATTATTATTTATTCATTGTCTACAATAGTTGATTAAAATGTTTGTTTTGTAATGTAACACTATAAATTGACGTGCCCCACGGATTTATTTTAGTCTAGTCTATGCATATGTATGTTTATAATTCCCACGACTGTATCTATTTTATTATTTTTGGTATTTAGTACATTTATTTTAAACATTGCAATGTATGTTTAACATAAAACCGTTGAACTTAAAAAGTTTTTTTACCAATTTTTTTTTTTTAAAGGGTGAAAATTATCGAATGACTGCTCCCGCCTGGGTGAGGCGGGAGAGAGTGTCAGACTCTTACAGACTAAAAACCACCCCGTTCCTTCTCCTGCACGTCGAGCCGGAGCCCCGGTAACCCGTTAGGTTCTCCGCGATGCCTACATGGTATAGGGGCATTTTAACTTTTAAGTGCACCCATATAAAAATGAATATATTTTAAAGTGCTTTTTTAAGATTTTAAAGGCATTAATTAGGCTGTACCCGCCGACCCGCCCCGGCTTCGCACGGGTGCAATATGCATGTATTATACATATAAACCTTCCTTAAGAATCACTCAATCTTTATGAAAAGCCGCATCAAAATCATTGCGTAGTTGTAGAGATCTAAGCATACATAGGGACAGACAGACGGCGGATAGCGACTTTGTTATAAACTATGTAGGTAGTGATAGCATGTTTTGTTTAATAAAAACGGAAAATAAATGGACATGGTAGTGAAACAGTGGTCACTTTGGTGACGACGTATAAATTGACCTACGTGTTAATGTTTTAATTATTATGACTCAATTTTCCTCCCCGATCGCTACTGAGTATTATAACCATCGAAAAAAATAGAGAATAACCTTGAAATTATATTTTTTCGAAAATAAAGTTTCAATTTCGATTTTGTGACAAGTGATGCTATATGAATTATTATTTTAGAGTACCTACGGTTGGCAACCCTACTTATGGCATAGGCAGAAGTGCACCTACTGTAAAATCTACTTACCTATTATTAAAATCTAATGTTAAATTATAATAATCATATCAATACCACCCATTTTCTAGATAGCAGTCATAATTTCAGCCTAATTCAATTCTGGAATTGAACCAGAGACAATGTATATCCATACAATCTTGTTCACACAACACAGTCAGTAGCAGAAAATATTTCTACAATTTTTATAATCTCGAAAAATAAGTACTTAACTATGAATAAATAAAAATATTTGGCAATAGATTTTTAGTCTATGGTGTAGTGGTTTCCCTGATCATGTACTGGGAGTGACAAGCACAGAAATATATCTCAGTTGAGATAGAAATAGGAATCTATGAATTTTGTTTATTACAGCTTTTATATAAGTAGGTAAGTATATATCAGATTTTGGAACAAATAGTTTGTTTGTTTGCATAAAAACATTTCACCATTAGAAAGCTTACCTACCATTCAAGAAGTAACATTGATCAACATTGTATAATTTTCACCTCACGTATTATCTTATACTATTATTCTATTAGAGGTATATGTATAAAGCGAAAGAGTTTGTTTTTTTGTTTGTTTGTTTGAACGCGCTTATCTCCGTAACTACAAGTCTGATTTGAATAATTCTTTTTGTGTTGGATAGCGCATTTATTGAGGATGGCTATAGGCTATAAAACATCACGCTACGACCAATAGGAGCTGAGCAGAGCGTGTGAAACCGCGCGGGTGTAGCTAGTTTGTTATAAAGCTGAAGAATTCGTTTGTATCAACGCGCTAATCTCCGGAACTACTGGATGGAATTGAATAATTGTTTTCATGTTGGATATATCGAGGAAGGCTATAGGCTATAAAACATCACGCTATAATTAAAACGAGACGAGCAGCTTATGAGTTGCTACTTGCTAGTGGTCTTATAAATTACGGTTCAAAATTTCTGTCTGCTCTTTTGGCCTCCTTATCCCATAAAATAACATCAAGGAGAGCCACAGGCGGAAACTAGTATCTTAAAGTTATTTAATGTTTGATATATCTACTAGATATGTAGTTAATGATTACAAATAGCCATGTGTAGCTTTGGAGGTCATTGTAAAATTGTAAACAGATAGTTTGCATATACCTCTAGATAAATAATTGGAGAGTGTTTGTAATATTAAAATAACCGCTTGTTACTACATGCATATTATAAATATACTTGGGAACGATACACATTCCAAAAGAACATTTTTTGTCTGTTTGTTTGATGTGGCTAGTCTCTGGAATGGCTGGACCGATTTTGCAAGACTTTTATTGGCAGGTAGCTGATGTACTAAGGATTGGTTCCCTTTATGTCGATTCCCGTTATGTCCAGCCGAAAACCTTTTCTCGCTTCTATTACCCCTATGTCGAGTTTAGTTTTCTGTCTCGTTTCTATTCCCTTTATGTAGAGTTGTTTTTAAAAGTACAGTCAAGTCCAATGATGATTGGTTCCCTTTATGTCGATTCCCGTTATGTCGAGTAGAGGCCTTAGTACGAGTTTGTTTTACGTTTCAAGTAATCATAACGAGTACGCGTTCGGCGCTGTGATTGGTTGCTTCATTGGCGCTGGCCAATAAGGGTGCCGAATGCGTATTCGTTTCGAATACTTTAATAAACGTAAACCGCACTCGTACTAAGGCCTCTGAAAACCTTTCCTCGCTAAGGAGTAACATAGGCTACTTTTATTCTGGGAAATTGAAGCAAGAAAATTTTAGTTATGTTCTAAAATTTAAAAATTCATATTCCAGTTCCACGCCGACGAAGTCGTGGGCAACAGCTAGTTGTTTAATATTATTGCCAAGCAAATAAATCTTTGTTAATATTAATTTCTTTGTTCTTCTGTGATAAATGCGAACGTGTGTATTTATTTATCTTACCTACTCTTACGTCGCAATGCTTCATGATTTTTGAGTCTGAAGTACTTAGAGATTTTTATTTTCAATTCAAAACCTTGAGCAGGAACTTAAAAGTGCCCACCAAGAAATTGAATCATTGTCTTTAGAAAATAGTAGTCTCAAACAAGCTAATGATGAACTACTAAGGAAGAATAAGTTTTACAATACAATATCATGCAGCCCGAGAAAGAAAAATACTCCAAATAAACCTGTCCAAACTAAAACAAAAAAGGGAAAAATGAAGAGTGCCAATACACAAACCACAATGTATCCAATGTCACCAGTTCTAAGCGAAAGTTGCGATGACGCAAACTCAAAGCACACAGCCACTGATCATCTACGTAAGACCTATCCCGTAACACAAACGCAAAACAAGCTCACCAAGAAATTAAATACAATACATATAGTGAGCAGTAACAAGAAAAATAAAATATTAACTATAGCCGAAAATACCTTCCCTGACAAATATAAATTATGTCACTACTTGTTACCAAACTCTAATACTGAACAACTAATAAAAAACATTGAAATAAAATTACATGGAATGACAATGAACGACTTCTGTGTATTAATGATAGGCGAAGAAGATTTTAATACAACTAAAGATTACATTTATATTATATCAAAATTAAAACAGACTTTACATAGACAGAAATTCACAAACATAATTATATGCGCACCGACATACAAATGCGGCTCGCATATAGGTAGTATGTATAACTGGCGAGTACAGAACTTCAATAATAAATTGTACTTGGACGTACTGCAGTACGAGTATGCATACTTCCTGGACACCAACAAAAATCTTCGATGGGGTGAAATGTTTCACAAAACTAATGGAACAGTTAACAATTATGGTATGTCAATCATATTTAAAGACGTTATTGACTTCATAACAGGAATATCGGAAGAGTTGGCAGCATCTTCGAATAATCAATGCTCAAACAACCAAGAGAGTCAAGGTGCGATCGATTGCACATTTTTTCGTGAATAGCTATATAAATGTAATGCACCAAAATATTGCCGGATTACTATCAAAAGCTGATAGTTTGTCTGTATGTCTACAAGAACTAAAAGAGCGAAATACGAAAGTAGACGTCCTTTGCTTGACTGAGCACTTTGTTGTGGAGGACCACGTTAATCATATCAACGTCCCTAACTACTACCTAGCTGCATGTTATAGTCGCAAAGAAAGTAAGAGAGGTGGTGCATGCATACTCGTAGAAAAGAGACACCAATGCAAGGAAATAACAAAAGTGTCACAGATATCCACAACCGGTGTGTTTGAATGTTGTGCTGTGGAACTAATCAATCATAATACCGTCATAGTGTGTGTATACAGGGTGCCAAAGTTAAATAACTTCAACGTTTGTATGGAAAAATTAGAGACATTAGTGAATATCTTTTATAAAAAATCTTTTAAGCATCTGATTATTGCAGGTGATTTTAATATTAATGTACTTGCGAAAAACAAGCAAACTATTGATTTTGAATGCCTATTACTAAATTATAACTTAAATTTAGCGTTAAAACAGCCGACTCGTCTGAAGAGTCAGACTTGTATTGATAATTTCGCCCATAACTTAAAGTCTTGTAGAGCTTCAGTATTGGAGCTTGCACTGTCTGATCATACGGCGCAAATCCTTAAATGTCCAGTGGATGTAGCTTGTTCAATTGATCGATGGCGTACAATTAAAAGAAACTATAGTGCAGATAATTTAAAAAAGTTTAAGTCCTATTTTAAAAGTCTACACTTCACAGATATTTATCAATCCAATGACCCCAATGAAGCATACAATAATTTCAATGAAATATTTTTGTTCTTTTATGATCAATGTTTTCCTGAGTCTGTGGTATCAATAAATGTAAATAAAAAACAGAAATGGATATCACGTGGGATAAAGCTGTGTAGTAAAAAGAAACGAACACTGTTGTGGAAGTACCGAGTAAAACCGACCATTCAGAATAGAAACGAGTTAAAAAAATATTCTAAACTGTTCAGAACAATTGTCAATAAAACAAAATTTGCACAAAATACTTATAAAATAAAAACATCATTGAACAAATCAAAAACTTCCTGGCAAATAATTAATAGTACAAAATTCAATATACCTAAACATAACATAAACAAAGTCCGTCTTGAACATAAATGCATAACAAATCCTAGCGAAATAAGTAACTTATTTAATAATTATTTTGTTGATAAAATCCAACCATCCCACTTGCATTGCACTGGAATTTGTAGATATATTACAAGTAAAAAGGACTCAATGTTTATGGCTCCGAGTGTGCCACAAGACATAGTAAAAATTATTCAATCTTTGAAAAATACTAACAGCGTAGGATGCGATGGTTTTAATACTAAGATTATTAAAGAAGTATCATACGAAATATGCCAACCTTTAAGTCACATAATAAACCTAAGCATTAGTAAAGGTATATTTCCAGCCGCCTTAAAGAAATCTATAGTAAAGCCATTATTTAAAAAACAAAATAGGGAACTAATGGAAAATTATAGACCAATTTCGCTGATACCAATTATTTCTAAAATATTTGAAAAATACATATACCTACAAAGAGTTAAATACATATTTTGAAAAACATAAGTTATTTTGTGACGAACAAAAAGGTTTCAGGGCAAATAAAAGTATAAACATGGCGATCTATGACTTTCTTTATAAAGTGATGGTCAATGTAGATAAAAAAAATCCAGTATGTGCGATTTTCTGTGATATGACCCAAGCCTTTGACTATGTGCATCATAATACCTTACTAAAAAAAATGGAAAATTATGGGGTAGGTACGAGGAAATATACAAAATCTTTTAAAATCTTATTTATCAAATAGAAGGCAAGTTACAGAAATCAGTAGACTCAATAGTAAAACTAAACGAGAGGAAATATATACATCACAAGAACGTCAAGTGACATATGGCGTTCCACAGGGAAGTGTTTTAGGCCCCCTTTTATTTACGATATATATAAATGACTTTCCGAAAAGTATAGAACATACAATGTCACTTTTCGCGGATGATAGCACTATAACCATACCATGTAGAATAAGAGAAGAATACAACAATGACATAAATAGTAGTTTAATTAATGCCATAGACTGGTTAAACAATAATAACCTAAAGATTAATCTGAGTAAAACTGTTATCATGCACTATAGTACAAGACCGAATGCATCAATTAGTTCGGACATTACATATAAAAATAATACTATTGAATCAGTAACATCAACAAAATTTTTGGGTTTAACAATAGACCAAAATCTGAACTGGAAAGCTCATGTAGAAAAACTTGCAAAACAATTAAGTAATAGAGCATATGCTTTACACAGATTGTCTCAAACAATACATATAAACACGTTATTAATTGCGTACTATGGATTAGCTGAATCTATTCTCCGTTACGGAATCATTTTTTGGGGCAATTCAGTGGAATGGGCAACCATTTTTAGGGCACAGAAAAGATGTCTGAGATCAATGTTTACACTTAAAGTTACTGATAGTTGCAGGCCATACTTTGGACAGTATAGGATTCTTACAATGCCATCGTTATACATTCTCGAAATAGTTTTATTTGTTAAATATAATTCTCATTTATTTCCGCGTCTTGAGGATAAAACTCAGCGCAACAGGCGTGATTACACAAAACTTTGTCTTCATCCTTGTAAGACCGCGCTTATGCGCAGAAATGTATTTTGCATGGCACCTGTAATATTTAATAAATTGCCAAAATCATGGAGAGAACTAGGTGCCAACCATATCAAGCGAAAGCTTAGACTTTTTTTATTACAGAAGGTCTACTATAGTGTCACCGAATTCTTGAATGACACAGTTATTTGATTGAATTTACTTCAGTCAGATGACTGTGTCATTTAAGAATGATGATGAACATGGCTATTATTTTATAAATTATGATTATTTTATTGGTTGTGATTGTTTCATTGGTTATGTGATTCTTGCTATGAGTGTGACATATTGTACGAATTTAATTATGATATAACTGTATTAATAATTTTAATTTTGACATATCTACCTACATACAATTTTATTTGACATTTATAAATATTTAACGATGATAATTACTTAGTAAAAATTTGCATGCCATGACAAGTGGTAAACATGTATTAAGTGCAATTATTTTTTATCATCCTACATACTTGCACCTGCGTGTGTGTGTATGTATACACATGTTTTTGCGAATAAATTTGATTTGATTTGATTTGATTTGATATTTGTTTATCGATGATTATAAAAATGTTAGAATTATCTTCTAGGTACTAGCCACTGCTCCCGAGCGTATGGCGCGTCGCGTTCCGCGCGCGCCTCAAAGAGCCATCAGACCACCACGGATAGGGCCTAATAGGCCTGATGCCGATTCGGAACCGCGGGGAACCTAACGGGTTACCGGGGTTCCGGCTCGAAGTGCAGGAGTAGGAACGGGGTGGTTTTTAATCAGTAAGAGTGGCTTCTCATCGAATGGCTTCTCCCGCCTGGGTGAGGCGGGAGAAGCCATTCGGATTTCCCCCCTTAAAAAAAATACTGTACGTATATGTGAGAACAATGCAAAGACACGGTTGATGCATTATACAAATTACAAAACTTACTAAAATAAAAAAAACATAACAAAAACATTTATAGTCAAAGTAACATGGTGCTCATATATGCATACTGACAATCCATAAAAATTGTGCTTCTATACAGGAAAAAGGAAACTCTTTGTTTCAATAAAGAAAGAAATGCTCGATGCCATAAGGAAACTAGATTGTCTACATTAGAATTAAAGTATTAAATTACCTACTATTGGAATCTGAGTAACTACTTACTACATTTGAGTATTGTCCAGTGGAGCCGAACATTCTTATCTTCAAGATAATCTGTCAGTGTGTAGTAAGCTTGATTACATAATTCGCGCTTAATATATGAAATTTACTTCCATTATGATCTAGTATGCTACTATTTATTATAGCATATGGTATTTTATTAAAGCATTTAATACATAACCCCATGAAGGATTTCTGTACCTTGGACAGTCTAAACTGCGGTATAGCTGACTTATTTTTGTCTAGTATTAATGATGATGATAAAATATTCACCGATCTACCAGACGAACGGCAGGACACCACCCTTATATGACGGACATTCCACCCATTCGCACGAAACGTTTAGTGTCAAGCTTCCTTGTGCGAACAGCTAAGGAATGGAATCCCTTGCCGGAATCTGTTTCCCGACAAATATATAACTTGGCTGTCTTCAAGTCCCGAGTGAACAGGTTGCTCATAGGTAGGCGTGCTCCATCCATAGTCGGCTACATCATCGCTTACCACAAGGCGAGATGTGGCCAAACGTCGATATATCAAGTATAAAAAAAATACACCACCCTTCAGGAAACACAGACTTTTGCAAAAAATTCCACACTAGCAGTACGCACAAGGAAGCTTGATGCGAAGCGCTTCGTGCGTGTGGGCGGAACATCTACCATGAATCGGTGACGCTTCGCCGATTGTCTTGTGGTACGATGATGGAAGGGACTAGGGGGAATCAAGTTGTGCAATTCCCCCGCACACTCCGAAATGTATCCGGTAGAAGACTGAACGGCTTGCATTCTTACGCCTGTGTTCGAGGCTTTACCACTATTCCACGGGAACGTGAGTGAAACAGCTGACAGAAGTTATAAGTACATCGTGAAATCGATTTCATTTTCGTTCCGAAGCAAAATGATTCTGTCTCGGTATTACCTCTACAAACAAATAAAATGTTTAAAACAAAAAATAACTGGTGAACCATTGCAATGAGCAAACTTCGAAAGCCCATACGAACTCATAGTAGGTATGTACATTATCAAAATATCACGCCATGTACTTCTCGTCGGGTGGCACGTGCGATGTAAATACTGTTTACATAATACATAATCAGTGTGGGAGAGCCATGTTTCGGCACGAATGGGCCGGCTCGTCGTGTGAGTGAGGTTACCGGAGGCGCTTCCCCAATCTCCCCAATCCCTGAATCCCCATCGATCCTCAAACTCCGAATCTCTAAACGGCCGGTAACGCACTTGTAATGCCTCTGGCGTTCCAGGTGTCCATGGGCGACGCCGATTGCTTACCATCAGGTGATCAATCTGCTCGTTTACCGGCTCATGCCATAAAAAAAAACATTCGATTTCACGTCGTATAAATATGAAATAAAACAAAACTTAGAGAATTATTAATACTTGTTTATTTATATCAAATTATTTCCATTTTTTTATTTAAGAGATCAGAGCATACAATACAAACAGTCTTTCATACAATACTGTGGGTAAATCAGTCGATATATAAAATTTAAGGGGTCAGCAGACATCGTGGTGTACGTACATACATTCATATAGAAATCATGAAGGTATTATAATGATAAGAAATTCTTGTTTTTCTCGTTTCAGGTTTGACTCCAGAGTCGCGTAACTTGTTATCAAAAGATAACTGCTTCGACAATTCCTTTTAAAACAATGAATTTCATTTTCAAAATTTCGAATGTGAAAACCGTGTCCATGTATAGCAATAGGCTCGCTCCATATTGCATGAGACTTAAAAAATAATAAAACTGTGCGCTGTGTTTAAAAATTAAATCCTATTAATTTTTTTTGTTGACGTTCAAAAATGCCTTTCTGGTCTAATTGAAATAAATGATTTTGACTTTGACTATATCAAGTTTCTTGTCAAACAGCTGATACTGATAAATAAATAATATCATTTATTGAAGACTAAATTTTGTCCGTGTAGCGTGGTAACAAAGATCTTTAAATATTTATGTTAGTAATAGTATTTGCCATCAAAATTTTGATAAAAACAGTGATTACGATCTAAAACTGATTTTACTAGCCATAGAGTATATAAAAGAATTAACTAGGTACATAGTCGTCTTTAACTATATAAGTTTAAAAAATTGGTGAATTCCCCAACAGAAGATGTATTACGCAATACTTTTTAAACTACGGGACTTTTTGTATACATCTTATTACTGTTTATTTTCTTATCTTCATCATCTTATTACCTATAGTTCGTATATTTTTAACCAGAGGAGAATAAAAGGGCTTTCTTTTATTGTTACAATGATATCATTTCGGTAATTCCCGGAAGGGTGAGCAGAGGTCGTTTAAAGTACATTTCGTTATTATCGGTTATCTTAATTCTAATATTATAAATGCGAAAGTATGTAGAAACCAGCGTTATCTATATTAAAAAGGGAAATAGCTGTTTGTCTCATGTAATAAGCGAGCTTATTGAGATACACAGAGCTAACAACACGTGCACATTACGGCACTTAATCCCACTGTACAATGTAACACCCACTGTTCACTATTTATGTTATGAGTCCCATGTAATAGGGGGTGAGTCTATTGCTACTGAGATTTTTTAAACCTAGTAATACTTTGCCCGACCCGGGAATTGAACCCGAGACCCCTTGCCCGGCAGTCGCACTTGCGACCACTCGGCCAACGAGGCAGGCAGTCTTATAATAATTTGTGTATAAAATTTATTTTTTTTTAAGGGGGGAAAATCATCGTATGACTGCCCCCGCCTGGGTGAGGCGGGAGGGAGTGTCAGTCTCTTACTGACTAAAAACCACCCCGTTCCTTCTCCTGCACGTCGAGCCGGAGCCCCGGTTACCCGTTAGGTTTTCCGCGACTCCGTATATAAAATATACCATAACACACTCTTCCTTTCTACCATAATAATACCTTCACAAAAACATTATTTTCAAAAATAATACAAAAAGTATCGTACACCAATTTTTCTTCATAATTATATCAATTCTGCTTATCCCTTTATAAAAACAATGATAGTATATTGTATGGCAAGGAAACAATAGATTCGTACATAAGTTAACATAAATATCTTATGATACTGTACACAGATTTTTTTTGGGATAAGCCTGTAAGCGAGCAGACGGATCACCTGATGGTAAGCAATCGGCGTCGCCCATGGACACCTGGAACACCAGAGGCGTTACAAGTGCGTTACCGGCCTATTGGAGAATTAAAATATACCTAATGGCATTCAAGAATATTTTTTTTTAGCAATAACAAAGGTATATGTAAGAATATTGTATCATAAATCAATAATAATTAATTAAAATGTTTATACTTAAATTGCGAAAAAAATATTACTTTTTAACAATTTTAGCATGGACGACATTAAATATGTACTGCAATTTGAGAGTGCTCGGAATCTCATTAAAAATGAAAACAAATCATAACAAATGATAATAACATTTTTGACAAAATCAACAAAACTGTACGAATCTATTGTTTCGAAAACGAAAAAATCCCGTATTTCGCCATAAACATAAAAAGGGGATTCCCCGAACAAAAAATCTTGATACTTTCATTATTAACTCCAGATCGATTGTAAAAATCTTCCGAAATCCGCGGAAAATATTAAAAAATATTATTTTTTTTATACAAAAGACTATTACCGTAATTAATTTTTAGTTTATACTTATAAAAGAGATAAAACTACGCTAAGGCACTAATATATCAACTAAACACTAAATCCTAATTATAATTTAGGTAAAAAAATTGGAACATACCAAAAAAATGGTATCGCCATTACAAAATCGGTGGTCAACAGTCTTTTTTAAATTCGTTTTTGTATGTGTTTTCATGATTTTCTTTTCACATACATCACCATACTGTAGTAACGTATTTTATTTAAAAAATTCGCGTTGCATTTTTTTTTACAAAAAGTGTGTGACTATGTATCGAATTTTCGATACTTACTTTCAATTTCAATAAACCATAGAGTTGGGTCGCATCTTTCGATAGGTTTAACAATAACGAACAGAATAAATTAAGCGTTTAGACTAAATTTATTATTTAGGTATTTTTTTCTAATTTAATATTACCTAAATAAAAGAATAACCATTTTCATTAATAAAAAATAACATTATTATTAAGAGAAGAGATACTCTATAAAATAAATTAAAAAACAACAAATAGAATTTACTAAACGACTCGTATTTAGAGAGGTTTGGGAAAATGTAACATAGACCACATAGGTAATGTATCGAAAATCCGATACCGAACACACGGTACTAGTTTAAATTGCATAAATTCCTGAAATGTCTAAAATAATACTGTTATAAAAAAATGTTATAGAAGGATACATACATGATGTTTTTCGTCCCTTATATTTAAAAGTATGGGTATAGTTCTACATATGAAACGTAACACTCACTCATCATCAGCTGTGTTACGAGAATAAAGCTAATTGCATTACATTAATAGTAATTTCAACATGGGACTTATATAATCTCTTCTACATACAAATACTATGTAAAGATTATGTGAATCGGTACAAAAATATACAATACTTTATTATACAAGGTGTAGTTTTGAAACCGTGTCATTTCTCGAGGGCATGTCACAGAAGTCATAAAGGTTCAATGTAAGAGAAAGTTTCGGGCCAATGGTTAAAAATACGGCTATAATAAATCGTTTAAGTTCGACAGTATTTCAGAATAAGCGACAGCAATGTTTCTTATTGGAGTTTTATGGAATTAGGAATAATATTAATTACGTGTTTGAGTTTGTATGTGTTAAGTCGCGTTATTAAGCCAGTTACAAGACTGCGGCGTGTAGTTCGGACTTACGGATTTCCGTAATTTACAGAAAAATTAAAAATATTTACCTACAATTTTTTTATTGATTCGGACTCAGAATCGATATCCGAGTTATTTCCTAGAAAATGATGCGGCTTTAAAACAACATCTTGTATGTTAAACTAGAGGTGGGATATATACAATTTATAATGGCAGATACGCAACCGAAATTAATTTAAAATGTTTGATAGAAATTCAATTTAGTGTTGACATTTCGAAAATTTACAATGTATTAATTTCGGCTGTAAATTTATTAACAAAAATCTTAATCTGTTGTCTATATAGGCGGATATTTTACATATATGTATTTTCAGGCATTTTTTATTAACATATAAACCTATTTTCTTTTGATATTTTAAAAAATTAGTCAAGTTTTGACGTTATATCTTCGATAGTAGGTTGTTCTAGTATTTACAGTGCGGGTGCTAGCATTTAAGTGCTGGGTATCGCTGTTGTATTTAGACTTTGATGACGAAAACCTAGAAAATAAGTATAATAATTGGTAAGGAGAATAAATTAGGATGATACCTAAGTATATCGCCTGGAAAAATAGCCTTGTTGAAGCTACATGAGCTGCTGTTTACATGTGAACATTAGCTCATGACGATACCTAAGTACGTGTGTCGCCTGGACAGTCAACCTCGCTACATCCTTGTCGACTGGACATCTACACTTCATGAGCTGCAGTTTACATGTGAACATTTTTAATTGAACAACAGATTAAAATTGTTATGTATTAATATTCAGGTGTTAGAAATACTTTACATTGGTACAAGACAATATTAATTACGCTGTTTTTAACATAGTTTAGAATTAAAAGGCTGCCGTACAAGATGATATACCGTAAAACGCGGTGAATAGAATTCGAGGGGTGAATAGATACAGGAATGGGGTGAATAAGTGTTAGACTATTTTCCCAACATTTATTCACCCTTCTCCTGCATCTATTCACTCCTCGAATTCTATTCACCCGGTTTTACTGTATTCGAGATTCAAAGTGCTCGTTAAAAACAGTACAAAAAATATTGTCTAGATCTCAAATCTGCCATTTTAAAAGTGTAATAATTATTATTATTATAAAAGGTACAGTCTTACTATACTGTAGTTCTGCTGGAAATTTCTTTTGTTGTATGTAATTGAATAGGGTAGTTTCCAGGGTATGAAAATTAAAAATCTAATTAGTCCGTCAGTTAGACAATGAAAAAATATTAGACACGTATTTTTTATTAACTAATGTAAAGTACAATACTTAGATAAAATGGAGTTAAGTTTAGGAGTGGGTAGTAGTTACGTCACAACGTGCTACATTTTGTAGCACGCTGTGCGCCACACGACATTTCAAATCAATATATCGTCGAAAGTATATAATTTTGTGAGAAAAGAAAAAATACGTGTCTAATGTTTTAAAATAATGTACAAGACGGACATTAAAATAAAATTTAGGTAACTACCATATTTAGGTGTATGTTGATTTGAACAATACACTGTAAAATCTATTTCGGTTGCGTCTCGCGGCAAAAAAACTTGCCATAAGGAGTACGAATACGTAGGAATTATAATCACGGTTATGTGGTAGACAGAGCTGCACATATATAATTTAATAACCACTTTTCACCAGTTATGTTAAGAGTCCCATGTCATAGAGCAGGGCTGTCCAAACAGAGGCGGACTGCGTGCGGCTTGTTTACATGTGGCCCGCGACACACATTTTAATCTCAACATCTTCATCCAATGTGCAACAATAATAACAAAAGTCAATGTATGATTTGTCTACAAGTTCAGTCTGTGAGTAAAGAATACAATGTTAAACGTACAACTGAAAACATTTTTCTGGCCTTCAACTTTTGTAAGAAATGTAATTATCCCGCGAAGGTACATAGTTTGGACAGCCCTGTGTCATAGATGACCTATTTTCGAAAAAGAAAATTTCGTGTACGAAATTTCGACTTTTAGTCAACAAGACAACACTTGTTAACACAATGACTGTTAAGCTTAGATCCAAGTCTCGATACTGAGATTGAGTAAAATATTATTGTGTGTTCGATTATCTAAATTTTCAATAATAGCATACAAGTTTTAAAACGTTTAAACCTAGAACATAATTGGTGAAAAGTTGTTATATAACAATTTACGTTTTAAAACTATAGACCCCGGCTAAGGTCGAAACCAGTCGAGTAACCTTGTAAAACACTTTTTATAGATTTTTTTAAGGGGGGAAAATCATCGAATGACTGCTCCCGCCTGGGTGAGGCGGGAGGCTCAGTCTCTTACTGACTAAAAACCACCCCGTTCCTTCTACTGCACGTCGAGCCGGAGCCCCGGTAACCCGTTAGGTTATCCGCGACATTTTTTAGAGTCTAAAAGAACTTCCCAGCAGAATTTGAATAGCTTAAGCGATATTTTCATCTATAACAACATTACTAGTATCTAAAGACGCACTATCACAATTAAACTTATTCGCAACACCCTTAAAATAATTCTGCATACTCGAAAAACTAACCATGAGCTCCTTTTCTAAAATATTAGCCGTAAAAATGTCTTTATCTACCGAATTCTTTAGTAGATTCGCTAAAATCGGATTCGCTTTCAACATCTCTGGTTTTATAGTGTTCAAATCTAAATTCTCCTTACCGTTCGTTGATTGGGCGTCCTTATGGGTCCTTTTATGCAGTAAGAAGACATCTGGATCTTTAAACCATTTGGAGCAATCAGTACATTTATATGAAGTGTGATCAAGGTCTGTTCTGAGAGGGTTCGGTGCCTGGGTAGGTGGTTGTAAATCTGGTTCTTTTTGTGTGGGTGATACCCTGGCATTTGAATGGTACGGCTGGGGGAATGGTGGAGGACCTGTAAACGAGTATTATACTAATATTATCAAGCTGAAGTATCTATTTGAACATGCTAATCTCAGGAACTGGGTCTGAAATAATGAACTATTATTTATTTTTGTGCATAGAACATCACGGCTTTTATCCCCGGTGGGGTAGGCAGAGGTGCACATTATGCTACTGTACGTGAGTGAGTCGGTTGGTGAGTCTATTGCCATATACCGGGCACACATGGCATATACTGGGAATTGTGCCCGGTATATGGCAATAGACTCACCCCCTATTACATGGGACTCATAACATAAATAGTGAAAAGTGGGTGTTACATTGTACAGTGGCATTAAGAGCCGTATTGTGCCCTTTCGGGGATAAGAGGCGTGATGTTATGATTAGTTAATTATATGTATTACCATTAGAAAATCCATTAGCCATGGCATCCTGGACGCTGACAGCTTGCATGGCTAGCATGGTCTGGACATATATAGCTTGAGCCAGCTGTTGCGCCTGCTGGTGGATCTGTAATTAAAATAAACAGTCATTAATATTATTTCTCATCGCCATTAACCTGTGAACTGACACAACGCAGATCTATGCGAGACGTATTTTTAACCCTCTCCTAAGTGTAGCAAATACTTTTTTGCAAACTGCATCAATATCGGTTCAGCCAATCCCGAGATAATTGCTCACAAACATACGTATACAGGTCAAACTCAAACTCAAAAGCATTTATTTCAATTAAACCATAATTTGGTACTTTTGAAACGTCAACAAATATGAGATATATAATAGTCTGTCAGTCTGTCCGTCAGTGAAGCTAGGCGCTCGTTCCAAAATGTCGATTCCAGTGAAGAAGAACGAGCAAGAAACTCCATTCGTTACTCTTTTAAAAAAGTCTGAACTGAGACTACTGAGAACCTCTATCATTTTTTGAATGCAGTTAAAGAATAACACGAGTTCGCAATGGATTCATAATAGGACGGAACTCTCTCTCTCGTTTATTATTATTCAACAGGTATGTTTTTAAGGGGAGAAAATAATCGAATGAATGCTTCCTGCTTGGGTGAGGCGGGAGGGAGTGTCAGACTCTTACTGACTAAAAACCGCCCCATTCCTTCTCCTGCACGTCGAGCCGGACCCCGGTTACCCGTTAGGTTCTCAGCTGTATAAGACCGCTTTTGTGCCCATTATTTTTATTTATGTACTATATACAATAATACAATAGTAATGTTCGCAGGCGTCCTCACAGAGCGTGGACGACCACTTCTTTGCCGACCATGTAAAGAACTTGTCTCCTGGTATCGTTTAATAGTGTAATACACGAAGTTACGGCTCACACCAAAACTTTTCAGTTCTCGGAAAATGTCCATAGGTTTTCTTCCCACCTTAAATAATGAAATGACGGTCCCACGTAATTCTTTTGTTCCCTCCATTACGAGAATATTTAAATAAAATAATCCGAAATCATAGATATTAAAAGTTAACATTCCAAATTCAAAATTAGAAAAAGAAATATACAGCAGCCAGTAATTTTTATTTTATTTTTATAAGCAGAAAGTTTGTCTCAAAACTTATGAACACACGAGGTATTATTAATGGTGTTATTCTATAGTCAATTTACCTGTGGATCTATTGCAGGGACACTGTTGGGTGCCCAGGAACCGGTCTGTCTTCTTGTGTATGGAGCCGGTGCATCTGATGGCAGGTTCTGTGACGGTATAGCATCTTTGCGGAGAGTCCTCCATTGACCTGGAAATTGAAGATGAATATTATATTAATGGCGAGTGATGGTTGGAAATGAGACAATGATGATAATAACGTTGTTTAACCCATATATCCTCATAGTACGAGAGATGACGACCAAAGCCATGTCTCATAGCAATACGGCAAAAACCCTATAAAATCGTTAGATTGTATGAGTTTGAACCCGACTAGGTGTGTAGTGCCACTGCGTGGGAGGCCATTTCTGCTGTGTCAAAAATATCTGAGTATCGAAAAGTTGTCTGATAGAGAAGGTGCTACACTTATTTTGTCTGATATACATTTTTTGCACATGTGGACAACTTATTTTATCATGTCCAACAATTTTCAGACATATTGCCATTGCAATGTGGAGCAATGAGGGAGACGTGTTGTTCGTAGAAATAACTTTAATTGAGTGCCTTAAGAACTAACTTACACTTACTTACTTATAGGGCGAGGTGTCACACACACTACACCATGATAGCGATCGGTAAAATTTGTTAACATTTTCAAAACGGTCTCAATATTTAATGCGTTCACATTTCCGTCTGCAAATTGTTTTGTTCGCATCAAATAACCAAAATTTACTAATAAAAAAGGTTTTCAGACGTATTGCTATGAGACATTTTATTTGTCTGGTGTTTTTGTGGTCAGATCAAACGCTACGCGGAAAATGTCTAATATTGGTATTTTCGAGTTCAGAATAATCGTATCTATCGATTTGAGGCGGTTTTGGCCGTATTGCTATGAGACAAAAATTTTGGTCGTCATCTCTCTAACTACAAGCGGTCACCAGTGACTGCTCCCCACTAACTACATTATAGACCTTATTTCCAATGTTTAGAGACTACTTTTGTATGAACAAATTTAGGAGATGATTTTCAACAATTTTCAATTAGCGAAATGAAAAACATATCAAATGACTATTATTGGTTAGCATAACATAACATCACGCCTTTTATCCCCGAAGGGGTAGGCAGAGGTGCACACAGAAGTAACACCCACTTTTCACTATTTATGTTATAAGTCCCATGTAATAGGGGGTGCCATATACCGGGCACATTTCCAGACTCAGTGCTACTACTGAGATTTTTTTTTAAAAACCCAATAATACTTTGCCCGACCCGGGAATCGAACCCGAGACCCCTTGCCCGGTAGTCGCACTCGCGACCTCTCGGCCAACGAGACAGTCGTTGGTTAACATAGGTGTCTTATAAATGGTATTAAAATAGAGTGCTATGATAGCATTCAAATTCAATGTTATCTGATGTTAAATGGGCCTGTGCCCATGCCAATGCCCATTTGAACATATTATGTAAGTGGAAACATTTCTTCCTGAAAACATTATTAATACATAACATCTGTACATTGTACAGTCACTTTTCACTATTTATGTTATGAGTCCCATGTAATAGGGGGTGAGTCTATTGCCATATACCGGGCACAATTTCAGACTCCGTGCTACTTCTACTACTGAGAATTTTTTAAAATCCCAGTAATACTTTATAACTAATACATTATTAATTAATTAATTAATAGTTCTGCGAACAGGCTGTAGCGGAAGAAAGTGCTTGGCAAAGGCAGAAGGGACATCGGTTCCTTCGCCAAATCGCCATAACAATTCAGCTTACAATCTTGCGACTGATCATAGATTCAAATAGGAAAAAAGAAATAATATACCTAATTCATAGATTGAAATGAAAATATAATTTAAAGAATGGGCCGGATCGAGTAGCTTGACCGGTATGATACCACGGTTTCACAGTTCGTCGTTTGAGTGAGGGTATCAGAGGCCGTATTAACCCCACGCTCCCCAATCCCCGAATTTTCAAATTCCTAATCCCCTAAAGTACGAGAAACGCACTTTTTTAATCGACTACAAATCAGAAATTATAAGTCCAGGTTTCCTCACGATGTTTTCCGTTGTCAGTGGTGTCTAAATTTTCTTAGTAAGTATAAGCAGATGCATTAAAGAAAGGAATCTTAAATGGCGGCTTGTACTTGCGTTGACAAGTAGTACAGTTAGCATATAAAATTTCAAGTCAAATATTATTTTCAAAATAGAAATAATAAAAACATGATCGAGCCGTATTTATTTCTAACCAGTTGAAGATTTGAAAAACACTTTTGAGGATCTTTATTATGATTTTGGTGGTATAAATAAAGAACGAATATTACTTTTAACTCACTTATGAATACTATATATATGAGACGGTCCTTCACCGGGATTATTTTTATGTCTACGGTACGCGCGAGAGTGAGTATAGACGGAACTAGTGTGCAAGCAAGAAAACATGATAAGCACCGCCATTTTAGATTCCTTTCTTTAATGAACCGAGTTATACATATATTATAAATCAGAAAAAGTCACATTGGTACTTGGCGTTGGTAGGTTTTGAACCATTGTGCAGTGTCCACATAGTGTCCTAATTATGTATACAACCTAAGTCATACATGTGGAAAGCAATAAAGTATTGAGATGCGGCCTACGATGGAGCACGTCGTCTCAGGAGCAACTTATTCACTCGGGCCTTGAAGACACCCAGGTTATACCTGCCCTAGAAATCATGATAATATAATTACAATTTAAATTATTAAAATATTAAAAACTAGCAACCCATCCTGGCTTTGCTCAAGTGATAATTAAACTTTTCAAGTAAAGGTCAGTTCACACTGAGTTTGCGACGCTATGCTATCGTAAAGGCAGAAATACATTACCGTAGCGTGGTGTAGACTCGTAGCACCGTAGCCACCAATCGACTGCAAGCATTTGGGGACCCACGCGACACGCAAGTATGTCTCTAACTCAGAGCCGAATTATCCCTAATGCCTTGTTCGCACTATGTTAGTATTTTAGTCGAGTAGCAAGCACTTAGTAACTCTTTTGCGCTCTGATTTTGGGGCCGAAGCGAAGCGAAGCTACTAAACACGAGTACTCGACTAATACTAGCGTAGTGCGAACAAGGCATAAGGCACACTATAAACAGGGTGCCGCGAGACGGGTGTGCCCAACTGCCCATATAGTGACGGCGGCTTGCTTGCCTAGTTCTCTATGTTTAAAGTGCCTAACCATACAAGCCACGACACTGCAATGCCTTTGCTGCCTTATGAGATGCATTAGCATTTGCATTGTTCTCACACATGCGTACAATATTGGATAATGTATCAGAGACATTGTAGAACTTACTTTTTAAAAAGAGTAACAAATTGAGTTTCTTGCTCGTTCTTCTCCATTCGAATCTACATTTTGGAATGAGCTTCACTGACGGACTGACTGACAGACTATTATTTATTTTGTATTTGTTGACGTTTCAAAAGTATCAAATTATGGTTTAATTGAAATAAATGCTTTGACTTTGACGTTGCAGCACCGCCGTGCCACGCAATGCATGAAATGTGTATCTTGTTGTGTAGAAAATAAAGTATTTTTTGAGTCGTCTTTCAATTTGTTCGCGCAGCATAGCGTCGCATCGCGTCTCTGTGTGAACAGACGCTAACTTTTTCTCTTTATAAAAAAATATTGTCCCCTACACTAGGATTTTCTCCTGTGTCGTGAGTGTGTTTGGAAACATACCATTTTACATTAGCATGACATCAAGACCCGAAACAACCATGAACCATGGTGGATCACAAAAAGCGTTTCTCCAAACGGGAATGTGCAGCGATTTAGATCATACCTACTTTTCTCAGAAGTTTTTCGAAAAAGAATGCTGAGGTGTCGTAATATCTGTTATGATTTAGTTAGGTTATACTTGGTACTACACCAAAATAGAAATTGTTTCAGTCAGATTTAAACTGCCAAACACCGCGAGGACACCGGTGACCGCAAGCTATTATTCTTTAATTGTGTCTATAATGACGGTACTCAACGAGTTAAACCTGCTGCATGTTGCGCGGCGGGCGGTTGCCTAGCTACCGCGTCAGTTACGCGCCGCACGTAGCATAGCGTAACGTCGCTTCGCATCGCTTCGCGTCTGTGTGAACCGACGCTAACTGTAACTTTTTTAAATATTAACTTTCTCATGACTAAAATTAACACAAGTATGGAATTATCTGACTTTGTGTAGTCATTTGAGAGTTATATTTGTTAAAAGATTTTACAGAATTATTTTAGTAATCTTATACCATAATATAAAGGCGATTAGTTTGTCTGTTGGATAGTGCATTTATCGAGGATCGCTATAGGCTATAAAACATCACGCTACAACCAATAGGACCCAAGAAAAGCGTGTGTAAGTGCACAGAAATAGCTAGACTAGTATAATAACGTACAACTTAAGACTAGGTAGATTATTATTTTTATTTCTACACATAATATACTTAGATAATAATCTTACTAATATTAGAAATACAAAACTTCGTGAGTTTTGTACAAGGCTAGATTCTTTTCCCACAGGAATGTGGGTGAAGCCACTGGTACAAGCTGGTATCTCAATAAATATAATCGGAGTAAGCTTGCTGTGGTTAAAACCAGTCAGGATGGATTGATTGATAGATAGTTGTAAAAGTTAACATAGATTAGGATATTATTAACTCGTTGAGTACCATCATTATAGACACAATAAAAGAACAATAGGTTGCGGTCACCGGTGACCGCTCGGTGTTTGACAGTTTAAGGTATATGAAGGGATCTGGATGAGATGAGATTTAGTACGGAGATGGAAAATATGAATTGGAATTAACCGGTTGAAATCCATCCCCTAAATTTGGTCATACAAAAGTAGTCTCTAAACATTAGAAATAAGGTCTATAATGTAATGTAATATTAGTGGAAAGCGGTCACCGGTGACCGCTTGGGGAATTATGGGTTAAATGGAGGTTATGTTTCTTTGAAATAATATGTTCCTGTGGGATTATTTAAAATTAAATAACATGGCTATATTTCTTCCGAGTAAGTTGCTGTGGTATAAAATTAACATGCAGTACAAAATGTTACTAGAAGTTAATTGAGACATTAAATAACACCTATTTTTGAATAATTACTGGACTACATATCTTTATATAGTCATAGTAAGAACTAAAATCAAAGAAATTAACATCAAAATCTTTATAACAAGCAAACCATCGATTCCTAGTATCAATAAACAGTAAGGATGTAGATAAATACCACGTAATTAAAGATTCAGAGACAAGTTATACCACGAAAAGATAACAGATTAATATTGTTGAAAAATAGCTTAAACCAACAAAATAAATAAGGTTAAAGCGTTAAAAACGATAGTACTATTAATGACCATCGTGAATCGTAAATCAAATAGCAAGATATAAGTAGGTAAACATAATTAACAGTATGTTAAGCATCTAGTTATAGGTAGATAAAATAGTACGTCTAAGGTACTTACCTTTATTTTTCCCTGCGCTAGTTATTGTATAATCTTCTTGCTTGAAATGTAGACTGCACACTTTAGAATACTTCGTGTATGGTTTTCCCCGTTTCAATATATCGTTCCATAGTTTTGCAAGTTCTTCATCCCTAGGAAATTGGTGAAATGAGACGTTTTTCACCTTTCCGGCCATTGACGTGCAACGCGGCACTGTGCAGTAGTAAGGCATCTTTTTACACCGAAACTAGTTCATACACGAATTAACATAACTTAGCAATTATACTGTTATTAAAACAGTTGATTTTTATAGAAAAACAAACAAAACTTCGCGCATAAACACCAAGCTGAGACATATAATCATATTGAAGGAACGATTGGAATGTTGCCAGCTTGCATGTAGAGTCTGTTTGTCTATGCCTAATAATCGCCTAAACATTTCGAATCGATTAAAATTATAATTCACTTTTTACCAAGATCATTAATTCTTAATACTATCAGAATGCTTGAAAAGTTTATTAAAATTGAGAAATAAATAAAATTAATTTTAAATTATGAGTTTTCAAAATGATTTTAGTCGATTATGAAAAGGCAAATCGATCAAAATATATAAGTTTGCATGAAAAGAAACGACGTCAAAACAAAGTCTATGGTCCATAAAAGTGGCCATTTTTTTTTGAAAAAAAAAGTGGGAAGGGAAAAATAGATGTCAAATATTTCAAGGCTACAGTGTGATGATTCCATTTTTTTCCAAACCAACGTGATAACGTTTTCAACAAATAAAATAAATAACATAGTAGTGTCCGGGACTAGAGGTTACAATCCAATCCGATGTGTTGTGTTCGTTTCGCCGACTGTAAACATTCAAAAGTTTGGGGAACCAAGTAAGAAAGGAAGATGGGATATTATTGCACTGTCCCGCAATGCACGTCGCTCGCCGGCAAGACGAAAAACGTGAAATTTCATCGGTTTCCTCGTGACGTGACTATGGCAGACAAATGGAACTTGATTCTGAAGCGAGGCAAGCCGTATACAAAGTATTCAAAAGTTTGCAGTCTTCATTTCACCCAGGCCGATTATAACGTCACAACTATGGGTAAGAATAAAGGTATTTCGGGTTTTTCCATCTCTGCTAACAACATTAATAATATTTCCTTGGCCGATGACTCATAAGTTTCACCAGTTTATTTGTTTTGCTTCTTTTAAGGGTCTTATTGCATTTCCATAGTGTCAGTAACCAAACTTTTTATATTTCGTATGTCTGTTGTGGCACTGGCATGATCATTATCGCAATTGTTGTTTTTTTTGCATAATTTTGGCGGACAATGAAAAATGATGTGGTCATTTGACCTGAGATCTGTTGTCTTTGATTTGAAGAAAGAAAAGTAATGTGTAATGCAAATTTTCGGATTTCAATGTTATTTGGTTATTCTAATTGGATTGTTATTGGAATATTTGTTGCTTGCATTTTAACCTAGACATGTTTATAAATAATATACTAACACAGTAACATGCTTTTCATGCTTAGTTTTGACCATAAACATGATGAACAATTTTTATTTTTAAGTTTAGAAGACAAAGGTTTTATTCCAACAAAAAAGTTTTAAACCAAAAACTACCAGTTAAAAACTTTTAAAACCAAATCGTTAGATTTTATATATAAAAAAAAAACAATATTTTACATGACTAATACTATAATACTTCCTTTAAAAATTACGACTAGCTAATTGTTATTGATTTCCTACATGATATAAGTTTAATAATTAAATAATAATTTATATTTCTAGACATAGTTTTGTCACTTAGTTAATTTAAATACAATTTTCAACTTCTCAGTTTTATTACAACTATTTTATTCATACAAAATATAAACATTTTTGTTGGGTAACAGTTTGTTTATTGTGAACTGTAATTTTTCGGTAACTTAATTTTAATACTTTATTTGAGATTTTTTTTAGTAACTATATCCAATTTTGTAGAAAAATAAGATTTTAACAAAGTCAAATCATTTATTCTAATTACAGTTAGACCAATAAACCACTATTGGAAACCTAAACCAAATATTTAAAGTGAAAATGTCTGGCAAATAGTCCCATTTTGAAAGTATTTACTATTTGTAAACAAATTATCTAACTAAATAGTCTAATCTACTATTTTCCAATTAAATATTAAACACCAGGATTCTAAACAGTCTGTGGTCTGGTTCCACCACTTAGATTTACTTCACATCATCAGCCAAAAGTGGTCACTGCTGAGCAAATGCCTCGCCTTACATGAAGAAGGTGTGAGCATTTATGGCCATGCTTGCTCAATGCGGGTTTGCGATTTCAAACTTATAATTAGAAATTATAAGCCCAGGTTATCACAATGTTTTCCTTCACTGTATGCCATTGGTGTCTTAAAGAGTAACAAATGGAGTTACTTGCTCGTTCTTCTCCACTTGAATTCACTTTTTGGAACAAGCACTTAGCTTCACGGACGTACAGACTATTGTTTTATATTTGTTGAAGTTGCAAAAGTACCAAATTGTGGTTTAATTGAAACAAATGCTTATGAGTTTGAATTTGAGTTTACATTTGCTTGTCTAGCAGATTCTAATCAGTCAGAAATCTTCTATAGTAAAAAAACTTTATCACTTTCTATTGACTTCCGTTATTCTGATAGTTCTGATTGCTGAATAATGTCCCATATTTTCAATATGAATTATGTCAAAGCAGGTGTCTAGTAAGCTAATAAGAAACTTGCTATTGTTTAACAATGGTGAATTGGTGATAGTCTGAATTTTAACGAATTAAGCCGTTGTGTATCAGAGTGCGGATTGATATGAGATTTATTTTTATTTGATTCTCATTTATATAGAGTTAAGTCGTTAATTCTACATTATTTAATACTAGCTTTTGCCCGCGGCTTCGCTCGCGTCACAAAAGGATAAAAAGTAGCCTATGTGACATAATATACCAATACACACAGCGCCATCTATACCAATACATTTGTTTTCCCTCGGGAATATCAAATTTTTCCGGGATAAAAAGTACCCTATTATTTAATCCAGACTTCTAACTTTACGTCTGCAAAAATTCAAAGCAATGGGTTTAGTAGTTACGGCGTGAAAGCGGAACAAACAAACAAACTCACTTTCCAATTTATACATACATAACATCACGCCTTTTATCCCCGAAGGGGTAGGCAGAGGTGCACATTCTACCACAGTACAATGTAACACCCACTTTTCACTAGTTGTTATGAGTCCCATGTAATAGGGGGTGAGCCTATTGCCATATACCGGGCACATTTCCAGACTCCGTGCTACTACTGAGAATTTTAAAAAACCCAGTAATACTTTGCCCGACCCGGGAATCGAACCCGAGACCCCTTTCCCGGCAGTCGCACTTGCGACTACTCGGCCAACGAGGCAATTTCCAATTTATAATATTATATTATTATTATAGTATATATAGTATATATAGTAAGGAAGTAAGGATTCTATCATTTTGATTATATTTGTGACTGTGTGGTGGTATCGACCAGTACCTTTGTTTTAACCCTTGGGAGTGCGGACGGCGAGCACGGGTAACTCGCCGCCTGACCAGAACCAAACCCGAGCGTACGGCCCCTCAAAGAGCCACAAAACCACTATAGATGGGGCCCAACAGGGCCGATACGGAACCGCGGAGGGCTTAACGGGTTACCAGGACTCCGGCTCGAAGGCCAGGAGAAGGAACGGGGTGGTTTTTAGTCAGTAAGAGTCTGACACTCCCTCCTTCCTAACCCAAGGCGGGAGAAGTCATTGAACGATCTTCCCCCCTTAACATTATGCCGTACGCGTGAAAAAAAACGTTAATAACTATTACAACAACAGCTCGATAGGTTTGCTCTTTTTAGTAGCTGCCTCTAAGGTTGTAAGCAATGCGTGCTGAAAGGGTTTACGCTGTAAAAGCGCTGGGGACCGGTTGAGAAGAAGGTTATTACCACCAGGAATAGCCGGGTAGCAAATTGCCCACCGCGCGCCCCCTGACCATTCACCAGGCGCGCCCACTCTTAAGGTTAAATACTTCAATAAGTTTCAAGTCCCATTGCCTCTGCCTAACTCAATGGGAGACAGGCATGAGGATATTTATTGTATTGTATGTTTGAACCTTCAGTATCACCTAAATTACTGAATATATCCCTTATCTACTTGTGGCCAGCGCCATACATGTCTTCTTCCATTTGCCGAAGACCTGCCCTTATTAAACGGGATTCGTAAAATAACTGCCGAAAGCTTATAGTCATGAGAGAGAGCCATGTTTGGACACGAATGGGTCGGCTGGACTGGAGTACCACGGCCTCCCAGTATACAGGCGTGATACAACGCTTGCATTATGTTGCACCGCGTGGCGGTCCGATTATAAAGACCGACGCACTTGTACCTCAACTAGTGTTGCATCTGTGGGCGAAGCCAATTGCTTACCATCAGAGCCTCAAGCTCTGCCATTACAATAGTGTCAGATGATCGATCATTGATTTCATAATTCTTGATTTTGACAAGTTTGGTAATCTACTAATGTAATGGCGTCATTATGACTTATCAATGGTAGACCATTGAAAGCAATGACATAGAATGCTAATCTCGTGCGTAATGAATGACAGATACTTCAGATTGCATATAACACTGATAGATATTTTGTAAAATAAAATTATAAATAACATCTGACATGAATTAATGTCCTTTAGTAGTAGTTTTTCGAAAATTATTTCTACTACAAAGTTTATAAATGGCAATAAGGCAATGTCATTCTACTACAATTCCATTACGAAACCATTGACCGACCAATGATCGACTATTATGAATTTAGTAGATTAGGAACATAACACAACATCATGCCTTTTATCCCCGAAGGGGTAGGCAAAAGTGCACATTATGCTACTGTACAATGTAACACCCACTTTTCACTATTTATATTACGAGTCCCATCTAATAGGGAGTGAGCCTATTGCCATATACGGGGCACAATTCCAGGCTCCATGCTACTACTGAGATTTTTTTTAAAAAACTCAGTAGTCCTTTGCCCTACCCGGGAATCGAACCCGAGACCCCTTGCCCGGCAGTCGCACTTGCGACCACTCGGCAGATTAGGAACTTTTAGCAAAATGACAACGCGATCGTGTTGTAATGACAACAATAAAAAAAAATAGCAGACTTGAGGCCCAGGTAATTTGTCTGCTCGTGTCCCGCCCTATACCATTACGTGGTCGTTACGTACGAGATGTGCACCTGTGTAATTACTTTAATATAATACTAATTAAGTAATTTCTAATCTCTTTCTCAATTCTTTAGAGTATTTTGTATCATTATTACACTTAGATAACATGTTAACGTAAACATATCAGTTTTTTTTATTTATAGTATTGACACAGGTGTGCGAAGATATTCATTCGCCATCCTGTGTTGAAATTAAGAAATTTTTCATAGGTATTATTATGGACAGTAGCATAATTATCATGATATACTGAGGTATATACATACATAGCCTATATCCCCAGACTATGGAAAGCAAATACTGTTAAAAGCTACGGTTCTTAATACCTCTTTCGCTTCATCAACAGTCAACAGTCTTTTCATGCATGCTCGTCGGTTACGGGTGTCGAGGAGAACCTAACGGGTAACCGGGGCTCCGGCTCGACGTGCAGGAGAAGGAACGGGGTGGTTTTTAGTCAGTAAGAGTCTGACATTGCCTCCCGCCTCACCTAGGCGGGAGCAGTCATTGGATGATTTTCCGCCCTTAAAAAAAAGTCGGTTACGGGTACTTTTAATTTGGCCCTTCTTTAATATATCGCTGGTCTGGCATTATACTGAGTTATGTGTAATTAAATTGATAACATCATCATCAGGTGAAGTAAAGCAGCATCATCATAATCAGACTATAAAGCGCTCACTGCTGAGCAAAATTATCTTCTCACACGGAGAAGTAATGGGTATTAATCACCACGCTTGTTCAATGTGGATTGGTAGACGTAACAGCCCACTGCTCGACATGAGCCTCCTCTACATAAGAGAGGTTTGCCATAATCTTAGCGCTTGACTTTAGTAGCGTAACTTGACGAGGTCACTCGACCAGTTTCAAGCCATAGTAGGGACTCATAGTCAAGTCCTGAGTGCTTACTCTTGAAGCCAATCTCAAAGTTAATTCAATTTCAATAATCTCTATTGTAGCTGTTAAAACAGCATTCAGAGTACGGAATATAAAGCCAAAGTCAATAACATTTAGTTCATTCAATATCCACGCAATACGGATGCAATGGGCGTTAGTGTTACTACTCAAGAGTACGAAACAATATCAATGTCGATTGATAGGAATTGGATTGAAGAGTAAGCCCCTTTCGAGGACCGCCCGGAGGACACTGTGCATAGTGGAGCATACGGTGGCGGTGTGTCCTGCGGGGGTTGAGCACCGCCGTGTCCTCAGGCATGTGATCGGCGTCGGCGACCTCTCGCATCCGGCTCTGGTTCAGACATGAGGCGCGTGAGGAAATGAAGCCCCTTGTGTAGGCTATTCTGTATTCGCGCTATACTGTATAGCGCTCAAACGACACGGCGAACATTACCCAGCCAATATACATGTTTTATAATTTTTCTGAACAACTGATGCAATATTTTAAAATGGCGGAAAAGCTACGACAGGTTTCAACCTGTATCTACACAGATGACGCGTTCACCGGCTCATTAAATTGAGCAATAAAGAAATAATTGTATTTGTTAATTCACTAGCTTATACCCCTGTCGTCGTTTGCATAAAAATATCCCCACACAACTCTTATTTCCTGAGAGATTTTGAAGAGGTTCAAGCAAGCAACTTCTTACTTATAAACGACCTGTTTTATCTCGTTTCACTATATTAGCACTCCTCTAGCACGCTCTATGTCACGTTCACGTCAAATTCCATCATAATTTAAAAGATCTCTTTTGATTAGATCCCGATTTTGTCAGAGTATAGGAATAAAAATCCTGTTACTCAGCTCAAAAGTCAGCTTTACATTGGCGTAATTTATTTCCAAATCTATTTAGTAGTTTCATAGCTATGTCGTTGCAAACAAATTATTATTTAATTGCACGTATAAAACTTATAAATTCAATTTTTATTATATTCCATAGTTTACACGTAATAAATATTCATATTATAATTCACAATAAAATATGATTGAATTTATTGTTATTATTCTACTCATCTACTGGTCGTAAAATGCGACTGCCGAACAAGAGGAAAAATCATCCAATGACTTCTCCCGTCGTTTGTGAGGCGACAAGGAGTGTCAGGCTCTTATTGACTAAACACCACCCCGTTTATACTCCAGCGTAAAGCCGGAGACGCGGTTACCTGCAATATGGTCGGCAGCTCCAAGAGTCACCCGCAACTCGAATATTTGAAAACTAGCTACTTCCGCGCGGTTTCACACGCTCTGCTCAGCTCCTATTAGTCGTAGCTTGATGTTTATCCTAAAGCTATCCTCGATAAATGCGCTATCCAACACAAAAAGAATTATTCAAATCAGACTCGTAGTTACGGAGATTAGCGCGTTCAAACAAACAAACAAAAAAAAAAACAAACTCTTCCGCTTTATATAATAGTATAAGATAAAATATCTAAAATTCTCAGTTGTGGAGACATAGAGACTAGATGATTTCTTATGTATTAAAGACTTAAATCATCAGCAACTCTTGACAGACCACTGGTGGACTATGAGGCTCCTTTACATAAGTGAAGTTTGCCAATTTCCAGGCTGAAAGGTTCGGGTTTATTAGATAGCGTTGCTGCCCGGTCTCTGTGTAGTCCCTAACCGCCGAAATGACTTAAAACCTATCTCAATCGAAAATCTGTGAATCGTGACAGAAACGTCATGCAATTCAAGTGTGGGAGAGCTATGCTTCAGCACGAATGGGCCGGGTCGACCGGAGTGATACGACGGCTTCACATAAAACTGACGTGAAACAAATTCAAATTCTTAATACCCAAAAAGCCTCTGGTTTTCCAGGTGTCCATGGGCGATGGCGATTGCTTACCATCAGGTGATCCATCTGCTCGTTTACCGGCTCATCCCATAAAAAAATGAAGTTAAAAATCTATCCATTTATTTATGCAGATTTTGATTACTAATTTCGGCTTTTTACGACACTATCTGCAAGAGCAGAGGTGATGACAAATATATTCGGTTTTACCACGTGAATGTAACAGAAAATAACGTTGAATTATATAATGAATAATTTTTTAAATAATCTTATCGAAATCAAGGAAAGATACCAAGATTGTCACTTGGATGATATTTGATTAGTCTTAACTGTAAGCTCTTATTTTGTAAACACCTGCTTTTTAAAGTTATCTGGAGAATCCGGGTATTTTTTATAGTATGGTACGGCAAACTAACAGACGGATCACTTGATGGTAAGCAATCGGCGCTGCTCATGGACCTGCAACTCTCGAGTTACAAATATGTGGTCGACCTAGAATTGGTCATCCGGTAACTTCATTCATACGGCGAAGCACAATCCAAGCGTTGTTTCACGACGGTTTTCTGGCAGGCCGTGGTATCACTCGGGTCGAGCCGGCCCAGCAGTGCCGAAGAGTAGCTCACACTTCAAAACCAATAAAAACATACGCCATTGTTCAACCATGAACGCCTTCTGACTCATGGTAATGGTGGTTCCACTTCCCTGCGCTTAACTATCCCAAGTGACACAATATTCTTCTAATCTCCTCTATCAGAGGTCATACAAGGTACAAGTTCTTTTCCCACACAAGACAAAAACGTTATGATGACGTCAGATTTTTGTCAAAAATGCAGATTTTATTTGTGTCATTCAAAATGTCAGTTTTCTCTGAATTTCAAACAAAATTTGTTTAGTAATGCGTTGAATTTTTGAAGAATGGATGAAATATCGACTGACATGATTGGAACTGTGTGAGTGAGGATTCAAGAGTCCCAATCTCTCCTAAAAATGCTGGAAACGCACTCGTAACTCCTTGTTGCTAGCTGGTGTCCATGGGCGGCGCCAATTGCTTACCATAAGAAGCTCGTTAACCGCGTTATTTCTTAAAAATCTAAGCTACGTTTCGGGGAAAATTTGGACTCCAAACAGTGCGATTCGCAGTTGTACAAGCTTCGCAAAGCTATATTCGTATAGCTATATCTTCCTTGAGTGATTGACAAATTAATGGTATGGAAAATCCAAAATGCTTAATCTTCTATTTTTATATCTTGTTGCCTTGATGTATGGCTCATTTATCTATAACTGAGTCAGTGTTTATGACAAATTGACAACCGTAAATTTATATGTAGGGTGTTTAAAAGATTGAATTTTTTATAAGACTTAACTTAAGGCTATAAGGCTTAACTTACGATTATCTCTCATATCAAAAGTAACCTTTGCCACGATCTGTGTTTCCTGATTGGTGTTTTCAAGGCCGGAGTGAAAAGTTTGATTTTGTAGGTGTGCTCCATCGTAGGCCGCATCTTTGTGCACCACCAGACGAGATAGTGGTTAAACGCTGACCCTTTTCCAGTATAAAAATTACATACCGTGGTTTTAAAATAAATGAGTGTTGTTACGTAGATCCTAAAGTCAAAGTCAATCGCGAAGAACCTAACGGGTTACCGGGGCTCCGGCTCGACGTGCAGGAGAAGGAACGGGGTGGTTTTGGTGGGGTGGGCGGGAGCAGTCATTCGATGATTTTCCCCCGTTAAAAAAAGTCAAAATCAAAGCATTTATTTCAAATAATCCTGAATTAGGCACTTTTGAAACGTCAAAAATTGAGTCCGTCCGTTTGTCTGTGAAGGTAGCCGCTTGTTCCAAATTGTAGTTTCGAAGGGAGAAGAACGAACACTAACGGTACTCCTAATGTACAGTCAAAGGTCAAAAGTCACCACTGAGTGATGTTCACACGGCAATGTGTAAGTAATTTCATATTAATGTGCATAAAAACGCGTGCGTACGCATAAACACACGCACGCGTACGCACACAAATATGCGTGTGTACGTGTGTATAAGCGCTACAGCGCAACCGATAGTAGTCTTACGGTGGCAGTGACTTTTGACCTTTGCCCGTACACGAATTGCAGCACAAATGTGTCGGTTCTACGGGGAAGTACCACCCTCTCACAGAATGCCACGTGAAGTGATGACGTAATATTACCGCGTGCATTCAGATAAACAAAAGTTCCGAATCCGGATGCCAGACCCATTTAATTGAGCCATCGTTTTGGATTCCCAGAAATTGATGACGTGATTGAAAAGTTTCTCACACGATCGGCAACGCATGTTGCTGCCTCTGGTGTTGCAGGTGTATTTAGACTGTCTGTTTACTGCCAGGACAATTGTAAGCTTTATTGCTACTGATAATAGTATATTTTCGCGTGGAAAAGCCATGCTTTGGCGTATACGGGTGGGGTGGACTGGAGTGATACCACGACCTCATAGAAAACCGAACTGAGACAACGCTTGCGTTGAGCGAGTGGGTTACCGATGGCCTAGTAGCGCGAAAGTTAATGCCGGTAATGCACTTATAACACCTCTGGTGTTCCGAGTGTCCATAGGCGACGCCGATTGCTTACCATCAGGTGAATCATCTGCTCGTTTACTACCTTTTTCTCAAAAAAATCTCTTACCATACATATGACATACATTTAGTTGTTATTTTATTACGAATGACCTACATTCGTCTAAAAAATTCGTGTATTATCTATTATTTAGGTAGTTTTTTTATTATAATCGGAAGCATCGATATAAATAATACCTAACTACCTTCAAAGCTAAACTTATCTATTCAAAAACTAGGTCACAGTTTTAAGCTGGAAGATACTTGAATATAGGTATATAGCAGTGGCTTCCAATCTATTATATATTATTGTTTTGATCCCCAAACCAAGCCTTATGGCGTGCTTTAGGATAGGAGTAGGAACGGGGTAGTGTTTAGTCAGTAAGAGTCTGACACTCGCCTCACCTAGGGCGGGAGGAGTCATTGGATGATTTTCCATCCTTATTAAAATGCCAAGCGTGGACATTATGGGAAATCTTTTACTCTTAAAATCTATGATCACCAGCGTATATTTTCCTGCTGACGATGAAGAAATGATTATCCTCCCAACATATTGCCCATTTCCTTATATTTTATCATGCCCAGAGAGGTAGACAGAGGTGCACATTACGGCACTTAATACCACTGTACAATGTAACATGCACTTTTCACTATTTATGTGGTGAGTCCCATGTAATAGGGATACATAGATGTATAATGAGCCTATTGCCATATAACGGGCACAATTCCAGACAATGCTACTACTGAGAATTAAAAAAAACAACCGGTAATACTTTGCCCGACCCGGGAATCAACCCTGATGTTCCTTACCCGGCAATTGTACTTGCGACCACTCTGCTAACGCACGAATGTTTGTTACTCATTCCCAAAAACTATTGAACATATTTTGATTAAATTTCACTTACTAATAGATCGTGTTTTGCATTAAGGATGTAGACGAGATGTTTTTAATGACATTTTTATTTAATTTATTTACTTATATATTTTGCATAAAAAATGCAAGGAAAACCATTTGAAATATACATGTTTTATTTGATTATTATATGCAAAATTGCTAATTTATTGTTGCATAGCCTTATCAAACTGATTCATGAATTATTAATTCGTAATATATTTAATAACTATTAATATTATAGTTATATTAATTATTATATAATCAGCCATTGTTTTTGAAAATGAATGGATTTGCACAATTGTAGGGGAATTCCTTAAAATTGTTCATATATTATAGACGAGCTACGCCGGCGCGGTTTCAGCCGCTCTGCTTCGCCTATTGATCGTACCACGAAGTTTAATAGCCGTTCTTTATAAATGGACTATACAACACAATATTAATTATTCAATTTGTAACAGTAGTTTCTGAGATTAACGCGTTCAAACAAACAAACTTCAGCTTTATATATTGAAGTATAGAATAGACATTATCGCCTGCGGCTTCGCTCGCGTAAAATTCGAGTAGGACCCGATCCTGTAGGAATATCAGGATATAAAGTATCCCATGTTACTCCCTGAAACATAAACGTTCCAATAGTGTAAGAATTATCGAAATCGGTTCAGTAATTTCGCAGGCAATTCAATACTATTATTAATCTGTTGGTGCTTTAGCCAAGCTATTGAATAAATGTTGGTTGATTGTGCGCCTCATCGTACCTACATATATGTCGTAGAAAATGGGTTATTAGGGCGATGCAGGATGATTCATTCTCCCAAACTTACTCAACTATAAAAGCCATCAGACCACCACAGATGAGACCCAATAACTTAATGGGTTGCAGAGGAGTAGGAACAGTTAGTAAGAGTGACACTCCCTCCCGTCTCACCCGGGTGGGAGACGTCGTTGGATGATTATCCCCCTTCAGAAAAGAGGGTGCTACATTCTCTTTTGGTACGTGTTTAAGGTTCTATCTACCTTTTCGTATCGCTATAGGCTTGTGCTTTTGTCTCCTGCATTAATTCACTGTGAACAGTGGAAACTATTTCGTTTTCTTCGCCTCCAATAATATATTCTGATTTATTTCGTCGCGGGAACCAAGACAGTTGTACATGTCCTTGAGACGTTGGACTTCGGTGTTCCGGTGTTTGCATAGTTGTATCTACTGTAGATCCTAGTGCATAGAAGTTTGGATTTTGTAAAATCTGTAATTCATAATATATGAAATTATGTATATACAAAGTACAGGTATATAATTAGTTATTAATTATTTTTTCCTCCTGGAATAAATTCAATTCCTAGTAATTGTATTAATTTGGAAATTCTGTACTGTTGAATTTAATGATATTATTAGTGTTTTTGTTTATAGTTTCATTTACCTGTTTCTGTGGGGTATCAATTTTCAGAATATTATGATTGAATGTAATTTATAATGTTGAAATTGAAATTATTATTCAATATTGTTTGACTGATATGTTTTCTTTATTAATCTGTTGTATATGAGACAATAGAAATCACATTGTGGCACCCGTGTATCTGGTTAATGAGTTTAGATTTGAAAATAAACATGATATCTAACATTCTGTGGACAAACTACTGTGGCCCCAGCTCGAAGAAAGAGTAGGAGAGCGGGGTAGTGGTTTAATCTGGAGTCTTTTTTTTTAAGGGGGGAAAATCATCGAATGACTACTCCCGCCTGGGTGAGGCGGAAGGGAGTGTCTTTTTTTTTATTTTTATTTTTTTATTTATCAAGGACAACAAACAGCAGCATATTAAATATAAGACGGGTGAGTAAAATAATAGATTTAACAAATACACTCCTCACGACGTTGCCACGGATTACCATAAATCTACTTAGCAAACACAATGGGGCAAACTTGAAGCTACAAGTATACAAACATAGGATACATATAAACTACAGAATTACTTTTTACCAGTACCTACCTATTATATATTTTTACCTACCTATATATTATATTTTTTGTGCACTATATGAATGTGAAACACAAATAACATGTAAAAAAAAAAAAATTAAAATTAAAAAGTCTGGAGTAATTACATTATGATGAGAGTATTAATAGTGGTTTTATAGTGGTTGTTCTTTTAAAATGTTAATGATTCGTTGTCGAAAAGTGTTCTTGCTTAGAAATAAAATATCAATTGATGCAAACCTTTTATTATAAGTGTCAACCAATCGATGCATGGGTGAGCGTGCGCCTGAATTGGTATGACGGAGATTAGTTGCAAACATGTTCCGTGAACGCACCTCTCTGCTATGTACTGAGCGAGGGACCAGGTAGCACAAACCATTCACAAGATCAGAACAGTCAAAGTTGTTACGGCATATACTGAAGAGGGTCATCATTTCAAGGAGTGTGCGTCTAGATTGCAGGGACAGGATATTATATTTTTCAAGCAATAATTGGTAGGAAAGTCTTTTACGAAAACATCTGTAGTGCATCGCACGGAGGTATTTACGCTGGACTAGTTCCAGTATTTCTACGTATTTTTTGTAGAAAGGATTCCAAATAGGCACTGCGTACTCTAGTTGAGGCCGGATAATTGACTTATACAGGTATAAATAAGTGGAAGGGCGGTGGAATTCTCTAGATGCTCGCATTACAAAACCGAACATTTGGTAGGCTTTATTGATTATTTTATTCACGTGCGCATCGAGATGAAGCTTAGAGTCTAACTGGACTCCAAGGTCGCGTAGACAGGTAACTTTACCTAAGTCAGTGTTGCCAAAATGATAATTAAATTTGGTTACTAGTTTCTTTTTTGTAAACGTAATACTATGACATTTGGAAAAACTAAGCTGAAGTTTGTTGCAAGAGCAGTATTCTAAGAAACGATCAAGGTCCATCTGAAAATCAATACAGTCAGATTGATTGGTAATATTTTTATAAATCTTTAAATCGTCTGCGTAAAGGAGAAATTTAGAATTCTTAAAACAGGAATTAATGTCATTAATAAATATAATGAATAACAATGGTCCAAGAATGGATCCCTGTGGGACTCCCGATGTCACCTGAATAAGACTGGACTCATAGCCATTTATTACCACTTTTTGAGTCCTATTGGTGACATAAGAAGCAAACCAACGCAGCAGGTTTCCTCTAATGCCATTAAAAGCAATCTTGTCAAGTAATAACCTGTGGTCAACTTTGTCAAAGGCCTTCTGGAAATCAGTATATACCGCATCAACCTGCTGCCTATTATCAAGGCTGTTAAATAAATGTGACGTAAAAATGAGGAGGTTACTCACGCAGGACCTATCCCTTACAAACCCATGCTGTTCTTTTAATATCACATGGCGCACGACGGGGTAGATCTCGTTATGAACCAGTCTCTCGAAAAGTTTTGACAGTGCCGACAAGAGAGAAATCGGCCGATAAGTAGACACGTCATCTTTTGAGCCGGACTTGTGGATCGGAATAATATTAGCACATTTCCAGATCTGTGGGAAGGTACCACTAGAGACACATTTATTAAATAATAAGTGTAGTGGAACGCATAGTGTATCATAGGTATTTTTCAAGAAAACCGCGGGGATACCGTCAGGGCCAGGTCCTTTGGATGCATCTAATGATTTAAGTTCACTTTGAATCTTGTCTACAGAAAATTGTAAACTGCAGATATTAATATCATTATCGGAAGTAGCGGGTGGTGGTTTCCATGTATTATGGTTGAATGTAGAGGGTTCATATACTGAATGGAAGAAATCAGAGAATAAATTACAAATCGTAGTGGGATCATTCGAAGATTGTTGTTGGTAGTATACTATGGGAGGAATCTTGTTGCTGGATTTACGGCTAGACACAAATGACCAAAATGCTTTGACATTGGTAGACACGCTATCCTCTACCATATTTATATATTTCTTATAGCAAGAGGCGACATCTTTTTTAAATTTTGCTCTATACATAGAAAATAATTCATAGTCGTTAATATTTTTGTATTTTTTCCATCTTGTCCATGCGTGGGATTTTTGTCTCAGTAAATGCATTAAAGATTTAGTGAACCAGTTCGGAAAGTTATAATTTTTAGATTTGTGTATAGGGGTATGTAACTTTATTATTTCATACATTTTTTCGTAGAATATAGATACGGCTTCCTCGGGGGTAATTCTTCTAGGAGACCACGCCAGTCAACGCCTTTAATTTTGGAATTAATTTCAGGATAATTAGACTTATGATAATTAAGTGGGTTTCGGCTGATATGTTTAGTTAAGAATGAGGGTTTTCTAAAAGGTATTAATGAACAGAAGACTGGATGGTGGGAATCAATGGGAAGGAGCGCCATATTTGGATTATAAGTCACTACGTGTGTGTTGCAGAATAATAAGTCAAGGATGCGCCCGTTACCGTTAATAGTACTATTATGTTGGTTCATATCGTGTAGTGAGCAAAACCCTAGAAGATGACGACTTATATTAGAATATGTGTTGTTCACGGCACACGTCATATGAGATGTGGAGTCAATCCAATTGAGCTCGGGCAGGTTGAAATCTCCCGATAAGACTACGCATTCGATGGAAGGATCGTCAATTAAAACATCCAGTGAGTCAATAAAATTAACATAAATATCTTCTGTTGTATTGGGAGGTATATATGTGGCACAAAGTAGTATATATTTATTATTATAAAATGAGTGTCAGACTCTTACTGACTAAAAACCACCCCGTTCCTTCTCCTGCACGGCGAGCCGGAGCCCCGGTTACCCGTTAGGTTCTCCGCGACTCCGAATCGGCAACAGCCCTATTGGGCCCCATCTGTGGTGGTCTGATGGCTCTTTGACGCGCGCGGAACGCGACGCGCCGTACGCTCGGGTTACTCGTCGGTCGGTACTCGTTAATCTGGAGTCTGACATTCCCTCTCGCTTCACCCAAGGCGGGAGGAGTCACTTGGTCATTTGCTTCCCTCACTAAGACCCTATAGCATTATTTCCTCCTGTGTCGTGGCTGTCATTAATCACCAACACACCATGTCAGTCCACTGCGTTTATATGTTTGTTACTCAATCACGTCAAAACGGGATCGGAATTAAATTTGTAACAGGAGTAGATGATAGTCTGGAATGACACATAGTTACGTTTTGTTTTTATAATAACTATCGTGAGACATACTAAATTAAGCCTACGCTAGGCTGCGCGACATCGCCGCGACCGCGCACGCTGCTCTTGAGGAAGAACCCCTCTGTGGTTCGAAACTAGTTGAACTTTTCTCAGTATATTTAGTTAATTTAGGTTACATTTTATTCCACGGGAACGCGGCCGAAGCCGTAAACTAGTGTTGTGTAAAAATACAAATAATCTTTAATTTCAAAGTAAATCATGATTGCTACGTAAATTAGCTAATTACTGGGTATTATTGTAGAATTAATGTGTGATATTTAATTAATTTAAAGGGGTTTATTTGCCACGTTACCGCCGTTCGTATAAACATCAAATAACTTTGTTATATATATTTATTTTTTTTCGTTCGTAAAAATTTATTTTTTTTAAGGGGGGAAAATCATTGAATGACTGCTCCCGCTTGGGTGAGGCGGGAGGGAGTGTCAGACTCTTACTGATTAAAAACCACCCCGTTCCTTCTCCTGCACGTCGAGCCGGAGCCCCGGTTACCCGTTAGGTTCTCCGCGACTCGTAAAAATGTATACTGTGTAACAAAATCTAAGACTGAATTACACATACTTCTAAATATAGTATCATCGTGAAACTTGGCAAATTGTATGTAGATTAGATGGCAATACGATATTAGAGGTATGATGCCATCGGGTTGGTTTGATGATGGACTCGGAAGGTAGCTGATAGAACCTTTTGCTGCCTACTAGTAAACATACCGAGTTCTGGTTCAACGATTGAAAAATAAATAGGGCTAGTTACTGCATCTAAGTTAAAGTCTAAAAATCATAATAATAATTATGTTAACACAGAAATCAAACCGCATACCCGCACAGCAACGTAGATATAATCAAAACATAACTATAGTTTAATATACTGCCACTTAAACATTGTCATTTGTATTCAAAAGATTAGATTTTACATTTCTTATGAATCATCAATATTATATATTATATACATCAATACATCTGAAAAGATAAACTCGTGATATATCTCTAATCGCGGCTTAGTCATGCAATTTTTATCTATATTTTTATCGAGTCTTTTCGCTTAGAGCACAGCTGTTTTCGAGGTGGCAACAAACAGATGGTTATGTGTTGTGTAACATGTATATGTATTGTGTGTTTTATCTTCATATTATAACCCCTTTTTACAGAAAAAGAAATGGTTGATAAGGTTATAAGAGAAAATTGTTGATCGTAGAGGGCGCTCTAGGCGGTTTTGAGTCGATCAGCTTAGCTTGGAGTTTAGAAAACTTCTGCTTGTTTGCGGTCACACTCTCCTGCTTTGTTCTTAAGTGTTGAAGCGTGATGTTTTCCTTTACCGTTTGTCAGTGGTGTCTAAATAATATTAGAAAGTACATATACTTGTACTTGCCGTTGGTAGGTTTCGAACCCGCACTTTTATGCATGAGAAGCGGACGTCTTAAACCTCCGGGCCACCACGACATTGGTAGTGAGATGAGGTATTTGCCTAGGTTTAATTCGCTTCTGCTAGTAACTTCTCTAGCGTTGCTGATGTCCATGGGCGTCGATTTGCTTACCATCAGGTGATCCGTCTGCTCCTTTGCCGCCCTGTACAAAAAACAGACTATTTTACCACTAAGGATTTCTTTGCCTGTCTTCCGTATATGTAATATTTTGATATATAACATTATATTGTATTATTCATGTAGATAAGCCTGTTATCTTTCGTTACGTACGAGTTATGACATTATATACAGAATCATGTATATATATCAAAAGCTATGTAAAATATTGATGTATTGTCCTTATCTGTGAGATGGTATTCTTTTAGTTGTGTTATAACTAAGTTACTGCAGTATTTAGAATCATTTAATGTTCAGGGTCGTCTTAGACTATGCTGGGGTTCTTGGGCACAATAATAAATAGGGTAGTTTCCTAAATTTTATTTTAATGTCCGTCTGGTAGATTTTAAAACATTAGACACGTATTTTTTATTTTCTTACTGAAACGAATACTTTCTACGATATATTGAGTTGAAATGTCGTATGACGTCACGATTTACTACATTTTATAGGGTAGCGCGACGTAACGACCTCCCACTCCTAAACTTAACTCCGTTTTATCTAAGAATTGTTTTCTTATACGACAAAATTAAAAAAAATATGTAGGTAATATTTTTTCATCATCTAACCGACGCACGGACTAATTACATTTTAATTATCATACACTGTCCACTACCCTACTGAAGATGTCGCGGAGAACCTAACGGGTTACCGGGGCTCCGGCTCGACGTGCAGGAGAAGGAACGGGGTGGTTATTAGTCAGTAAGAGTCTGACACTCCCTCCCGCCTCACCCAGCCGGGAGCAGTCATTCAATGATTTTCCCCCCTTAAAAGAAACCCTATTGAAGATGTTAAATTGATTATATGAGAGTCATGCTTCGGAACGAATGGGCCGGCTTAATCGGAGTGATACTACGGCCGAGCAGAAAACTGATGTGAAACAATACTTCCGTCATGTTTGGTCTTGTGAGTGAGGTTACCGGAGGCCCAATTTCCCCAATCTTCGAATCCTGTTAAAACAAAAACATTCCCAAGTAGAATCTAGAGGTACATTTGGAAGCAAAGAAGCAGAGCCAACGTTTTTTCTAATTCATTTCTTGATAAATAATTTCAAACAAGTATTTTATTAATGGGTAACATATGTCGTACAGAAGGAAATTTTGTTACCTTTAAAATGTGATCTTTATGCCATTTTTTAAGTTATAGAGGGGTCTCAGTGACTTTTCTCCCAAATGTATAAGGAAATGATGATGAACTGATTCGCAAAACTATATGTTGATGAGCTTCGTCGCCGGAAAAGACTAGTAAGGTTTAGTTTATCCTGATATGACTCGTTTTTGTAATTTCACTCTATATACGGTTCAATTTTCCTCGTCCAAAATTGCTAGTGGTGAAAACCCATTTCAATAACAGTGAATTGGCATTGATTGGACGATTTTTGGTACCATCAATTGTCTGGACATGTACACAACTTGCGCTCATGACGATACCTATGTACGTGTGTCGCCTGGACAGTCAACCTCGCTACATCCTTGTTGACTGGACATCTACACTACATGAGCTGCTGTTTACATGTGAACATTAGCTCACGACGATACCTAAGTACATGTGTCGCCTGGACAGTCAACCTCGCTACATCCTTGTTGACTGGATATCTACACTACATGAGCTGCTGTTTACATGTGAACATTAGCTCACGACGATACCTAAGTACGTGTGTCGCTTAGACAGTCAACCTCGCTACATTTTCACTATACGAACTGTTGTACACAACCTTCATATTTTGCAACCTAAACTGATTAATGTGTAGAACCTATCATTCAGTCATGCTGACTAGACACATTTGGAAACTAGGAAAAATTATACAGAAAATTGGTTTTATCAGTGAAAAAAAACACATAAATAAATCTAGTGCGTTATCAGATGTAATATTGTGGCGAAAATAAATACACAGATGGTTCAGTGAGTCACACGTTACCTCATATGTTATGATTGGAAGGGCGTCGATACAGACGTGTTATCTTCTACAAAACATTGGTATTTAAAACATAATTTTTCATTATAATCCTCCATTACTTGTTTGGCTGCGCAGAGTAACGTAGAGGTAGATAATCGTTTATTATGATGGCAATAGAAATGATTTTTCGATGATACGTATGCGAAAGGGTTTTCTATTTTAAACTTTTAGAGTACTTCCCATTGATTTTGTCAGGAATTGGCTAATAGAAAGCAGCAATTGTCAATTTTTGTAAAGGTCATGTTGGCCAAAGGCGCGTCTTTTCAACTTTACCTACAATCCGGTATCGCGGAAGATTTAACTGGTTGCCGGAGCTCGGCTCGAAAGAGGAGTAGAAACGTAGTCAGTAAGAGTCTGACACTCCCTCTTGCTTCACCCAAGACTGGAGGAGGTATTGGATGATTTTTTGTCACTTAAAGAACATTATACCTACGGTCTCAAATATACATTTAAATTATCGTCGAGCTCCTCTCCACTCTGTGTTGGAAACCACATAAAATCCACATAATAATAACTATCCTAGAAATGACATTACATTAAAAGTAGGCTGCGCGACGTCGCCGCGTCCATACAGGCGCCTCATGAGGAAGAGTCCCTCTGAAATGAAATGATATTTATATCTGCAAATAAGTTACAAAGTAACACTTACATGTCAATCTTTAAATGACTGGATGAGGGCTAACTGAGGCTGAGGCTTCCTAACTGAGGCCTTAGTACAAACGAGTTTGTTTTACGTACTGTCAAACACCGCGAGGACACCGGTGACCGCAACCTATTGTTCTTTAATTGTGTCTATAATGATTAATTACGGTACTCAACGAGTTAAAGGTTAATGGTGCAAATAAACTGTTTATCTTTTTTTCTTCTTTCTTAAACTGTCAAACACCAAGCGGTCACCAGTGACCGCAACCTATTGTTCTATAATTGTGTCTACAAAACCGGTACTCGACGAGTTAAAGTAATCGTAATGAGTACGCGTTCGGCGCTGTGATTGGTTGGTTCATTGGCGCCGGCCAATCAGAGCGCCGAACGCGAACTCGTTTCGAATATTTTAAACGTAAATCACTACTAAGGCCTCTGAATACTTTGAGAAGAAACGCCGAGAACAAACTCTGAGACTCTGTGATTCGAAACTAGTAGAGCTTTTCTCAATATTTACGTGCCTAAACTATTTGTGGGAGAGCCATTCTTCCGGGCCTCAGGCCGTGATAGCACGGCCTCACAGAAAACTAACGTAAAGCAACGCTTGCGTGATTTCATCAGGTGAGTGAGGATATCGGAGGCCCAATTACCCCCCTTCCTCAATCTCTCCAATCCCCAAAAGGCCGGTAACGCACTTGTAATGCCTCTGGCGTTCCAGGTGTCCATGATCGACTCTAATGGCTTACCAGCAGGTGATCTGGCTGCCTGTTTACCGGCTTAATCCATAAAAAAATGAATCACATAAAATCCGTTTATTTTAGGCGGAACTTCAACCTTATCATTAGATCAGGTTTACTAGGTCTATTAGATCAGGTTTATTAGATCAGGGTTACAACAAAATTCCAGTTTGGAACACAAAACTTTGTAAGTAGTTAGAATTAAATTGATCGACGTATTGATGTGTCGTATCATTGATTGGGACTATCATATACTAAAATGCAAGTTATCGACCTGGTTGTCGTGGTGGTTCAAGAGTAGCTTCTCATGCATGAGGACGCGGGCTCGAAACCTTCCAACCGCAAGTTTCAATGTAACTTTTTTCGAGTTATACAATTTTTTCAAACTCGTTTGAGTTTGAAAAAATTGTATAATTCGAAATCATTTATTTGAATTAAACCATAATTTGGTACTTTTGAAACGTCAACAAATATGAGATATATAATAGTCTGTCACTCTGTCCGTCAGTGAAGCTAGGCGCTCGTTCCAAAATGTCGATTCGAGTGGAGAAGAACGAGCAAGAAACTCCATTCGTTACTCTTTTAAAAAAAGTCTGTTTTACATTGCTCTGATACATATTCCAATATTGTACACACATGTGAGAATAATGTAAAGACATACCTGACGCAACATACAAATAACAGAACATACTAAAATAGAAAAAAAAAAACAAAACCAAGAGAAAACAAATATCTTAAGTCTGACATGGTCCTCACATATGTATACTGACAATCCATATAAAATAGTGCTTCTATACAAGAAAAAAATAAAAAATATACTCTTGTTTAAATAAAGAAAGAAATGCTCGATGCCACAAGAAAAATAGATTGCCTTCATCGGAATCAAAGTGTTAAATTACCTATTATCGTAATCTGAACTAGGTACTGACTACATTTGAGTATTGTCCAGTGGAGCCGAACCAACACGCTGCCAAGCATTCCTATCCTCAAGATAATGTCCGAGTGTCATCACTGCGAGGACCGCCCTGAGGACACGGTGGAACACACTGTCGCGGAGTGCCCTGCGTGGACTGAGCACCGCCGTGTCCTCAGGGAAGTGATCGGCGATGGCGACCTCTCGCGTCCGGGCCTAGTGCAGGCCATGATGCGGAGCGAGGGGGACTGGGATGCCGTCTCCTCCTTTTGCGAAGCAGTCATGCTAGCTAAGGAGGAGGCGGGACGCGTGAGGCAGCGAAGCGCTGCCTCCTCGCAACCCAGCCATCGCGAAGGACACACCGGGCGTCGAGGATCGCGAGACGATCTCCGGCCACCGTAAGCGCGGGCCTGCGGACTGCGAGCATGGGTGGCTCCCCGTCCGACCAGAAACAGACCCGAGCGTACGGCGCGTCGCGTTCCGCGCGCGCCTCAAAGAGCCATCAGACCACCACAGATGGGGCCCAATACGGCCGATGCCGATTCGGAGTCGCGGAGAACCTAACGGGTAACCGGGGCTCCGGCTCGACGTGCAGGAGAAGGAACGGGGTGGTTTTTAGTCAGTAAGAGTCTGACACTCCCTCCCGCCTCACCCAGGCGGGAGCAGTCATTCGATGATTTTCCCCCCTTAAAAAAAAAAAAAATCCTCAAGATAATCAATCACCCTGTAGTACGCTTGTTTACATAATTCGCGCTTAATATATGTTTTAAATTTACTTTCATTTAGATCTAGTATGCTTCTCTTTCATACATAGTCTGCTCTGACAATAACGATCACTAAAATGGGATATCGTGAAAATATATGTTTATCTTATAATTTCATTATTTTTTCCTAATTTATTCATATATGTAATATAATGTCGTGGTGGCCCGGAGGTTTAAGACGCCCGCTTCTCATGCAAGAGGGTGCCGTTTCGAAACCTTCCAACGGCAAGTACCAATGTTACTTTTACGAGTTATACGTACTTTCTAAGATTATCTAGACACCACTGACAAACTGTGAAGGAAATCTGGGCTTACAATTTCTTATCATAAGTTTGCAATCGCCAACCCGCATTGAGCAAGCGTGGTGATTAATGCTCAAACCTTCTCCGTGTGAGAAGAGGCTTTGCTCAGCAGTAGGCATTTAATGGCTGTTGATAATTCATATATTCTAATCTTGAGTATTTACCTCGTATGTTCATAAGTTTTGAGACAAATTAAAAGTTGCATATCTTTTAAATAATAAACTTATATTTATAAAAACAATAACAAACATTAAGTAGATAGTAAGTAAAAATTAATTATAATTATTATTCAAAATGACCACCCCTGTTTTTAATACATGCCCTTAGACGATTTGGCCAGTCATCAATGGCGGCACGAATCTTTTCCAGAGGAATTCGCTTCGCTTCTCGGACAAGAGCTCGCTTAAGTGACTAGTTTGGGTGGGACTTTCGGCAGGCTCTGAGCTCTAATTCGGTCCATAGAGAATAATCCAGCGGGTTGAGGTCGGGGCTGGAGGAGGGCCATTCGTTCGCCTCAATGAAGGCCGGCACATTTTCCTTCAGCCAAGCTTGGGTGGTTTTAGCCTTATGGGATGGCGCCGAGTCTTGCTGGAAAACCCAATACTTGTTATGGAGCGCGCGCCTCAAAGAGCCATCAGACCACCACAGATGGGGCCCAATAGGGCCGATGCCGATTCGGAGTCGCGGAGAACCTAACGGGTAACCGGGGCTCCGGCTCGACGTGCAGGAGAAGGAACGGGGTGGTTTTTAGTCAGTAAGAGTCTGACACTCCCTCCCGCCTCACCCAGGCGGGAGCAGTCATTCGATGATTTTCCTCCCTTAAAAAAAAAATACTTGTTATGGAATAGTGTATTAGACAGGGGTTTCACAACAGTGTCTAGAATGTCACTTTGATAATTTTTGGCTTTCACCTTGACGCCTTGTTGGCAGAAATGAAGCTGAGTGACACCTTCGTACGAAACTCACCTCCATACCATGACACTAGCCGGATGATGAGTACGCGAGACATTCCGTGCTGAAGGTGGGACATCCTTGCTACTTTTGGCATACACTTTATTGTTTTGTCGATTGAACTTTTCTTCGACGGTAAAGATTTTCTCGTCGGTGAAGAGTATCTTCCTCGCATCGTGTCTCCTAAGCAGTATTGGACAACGTTCGCGTCGAAATTGACGAAGGCGATCGTTTAAAAAGTGTACTTTTCTACGGCTATACGCCTTAACCTTGAGATCATATTTCAGTATTCTGTTGACTGAAACGCGCGAAATATTGGTCTGCAGAGCGAGTTTCTTCTGAGTGCGACATGGATTTCGGCGAAGTCGCTCTCGGATGATTTTAATGTTCGCAGGCGTCCTCACAGAGCGTGGACGACCACTTCTTTGCCGATCATGTAAAGAACTTGTCTCCTGGTATCGTTTAATAGTGTAATACACGAAGTTACGGCTCACACCAAACTTTTCAGTTCTCGGAAAATGTCCATAGGTTTTCTTCCCACCTTAAATAATGAAATCACGGTCCCACGTAATTCTTTTGTTCCCTCCATTACGAGAAAATTTAAATAAAATAATCCGAAATCATAGATATTAAAAGTTAACATTCCAAATTCAAAATTAGAAAAAGAAATAAACAGCAGCCAGTAATTTTTATTTTATTTTTATAAGCAAAAAGTTTGTCTCAAAACTTATGAACACACGAGGTAAAATCTATTTCGCCAAAAACGCAAATACAATTTCTAGAATTAAGATATTCAGACTACCAAAAGCGATTGATCAAAAATTGAATGGCGATAATTCATTGACAATATCGACATGAATAAACTGAATCGTAGGTAAATATAATTAAATAATTGCGCCTATAAAATTGTAGATAAGTTATATTTTAGGTGCGTAACAATTATAGGCGATCAATAATCCTAATAGGTAGGTACCTACCACCTGCGAAGTGTATCTGTGTAGGTACTCTAAAGGCGCGAAGTCATAAAAAATATTGTTTTGTCAAATGGAAATTCCACTCCTAAGATGTAAGCTAGTTAAGGAGGAGGCGGGACGCGTGAGGCAGCGAAGCGCTGCCTCCTCGCAACCCAGCCATCGCGAAGGACACACCGGGCGTCGGGGATCGCGGGACGATCTCCGGCCACCGTAAGCGCGGGCCTGCGGACGGCGAGCATGGGTGGCTCCCCGTCCGACCAGAAACAGACCCGAGCGTACGGCGCATCGCGTTCCGCGCGCGCCTCAAAGAGCCATCAGACCACCACGGATGGGCCCAATAGGGCCGATGCCGATTCGGAGTCGCGGAGAACCTAACGGGTAACCGGGGCTCCGGCTCGACGTGCAGGAGAAGGAACGGGGTGGTTTTTAGTCAGTAAGAGTCTGACACTCCCTCCCACCTCACCCAGACGGGAGCAGTCATTCGATGAGTTTCCCCCCTTAAAAAAAAAAAAAACTCCTAAGATTTAAGGGGGTTGATAAAAACTTGCAAACGTTATTACTATACGATACAAGTTCAAATGTAGGTATCGGAATATTAGGTTTGTTACAAATATGTGTGATAAGCCAGTAAACGAACAGATTGTACCAGCTTATTCCTCTGGACCGCGTTCAGCGACGTGCCGTTCGGATTGTTGGATGTCGGGATGTTTCAAACCGGCTAGACACTTTGGCAATGTGTAGAGATGTAAATTCGTTGTGCATTTTCTATCGCTTATACCACGGGGAGTCACTCTGAGGAATTGTTTGACCTGATACCTGCCGTATCTTTTCGCCATCGATCCTCACGACAGCATATGGCATTGCCTCCCCATCATATTGATGGTTGGCAGGCCACAACTGTGCGCTTCTCACGTAGCTTTTTGCCTCGCACAGTAAAACTGTGGAATGGTCTGTCGTCGGCGGTATTTCCGAACCGATACGACCTTCAAACCTTCAAGAAAAGAGCATATTCCTTTTTAAAAGACCGGCAACGCACCTGTGTCTCCTCTGGTGTTGCAGGTGTCCCTGGGGGCCCTCATCGCTTATCATCAGGTGATCCGTCTGCTCATTTGCCTCCAATTCCATAAAAAAGATGGATCACCTGATGGTAAGCAATCGGCGCCGCACATCGATATTCGAGAGATGTTAAAAGTATGTTACCGGGCTCTTGGGGATTAGGAATTTCAGGATTGTGCCTCCGGTAACCTCACTCACACAACGAAACACAACGCAAGTGTTGTTCACGTCGGTTTTCTGCTCGGCCGTTGATCATGATGCCTAGAAATGGTATTTGCATTTTTGCAGAAAGTGATTTTAAATACTTAAAATATCAAAATCAAAATATTTATTAGCACGAAATACTAAATCAATTTTATCAAAAATGTTCTGACGAACTATGATTCTTATGCATGCATATCATAATATCATTGCATAATCATCTCCGTAACACAAATCAATCAAAACCGCTACAGCAGTTTAGGAGTATAAATGTAACAAACACATTTTTGCATTTATAATACAACACTAGTATGATTTGAAACGGGCGCTATTTATTTAGTATCGGTCGTAAATTATAATCGATTTCAAAATCTTTGGACATTGGTTATATGTAATTTCTGTCATATTCATCTTAAAAATCTCTGACTGCAGAAGTGCTTGCAACCCGGAGCCGCGGAGAACTTAACAGGTTACCGCGGCTCCGGCTCTATGCTAGAGTAGGAACGGGGTGGTGTTTAGTCAGTAAGAGTGACACTCCATCTTGCCTCATCCAAGCTGGGTGAGGCAAGATTGTCATTGCATGATTTCCGAAAGAAAGTGTTAAAATTATCAGACTCCCAACGGAAAGAGAATGAGTGATAATTAGCAAAGTAACAGGCTATAGTCTCTCTATAATTAAATGATTATAGAGGTAAATAAAAATATAACATTTGATGTTTCCTGTTGTTATAATATTATTATACATATTATTGTTTGTCCGTTTATCTATAGGAAATTCCAGTTTAATATGGACGTCAATGAATAATGATGTGATCCAATAATTATAACAATATCAAGAATGTAACGGCAATTTGTACATCATTAACGGTTTTAAATATAATTATTAATTCATGCTGTAGGAAGATTTGCAAGTATGGCTCCCATTTATGACAATAATACCTAAAGAAGCTGTTCATGAAGCGCTTGGTTAGCAGGCAGGGGGCGTTGTGTTGTTTCCCCGTGTGAGTAGGTTATCAGCTCCAAATATCCAATTCCTAAAACGCGGTTAACGCTCTTGTGTCGCCAACTTCTCTAGTGTTGCGAATGTCCACAGGCCGCGTTGAATGTTTACCATCAGGTGATCCACCTGCTCGTTTACCGCGGTATACCATAAATAAACGGCTGTTCAAAATGTTCAGTTCTAGATTTTTGGCCATCATACATCAAAAACCTATAAGTGCCCACTGCTGATCAAAACCTCTTCACACGGAGAAGGTTTGAGCATTAATCAGTGAATAAAAGTGGACCTGGAACAAGACCTGACAAAGGTTTGCGAAATTTGCTGTATGCAGGTCGCTTCCAACTTCGTGATGTGTATTCGTCATTGGGGGGAGGACTGTGTGAGGCAGTGGACGGTACGTGGCTGTACGCATGATGGTAATGTCGTAACGACTGTCTTCCATTGGAGTAGACAGGCACTGGAGCCCAAACAACTTGATCCTGGCACACCTCTCTCGGTTCATTTAAATTCATTCTTAATACGCATACTCCGTTAGTATAGGATTAGGAACTTTCGAATAAATAATTATTGAGTAAGACTTTATAATAAGTTTCGAGGAAAATGGCGTTATTTTAAATATTACATCATTTCGAAAGAATTAAGGAAAATTGCCACCAACCTCATTTGTAGCAATTTTGTGTCTACAATAAAGCATAAATTTCGTCTACGATCATCAAGTCGAGCAGCGTGATACCACGCGCGAATAGATACCACGACACAGTAAAAAAAAGTCGCATTTTCTATCGTGCTCTGAGGAATTGTTTGACCTGATACTTGCCACATCTTTTCGCCATCGACCCTCACGACAGCATATGCATCCCCATCATATAGATGGTTGGCAGGCCACAACTGTGCGTTTCTCACGTAGCTTTCTGCCTCGCACAGCTGAACTGTGGAGTGATCTGTCGCCGGCGGTATTTCCGAACCGATACGTCCTTCGAACCTTCAAGTAAAGAACGTACTCCTTTTTAAAAGACCTCTGGTGATACCTCTTAGCTTACCATCAGGTGATCCGTCTACTCGTTTGCCTGCTATTTTATAAAAACAATCTGTCCCTATGTAAGCTTATAACTTTAAAACTACGCAATGAATTTTGATGCGGTTTCTGCATATATAGAGGTAGAGTGGTTTTATATCACTACATAGTATAAAACAAAGTCGCTATCCGCCGTCTGTCTGTCCCTATGTATGTTTAGTTCTTTAAAACTACGCAACGGATTTTGATGCGGTTTTTTTAATAGATAGAGTGATTCTTAACGTAGGTTTATGTGTATAATACATGCATAATATAGAAGAGAAACACTGATAACTTTAGAGGTTTCTAATGTGATGTCGTAAATCAGCACGTTTTTTTGCGCTTAGGTATATTGCTAACGCTGGCTGAACCCTACGAGATAGACAAAAATAATGTACTACAGTATTGTTCACCTTATTGTCTAATGACGAAAAAGCTGTGAACGTTGTGATACACTGTCCACAGCTTTTATATATTCTTACCTACCCTCCTTCTATTTTTTTTTTTTTTTATAAAACGTTGCCCCACACTAGGATTTTCTCCTGTGTCGTGGGTGCGTTTACAAACATACAAGTTCACATACACAATGACACCCAGACCCGAAACAACAATTTGTGGAACACACAAAGTGTTGTCCCGTGCGGGAATAAAACCCGCGACACGTTGCACGGCAGCCGGTTGCCCAGCCACCGCACCAACCACCGTGCAGTCAATACACCTACCTATGACCTACCTTCTATATACACCTACCTACCCACCTTTTATATATCCCTACCTACCTACCTACCTACTATATTATAGTAGGTATATTTACACAAGCATTGCACCCGTGCGAAGCCGAGGCGGGTCGCTAGTGTACATTATAGTAAAGGAACAGTTTGATGAATAATTTTTGACACATTAAAAACAATTTTCTCTGCCTCGTTGGCCGCGTGGTCACAAGTGCGACTGCCGGGCAAGGGGTCTCGGGTTCGATTCCCGGGTCGGGCAAAGAATTACTGGAATTTTTCAAAAATCTCAGTGGTAGCACGGAGTCTGGAATTGTGCCCGGTATATGGCAATAGGCTCACCCCCTATTACATGGGACACAACATAAATAGTGAAAAGTGGGTGTTACATTGTACAGTGGCATTAAGTGCCGTAATGTGCACCTCTGCCTACCCCTTCGGGGATAAAAAAAAAGGCGTGATGTTATGTTATGTAAAAACAATTTTCTTTCAATCTATCTATGTGACCGATTTTCCTGGAGAGGTGGTTAATGAATCAACTGTTGTGATTTAGTATGCGTCACGTTTAACATCACGTGTTTTAAAAACATAATATACAACATATAAATATCGTCAATTCATATTGTGACGAGACGATAAGACCAAAGAACAGGGGTGTTGCAGTAGTGTCAATTCGATTTGTTACCGACACTTTTAAAAATGAAAGATTCTACCATTTTCTTAGTCTTTAATGAGTTAACCAGCTCCTGTATTATATATCCTCTCATCTGTTGAAACATCGGCTCCCGGCTTTCAACAGACAAGAGGATATGTAGCGACCTATATTCTATCCTACTGTTTCGAACCTACGTCGACGTCGCCGCGGAACTTTTGGTTGAGTTATAATTTAGTATTATCATACACTCACTCGCCCGGCTACCAGACGGAAAAGATTTATACAAGCCATTATGACCATATTTGAAAAAAAAAAAATATATGTATACCTCTACATATAGTGCCATTTTATTTTAAAATCGCACTATCGCCTAGTTTTGAATTATTTCCAATTAGTTAATACTTTTGCTGTAAAAGTCGTTATATTAAATTATATTATCCTTATTAAAAATAATAAAATATAAATTTCCCCGCGGTGTTTATCTGTTTGCTATTAACTCAAAAACTAGTGAACGGACTTGAATGAGAATTTCATCAGTGGATAGGGTGATTCTAAAGAAGATGTAAGTACTACGGGCGGGTAGCAACTACTGGTGGAAAACAAGTAATCTTGCTAATATTATAAATAGAAAGATTTCATTGTTTGCATTGAATTACCTCCGAAACTACTGAACCGATTTGAACAATTGGGATGATGACAGGGTTTGAAAATTAAAAATCTAATTAGTCCGTCAGTTAGGTAATGATAAAATATTGGACACATATTTTTTATTTTATCGTATAATAAAACAATACTTAGATAAAACGAATCAAAGTTTAGGAGTGGGGGCTAAAACGTCATTTCTACGTATAAAATGTTCCTAGAAGTGACGTCACGCGACATTTCAAATCAATATATCGTCGAAAGTATTCGTTTCTGTAAGAAAATAAAAAATACGTGTCTAATGATTTAAAATAATCTACCAGATGGACATTAAAATAAAAATTAGGCATCTACCCTATTCTTCCTCCATTGGAAAGTCTACTTGTCAAGGAGTAACACAGGATATCTTCTATCCTGATATTCCTACAGGATCAGGAGAAAACTTCAAAGATCGACTCAGGAGTTGCTTGAGGCGGAAAAGTAATGAATTATTTCAATGTTTCAAGTTAACGATATCTTTTTATAATAAGAAGTGTACAGCATATCTGCATCACTTGTACAATTTTAGATTATCGACCCGCAGGTCAAATATGTTTACAATAAAACAATGTGTAAAAATGAGCATACAATATTATATTGTAGCGTTATCATATCAAAGATGTGAGCGAAATTACGTCGCGTTTTTTGTCACATATATCACGCCATTTGTTTTCTGAAGGGATGCACGCATAGGCCTGCTCAATCGTAGTGCCGACCGTCAACCGACGTGAAACAACGCTTGCGTTGTGTTTCGTTGTGTAAGTGAGATTACCGGAGCCACAATCTCCCTAATCCCAGAATCTCCAACAGTCTTCAAATTTCTAATCCTCAAAAGGCCAGTAACGCATTTGTCACGCATCTGTTTTAGATGTCCATGAGCAGCGCCAATTGCTTACCATCAGGTGATCCGTCTGCTCGCTTACCCGGCTTATACCATAAATAAATCAGACTTAACTCCCTTTCGGTGGAAATAAATAACTGATATTATACTCTTTTTTCTCTCTATGGATCAAAATCGGTTATTGACAATAGTTGTATCGAGTTTCTGCTTTCCGGGGCTCCATATCTGGCATCAGCCCTACTAGACCCCATTTGTGGTGGTCTGATGGCTCCATGAGGTGCGCGCGGCCTTTTGCCAAGCTTAGATGCACAATTATAATATGAACTGATATATTTTGTACGAACTCTGATAAACGAATATAAAGAAAGCCTTCAAGAAAAGAGCTTATTCCTTTTTAAAAGGTCGGCAAACGCACCTGTGACTCCTCTGGTGTTGCGGGTGTCCATGAGCAGCGCTGATCGCTTACCATCAGGTGATCCGTCTGCTCGTTTGCCTCCTATTCCATAAAAAAATGTTTTTAGTCTGGAAATCCCCAATTGGTTTGACCTGAGAATAAAACTAAGACCTTGATGATTACCAGTTACGCTCGCGTTTACTGGCCTATATGTGATTGCGGAAAAAGTTGTTATTATTGGGTTTTTTGATACTGCATTTCTCGGTTACAGCACAGAGTTTGCATATGAAAATGCACGTTCTATGATAAAATGTCAGTTAGCAATTTATTTTGGACTAGCAGCCTGTCCCGGCTTCGCACGAGTTGACAAAATAGCATATATATTATGCATGGTAAAAGATATGTTTAAATCTAGTACTTTTTGAGCCAATAGTGTAGATGCCTAATTTTTATTTTAATGCCCGTCTGGTAGACACGTATTTTTTATTTTCTTACAGAAACGAATACTTTCGACGATATATTTCTGACGTTCATATGCAGTTTGAACATGCAGTTGTCACGACTGCAATAGAACTGCGATAGGACTGCTCGTTTGTTGTGGAACCGTTTGGCTTGCAGTTCAATTACAGTCGTGCCACGACTGTATTCATGCTACATCCGAACTGCAATATGTGGTTCGCTCTGTCTAGAGCCTTAGTCGACTCTTAAGACAGTCGTGGGCCTGCAGCTGTAGCCAAATGCCATTTGGCGGTTGTCTACATGTAGAATAGAAAACCAAATTATATGGAATTGACGTAAATTTTGACACTTGTCTGTGTCATCCTCCATCCTATACATTTTGATTTCTACTCTCTCTGTAGACAAGCGCTAAAGTGGCGTTTGGCTAAAGGCACTGGTTCGAAGTTGGCGTAGGAACGTGGTGGTGTTCAGTCTGTAAGAGTCTGACATTCTCTCTCCCCTCACCCAGGGTTACACATTAGATGATTTCCCCCCTTAAAAAGCCCTCATTCATAGTCATAGCGAGTGGTTAAAATATATTGATAATATGTGAATTTCATAATATTATGACTTATGATTATAGGATTTCTGTAATAATTGAGTTGATATATAATTAGTATGATAAGAGTCGGTTTTTACGATAACTATCGCGTTGCATTTATCATATATATGTATCTAATGCGGAATTATATATTAGGTATATATGTGTTTAAGTTTTTTATCTTTTAATGTCTTTTGTAGGTGTAATACTAGTTGTTCCCGCGGCATTGTTTGCGTTGACCATTGTAGGAATTGACTTAATTAATTAGCCAATCTCCCCAATCCTTGAATCTACAATACTCGTTAAATTCTTAATCCCCAGAGGACCAGAGGACCAGTAACGCATTTGTAACGCCTCTGGTGTTTTAGGTGTCCATGGGCAGTGCTGATTGCTTACCATCAGGTGATCCGTCTGCTCCGTCTGCTATTGCATAAATAAAGATAGATGACATTTTACCAACCTAAAGTATGCCACATAACAGTACAAGTAAGGGATTAGTTAAGGTTCTACGTCTCGTTAAGTAACTTGTAGTTAAGATTGTTGACGTTGATGGTTCAGGGGCGGTCGGTGCAAACGGCCATTAGTAAACATCTAGTTGTTAAGTGGGGTATATGACACCCGCGGGAAGAATAGCGGTGGTGTTAAATATTATGCTTTTAAATAATAATACCAATATTTTCCCGACACGAGACGCAAAGATATTAATTCAAATAATAAAATTACTTAAATATTTGTCGTGCTGCATGTCTGAAAGACTAATTTGCATCTAAAACTAGTTATTTCACTTTTGTTTTTTTATTATTATGAGACCTAGGACTTGTCTGTTGTCTGTCTAGTGCTTATAGAAGCGATTAGTAAGCTAGATGCATGAATTCTTACATCGTTATTATACAATAGCTTCTGCCAGCGGCTTTGCTTGCGTCGCCGGGGGTACACAGTAGTCTAAGTGTTAATCCAGACTATAATCTATCTCTGATCCAAATTTCATCTCGATCCCTTTAGCCTACGGGTAACTCAACATTCGACAAACTTATATTTGCGTTTGGTACAGAACTGTCGTTGGATCGAGCCGCACAATTAAGTTTGTTTTTTCGTGTATATACTTTTTCGGGATATAAAGTACCCAGTGTTGTGCCCAGGATATTAAAGTATAATCATACCAAGTTTCATCGTAATCGGACCGGTAATTTTTGCGTGATGCGTGGACATACAGACAGACAGACAAAAATGGTTTTGAACCCATGAATGTGTCTACTAACAAACTCCACTATTTATGACAGCCTATTTAGTCGGCCAACGAGGCCACGTCTAGGGTTCGATTCCCGGGTCGGGCAAACTATTACTGGGGTTCTAAAAATTCTCAGTAGTAGCATGGAGTCTAGAATTGTGTCCGGTATATGGGAATAGGCTCACCCCCTATTACATGGGACTTATAACATTAATAGTGAAAAGTGGGTGTTACATTGTAGAGGTACAGTGGCATAATATGCACCTCTGCGAGGATAAAAGGTGAGATGTTATGTTATGTTGTTGCCAGCACCGCTGGTGTTCCCGGAGTAAGGGACTACATAATGTATTTGAAATTGTATGGGATTTATCCATTTTTCCCATTGATGTACCCAAGTTTATTCGTCCTGGGGACAGTTGGGTACAATACACTAGAGGTGCGGAGAGATGTGGCACTAGTTAAATATATCGCCAGGGTACTACGAGGATTGGTCCATCACCCGGAAGTGTTGGAGATGTTGGGATTGCGTGTGCCAGACGGATACGTAGGGGCTCGTCGACGCCCCACCCTGTTGGAAGTGCCAAGGGCTAGGACTAATCTTCTTAAATATGCTCCTATTTCGCGTGCTATTCGGATTATAAATAGTGTACCGGAGCATGATTTGTTCCACAACCTACCAAGGTTTATTGAAGCAGTACAAAGGCATATTGAATATCACCGTATTGAGTAATTGGGTCTGTAGGGTTATAATATGTATGTCATACTGAGAGTATGTAACTCTTATAAGTCTAATAATTAAGGTGAAATTTTTATTAATTAAGTTACGTGTTAGACTTAAATGTTTCAGGAAATGTGATATTGCATTGGAATAAACTGTAAGATGTCATATTGTAAGGTGTTATAATAAATAAATAAAATAAATAAATAAATAAATAATTTAACTGAGACTGGATACCAGTGCTCTCTGATAAACCTGAACCTTTTATAATGCTATATCTAACCCTTGTGAGGCCTAATGATAACGGCAAAGCTCTTTATAGAGTAGCAAAGGTCTGTAGTCTAGTAATGGACTGTCAGTTTTTGATGATGACTAGACTGAAGTAACTGAAGCTGTTTTTTTATGGTATAAGCCAGTTAACGAGCAGACGGATTACCTGATGGTAAGCAATCTGCGTCGCCCATGGACATCTTAAACACCACTGGTGTTACAAATGCGTTACCGGCCTTTTGGAGATTAGAAATTTGAGGATTATTGGGGATTCGGGGAGACCTCACTTACGCGACGAAACACAACGCAAGCGTTGTTTCACGTCGGTTTTCTGCTCGGCCGTGGTATTACTCCGGTCGAGTCAGCCCATTGTGCTATATTGTATGCAGGTCGCTTCTACCTGACAGATGTGGAAGTCACTGGAGGAACAAGTCACAAATAACTTCTCAATTAGGAGTGTAGCGATTTAATTAAATGTAGCATGTTGTTCTATTATCAAGTTTTTACAAAATATACTGTAACAAATAATTAAGGACAACGGCGAATGCTCTAATATGGCCATTTTGTGGTCACACGGGATGTGGTTATGCGGGAAAGACCCATTGCGTCATTGATAAAAGAATTCGATCTATATGTCTTTGTTGTTAATCGACCTTGAATTGTTATGTAATGAATTTAACATTTTACCCGGGTCCACACTCCCCAATCCCCGAATCCTCAGCAATCCTCAAATTCCTAATCCCCAAAAGGCTGTTAAAACACTTGAAACACCTCTGGTGTTTCGGGTGTCCGTCTGCGGCGCCGATTACTTACCATCAGGTAATCCATCTGCTCGTTAAATCCAATTGCTATATGGTAAATTGTTAGGCTTAGAGCCAATACAATAGTGCAGACGCAATCTAGAAATATTTTCTCCCCAAAAATCAGGCTTAAATTGTTCCATAGTCGGTTCGACAACCCACTCGTGCTACCTCTAGTGTTGCAGGTGGACTTAGACTACAGTGTCTGCTTACTGTTAGGACAGCCGTAAGCTTTTTATGGTATAACCCGGTAAACGAGTAGACGTATCGGTAAGCAATCGGAGTCGCCCATGGACACCGGCCGGCATGGTACCGGTCTTTTGGGGATTAGGAATTTGAGGATTGTTGGGGATTGGGAAGATTTGGGGGTTATTGGGCTTCTGGTAACCTCAATCATGCGACGAAACACAACGCAAGCGTTGTTTCATGTCGGTTTTCTGCGAGGCCGTGGTATCACTCCGGTTGAGCCGGCCCATTCGTGGCTGTTATATATGTTTGTATTATCTGTGGCCAGCTGTCCATATTCAAGAGTGGAAACCTATTTATGTTTTTCTTTTGAATATATTGAGTGTCCTTCTGACTAGCTTGTTTAATTAATACGTAAAATATGTATAACAGTGTTGAAGCCTGCCTCGTTGGCCGAGTGGTTGCAAATACGACTGCCGGACAAAGGGTCTTGGGTTCGATTCCCGGGTCGGGCAAAGTATTACTGGGTTTTAAAAAAATTCTCAGTAGTAGCACGAAATCTGGAATTGTGCCCAGTACATGGCAATAGGCTCACCCCTATTACATGGGACTCATAACATAAATATTTTTTTTTTATGGCATAAGCCGGTAAACGAGCAGGCGGATCACCTGATGGTAAGCAATCGGCGTCGCCCATTGACACCTGGAACACCAGAGGCGTTACAAGTGCGTTACCGGCCTTTTGGAGATTAGGAGTTTGAGGATCGTTGGGGATTCAGGAATTGGGGAGATTGGGGAAGGGAAGGATAATTGGGCCTCCGGTAACCTCACTCACACGACGTACACATCCACATCCTTGTAGAAAACCGGCGTGAAACAATAATTGCGTTGTCTGCAGCCGATTACCTCCACGAACTTCACAATCTCCGAATCCTCAGAATCCTAACCCCCAAAAGACTGGCAACACACTTGTAAAGCCTCTAGTGTTGCAAGTGTCCACGGGCGGCGCTGATTGCTGACCATCAGGTAATCAGTCAGTTCGCTTGCCGGCTTATACCATTTAAAAAATTGTATAATATTAAATGGACTAATGTTCCAATACTGGAACGCTACTCAACTTCAAGTCGCGCTTAACTATATATCTGTCATAACAAATTCTTTGTAAAAACAGAGATGGCGCGATATTTATTGAGTAGTCTTTCAGTGTTCGGGCCTAACGCAAGAATCATATTTATCCAACTCGAATTGCTAGTTCCGGGGATTAACGTTTAAAGAAACAAACTTTTATTATCTAATACAGCTATAATAAATCGTTTAAGTTCGACAGTATTTCAGAATAAGCGACAGCAATGTTTCTTATTTATTTTATATAGGTATAATTTGAGTAATCAAATAATTTAACATAAGAATGATTATACAGTGAGTTAGGTTAAACGAGGGACTTATTGAGGGAGGGTATTCAGTATTCGATTCTCGTCCCGAATATGTAAAAAACCTATAACCAAAATTTTTGAATTAATTGTCCAATAAAATAAATCATCATGAACACTGAGCGCGCAACAAGTGAACTTGTAAACAGAAACAGTACTTACATAAAGTAAGTCGCGTTGCAAAACATGCGCCGATCTTGCCGAAAAGGATAGAGTGCGCAAGCCCGCTAAGCCGTAACCCGTAAGCGTAAGCGGAAGCGTTTTTATGGTTCTGTCTGTTATTTATTAGTGTTTTCGTTTCATTTATATGTTTGTTAGGTTCATGTGAGTATACACTATTATGGGTTTGAATATGTCCCTCGTTTAACCTAGCATACTGTATAATTATTGTTAATTAGACCTTAAGTTCTCTATGCTAAGCGGTTTTTATTGCCTGAGGTACAGGTTTCAAACCTAGTTCAGGCACATGGCATAACATAGCAATAAGAATATAGAATTAAGACATACGAAATTTCTGTTTATATTTTTTTCTTTTGAATAAATTATTTATTTATTTATTTGATTTTTATGGAATTAGGAATAATATCAATTACGTGTTTGAGTTTGTGCGTGTTAAGCCTCGTTATAAAGCTAGTTACAAAACGGCGGCTTGTAGTTCGCATTTACGGATTTCCTACAATTTTTTTTATTGATTCGACCTCAGAATCGATAGCCGAGTTACCTCCTAGAAAATGACGCGGCTTTAAAACAACAACTTGTATACTAAGAAAAGCTCTACTAGTTTCGAACCACAGAGTCCAGTGAGCTACGCGACATCGCCGCGACCGCGCACGCTGCTCATGAGGAAGAACCCCTCTGTGGTTCGAGACTAGTAGAGCTTATATTCACGTGAGTAACCCGCGATTTTAGTTAATTTAGTACCTATGTCTCACGATTGTTATTATAAAACAAAACAGACCCCATTAACAAAGCGGGCGGAGTAACTGGTAATAACTATTTATTACAGATAATTTTATTAGTAGGCACATATTTAGGTAATTTTTCGACGTAATTAGTGCTTAGGTAACACGGTTTAATCAGATTTCAATAAGTATTAAGTACTGTTACCTACCTAAACGGATGCCTAGGTACCTAAGTACTTAGATAAACAGTTCCCTATTTGATACCTATTTAAATTGTTATGAAGTTTATCTTTTTATGGTTGTGTAATGAGTCGGTTTGGGCCAGCAGGAACAATTTTGGTTATAGGCCGGTAAACGAGCAGATTGAGCACCTGATGGTAAGCAATCAGCGCCGCCCATGGACACCCGCAAAACTAAAGGAGTTACAAATGCGTTGTTGACTTTTTTGCTGGTTAGGGAGTCAAATGATTAAGGATTTAAGGGGGACTTTTGTCAAGGAAAATAGGTATTATGAGGATACCTACATAAAATATATTTCCGAAATGTATGCGCGTCACTTTGACTTGAATGACTTCATCAAATTAGATAAATCCTTTTCGGAGTAAATGTCGGGGAAAGTCAGGATGATTTGTCATCAGAGCAAAGTGATGACAGGCTACCAGTTACCATTAATAGCGGGTGAGAGTCCACTGTTGGACTATGACCCTCCTCTACATAAGAGGGGTTTGTCATAATTCGAGTTGCGCAGGCAGGTTGGAGATCGCAGTATAAAAGGTTCAGGTTTATCAGAAAGCGCTGCTGCACGGTCTCTGTCAAATAATATCTCCTAGTCGGGTACACGACACTTAAAAAAAGTCGGGTATAGGACACCCGCGGGAAGAATAGTGGTGATGGCAAATGTATGCTACTCTGCCGTCACCTTATATTCATACGGACTGCTAGTAAATATAATTTTTTTTTCTTTTGCTCAATGATCGTCGTTCTGCATGTTATAACATTCGTAAAAATTTAGGATATCAACATATAAATCGGATCGGAAGTTCGTTTTGTCACGAAATTCTAATACTAAGTACATATGTAATTGATGCGTCCTTCTGCTATCGACTTAGAGTTCAAAATACAAAGGCTTAAAATTAACATATTATTGCAAAAAATAACCTTTGATACTTGAGTCATTGTTATTGTTCATGTTATAATGTTGTGTAGTGTCGTCATGAGTTAATGTTACTCTATGCAGGAGTAGGAACGGGGTGGTGTTTAGTCAGTAAGAGTCTGACACTCTCATCCAGGGAGGAGACATTGGAAGATTTTTCGTGCAAAAAAGGCGACACACATACTTAGGTATCGTCACGAGTTAATGCTCACAAGTAAACAGTAGCTCGTGTAGTGTAGATGTCCAGTCAACAAGGATGTAGCGAGGTTGACTGTCCAGGCGACACACGTACTTAGGTATCGTCATGAGTAGATTATACCTCTATTGTATGGTCATCAAGATTAAGAGTGTGTACCAAATGCCGCCAGGAAAAGGGTAAAATCCACGTATACTAAATTTGACCCAAACAAACAAACGGGGCTAAATGAAACCATTTATAAACGTGTCCCATATTACATTGTCACAGTATCATTTATTGTCATTTTATTCATATTTTATTTATGTTGCATCGTGGCTGGCGCTGAATGAATTTTCTTTGCTTTCTTCTTGCTTACTCTTTCTATTAAGATTTTCACCTGTGTTGGATCGTCTATTTATCAAAGAAGGCTTTAATCTATTAAACATCACGCTATGATCAATTGGACTCGAGCAGGATGATAGTGTACTAAAGTTACTCTATTATTCCAGGACAATGGAAGACGTTAAGCAAAGATGCCGTGCCCTCCCAGAACCTGCCTAAACTGAACGCTGATGGTACAGTCATGGTGATCAGGAAGAGCCGCACCGTTAAATACAGGGAAGGCAAGAAGGATGACATCCACGGGTGAGTAGACATACATTCCCAAATCACAGACCTCTTAATTTCCTTTCACAAATTTTGTATCCCCAAATCAGTAAATTTCCAATACTAATTCAATCCGAGTAAGTAGACGAGTGAATAGGTTGCTTATGGGACGACGTGCTCCATCGTAGACCGCATCATCGTGCACCACCAGACGAGAACTATCTCGCCGTTTGCCCACTAGGACAAACGTCCCATCCAATATAAAATAAGACGGAAAGACCTACTTAACAATCGGAATCCGCAACATCCTGAAATCTCCAAATCTCCTATCCTCGAATTTCCAATTATCATTTCCCCAATTCTGAAAAATCTCTATTCTTAAATACAATAATCCCCAAACGCCTGAATCACTTGATGACTTAAGTGCGTTTGGTACGCTCCGGACTTGTACAGTAGGTGCAAACACAGTGTTCCTGTGTTTGCACCTACTGTAAATTCTGGTGCACAGGAGTTGTAGGTTTTAGGAAGTTGATAAAGTCAAAGTCAAAATCATTTATTTCAATTAGACCAGGAAGGCACTTTTGAACATAAACAAAAAAAAAATAAAAAGTGAAGCTATTTGCTCATTCCAAGGTGTAGATTCCTATGTAGAAGAACGAGCAAGAAACTCCATAGGTTACTCTTTTAAAATCAGTTCACAATACAATTCTCTAGTTACATAGTTTTGTTGGTTCGATTGTGTGAGAACAATGTAACACGTAAATCCAGTCAAAGAGATCGAAAAAGTAAATAACCTTAAGGACAATCAATAATAATGCAGTCTGGATGCAGTTGTGGCGGGCTTGTTTCAACTTCCAATACTTATTTTCGTTTCATCTACATTCATCAATCTCTTTATGCAGAGTTCTAAACGTGATACAATCATAAATTGCATACACAAGACGTTTTCAGCTTTTTCCTCACGGAAATACGTGAAGTTGCTTGTTTTTTTCCTACAACATTTTGCGGTTTTTGTAACTTTATAACTAAAAGATAACGTACGGTCGAAGAATATCAATTAATCCACAAACAGGCTCCTTATAAACGTCACAATAGTCCACACAGATTATTTAGTTTTTGATGGGGAGACAATTATCAAATGACAGAAGTCATTTCCCACCCTGGGTGAGGCGAGAGGGAGTGTCAGTCTCATACTGACTAAACACCACCCCCGTTCCGACTCCTGCATAGAGTACCATTAACTCATAACGGAACTTTTAGTGCTTCATAAGAAAGAAATAAAGAAAAACCATTTATTTATAACGCCACGGTAACTTTTAGTGCTTTACCCGTTACCCCAAAGTCAAAGTCAAAATCATGTATATCAATTAGACGTAATCGTAAGCGACGGCACGATTGGTGCGGTGACTAGTCAACCGGCTTTTTTTTTTAAGGGGGGAAAATCATCGAATGACTGCTCCCGCTTGTGTGAGGCGGGAGGGAGTGTCAGACTCTTACTGACTAAAAACCACCCCGTTCCTTCTCCTGCACGTCGAGCCGGAGCCCCGGTTACCCGTTAGGTTCTCCGCGACTCCGAATCGGCATCGGCTCTATTGGGCCCCATCTGTGGTGGTCTGATGGCTCTTTGAGGCGCGCGCGGAACGCGACGCGGCGTACGCTCGGGTCTGTTTCTGGTCGGACGGGGAGCCACCCATGCTCGCCGTCTGCAGGCCCGCGCTTACGGTGGCCGGAGATCGTCCCGCGATCCCCGACGCCCGGTGTGTCCTTCGCGATGGCTGGGTTGCGAGGAGGCAGCGGTTCGCTGCCTCACGCGTCTCGCCCGCCCCTTAGCTAGCATGACTGCTTCGCAAAAGGAGGAGACGGCATCCCAGTCCCCCTCGCTCCGCATCATGGCCTGCACTAGGCCCGGACGCGAGAGGTCGCCATCGCCGATCACTTCCCTGAGGGCACGGCGGTGCTCAGCCCACGCAGGGCAACTCTTTGTGTGATCCATAAATTGTTGTTTCGGGTATAGGTGTCATGTGTATGTGAACTTGTATGTTTGTAAACTGATTCACGACACAGGATAAATACTAGATTTTTGTTTTTTTTTAAAAACAAAGAATCCTTATCCTTGCTAATATTATAAATCTGAAAGTGAGTTTGTTTGTTTGTTCCGCTTTCACGCCGTAACTACTAAACCAATTGCTTTGAATTTTTACAGACGTAAAGTTAGAAGTCCGGATTAAATAATAGGGTATTTTTTATCCCGGAAAAATGTGATATTCCCGAGGGAAAACAAAAGTATTGGTATAGATGGCGCTGTGTATATTGGTATATGTCACATAGGCTACTTTTTATCCTTTTGTGACGCAAGCGTAGCCGCGGGTAAAAGCTTTTGAACATCAAATAAGATACAAAATGTCAATACGTCGGCCGGCCCTCTTGTGAAGCTATTTGCTCGTTCTAAAGTGTATATTCCCCGCCTTACTACAAATGTGTTTTCATTTTAACATATTGTTTTATAAAATTACAGTGAGAAGACTGACAAATGGCCAATGAACCTTGGACCACACAGTGTTCTGCAGACCACAACTGACCCACACATGGTCTGTGACCCACAGGACAATAATGTAAGTTTCTATAATAACTATCTTGAGACATAGTAAATGAACTAAAAATCGCGGGTTATTCACGTCAATATACTGAGAAAAGTCCTACTAGCGGCCGCCGTGGTCGCATGTGCGACTAGCAAGGGCAAGGGGTCTCGGGTTCGATCCCCGAGACGGACAAATATTTTTTTTTAAATTCTCAGTAGTAGCTCGGAGTTTAAATCGTGTCCGGTATATAGCAATAGGCTCACCCCCAATTACATGGAACTCATGACATAAATAGTGAAAGTGGGTGTTACATTCACCATAAGTGTCGTAATGTGCACCTCTGCCTGCCTCTTCAGGGATAAAAGGCGTGATGTTATGACGTTATGTATCACAATGTAATAGGGGGTGAACATAGTATCATATACTGGTAAAAATGCCAGGCACTCAGCTATTACTAGAAAAAAAAATGAAAAGTCTTATATTCTCAAATACTGAAACGCTACTCAATTCTAAGTCGAGCTTATTATAGTTCAGTCATTCGGATATTAGTCTTTTGCCCAAGAACAGGAATCAATTATTTATAAGACAGTTTAATGTTGTATAACAAATTATATATTTCTAACGCACCAAATAAAATATGTCTTCTCTTTTCTCACTTCCAGCTAGCATACCGCTACCCAACACTAAACACAATGAATCTATCACCACAAATAAATAATCCCCATCCTTCAATGAAGCCCAAGAAGCAGGACGCCTTCATGCAAACAGACCCAGTACAATCTGAAGACGATGACTCACAACCGAACAACAGTTACAGCGAGGTTTCAGAGAAATACCCCGACATAGACTACCAAACGTACCAAAAGGAACAAGTTTACGATAAAAAGTATGAAGCGAAAGATTACACCAACAAACAAGATGATTATATACCGCAAACGAACGAGGAATATAATAAAGAAGCCGAGAAATATGCCCTTGAAAGGAAGTCCTTGAACGGTTACGAAAAACCCGTGGAGTTCCCGAAACAGGTCGACAGTTATCCGAAACTAGACGCGTACCCAGGTTTCGAGAAACCATTTCGTCCCGACTACGGTTTCCAAAACTATCAGGATAGCGTTGAGATTTTGCGGAATCAACAGCACAATTTACAAATGCTACAGGAACAGCATAGGATCAATGAAAATCAGAATTTTTTTAACGAAAGCCATATTAAGCAAGAGGTTGATATCAACGTTGATGATGACAAATTCGCATATGAAAGGAGTAAGGAACAACTTGGTAAGTTATTCTGTATTTTTTTTTATTTATGGTATAAGCCGGTAAACGACCAGACGGATCACCTGATGGTAAGCAATCGGCGTCGCCCATGGACACCTGGAACACCAGAGGCGTTACAAGTGCGTTACCTTTTGGGATTAGGAGGTTGAGGATCGTTGGGGATTCAGGAATTGGGGAGATTGGGGGAGGGGAGGGTAATTGGGCCTCCGGTAACCTCACTCACACGACAAAACACAACGCAAGCGTTGCTTCACGTCGGTTTTCTGCTCGGCCGTGGTTTCACTCCGGTCGAGCCGGCCCATTCGTGCCGAAGCATGGCTCTCCCACATTTAAACGATCTATGCACTCACACATACACAAATCAGCCTCGATTCGGAGTCGCGGAGAACCTAACGGGTAACCGGGGCTCCGGCTCGACGTGCAGGAGAAGGAACGGGGTGGTTTTTAGTCAGTAAGAGTCTGGCACTCTCTCACCCAGGCGGGAATAGTCATTCGATGATTTTTCCCCCCTTAAAAAAAGCCTATAATGCCCACTGTTGACCAAAGGCTGAGCATTAATCACCACGTTTTCTCAATGCGGGTTGACGATTTCAAACCCTCATGCATGAGAAGCGGGCGTCTTAAAACTCCGGGCAACCACGACATGCATAGTAGATATAAATAATTTCCAAAAAACCGACTTCAACCCTTTATTTCAAGTCGCATAATATACTAAAAAATGACAAACGAGTTTTTTAAAGTCGCACCAAAATCGGTAATTGTAGTTCTTTAGTCGGGTATACGACACCCGCGGGAATAGAAGGGGTGGTGTCTAAAGTATTCTTTAACGAATTTGTCTAAGCTCAACCCTCAACTTCTAACAAAACAGTTACAGCTCAAAGCGATGTTTTTACAAATAAATGGATTTTTCTTTTAAACAATTATATCATACGCGCTGCGTAGTTCTCATAATATTATCCACATATAGTATGTGTTACGACAATATTATGTCTAACACTTTACTATAATAGTAATAATAGTAGTTAATAGTCGAGAATTGTGTATTTTTCATCATCATTATATACTATGCATGGGATTGTTATCAAAATATTATCGTACGATGACGATGGAGTAAAATATATTCGTTACCACCGCTATTCTTGTCGTGGGTGTGGCATACCCGAGTAATTGACTTGCCTGGCTGAGAGATTGGCTGCTGCGCAACGTATAGCGGCTTCGATTCCCTCACGGAGCAACTTAGTGATTCACAGATTGTTGTCCCGGGTCTGGGTGTCATGTGTATGTGAACTTGTATGTTTGTACACACGACACAGGAGAAAATCCTAGTGTCCTAAAAAGATTAAGGGATTACATATTTGACAGAGTTCAGGTAGCAACGGTCTCTGATAAACCTGAACCTTTTATTCTGCGATCTCCAACCCGCCTGACAAGCTAAGACATTATGACAAACCTCTCAGGCGGGAGAAGTAACTGGATGATATTCCCCCCTCAAAATAAAAAAGACTCCAATCTGATTCACATTCACCTGTGAGTCCTCTGGTGTTCCAGGTGTCCACGGGCGACGCCGATCGCTTACCATCAGGTGATCCATCTGCTCGTTTGCCTCCTATACCATAAAAATCCTTAGTCCTTAGTAATATTATAAATCGGAAAGTGAGTTTGTTTGTTTGTTCAGCTTTCACGCCGTAACTATCAAACCGATTGCTTTGAATTTTTACAGGCGTAAAGTTAGAAGTCCGGATTAAATATTAGGGTACTTTTTATCCCGGAAAAATTTGATATTCCCGAGGGAAAACAAAAGTATTGGTATAGATGGCGCTGTGTGTATGGGATATGTCACATAGGCTACTTTCTATCCTTTTGTGACGCGAGCGAAGCCGCGGGTAAAAGCTAGTAATAGATACGTGATGACAATGACTATCCTGCATGTATCTGGTTTGATTCCCGATTGAGTTGTTCTATCTTCTTTGCAGATGCTGACATATATACATCTAGGAGACTGGAACAACAGCGCGCCATTCTAGAACAGATACAACATCAGGTCAAACAGGAACCTGACACTCCTAACGGTGAGATGTCATAATAATTATTTATTATTGTAATTGTTAAATATATGTCGAAAAGTGCTGAAGGAATCGGGATGAAATTTTGGTACGTAAGTAGATTAATGACTGCCTCATTGGCCGAGTAGTCGCAAGTGCAACTGCCAGAGCAAGGGGTATCGGGTTCGATTCCCGGGTCGGGCAATTTTTTTTTATTAATGGAACAAGCCCGCCACATCCTCCCAAAACCGCTGCAACTCCTGTGCACCAGGATCTACAGTAGATACAACCATGAAAACACCGGAACACTAAAGTCCGGCGCGCCCCGGGGACATGAATAACTGTCTTAGTTCCCGCAACGAAGTGAATGAGAAGATATTATAAGAGGAGAAGAAAAAAAAACGATAGTTTCCACTTCCTTACTGCAGGAGACAGAGTGAATTAAGCCTAAAGGCACAAAGAAGAGATTGTTCAACTTGGTGAAGCCCAGTCGCCAAGCAACACGGAAATTTGACTAAAATCTAAGTGGGTCCTATGTGTGAGCTGTTATACATAGATATACATAGCGGGCAAAATATAGCTGGTTTGTTTTAAATAAAAATGTATAATCACAGTAGTATCACGGAGTCTGGAATTGTGCCCGGTACATGGCAATAGGATCACCCCCTATTCCATGGGACTCATAACATAAATAGTGAACAGTGGGTGTTACATTGTACAGTGGCATTAAGTGCCGTAATGTACACCTCTGTCTACTCTTTCGGGGATAAAAGGCGTGATGTTATGTAATGTATATAACTAATTATTATTTATATTCCAGGATGTGAGAACGTGATGCAGCCACAGGGCAGTCCCTACTACCCAACAAACAATCATAACAACGTCACAGGTATGTGTCATACAGTTATTTAATACTATTTATACGTTTTATTGATAATAAAACATACTACATGATAAGGTCGTGATGTGAAGTATTGTTTATATCTGTCACCAGCGCTAGTCTTCCTGCGCGTGTCGTATACCCGACTATAGAATAACATATTTGATATATACCGGGCAGATGGTAAGCAATCGCCGTCTCCCATGGTACCCGGAACACCAGAGGCGCTACAAGTGTTTATCGGCCTTTTGGGGATTAGGAATTTGAGGATTGTTGGGGATTAACGGATTGGATACATTGTGGGGGGGGGCCTCCGGTAACTTCACTGACACGACGAAACAACGCAAGCGTAGCTCCACTGTTGTTGCGTGGTGGTCGGCGGCGTGGCTCCGGGCGAGGCCCGCGCGGCCGCCAGCGACTGTAGCTAGTGTGTACGACGATGTGTGTCCGTCGCAGGCGCGTACTACGAGGTGCCGCGGCCGGGCCCGGAGATGCTCATCGCCAAACAAAACGCACTCGCCGCGCACACGCAGCTATGTGAGTATACTCACTACACTCACTCCCTACACTCACTAACCACACTTACACTCACTTTCACTCACTTTCACTCACTTACACTCACTTGCACTCATTATTATACTCACTACGTGTATTTTGAACATTACTTACGGGTGAAATTAATAAGCGATCTTAATACAAAGTCTGCAGCTGTAGCCAATTATGTCATTTACCGCTTGTCTACATGTAGAGTGACTGCACCGGTGGTGCGGTGGCTGGGCAACCGGTTGCCGTGCAACGTGGCGCGGGTTCGATTCCCGCATGGAACAACACTTTGTGTGATCCACAAATTGTTGTACCGGGTCTGTGTGTGATTTGTATGTGAACTTGTATGTTTGTAAACGTGCACACGACACAGGAGAAAATCCTAGCGTGGGGCAACCCTAGTGTAGATACCAAATTATGTAGCATTGACATAAATGTTGACACTTGTCAGTGTCATCCCCATTTAATTTTTTACTCTATCTCAAGCGCTAAAGTGGCGTTTGGCTAAAGGCACTGAATCAATATGACACGGATGGGACCCAGTAGGGCTGATGCCCGATACGGAGCCGCGGAAAAGGTAAAAGGATTCTGGGGCTCCGGCTGTATGCAGAAGTAGGAACGGGGTGGTTTTTAGTCAGTAAGAGTCTGAGGTGAAGCGGGAGGACTCCCTACCGCTCCCCTCCAGGCGGAAGAAGTCATAGGACGATAGTCCCCCTAAAAAAAAAAAACCCGCTAATGTAGGCCCACCATAACCACTCCGCAATCAAATAGCGAGCTGCAAACACTACAGTTTTATAATAATAGTATTAGATTATATAATACAAAATAGTATAATATGTATGACATGTATGTCTGTTCATCCACAGGGCAAAACACAATGAAGCGGCCATTCTTCTACAGTGAAAGTCCGCACTACAACAGTACCCCGATCTTACACAGATACGAGGTAAGCAGAGCTCTCTATATATTTGTTTATTATACTCTATTTTGTGACCACCTCTCCCTACTCTTCCCGCGGGTGTCGTATACTCGACTAAAGAACTACAGTACACATATTCAAACTCTAAATCTTCTATCCCTAAAGCCATAATATAATAACATAACATCACGCCTTTTTATCCCCGAAGGCGTAAGCAGAGGTGCACATTTCACTGTACAATGTAACACCCACTTTTCACTATTTATGTTATGAGTCCCATGTAATAGGGGGTGAGTCTATTGCCATATACCGGGCACATTTCCAGACTCATGTTTTGTCCGACTCGGGAATAGAACCCTAGACCCCTTGCCCGGCAGTCGCACTTGCGACCACTCGGCCAACGAGGCAGTTAATAATAATTATTTTATTAAATGTTGATCGCGCTATGATCCCGTTACTGCTCCGAACAAGGTCAAGGCTATAAAACGTTATCAATAGGAGCCGAGCAACGGGTGCAACCGCGCGGCAGTAGATGTATGATTATCACGTACGAAGCCATGAAATACTGACAATATAATGTTTGTTTGTTTCAGGACATCTCAAGAATACTTCAGTGATGTGACATTCCAAAGTTTCGCAAAAAAAATAATTAAAAATAATGAAGAAACAAAAAGTATATTGTAAAAACAAATAATTCTCTTCGCGACGATAATCTCTAATATCGTTTTATTTTTTAAATAAACAATAGGAATAATTATTATTAATAATATATATATTTTTTATTATTTTAAATTGTAATTTATATTTGTTTTTAGCGCGCGGTCCCTTTGTAATGAATAATTGATATAGATCGTATATTTATTTTTGTTATTTCATTTTTTTATTTTATTTTATATTCGTTAGGGACCAAACGTTAAATTACTATGCTACTTGTGATATATATATTTGTTTTTAGTATTAAATGGGTCAAAATATTTTAGATATTTGGTTTAAAAAAAAAAACTAATTTGATTTCGTGAAAGAATAGTTTCAACTTTTCGCCTAGGACTAGTTTAAAACAATTTATCTTGATTCCTGTGATTCCCGAACGGGAATGTTGGGAATTCCTGTTTCCCGGATTAGGAATATCATATTTCTGTGCACCGTAAAAGATGGTTACCTTTTTTAGTCACCAGAGGGCTTAAAATAATGATTGTTACCTTTTAAACCTTCCCAGGGTGCTTACTCTTGAAACCAATCTCAATGTCAATGCAATAAAATCTCAATAATTATTCAATGTCAACACTACAACCACAATCGTAGCTGTTAAAATAGCATTCAGAGTACGGAATATAAAGCCAAACTAAATAGTAAATAATTGTAAAAAAATATGCTTACGTAATATTTGAACGGCCCCACAGTCTAAATCATCTATAATTCTATTAAAAACATTCTAGTGGTTATCCCTGTTCCCTATTCGGGTATCCAAGGAATTCCCGTCTCTAGTCAAAAACCAACACTTAGCTTGCCAAATTATATTCCTTAAAAGTTGATTGTCAAATTATTCTTTCACCGACATCATTTTCATAGTTAAATCAACCATTCGTCCCATTTAATACTAAGTACAAATAATTATTAACATAGTAATTAATATAATTGTATCTTATTAATAATAAGATTTATATAAATATAAAATTAAACAAGGATTTGTACAAATTGTGTAAAATGAGTAACTATTACTTAAAATATGCTTTATATATATATATACAATTACCTATATATATATATATACAATTACCTATATATATATATATTTAAAATCATGGTATGACGTGAAAAATGTAAATAATTTTTGGGAAACTCAAATTCTAAAAGTACCTATATTTCACCAATTATTGAAAATGTTCTCTGTCTACCCCTTCGGTAAATTTTTTTTTAAATATATAAACTATAGCTTTGTTAGCCAGGTTAGTCAGCAGGTAAGAAAGTAAAGATTGATTCAGTACAGAGACACAATAGGGCCCAATAGGGCTGATGCCGAGACGGAGCCGCGGAGGACTTAACGGGTAACCGGGGCTCCGTCTCGACGTGCAGGAGAAGGAACGGGGTGGTTTTTAGTCAGTAAGAGTCTGACACTCCCTCCCGCCTCACCCAGGCGGAAGAAGTCATTCGATGATTTTCTCCCATTAAAAGCTATTGTTAATCTATATTGTAAGCTTTCTAACGAAGCCATGTCTTTTGTAACTCAGTCGGCTCTAGACAACCAATGGTTACTGTCTCTGTACTGAATCTACCTTTATTTTATTACCTGAATACTCAATTCTTCGTTGACTAGACTATACTTTCTCTATTTACCCCGTCAGACTCGATTTTTTTGTCGTATACAAAAACGATACTTAGATAAAACCAATTAAAGTTCAGGAGTGGGAGCTAGCTACATAATTTCTAAGTATAAAACGGACCTAGATATGACGTCATATCGCGATTACAAATCAATATATAGTCGAAAATACGTGTCTAATGTTTGAAATGATGATTGCCTCGTTATCTGAGTGGTCACAAGTTCGACTGCCGGGCCACTACTGGGTTTTTTAATAAGAAATCTCAGTAGTAGCAGGGAGTCTATAATTGTGCCCGGTACATGGCTATAGGCTCACCCCCTATTACATGGGACTCATAACAGAAATAGTGAAAAGTGGCAGTAGATGCCCTAATATGCACCTCTGTCTAACCCTTTGGGGATAAAAAGGCGTAATGTTATGTTTTAAATAATGTACCAGACGGACATTAAAAAATTTTGACGTCATATTTATTTATTTGTTTTGCTACATGACTTAAAATCATTTTTAAGAAGTTCCTCATAAATTGTCTGACGGATATTATAGCATAAATTATATATTACAAAATATTTCATAATTTTCTAATGTTGCCAATCAACTTGTTTAATTTTTATATAAGTTTTAAGTCAGAACTATATATTATAAGTCATAATTATAAACTTTACAGATATATATATGTATAATTATTCTTCTACATTTTTATTTATGCGAAATTTTAATTAATATTAGGTGTATAATTTTAATTTTTAAAACAAATATCTCTGAAATCTGATTTTCAAGTTGTTTTTTTGTAGAATTTTAATTTCTTTGTTTGTTAATTTTTATGAATCTAATATAGATTATGTATAAATATATTTATAATATATAAATATTTATTTTTCGTTTAACGTGATTTAATTTTTTTTATCTGTGTGTGGGATTGTGTAGAATATATTTTAAATAAGTCAAAATTAAAAGCATTTATTCAGTTTTATTAAATTTTGAAACTCAAATAAACCCCATTTAAATATTTTTTCGGAAACAGTTTTTGAATCAGTTTGGTCAAAATTCTGGCTGTTTTAGAAGGACAATAGGCTGGTCCTAACTCCTTTTATATACATATATAAATTATAATTATAATTCTATCACATTTCACACATGGTTATTTAGGAAGCATTCTAGGTATGAAGTTGATTTTAGTAATTTTATTTTGATAACTAATATTTTTTGGGAAAAGCAACTACTAATTACAAAATTGCCATTGGCATACTTGCTAGTCGTAATTAGTGAATAGAAATGCCAATTCTAAAGGCCGGTAACACACTTGTAACGCCTCTGGTGTTCCAGCTGTCCATGGGCGACGCCGATTGCTTACCATCTGGATTGGTGATGGCGTGTCAGATGAGGCGTGGCTCATGGACACCTGGAACACCAGAGGCGTTACAAAGCGTTACCGGCTTTTTGGGGATTAGGAGTTTGAGGATCTTTGGGGGTTCAGGGATTGGGGAAATTGGGGAAGGGGAAGGGTAATTGGGCCTCCGGTAACGTCACTCACACGACGAAACACAACGCAAGCGTTGCTTCACGTCGGTTTTCTGTGAGGCCGTGGTATCACTCCGGTCGAGCCGGCCCATTCGTGCCGAAGCATGGCTCTAGTAGTATAAGTGATGTCTTTTAAAAAATATTAGTTTTCAAATTATTTATTTTAAATTCACTTCATAGTCCTAAGAGTCAACTTTGATATTATTTTTTTTGTAATTTTTAAAAGAGAAACATATTAAATGAATAGTTTTTAATCGATTTATTAAATAATTGACATATAGTTACCAGGACCCGTACATGTTTTTTGCCATTTTTATGCTCTTTTTTATATTTTTTATTATTGTTTTTAAATAAAGGTATCGGGCGGTGTTTTGAAAGTTTAAAATAGTTTAAAATTTATTCGGTTTGTGTAATATCTGTACTGTTTAGTTAAAATAATGTTAAATTCATTTTTATGCATGCCTTTTTTTTCTAAATATGATTCTATTGATTTACCAAAATATTGAATTATTTTTAAACATTAAATAATTTTTATACCAGTTATTCACGCATTTTACATATTTCGAGGGCGTCCGATCAGTTTCGATCTACACCGGGGCCCTTAAAAATATGAATAAACTATACAAACGTTATTTATCTCACCATACATATTATACACAAGTCGAATTGATATATTTTGTAGTCGATTAATTAAATAAGTACATACCAAGTAACAAAACAGTTAATTCATTAATTATTTTAATCATTTTAGTGCGTTCAAAGCTTTTTGACTGATCTACTAATTTCATAATATTGTATTGTCATCTAATCTACATACAATTGCTTAGTTTCATGATGACACAACAATTACAAGTGTATGTAATTCAGATTCTTAGATTTTGTTACATAGTTCGTTACAGGTCGACGTAAAATAGGCATGTTAAAATCAGTCAACTAATTTTGCGCATTATCTCGTTACCAACTAAATATATAGTCAACTACAGTTACCAGTTAACTATACATAGTTCAATAGTTAACTTTAAACTAATGTTTAGTCAAAACACCGCCTGAGTGGATAATTACAGCTTTGGGTTCAAGGAAGCGATTGTTACGCTATTGTAGGCCATTATAATTCCATTTGTTTAAGGGGCTGAAAGACCTGAGTATTCACTTGTAACAGACGGTTCTCTCGTAGCTTTCAGTCTCGCACAGCAAAACTGTGGAATGATCTGTCGTCGGCGGTATTTCCGAACCGATACGACCTTCAAACCTTCAAGAAAAGAGCGTATTCCTTTTTATAAGGCCGGCAACGCACCTGTGACTCCTCTGGTGTTAGTCCATGGGCGGTGCTGATTGCTTACCATCAGGTGAGCCTGCTCGTTTGCCTTCTATTCCATTAAAAAACAAGTTCTTGTTATTTCTCTGTAGTTTACCAGATAATTACAAGTGAATGCTCAAGTGTTTCAGCACCTACAAACTTGCGAATGTATGTTTTTTCGCGATGTTTTCTTGCATTTTTCTTGAATTTATTTTCTAATTAGATCATCCAAATACTGAATTTATTTAAATAATATACATTCTCATTGAAGTTATTTAGTGTAAATATTTCTATAATAACTATCGTGAGACATACTAAATTAACTAAAAATCGCGGGTTACTCACGTGAATATACTGAGAATAGCTCTACTAGTTAAACCATAGAGGGGTTCTTCCTCATAAGCAGCGTGTGCGATCCTACTGAGTAGCGTTGGCGCTCGCATCGGTGTTGCGCATCGAGCTCACCGCGCCCTCTGCCGGAAGAACCCCTCTGTGGTTCGAAACTAGTAGAGCTTTTCACAGTATATTCACATGAGTAACCCGCGGTTTTTAGTTAATTTAGTGTACAGTTAAAAAGATAAAGATTGATTCAGTACAGAGACAGTAACTGCACGTTTGACTGCATGGTTGGTGCGGTAGCTGGGCAACCGGCTGCCGAGCAACGTGTCGCGGGTTTTATTCCCGCACGGAACAACACTTTGTGTGATCCACAAATTGTTGTTTCGGGTCTGAGTGTAATGTGTCTGTGAACTTGTATGTTTGTAAACGCACACACGACACAGGAGGAAATCCTACTGTGGGGCAACGTTCTATAAAAAAAAAGTAGCTATTGTTATACTATATTGTATGGTTTGTAACGAAGCCGCATTTGACACTCAGTCGGCTCTAGACAACCAATGGTTACTGTCTCTGTAGTAATCTTAATTTTCTTACATGCATACTAATTTATTGAGCTTGAAGTGCATAGAAAACAAAACCAAAACTCATTCGCAAGCGACATTTTTCCAGTTATTTTGTACTATTGGTCAATATTATTAAAGATAAACCTTTCTAAAAGAAATTATATTTTGTGAAAAGAATAAAATATTTTTTAAAAAGTGATAATTTATCGAATTTACGTGGCATTGAATATAATAAAAATATGATGGTGATGAAGAAATTGTAAAAAAATTAGGTTATAAGTCAAAAAATTTTAAAGTTTAAAATTTAAATTTAAATTATGTTTCGGTCACAAGAAAATTTAAATTTTCGTTGAGAAAGAAATCTTGCCAAAGTTTTGTTTATTTTTTTCTTGTTTTTTTTTTGATTGTTAAATATAAATAAATAGGTGATCAATAGTCATTTTTTCTTTAAGAAATTTCGTAGTTTTTAAGTTTAAAGTTATGGGCTCAGGGCACTTCATGACTTATAACTTTTTCCTTATTTTGGTGCTCGAAAAAAAATATCTCCAAATTTTTTTTTTGCATTTTTTTTTAGAATGTGAGTACAATTTCTTTGAATTGTCTTGGTCAACGCACAGTAGAGAAATCGCTAGTTTTTTTATATGATTATGTTTTAAATTTTTGAAAATATCTTTTATTTACGTAGTCTAAGTTTAAATTAAGGAATGTGGGATACCTTAAGTAAGGGAAAGCGCGAAAATATATTTTTTGTGTTTTTTTGTTTTGTTCTGATATTATTGTTTTCGGTCGAAAATTTTGGATATTTTTAATGAAGGCGGAGTTTGGAATGTTATATTTTTGAAGCGCGCTACATAGACCAAAGCTGTGAAATAATGTAAAAAACTTGAGTAAGATTAAGAATAAAGTATGCTTTTACACAAATATGTATATTATTGTTAATTTTTTCACCCCAATCATAGCCATCGCAAATTACGACATTTATTTTTAAGCGTTTTCAAAAAGAAAAAATTAAGTTCTCTGCAGTTTGACCTGTATGTATGTTTTGTGGGCGATTATCTCGCGAACTAATAACCCGATTTTAATGCACTATTTTTTCGAAGTCGCTTAATTAATCTGTACCAAAACCTCCTAAGTGCGCCTCATTATTTTAATGAGGTGCTTACAAATTTGCCGAATAAATGCTAAAATTGAGTTGGTCATAAAACCAATTAATTAAAGTGTGATTATTTTTTAGTATTTCATTGTATTGAACAGTCGAAATAATTTATTTTAGATTAAGGCAAGTACGCAATCATGTAGTCGATTAAAATCATTGTCGTCAACTGCCCTGACGGTCCACTGCTGGACTATGGGCTATATGGAGATACAAGCAACCTGCCACTATGCTTAGCAGGCCGGCAAGTGATTTGATCATCGCAGTTTAAAAGGTTCAGGCATTGACGCTGAAAAAAGGCCGACGTAATGTCACTTAGACATGATTGAAGCACCAAAATGTCAGTCGTGTATTTATGTGTGCATGTACTTATTGACTGGTTGCGACTGCGACTGCCGGGCAAGAAGTCTCGGGTTCGATTCCCGGGGCGGGCAAAGTATTACTGGGTTTTTAAAAAAATCTCAGTAATAGCACAGTCTGGAATTGTGCCCAGTATATGGCAATAGGCTCACCCCCTATTACATGGGACTCATAACATAAATAGTGAAAAGTGGGTGTTACATTGTACAGTGGCATAATGTGCACCTCTGCCTGCCCCTTCGGGGATAAAGGCGTGATGTTATGTTATGTAAACTAGCAGGCAGTTCAGCTTCGCACAATTTTATAATAACAATTCAATTGAATGCAGTCATTCAGGATCAGCAGATATGCGCATACATCGTCATCAGCCTATAACTGCCCACTGCTGACCAAAGGCCTCGCACACGGAGAAGGTTTGAGCAATAATAACCACGCTTGCTCAATGCGGGTTGCCGATATCAAACTTAATTAGAAATTATAAGCTCAGGTTTCCTCGTGTTTTCCTTCACCTTATGTCAGCGGTGTCTAAATTTGCTTGTCTAGCAGATTCTAATCAGTCAGAAATCTCACTTTACCACTTCCACTTGAGTTCAGTTATTCTGATTGGTAAATAATTTCCCATATTTTCAATATGAATTATGTCAATGTCTATTACGCTAATAAGAAACCTCAACGTATGCGCGTAGGTACATACAATATACATAATCAATCATTGATTATTAAAAAAATGATTATAATTATCAATTATTCGACCAATAATCAAAAACTATCCGTTATCTATCACATTTACTTATCTTTTACGGTCACATATCCTCAAAAATGGCCAACTCCCGCCCCAGATTACACGCAAGCCCCCATAATTTGGTACTATATAATTATTTGGGTGTGGCTTGGACAACAACCGCCTACATGAGTAATTTTATCACAAAAAACTATATTTTGGACTGAGCTTCATAACCAGTATACATTGACCTTTGCGCAAGGTACAAATTATCGTTACACCTTTAAAATAAGGTTGGTTTTTGTATGTTTGTAAGTGTATTACAGTTTAGGTTATATTGGCTTTATACCGCGCAGTTGTAAGTAATTAGGAAGTTTCTTGTCCAATGTAAACGTTTAAATGTTTTTCTTCGCATTATTTCGTGCGGTTAGCTTTTTGTTTGGCTGCAAATATTTCCGATTTAAGAACTTCGAATATTTTTGGAGGGTTATTTTTGATGAACAGTCCGATAGCAAACCACTGTTGGACTATGGGACTTCTCTACCACTACCATGGGATACAAAAAGCTAGTTCTTTACGAAAGGTTGGAGGGGGGTAATCCTCTTTTGTAAAGGCAGTCTTTTATCTCCAAGCTTCACCAAGGGTTGGAGTTTTATGGAATAAGACGGTAGGTAAATAAGCACACGGATCTGATAGTAAGCGATCGGTGCCACTCGTGAACATTCGTAACACCGAGAGGAGATACTTACAAATGCGGTGCCCACCTTTTCGGAGTTAAAGATTTGTGGATTTAGCTTGGCGAGGGGAGGAATTGGATCTCCGTTAACCTCAATCACGCGGCAAAATACAACGTAGTAGCTAGTGTCACGCAGGCCGTGGTATCACGCCGGTTGAGTCGACCCACAGAAATATTCTTTATTATATCTATGAGTCGACCCATTCGTGCCGAAGCATGGCTCTCTCACATATGTGACAAAAGTAAGCCAATCCACAATATTACCACCTCCATATATACTTCGTTACTCCTCAGAAAATTTCGCGTAACCGTTCCAAAGAACTCGTTTCAAGCATTTTTCTTTTGAAATATAAGAAAGTTCATATTTTTTGGAACATACCTACTATATTATGGTGCATGTAACTATTGGGATTTTTATGTTTTCGGGTAGTTGCGGTATATCACGGAGTTTTAAATTGTGGCTGGAGTTTAATCATCGGTATACAGAAGGTTTGCCTATTAGAATAGGTCGTGTGGAGATGACAGCGTAAAATTAAAGGGATTATTTGCCCCAAAGATTTTCAACTGATATAAAGCGAGATAACTATTCATTCAAATGATTAGAAAGAAGATGTCTAAAGAAAAGCTGCATAAAATATGTAAGAGAAAGGAGTTAGTCATAATTATGGTGACGCCTGATAGGGGGGAATGGAAGAAGACATATTTTAGACACAAGTAACTTGGGATAAGGTCAGGAAGATGAGGCAAGATGTTCCTGTCTGATCTTTAGGAACTTTTTTTTCTAGGAATAGGTCTGTCTGTGTCTGTCTGATCTTTAGGAACCTATGAATAATATGAGAAAGGGCATCATAATGGTATTGTTACCTGTTACTTACCTACAATAAAATTCCTCAAATTGACCTCTATGCTACTATGTTATGATCATAAATTAGCATAACAACAAAAAAGAAGAAGCAAAAACAAAATTCGACATTCCATATCAATGACGTTTAAGTTTTGGGGCGGGAATCTCAAATTACCATAAATAATAATAAAATGTCAAAGACAATGGTTAAACGTATGCGATGAGAAAAATCGACTAAAAAATTAATTAATAAATCGACTAAAATGAAAAAGGGAAAATAATGGATTATTTTGGAATTTATTTTAATGTAAGCACCAGCATTGAAACTGAGGTTCTGGGAATTTATTGTTTATTAGATTGTGTTTTCAAGCAAATCGTTATTAAAAATAATAAACTGCAGACAAAACACCGAATGGACATGAACCAAGCGGCAGTTCTTATCGCAATTATTATCCTTTATTATTAGTATTACCATCATCATCACCGTCATTATTATCATCATCAGCATATCTGATATCAGCCACTCCCTATCCACTGCCTTACACAGCCTTCCCCTAATAAGGACTTAACGAGGTTGGAAACGTCCAGCACACAGCGACTGTATGCGACCTTTGCCGGATCACCGCCTTGGCCGAAAACTTAAAAGTAGTACAAATAGAAAAAGCAAAATGAACTCAACACCTAAGCTTAACCACTAGACGAATCCACGATCCTAACAAAGTACCCCAATTAAAATGAACCACGTATATCCACAGAGTGTTACAACTTGCATTATAAATTCAAAACGAGTTACAAACACCATGTATGTCATTTAAAACGAATCGCGCGACGCCGCGGGATACAGCTATGTCATTTGTCATGTAATTTATAACTCAATGTTACCATACAAAAATATTGTTTGCGCAAAAATATTTTTTTTTCGTTCGGCAATAAAATTATGGTACTCGATTTTTTTGGTCGAGTGGGGCAGTGATTGCTGAGTGTGGAGTTTTGGTTTTGATGTCGGCCCTAGTGAAAACTAAAATGGTCTAAGGAAAATTTTAGAATCACGCCTTTTATTAACAAAGAGGAAAACAGAGGACACAATTATATTATGAAATGTGACATTCACTTTTCTTTACCTATGTTACGAGTGCCTTGTAATAGGGGGTGAGTTTATTGCCCAACACTGGATGGAATTCTAGACTGGCGTCTAGAAGTATGGGTACACCATCACTTTTAAAACACCTATAACCCAATCATTTTAAGTGTGGGAGACCCATGCTTCGGCCGTCATGCCACGACCTCTCAGAAAACTTACGTGGAGCATGCTTACGTTGTGTTTCGTCGTGTATGTGAGGTTTTTGGAGGCCCCATTATCTCCCCCTTCCCCAATCTGTCCATGTATCCATGTATCCTCAAACTCCTAATCCCCAAAATCCCCAAAAGGCAATGCACTTGTTATGCCTCTAGCGTTCCAGGTGTCCATGGGCAACGCTGATTGCTCACTATTTATCAGGTGATCCGTCTGATCGTTTACCGGCTTATTCCATCAAAATAAAAACAACATTTTACCCATGCTGGAAATCGAAGCCTTGACTCCTTGAATCTTTTTTAAATCTCGCTGTATTTCTTACACATTAAGGGCCGATTTTTCAATCATCAGTTAATTTCCAACTGTAGAATTAAATTGACATTTGAAAGTTTTTAGTACTTATAGAAAAATCACCAAATAGGTACTCAAAGTCATTCTTCTATTAAAATTTATCTGGCGTTGCAAAAATCGACCCTTAATCCCTTAAACCCATACGAAAAACCTTACCATATTCCCACCGAATCAAAGAGCTAGACTCTCAAGTTTGGGCTCGCTGCCATTGCAGCGGTAAGTCCCCTCTTTGAGGAGTGGCTTGAGAGACGCTACGGCGTCCTCACCTAGCGCCTGACGCAGGTCCTCACCGGACATGGAAGTTTCGGGAGGTACCTGTGTCTGATAGGGCGGGAGGAAACGCCCGGGTGTCATCACTGCGAGGACCGCCCTGAGGACACGGTGGAACACACAGTGGGAGAATGCCCTGCGTGGGCTGAGCACCGCCGTGCCCTCAGGGAAGTGATCGGCGATGGTGACCTCTCGCGTCCGGGCCTAGTGCAGGCCATGATGCGGAGCGAGGGGGATTGGGATGCCGTCTCCTCCTTTTGCGAAGCAGTCATGCTAGCTAAGGAGGAGGCGGGACGCGTGAGGCAGCGAAGCGCTGCCTCCTCGCAACCCAGCCATCGCGAAGGACACACCGGGCGTCGGGGATCGCGAGACGATCTCCAGCCACCGTAAGCGCGGGCCTGCGGACGGCGAGCATGGGTGGCTCCCCGTCCGACCAGAAACAGACCCGAGCGTACGGCGCGTCGCGTTCCGCGCGCGCCTCAAAGAGCCATCAGACCACCACAGATGGGGCCCAATAGGGCCGATGCCGATTCGGAGTCGCGGAGAACCTAACGGGTAACCGGGGCTCCGGCTCGACGTGCAGGAGAAGGAACGGGGTGGTTTTTAGTCAGTAAGAGTCTGACACTCCCTTCCGCCTCACCCAGGCGGGAGCAGTCATTCGATGATTTTCCCCCCTTAAAAAAAAAAGACTCTCAAATTGCAGTAATAACCAACTAACCTAACCTGACCAACCACAAGTTAATAATTTCAACAATGTAAAGTATAAATGCTTAGACCTACAATGCCTGCCTACCCCTTACTCATGTGCTGTCGTTATTATAAAAAGTGCCGCCTAACAAGACATGAATGCATGTTATTTTAAGCTTTGAAATGAATTTTATATATCACGAGACGGTTACGATGCAATATCGGAATATAATCTAAATACTGTTCAACTGTTAGACGATGAAAATCGACTAAATGAACGTCACTTGTTATCTGTGTTGCCGAAAGAATTAGCTGTCAAAAGTGACAGATTAGTAAAGTTTCCCGCGCAAAGAGTGGTAACGGTAACGTCGTCCGTTCGAGTTGGAAGTTTGAACAAACATTACGCTTATAAGAATCTAGTTGTGCATAAATTTTTCTGTATTTATGTTGAGTTTTACTTAAAAGTATCTAGGTTAGGTTAGATTAGTTTCGCATTCAATTAACTAACACTGTAATACTCAAACGCTACACAATGTTAAGTCGCGCTTAAGTTAAGTAGGTATAGTTTTCCTCTTGAGCTACAGATTGGTTTATCTATAATGTATTTATTGGTTTATTTGTAACTAGCGACCCGCCCGGCTTCGCACGGGTGCAATATGCTTGTATTATACATATATAAACCATCCTTAAGAATCATTCAATCTATTAACTAAAAAAACCGCATCAAAATCCGTTGCGTAGTTTTAAAGATCAAAGCATACATAGGGACAGACAGACGGCGGATAACGACTTTGTTTTTTACTATGTAGTGATATTTTTTAGCGTCTATGCACGTAGTGCCGCCTTGGTGACACGATTGGTAGAATCTACTTGACGGGAAAGTGCATTGCAGTGAACAGTTCACTTCAAATTTTTATTACGCTTTTCGTGAACTGACACTCCATCTTGACATTAATACTTAATCAAAGAGTATATACTATACATATACCTACCTATATGTTTCGATATGAATAGGCCGGCTTGACTGGAGTGATACCACGGCCTCACAGAACCGAAGACCGACTTGAAACAACGTTGTGTTGTGTTTCGTCGTGTGAGTGAGGTTACCGGAGGCCCAATTACCCCCCCCCCTTCCCCAATCCCTGAATTCCCAACAACCTTCAAATTCCTATCCAGAAGGCAGGTATCGCACTTGTAACGCCTCTGATGTTCCAGGTGCCCATGGACGACACCGATTGCTTGGTGATCCGTCTACTCGTTTACCGGGTTATCCTATAAAAATACCTAAAAGTACATTTTGTCCGACTTTGATGTACAAATCATCATCATCATCCGTACAGCCACATACCGTCCACTGCCCCCACAGTCCTCCCCCAATGACTACACATCGCGAGGTTGGCAGCGACCTGAAGCTTTAGTACAAGTTCGTTTCACGTTTAAAGTAATCGAAACGAGACTGCTTTCGGCGCTCCGATTAGTTAGTTCATTGTAGCCGGCCAATCAGAGGCCTTAGTATGAGTTTGTTTTACGTTTAAAGTAATCGTAACGAGTACGCGTTCGGCGCTGTGATTGGTTGCTTCATTGGCGCCGGCCAATCAGAGTGCCGAACGCATACTCGTTTCGAATACTTTAAACGTAAATCAAACTCGTACTAAGGCCTCTGAGCGCCGAACGCGTACTCGTTTCGATTACTTTAAACGTGAAACGAACTTGTACTAAGGCCTCTGCATACAACTCAACAATAATCTTATCGAACCGAATCCGTGTCGTATCCGTCCCGTATCCCCTAAAACTCGCATAGTTTAACATTATTAATGACTATAGGGCACCGTACAAGAAATATCTTAACCGACCAACAAAAAAGTAAAGTTATGTATTGTCGTTTTGTGAGCCCGTATCTCAAAAACGAAATCTGTGTTTTAGTTGTTTTTTTTCATATGATAACATCTGATTTTGTTTAGAAATATTTTTTTAAAATATTTTTGTGATCTTTTGTAAAAAGGTTGTTGTAGATGGTGGATAATTAGTCATTCATGTTGACTGTTACTGTTGTGTGGCGGGAAGTGCAGCTGTTTAGTATTGTGATCGTGGGTTCGATAGTTGGATCGGATCAGTTTTATCAGTATTAGGATAATTTGGAATCCAGAATCGAAATGGCGAAATTAAGTCTAAGTAATGAAGAGTCGCGTAGAACCTAATGGGTTACCGGGGCTCCGGCTCGAAGTGCAGGAGAAGGAACGGGGTGGTTTTTAGTCACTATAAGAGTCTGACACTCCCTCCCGGCTAGCCCAGGCGGGAGCAGTCATTCGATGATTTTCCCCCCTTATAAAAAAAATCTTTTTTTTTTACTTACTGACTAATAACCACCCCGTTCCTTCTCCTGCACGTCGAGCCGGAGCCCCGGTTAGACGTTAGGTTCTCCGCGACATAAAAAAAGTCTAAGTAATGAAATTCAAAACTCAATTCGTGAGACGTGAATATGACCTATGATAGATTAGTACTTATATTTATTTGTATCTCATAGTTTTTTTTTTGGTACATGTCCGCCACAATCTCCTAAAACCGTTGCAACTGCTATACACCAGGATCTACAATAGATACAATCACGCAAACACAGGAACACTGAAGTCCAACGTCTCAGGAACATGTACAACTGTCTTGGATCCCGCAACGAAGTGAATCAGAAGATATTAATAGAGGAGAAGAAAAAAAATGTATCTCATAGAAATGGCTTGTACGTTGCCAGGGCGATCTCTTCTAATTTCCATCTCTATGCGGACGACTTGCAGTTATACCGTCATATCAACAACTTTGAAACTCATTCTGCTATTGATGTCATAAATCGTGACTTGTTTTAAGGGGGGGAAATCATCGAATGACTGCTCCCGCCTAGTGTCAGACTCTTACTGACTAAAAACCACCCCGTTCCTTCTCCTGCACTTCGAGCCGGAGCCCCGGTAACCCGTTAGGTTCACCAGTCTAGGGCGCCCTCTACCCACGGTCCCAAAGCGTCAATTCTATGACTTAATTAAGACAACAACGAATCAAAATGACATAACATGAACATTGAACCTACAGCTCTGCTGATTCCCCAACCGTAATAAAATAAGTGATAGTGGACAAGACAGGACATAAGGCGGGCCATACACTTGGCAACATTACTCTCCCAGTGGCGTGCCGGCTTTATTTATATTACACACTGAATAACATAAAAAGGTTACACTTTAGATTTTTTTATTATTTTTCTAATGGTTCCGTATAGTTGATTTTATATCATTATCCTAGCTTTTGCTATCGGCTTCTATTGGTCATAGCGTGATGTTTTATAATCTACTAGTAGATACCCGCGATTTCGTCCGCGTGGTATAGTGACTTTGGATAGTTCTTCACAGCTCCTCTCCCGTAGGTGATAGATAGCGTGATAATATGTAGCCTATATGTTGACCTGGCCTGTTTGTAATATTCATGCAACATTTGAAGTAAATCTATGCTGTACTTATTGAGTTAAGCCCGGACATACATACAGACAAACAGACAAAAATTCTAAAAACCATATTTTTGGTTTCGGTATCGATTGTAGATTATATCCCAAGTAGGTATTATTTAAAAAAATATTGAATATGTAGTTTTGACCATTCTACGATTTTAATACCTATATAACATACAATAGACATAGATATATAACTTTTCTCGGTGAACGCACTATCGAACACAAAAATATTTATTCAAATCGGATCAGTAGTTCTCTAGATTAGCGCGTTCGAACAAACAAACTTTTCAGTTTTATATAATAAAAAAATGTAATATCATATAGTAGAAATAGTATAAGTAGAAGATGGAGGAAGTATGCAACTTGAATGGGTCAGCTCGCCCGGCGTGATACCACGGCTTCACAGTACACCGGCGTGACACTACCACAGCGTTGTATAGGCCCTTCCAAAGGCCGGTAGCGCTCTTGTAACTCCTCTAGTGTTCCAGATGTCCATGGACATCGCCAATTGCTTACCATCAGAAGATCCGTCTGCTCGTTAGCCTTTTATATGAAAAGTACTGATCTTCTAATTCAAATGTTACTAATAGCCTTTATTACAATGTATGATTAGGTTCTTGTTAGTTTAACGGACGTATGTTTTGACGTACCATCATGATGTCTCATGAAATAATTCGTCTGATTTATCTCAGGTAAACCTGGAAAACAGCTACACCTCAATGCAATTTCTTTTATATATTTGATGGGCCGACGTTTGCCCACTATCTCGCCTGGTGGTGCACGATGATGCGGTCTACGATGGAGCACGTCGTCCCATAAGCAACCTATTCACTTAGGCCTTGAAGACACCCAGGTCTACATACATATACCTCCTTATAAAGTCTATTTATCCTATTTATAAATAACTAGCGGACCCAACAGACGTTGTCCTGCATATCCACTTGGATGTATAAACAAAAATTCATTCAAATTAGTTCAGCTGTTTAGGATAAATATCGCGGAGAACCTAACGGGTAACCGGGGCTCCGGCTCGACGTGCAGGAGAAGGAACGGGGTGATTTTTAGTCAGTAAAAGTCTGACACTCCCTTCCGTTTCACCCAGGCGGGAGCAGTCATTCGATGAATTTCCCCCCTTAAAAAAAAGTATCGACTGCAGCGCCATCTGCCGGGCTGATTTGTGAATCTAAACCATTCCCAGATCCCCTGGAACACACACAAAAAATTTCATCAAAATCGGTCCAGTCGTTTGAGAGAAGTTCAGTGACATACACAGTCTCAGAAGAATTATAAGTATATATAAAGAGATTAAACAAACACAAAGCGAACCATTTTGACATTCCACTCGCGGTACCCTAGAAAAAAACGAACGATCACCGTTTTGTTTCTGCCCCTTGCGCCTGAGTCGACGCTGTCTCTTTCTCTCTTCATAATTTAGAAAGGGATGGCTATACGTTCTTTTTTTAAACATGTCCTGTGCATCGTAAATGTATAAAAATGAATATTAGTTGAATATTTTGAATGTTTACTTTGATACTCTTGAAAATATTTTTGTTTTAGAGATCCTTGGGTGCTTTTTGTAATGGGGGTTTTGAAGGTAGTTTGTTTAGAGGGGCATATGCCTCCTAAAGGTGCTGATGATGGCCACTACGGTGATGTGAAGTGTGTGAAGTGAGGTTCCAATACTTAGATAAAATGGAATTAAGTTTAGAAGTGCGAGGTCACGCGATATTTCAAATCAATAAATTGTCAGAAGTATTTAATTTTGTGAGAAAAGGAAAATCCGTGTGTAATGTTTTAATAATCTAGGAAGCTATCCTATTTGGAGTGCGCAGTAGAGTAATTCCTGTTACAATGCTAGAACTAACAACATAATTGACGAGGTGACGACCAAGCTTCCTAAGTCAACATAACTTCTTATGTCACGTCAACTGTCAATTCCCAAACAAACCATACTATATAACTGACATCAACACTAACCCATCGTGTGTCTAAGACGTGGATCCACGAGACACCATGTATTTTCTATTGTGTCTAATATTCAAGCTGTTAACATACGGAATCCTATCTCCAAAATAACTAGAAGCCCCCAATAAAAACTCATTCATAGACTCCGACTCAACCAAAAAATAAATAAAAAATACCTCCGAATCATTTCGTTTGACATCTGTGTCCTTTTTGAAAAAACGTCCACTATCGATCCTATCTGTTTTTTGAATAAATATAGCAGTCCAGAATAGTTTAGTTATAATTTATTGATTGAATACGACCCCCGGCGACTTTCTAAATGTCAAAATTAAATTTACCCTGGGAACATTTCGGGATGTTGGACTGTCCAGGCGACCCACGTACTTAGGTATCGTCATGAGCTAATGTTCACATGTAAACAGTAGCTCATGTAGTGTAGATGTCCAGTCAACAAGGATGTAGCGAGGTTGACTGTCCAGGCGACACACGTACTTAGGTATTGTCATGAGCTAATGTTCACATGTAAACAGCAGCTCATGTAGTGTAGATGTCCAGTCAACAAGGACGTGTCTGCCCACGTAGAGGCTTATTTCATATTTTTCTCCAACTGTGAAGGTAGTAATAATAAAATCATAATATTTATAACACATTTTGTTTCGGATATATGTTTCGTACATTGTTTTTGAAACCCCTGTGGTTCAGGGACAAAGTTAATATAATAAATATATATAAATCGGTTTTATTGTATGTTTTTGTGTAATTTGGTCATGTGGGTGGATGTGTGACTTCTGAGTAGGAAGTTTAGAGTTCGATCTCTGGACTTGGAATGTGGTTTACAAGTTTTTCTGATATAAGCCGGTAAACCAGCAGACGGATCACCTGATGGTAAGCAATCGGCGTCGCCAATGGATACTTGGGACACCAGAGGTGTTACAAGTGCGTTGTCAACTTTTTGGATGGTTTCAGGGCTACACAACACTTTGACTGTTTACCTCTATATTATAACTTTCGTAAGACATACTATATAATTATGTTTTACTTACGTAACTGTTTGACGAGGAACTCGACTAGTTCCAAGCCATGCTAGAGGCTCATATTCATGAGCAGCATGCCGCCACTCGACGCGTCGCTACTCAGCCAGATAGCGTAATAATTAACGATTTGGGTGTTTCACGTCGGCGGACTGTATGGCCGTGGTATCACGTCGATTAAGCCGACACATTTGTCATGCATAGCTGTCTTGCGAAAAAAATACGTATCTACTTATATTAATTTTTATAGGTACAATAATACTAGCTACTTTCGAGCGGTTTCACACGCTCTGCTCAGCTCCTATTGGTCGTAGAGTGATGTTTTATAGCCTATAGTCATCCTCGATAAATGCGCTATCCAACACAAAAAGAATTATTCAAATCAGACTTGTAATTATGGAGATTAGCGCGTTCAAACAAACAAACAAGAAAACAAACTCTTCCGCTTTATATAATAGTAGAGGTATAAGATAAGATATAAGATTTTAATATTACATTACTCATTCCTTTCCTGAATATTCTCAGTACAGATACAGCCGCGAGCTGTAACGAAAACAAATAGCGATACACACTTCAAAATCTGAACATTACTGCTTAAGTTCCATCGAACATAAACGAAATATCGCACGCAGTTTCCGAGAACGGCCCATAATTTTACGACAGACATACAAAAATTATTATTTATATTTTTGAAATTCGTGAAATTCAATTAGGTGTATAGCTGCACATCAAGTCTATCAAAACCAGTATAAGCTGATCTTTGAATGTTTAGAAAGACCATACGAAGTGAGGCCATGATGATCTGGATTTTTTAGCTCGACATGTAAAAAAACCAGTATAAACGGATCATGGAGTGTGTGAAAGCATCATACGAAGAAAGACCTTAATAAACTGGTTAGGTATAGCTTGATTGGCTGCTATAGGTACTTGTGTAGCAATCGATTCTTTATTTTAATGTCCTTCGAAGATATTGAAAGATTAATGTGGATCGTATTTTATTGGTCATCATGATTTTTATTATCTACTTGAAGGGGTAGGCAGAGGTTGACGGTTTACATAATATGTCACAGTTTTCAATTATTAAATACTAGCGACCTACCCCGGCTTCGCACGGGTGCTTTATGCATGTATTATACATATAAACCTTCCTTAAGAATCACTCTACCTTTTCTTTTTTTTTTATGGCATAAGCCGGTCAACGAGCAGACGGATCACCTGATGGTAAGCAATCGGCGTCGCCCATGGACACCTGGAACACCAGAGGCGTTACAAGTGCGTCACCGGCTTTTTGGGGATTAGGAGTTTGAGGTTCGTTGGGGATTCAGGGATTGGGGAGATTGAGGAAGGGGAAGGTAATTGGGCCTCCGGTAACCTCACTCACACGACGAAACACAACGCAAGCGTTGTTTCACGTCGGTTTACCTATAAAAAAAACGCATCAAAATCCGTTGCGTAGTTTTAAAGATCTAAGCATACATAGGGACAGACAGACGGCGGATAGCGACTTTGTTTTATACTATATATATAGTGATGTTATTCATTTTTTAAGCAAACTTTTCTACAGTTTGTTATTTTTGCCTTACCATTATTAGCGAATCTACTGTGACAAATAAAAGTACACTTAATCTTGCAACTAATCGGAAATCGAACCTGAGACCCATTATATAGCTAAGTATAGTAAATTATTATTGCCCTAATCTTAAATAAATTATTATGATTTTGTTACTCACGTAATAATTTGACGAGGAACTCGACTAGTTTCAAACCATGCTAGAGGCTCATATTCATGAGCAGCATTCCGCGACTCGCGACGCGACTGTGCTACTGGCTACTCGAGTGTGCGGGCCCAGCGCGCCCTCTGCCGTGCTTGCTATTGCTATTTGACCATGAGATTCCAAAAGTTAATAAACCCAATAATCCATTTACCTAACCCGGAAATCGAATCCCTTACCTTTAGCTCGACAGTCACACTCACAACCACTCACCCAACAAACCAATAATTAATATTACTAATTACAAAAAAGACCTGTAATTACCATTAACGACAAATTCTCGGAAAAATTTTCAAATACCTACGATTTATACGATCGTTTAGCATATGTGAATATTTTTTGCACTGGCAACATTTTTCTAAAGAAACAATATTACCGATGCTAGTTAACAGCTGTTCCCAGTGTTGCCATTTAAGGTGATGTACGGTTTAGTTTTTATTATGAAGACACAGGGATGGATTTAGGTGCACTATTTTTATAGAAAATGTCCATTACATTTTCTTTCTTTTTACTGTCAAACACCGAGCGTTCACCGGTGACCGCAACCTATTGTTCTATAATTGTGTCTATAATGTACTCAACGAGTTAAACTTACTTGTGTCTACAATATGTCGTCTCCCATTCTCCCCTATCAGACGTCATCACATCACAAACTCCTTGCTCTTACACATCATTGTTCACACAATCTATACAGCTTTTCTTTGGTCGTCCCCATCTTTTTCATCAATTCGTTAATTATACACACCACTCTCCCCACCTTCCCCTATCTCCCCAATCTCCAACAATTCTCAAATTCCTAATCCACAGAAGGCTGGTAACGCATTTGTAATGCCTTTGATGTTCCAAGTGTCTATGGGCGATGCCGATTGCTTACCATCAGGTGATCCGTCTGCTCGTTTACCGGCTTATACTACCTCTATAAAAAAATAAGGGATCTGAGTTAGCCCGTGACAGTTCAAGTTGATGTTGAAGTTATAGACTCCTGGACCATGGGTATTCTCTACGTCAGAAGGTTGGTAATATCCACACATACCTAATAGGCGAGTTGGAGGTCGCAGTGTAAAAGGTTCAGGTTGATCAGAGAGCGCTGCTGCCTGGTCTCTGTCAAGTGTGTAGTGTCTTAATCGTATATACGACACCCGCGGGAAGATTAGCGGTGGTGACAATAGGGATGATGACAGGATATGAACATTAAGAATATAATTAGTCCGTCAGTTAGATAACGAAAAAATATTAGACAGGTTTTTTTTTTATTTTGATGTATAATAAAATTATACTTAGATATAACGAATAAAGTTAAGGAGTGGGGGCCAAAACGTCATTTCTACGTATAAAATGTACATAGAAGTGACGTCACGCGACATTTCAAATCAATATATCGTCCAAAGTATTCGTTTTTGTAAGAAAATAAAAAATACATGTTTAATGATTTAAAATAATCTACCAGACGGACATTAAATAAAAATTAGTCATCTACCCTATTGTATTCAGGCACTTCATGGTTTTACACGGGCTATGTTGTAAGTAGTGGTCTATGCTTAAAGGTTTGATAAAACAGATGGACAGGAAACTATTCGTTTTCTTCGCCTCTGTAATATTATCTGGTTAATGTCGTTGTGGGATTCAAGACAGTTGTTCATGACTTCAGTGTTCCGGTGTTTGCATGGTTGTATCTACTGTAGATCCTGGTGTATAGGAGTTGCAGCGATTTTGAGAGGTTGAGGCAAAACTGAAAGGTCGCCAATAATTTTCTTATTTGGTAGATCTCCAAATACATCCCTGGTTGCCTCCTAAGAACATACATATTACTATATTGGTCGAGAACTGCTACATCCGCATTTTCTGACTACATTGCGAAGCGCTGCTTCCTTTGGGAATTAAAATGGTATAAGCACATACTATTAGCTTAAGACATTTTATTAGTTTTCCATATAATCACAAAAGTATCTTCATGCATGCCTGACTGCCTCGGCGGCCGAGTAGTCGCAAGTGCCACTGTTAGGCAAGGGGTCTCGGGTTCGATTTCCGGGCCTAGCGAAGTATTACTGGGTTTTTTGTAAAAAAATCTCACGGAGAATGGAATCGTGCACGGTATATGGCAATAGGCTGACTCCATATTACATGGGACTCATAACATAAATAGTGAAAAGTGGGTATTACATTGTACAGTGGTATAAAGTGCCGTAATGTGCACCTCTGCCTACCCCGTCGGGGATAAAAGGCGTCATGTTATCTTCTTCATTTTAAGTCTAGATTATGTCTTACAATTTTAATCAAACTACCTACTACTAATCGTGATTAAAAAAAAACAGTAGTACTTTGCCCGAACCGGGAATCGAACCCGAGACCCCTTAACTGGCAGTCACACTTGCGACCACTCGGCCAACGAGGTAGTCATCATTCACTTCACTCATTCATTCACTCAGCCATTCGTCACTCAATTCTCATAAAAATCCGCCGATCGTCATTTGCAGGTAGCATGCATTCGTCAAATGACGCGTCATCAACAGTAGACCTAAGATATTTGACTCCCCATGGTGACTATGAGAACCCCTTCTAACTAAGACATGGAGAATTCTTCACAACATGCCTAGACGTGGAGGGGGTAAGCAGAAGTGCTCGTAATGGCATTACGGGTTGTAATTGTTATTTGTTGACTACGTGAGTGGATTTTGTTCTATACAAGGTAGTGCCTGCGACTTTGCTTGCGTTGATGTGTCATAAATGGGTCCTTATTTTCGGTTGATGGTAGATTTTCACACAAACTTGCAATGTATGTAGATATAACTTGGCAAAAAAGAATTTGGCATAATTGAGGTCGCTAGTATCGTACCTATACCTAATTTATGGACCATGTCTGACCTCGCCCCATTGGCTTACGACAATAGGGTGCAACCACTTCAGTATAAATGAAAAAGAAAGTGAGATTGTCAAAGTCAAAGCATTTATTTCAATTAAACCATAATTTGGTACTTTTGAAACGTCAACAAATACAAAATAAATAATAGTCTGTCAGTCAGTCCGTCAGTGAAGCTAGGTGAAGCTAGGTGCTCATTCCAAAATGTATATTCGAATGGAAAAGAACGAGAAAGAAACTTCATTCGTTACTCTTTTTAAAAAAGTATGTTCTACAATGTCTCTGATACATATTCCAATACTGTATGTATATGTGAGAACAATGTTTTTTTTAAGGGGGGAAAATCATCGAATGACTGCTCCCGCCTGGGTAAGGCGGGAGGGATTGTCAGACTCTTATTGACTAAAAACCACCCCGTTCCTTCTCCTGCACGTCGAGCCGGAGCCCCGGTTACCCGTTAGGTTCTCCTGCACGCTTGACGCATTATAGATACTAATTACAATTACAAACCTTAGTAAAATAAGAAATAAGGAACATTGAACGGAAATTTTGTACACACGTTTAGTTGGCATTACCATCAAGCATTAACATTTTTACACGACTCTTCACTGCTTGGCTATGAGCCGCCTCTAAGGAAGTAGACTTTGCCGTAATCTCCAAGCTTGGCCAGCTAGTTGGAGATCGCAGTTTAAAAGGTTCAGGTTTATCAGAGAGCGCTGCTGCCCGGTCTCTGTCAAATGTGTAGTACCTTAGTCGGGTATACGACACCCGCGGGAAGAGTAGTGGTGGTGATAATAATACTCGACTGTACTCAAAATTTAAAATAAAATCTCACTGACAATATTATTAATATTTCTGTTCACACCATACATTGAACGAAAATCTATAAAAAAGGGTCAAAAACATAAAAACATTTGTTGCCAATAAAATATTTTATTTGGAACTCTTTTTTATTGTTACTGGCAACATTATGACGATCGAAAACCATATCCATACTAATCCAAGGAATGAACAAAATTTTATATTTTATGGCAAAAATTACGCGAAGGTCCTACAAAGGAAAAACAACTTTAACATCTTTTAATTACAGTTCTTTTTTAAATAAACAGGTAAGTGCGAAAAAAATATGCATTAAAATTTAGTCATTTTATTAACATTTACAATGTAAAACTTACTTTATTGTCTTAAAAACAAAGTTTAATTTTACTTATACTTGGACGGTGAAAACTCTTGACACTAAGTCTCATTTTCCTATAGCCATCTAGGTAAGGAAAAATACATAAAATTCTACAAAATCTGCCAAGGCAAATCCGACTCTAATGTTCTATGCTTAAGACCTACTACCTCTAAATCGCCAGACAGGTGAAAAAAAAAACATTTAAAAAATAGGTTTTCTCTTATTTTTGTGGTATAAAACAGTGTCGTACCATGCGGGACCCTTACTGAGGTACTGTCAATGTGCTGCGGTTGAGAACTGCGGTACTATAAAAATGTACTATCGACTTATTTTCTGGATACCCACTGCGTAAAATTATTACTGATCAAGGCTAGGTGCAAATGTCATTTTTTTATGGGATAAGTCGGTAAACGAGCAGACGGATCACCTGATAGTAAGCAATCGGCGTCGCCCATGGACACCTGGAACACCAGAGGCGTTACAAGTGCGTCACCGGCCTTTTGGGGATTAGACTTTTGAGGATTATTGGGGATTCAGGGAGGTTGGGCCTGTGGTAACCCCACTCACACGACGAAACACAACGCAAGCGTTGTTTCACGTCGGTGTTTTGTTCGGCCGTGATATCACTCCCGTCGAGCCGGCCCATTCGTGCTGAAACATGGCTCTCCCACACTTAAATAATAAAGATTTTCTCTCTTGCTTTGTGGCGACAGCGGAAGTGGTGTCTAGCGCCGTTTGTCAGTGGTGTCTAGATAATCTTAGAAAGTACATATAACTCGGAAAAAGTCACATCGGTACTTGCCGTTAGAAGGTTTCGAACCCGCATCCTCATGCATGAGAAGCTGGCGTCTTACACCTCCGGGCAACCACGACGTTGCTTGACTGCATACAAGTAATTTTGCCGATTGTACTTTTAACATAAACAAATCCTGGCTGTAATAATAAAAAAGTGTGTGCGTCTTTATGTCCGGCCTTTTACTCCTAAACTGCTCGACTGATTATGATGAAATTTTATTTTCAAAATATGTACATAATAATTTATATGTTTAAGGAACGTCGTAAAATTACACTGTTATGAATGAAGAGGATTGGACAAATCTGTTATTGTTATTGTTTTTGGTTTGTTTTGACTGTTTGTTGAGATGCCAGTCGTAAGAGGGATTATCGAGCGAGAGGGTTCGATTTCTGGGTCTGTCATGGCATTGTTAGTGCTTTTCCAGATTAACGAGAATTTCTCAGTTAGTGACTACCTTATTGGCCGAGTGGTCGCAAATCCGACTACCGGGCAAGGGGTCTCGGGTTCGATTCTCGGGTCTGGCAAAGTATTACTGGGGTTTTAAGAAAACTCAGTAGTAGCACTGAGTCTGGAATTGTGCCCGGTATATGGCAATAGGCTCACCCCCTATTACATGGGACTCGTAACATAAATAGTGAAAAGTGGGTTGTAGGTACAGTATGAAGGAGCCTTACTGTATTAAAGTCCTTCAGGGGATCTCTTATCCGTCATTCGATTAGTGTTTAAGCTATTTGTCTAGCTTTGAGGACTATCAATAATGAATGTCTTAGTTGACGAATATGTAAATAAGTTTGTGTAAGTACCTACCTACATATAAAATACACTATACATTCCATGTTTATACAAGAACAATATTCCGATGATTTATCTATGATGAAGACCAATGTGGTTGACCGCATGTGAAGTCTGGATTTATAAAGTATACGAACGTTTTCTTGGCGCCATGACGATACCTAAGTACGTGTGTCGCCTGGACAGTCAACCTCGCTACATCCTTGTTGACTGGACATCTACACTACATGAGCTGCTGTTTACATGTGAACATTAGCTCATGACGATACCTAAGTACGTGTGTCGCCTGGACAGTCAACCTCGCTACATCCTTGTTGACTGGACATCTACAGAGCTGCTGTTTACATGTGAACATTAGCTCATGGCGATACCTAAGTACGTGTGTCGCCTGGACAGTCAACCTCGCTACATCCTTGTTGGCTGGACATCTACACTACATGAGCTGCTGTTTACATGTGAACATTAGCTCATGACGATACCTAAGTACGTGTGTCGCCTGGACAGTCAACCTCGCTACATCCTTGTTGACTGGACATCTACACTACATGAGCTGCTGTTTACATGTGAACATTAGCTCATGACGATAACTAAGTACGTGTGTCGCCTGGACAGTCAACCTCGCTACATCCTTGTTGACTGGACATCTACACTACATGAGCTGCTGTTTACATGTGGACATTAGCTCGTGACGATACCTAAGTACGTGTATCGCCTGGACAGTCAACCTCGCTACATCCTTGTTGACTGGACATCTACACTACATGAGCTGCTGTTTACATGTGAACATTAGCTCGTGACGATACCTAAGTACGTGTGTCGCCTGGACAGTCAACTATATTATTTAAAATATTTACTCTGGGTATAATAAAGAGCTCAAATATTCGTTTACAAATGTCAGGACATTAGTAAACCATGTCACAGGACAGATTATATAGTTTAAAAATAAAAAAAGTATGGAACAAAAGGTTTATAGGAAACTGACCTGTCCTAATCTTGAACAAAAAATGTTTTTGTGCCTACACAAAGTAGTTGTTGGGTTCCGTATATTTTATTAATGTTTACGTCATTTTTTTATGGCATAAGCCGGTAAACGAGCAGACGGATCACCTGATGGTAAGCAATCGGCGTCGCCCATGGACTGGAACACCAGAGGCGTTACAAATGCATTACCGGCCTTTTGGGGGATTAGGAATTTGAGGATTGTTGGGGATTCAGGGAAAGAGGGTAATTGGTAAGGTAATTGGGCCTCCGGTAACCTCACTCACACGACGAAACACAACGCAAGCGTTGCTTCACGTCGGTTTTCTGCTCGGCCGTGGTATCACTCCGGTCGAGCCGGCCCATTCGTGCCGAAGCATGGCTCTCCTACACTTGTGACAATTACACACGTAGGTAACTGACACAACTTTACATTGCGTACACAACAATGGCTTTTGGAATATTCTAAAGGACCCCTAAAACGGATGAGTCACAAAGAGCCGGAGGGGTTCCGTATAGATAACTGCTATTATGATAAACGACAGAGTGAAAAAATGCTTTAAAAGAGGACACTATTGTAAGGTAGCACGCTTGGGCATAAGCGGAGCGATTAGCGGGAGCGATTTTTAGTGATACTGATTACTGAACTGATTCTATTATAATATTTTATCTATATAAATAAAAATGAATTTCCGTTCGTAAGTCTCGCTAACACTCGAGAACGGCTGAACCGATTTGGCTAATTTTGGTCTTAAATTGTTCGTGGGAGTCTAGGGAAGGTTTAAAAGGTGAGAAAAATAATTTTGGCGGTACGTAGTTCGCCGGGTAAACTAGTTTATAATACAATACATACTATATAGCATAATATTGGAATTGTCACAAATTTATTGCCGGGCAAGGGGTATCGGGTTCGATCCCGGGTCGGGCAAAGTATTACTGGGTTTTAAAAAAAATCTCAGTAGTAGCACGGAGTCTGGAATTGAGCCCGGTATATGGCAAAAGCTCACCCCCTATTACATGGGACTCGTAACATAAATAGTGAAAAGTGGGTGTTACATTGTAGAGGTACAGTGGCATAATGTGCACCTCTGCCTACCCCTTCGGGGATAAAAAGGCGTGATGTTATGTTATGTTATGTCACAGATGTGATTTTTAAAAAGCAAGGGGTACCGTGTTTCATTTCCTGGCTGACCAACTGAAATGTTCAGTGTTTTGATTTTTGTTTTTAATATGAATAATGCTCTATGGGACAAGAAACTATAGCTGTGTAGCGTTGCTTTTATAGTATCTGCTTTATATTTCAATGCAAGTAATAATCCAAATAATTTTGAATAAGTACAGTGAGAATTTTTGACCAACAAAAATATTATATTTTTACGGAATAGAGGGCAAACGACACCCACTACAGGAAAAGAGTCACTAGTACTTTATGGGCTTTTTTAAATGTGTAGGTACGCTCTCGTCTTTAAGGTTTGAAGGTCGTATTGCTTTGTACCTATATTAATTTAACTATTACATAAAGCGGGAGAGTTTGTTTGTTTGAACGCGCTAATCTCCGTAACTACAAGTCTGATTTGAATAATTCTTTTTATGTTGGATAGCGCATTTATCGAGGATGGCTATAGGCTATAAAACATCACGCTACGACCAATAGGAGCTGAGCAGAGCGTGTGAAACCGCGCGGAAGTAGCTAGTTTGTAACAAATGTTTGGAAAGACGAAAATATAAAAAATACAGTTTAGGATGGCTTGTAAAAAATGCTGTCATTAATACAGTTGTACTATAGCGGTATTCGAACCTTGGACGTTTTCAAACAATGTTAAGATAACGGTATATAAACAATAGATTTATAATCTACATAGACAAACAAACAAATAATTATAACTTGTTGTACAGACACCGTTAAGGTTTTACGACTGTAGCGGTCGGTATTCACTTCCCGGCCGATGTAAAAACCCCGTCTTTTGTTCTGAACGAAATGAGTCATTTTCAGGACAGTATCGTTTTAAAGATCTTGCATAATAGTATTTTTTTTAGAGTTCTCAGTAGTAGCGCCGGTGTTTGGTATTGGGGTAGCTTTCTATTATTTTAAGGGACTCATAACTAAGATATTTTGTAGAGAAATACTGCTTTTTTGCACTGTTTTCGAGTAGAAAAGGCTATAATAGTTACTGTAATTTTTGTACAGTTAGAATTTTTGACTAACTCACCCCCTATTACATGGGACTCATAACATAAATAGTGAAAAGTGGGTGTTACTTCTGTGTGCACCTCTGCCTAATCCTTATTTTGCCCTTCGAGGATAAAAGGAGTGATGTTATGTTATGATGTTATGTAATTTTTGTATGGTATAGGGCGATAAATGAGCACACGGATCACTTGATGGCAAGCAATCAGCGCCGCCCATGGACACCTGAAACACGTTATTTATATCCTTTTTTTTTGAAGGGGCGAAAGTCATCGAATAGCTTCTCCCGCCTGGGTGAGGCGGGAGGGAGTGTCAGACTCTCACTGACTGAAAACCACCCCGTTCCTACTCCTGCTCTACGAGCCGGAGCCCTTGGCAACCCGTTAAGTCTTCCGCGGCTCCGTATCGGCATCAACCCTATTGGGCCCCATCCGTGGTGTTCTGACCCGGAACACTAGAGAAGTTACAGTGTATTATCGGCCTTTTAGGAGTAGGTAAGGCGTTTGATAATTTCATTGAATTTTACAAAATTTTATAAAGAAATCAAGAACACGAATGACAAGCATTCGCTGTTTGATGACAACGGAGTAGAATACAATATCACCACCGCTACTCTTCCCGCGGGTGTCTTATACCCGACTATGGGTCTACACATTTGACAGTGACCGGGCAGCAGCGCTCTCTGATAAACCTGAACCTTTTACACTGCGATCTCCAATCTGCCTGCCATGAGATGGTATACCTTCTTACCTTATGTAGAGGAGGCTCATAGTTCAGCAGTAGACTGTCATCCACTGTTGATATGTAAGCTTGCCATCTGCTGTCTCCCCAACGAAGTTAGCGTGATAGTACCATTTTATATTGACACAAATTACTATACTGAGTCATTCACAGATTAAATAAATAACAACTACAATATGTACTGTTAGAGGCAAAAGTGTTAAGAGTCTATTAGGTTTCACTCGCTGACGGCTAACATCACGCCTTTTATCCCCGAGGGGGTAAGCAGAGGTGCACATTTTGCCACTGTACAATGTAACACCCACTTTTCACTATTTATGTTATGAGTCCTATGTAATAGGGGGTGAGCCTATTGCCATATACAGGACACAATTCCAGTCTCCTTGCCACTACTGAAAATTTTTAACCGAGCAATACTTTGCCCGACCCGGGAATCGAACCCGAGACCCCATTCCCCGGCAGTCACACCAAAATTTTACATAACAAAAGACGTTACACTAATCTTAACCGACATTCCACAAGGGTAGCTCATACATAGAGCCTGCGCATGCGCATTACTCATTTTGGAAATGTCAAAAAAAAACGTCAAAAAAGGATCGTTCTTTGAGATGTTTATCTCGATAAATTAGTGGGTATATGTATGTTTGTATGTATGTAGTAAAAACTGACTTTTTTGTTAACATTTTATAACTAATCGGTCTAACTGAATGTCAAAAACTTTTTGATTTTGTTTTTGTATTGTGTAAAATGGCGGTCTTTGAGGCAGGTAACACAAACATAATAATTATATTCAATTCGAATCAATCATTTCAGAGATTTGCGCGTTTCAATTAACAATCTTTTAAGCTTCAGAATAATTTAGAAGACTTCAAATTCAAATTCAAATTCTTTATTGCGTTCCACAATGTTTTAATTAGGTGGTAACATAGAATAATACAGATCATTGTCGACTCTGTCGGGCACAGCAGGGAAATATATAATTTTAATACAAAAAATGACTTTTGGGACGGCTCGGCCAAATATCAGCTGGACGCATTAGAGCACATTGAGAGGCGTGCCAAGAGGCTCATCGATGATGATGCGCTTGTGAAGGCTCGGCTTCAAAGCCTCGAGCCTCGAACACAGGCGTAAGGGTGCAAGCCTTTCGGTTTTGTGAGTGTGCGGGGGAATTGCACAACTTGATTCTCCCTAGTCCTTTCCATCATCGTACCACAAGACAATTGGTGAAGCGCCACCGATTCATGGTAGATGTCCAACCCAAACGCACGAAGCGCTTCGCTTCCTTGTGCGTACTGCTAAAGAGTGGAATTCTTTGCCAGAGTCTGTATTTCCTGAAGGGTATAACCTAGGAGTTTTTAAGGCCCGAGTGAACAGGTTGCTTATGGGACGACGTGCTCCATAGTAGACCGCATCATCGTGCACCACCAGGCGAGATAGTGGGCAAACGTCACCCCATCAAATATAAAAAAAAATGATAAACTAGCATTACAGAATCACAATACGTTACAAAATCAGTACTAGCATTTTGATATAATTTATACGAACAAAAAAAAGACCAATTATCATTAACTAACAAATTATACATAGGTATATTAAAATTACAATACAATTAACAAAATTTGTATAATTTCTTGCAATTCTTCTTACGGCTCTTTAGTCCGTAAAGACAAGTAAAGGACATATAAAGAATATTATTCGGTAGTTGTTAGTGAATTGTGACTATCAATCGGTGCTATGGTTTGGGTTGGTGGTGAAATTTCATTTTCGTCTATATACATGAATTTTCTAACTATACGACACAAATTTATTATTTAGAAATTATACTGTCATCAAAAAAGTCTTTAAGAGTATTTATCTAGTAAATATTTTTTCAGTCTCAATACAAATATTTTATTGATTTTTTCTAAGTCTACAATTTCCCTTGCCAGTTTATTGTATATCTTTATAGACATTATTTAATTACAGATACTTTCCGGACGGATTTACCCTTTGCCCAGCTCCTTTTAGATCGTAGCGCGATGTTCTATCTATATAATAATCTTCCTCTACAAATGCGCGATCTAACACAAAAATAATTTAGCAATTCGGCCAGTAGATCCGGAGATTAGCGCGATAAGTCAAAGATTTTAGCAACTATGGCGCAAATTGACAAACTTTCTTAAATTATCATGGCTCTATTATCTTTCTGAAGGAATGTCATTAAGATTACTCATTACCTTCCCAATTTCGAAGCGCTCTGCTGGTGTCAAATTATCAACAGCCGTGATGAATCTTACACCTGGGAACTAAGGGTCTGTTCGGAATGGTAACATTATGGTGTAGGGTCAAATTGAGGCCTTAAAAATTGGGTACAATCTATATGGTAAGTGTTTTTGGTGTTCGTGGTGACCCTGAGGGTTAGGATGCCCTGCTTCTCATGCATGAGGGTGCGGACCGAAACTTACCAGCGGCAAGTACCAATGTGACTATTTCCGAGTTATATGTAGGTACTTTCTAGGATTATAGAGGTATAGACACCACTGATAAACGGTGAAGGAAAACATCGTGAGGAAACCTGGGCTTATAATTTCTAATTATAAGTTTGAAATCGCCAACCCGCATTGAGCAAGCGTGGTTATTAATGCTCAACCCTTCTCCGTGTGAGAAGACGCTTTGCTCAGCAGTGGGCATTTATAGGCTGTTGATGATGATGATGATGATGATGCATAATTTAGGTAACCCTTGGGTATTTAGAACGGAGGCAAGTCTCGAATCAGTTTATCTGTCGGAAAAATCGTATCAAACACCATTGCGTAGTTTTAAACACACATAAGAACAGAGCGAAAATTCGACTTTGTTTTACACTATATAGGTAATGATGTGATTTCTCCAAAATATTTTGCCAAAATGGCCATCGTCTGTGGACTAAGCCTTGTTCATCAATCATTACCGTGTATCCCAATTTTATTCATTGATATAATTACATTTGGCGCGAAAAAATAAAAAACAAGATGGCGTCGTATTGTAGTCTTTGAACATTATTAATGATTTAGTTTGATGGACATTAAAAATGAAAATTTCGCATTTTAATATATTTTGATTAATTACCTTATTTTTGCATACAATATTGCAGTGAATTATGGGAATATTAATTACTTATTGGGTACTTTTTAAATTTAAATTAAAGTTTGTAGCAAAAAGACCAGGTGTTGGATTTTGATTTTAATTTTACTTTGATGAATGTGGTTTTTAATGTAAAGTTGTACGGTTGATAGGTATTCCAGTTAATTTACTTTAAATGTGGCTTACGAGTTTTTAAAAGTAGCCTGAACAGGTGAGTACTAATCTCGATAATAATTGCAATCTATCGGTTATCATCAGGTGATGGAAACAAGAAGAAGGGCTTGTGTGCGTCCTATTCTATAAAAAAATTGTGTGCCAAATTTTATGCAGGTATTTTAAAGAATGGAAAATGTAACAAGCATAATTATATCTCTACATTCTAACAAGATCTACTTTACATAATTTTCATAAGATCACAATAGGGTAGATGCCTAATTTTTATTTTAATGTCCGCCTGGTAGATTATTTTAAATCATTAGATATGTAGTTTTTATTTTCTTACAGAAACGAATACTTTTGACGATATATTGATTTGAAATGTCGCGTGACGTCACTTCTATATATATTTTATACGTAGAAATGACGTTTTGGCCTCCATTCCTAAACATTAATTCGTTTTATCTAAGTATTGTTTTATTATACGACAAAATAAAAAAAAATACGTGTCTAATATTTTTTCATTACCTAACGTACAGACTAATTACATTTTAAATTTTCATACCCTGTCATCATCCCAATTCCAGACTGTACAGATGCGATTCCTTTTTAGAAAAACAAATACAAAACGCTATTTAGTTATTAACATTTATTGCTGTACCCAGGAAATGAATTCGAAAACTTTGGCTATATAATGACAATATAATCAACATCAACAGCCTATAACTGCCCACTGCTAAGCAAAGCCTCTTCTCACACGGAGAAGGTTTGAGCATTAATCACCACACTTGCTCAATGCGGGTTGGCGATTACAAACTTATAATTAGAAATTATAAGTCCTTTCTTCACGATGTTTTCCTTCACGGTTTGTCAGTGGTGTCTTGATAATCTTAGAAAGTACATACATACCTATAACTCGGAAAAAGTCACATTGGTACTTGCCGTTGGTTGATTGATATAGTATGGTTAACAAATCCAGCAATAGTAGTGTATGTGAAACAATATTTAATTTTAATATTAAACCTTAATGTGCCGTATACTTGGAAATAAATGACATTCTATTTTATTCCAATATTTTTTGAGTTATTTTTAAAACAGTTTTGTTCTTACAAGTACTTCGAATTCAATTTTTATTTCTCTCTATGAATGAAACAACATTTACACAAGAGTAAAAGAATTTATTATTAAAACAAACATTTAATACTCGTTGATTGAGTGGTCGCAAGTCCGACTGTCGAGTGAGCGTGTTTAAGCTCGATGTTCGAGTCGGGCCAAGTGGTTATTGCGACTTTTGATACCGAATGTAGTAGGTATGGTGTTCGGAATACCGTCCGTTGTATGGTAAGGTCCCTAATAGTATATAGGAAAAAGAAATATAAGATAACTGATGAAAATTGTGTCACTGGTAATTGAACCTATGATCTCTAGATAAAGCAGCGACTTTTTCGACTACTCAACCATAGAGAGAACTTACAACACTTTTGAATTAAAAAGTATGACAAAAATATGCAAGAACAACCTATAATGTCAGAACGTTTCTATTGAGAGTCGAATTCGGGACCAAATGCACAACAATCACTATAAAGATACGCAAATGTAATCTCGAAACATTTCCATCGAGAATCGAACCCGAAACCTCATATTTAACATTCACTATTTTAGTCTACAACACTTTTAACCAAAAATATAACAAAAAGTACCTTTAAACGCAAACCCATCCACAATCCGACCTTAACAAGAGTAGCTTAACCTGTAATCGGTTAGTCATCGTCTGTAACTGCGCTATAAAACAAACACAGACGCCCAGGAAAGCCATAAACTAACTAAATAGCTTTACAATCGATATATCATTAACAAAACAACTTGTAATTACTATTAATTATCTAACCAAATCAATTTTACACTAAAACCTACGAATTGAGAGAAAAACAAACAAATATGTATAAAAAATCAATAAAAATCATCGATATTATAGTCAATGGATATATACCAAAAAGCATAACTCACGACTACGGACCTCTTTCAAAGAAATTAAAAAAAACTACCTTAGTCTACCATACCATAATGCATGCCATTGCTGCTATCTCTTTCTTCCACTTGCATTCTCGACTGTTAGAGAAGGACGTGTATACGTCTTTATTCGATGTCGCGTTCGAATGTTCTCAGTTTGAGACGACCGTCTATCGGTGACGGATGCGTTTGAATTTTTCACGAATTTTTGTCAAGTATTTAGTCGAATAGAACATTTTTATCGAAGTTTTTTCGCATTTTTTGTGGTTTTATATAAACTTATGTGTTGTGAGTGTGCGAGGTGACATTAAGAATATTTTCAACTGTTTTCCAAATGGAGTTGTCTTGGAATTACTGTTTTTGAAGGTTTGTTCATTGATTCATTATTGTTTTCCTAGATAAATCATGGATTTAAAGATTTTTACAATTTATTACGGGGCAGTTGATCGTGTGTTTCGCGTGCTTCGTAGAATTTTTTAGTGAAAGACATATAATTATTTACTTCTGTTACTTACAGCTGTTAAATAGGAACTTAAGTCAGCCGTACATTTCGTTCAAAACTTTTGTCTTCTAACAATTTCTTTGATAAAACAACAATTGAGGGTTACAGTCAGTGCCCACTGCTGAACAAGTCCTCTTCTCACACGGAGAAGGTTTGAGAATTAATCACCACGCCTGTAACCTAATAGTTTTTATTACAAACAAAATTAAAAGTAAAATTGTCAATACATTAAACACAATTTTTAAAAATAGAACTCTTTAAACTTAAAAAGAAATAGTTCTTTACATTTCGCGGTAAAAACGTTTCCATTTTGTAAATTCATTTATCTAATTAATTAGATTTTTTATCAATAAAATACGCATTCGTTACATAATCTTATAATTTACACTGACTGACATACTTCATAGTAATTTGTAATTTTGCATAATTTTGCATGGTAAATTCCAGAATGTAGATGATCAAAGTATTTTATAACTAGCGTCCCGCCCCGGCTTCGCACGGGTGCAATATACTTACATGTATTATACTTACATATAATCCTTCCTTAAGAATCACTCTATCTATTAAAAAAAACAGCATCGAAATCCGTTGCGTAGTTTTATAGATCTAAGCATACATAGGGACAGACAGACGGCGGATAGCGACTTTGTTTTATACCATGTAGTGATATACATACAAACCTTCCTATAGAATCACTCAATCTATTAAAAAAAATAGCATCGAAATCCGTTGCGTAGTTTTATAGATCTAAGCATACATAGGGACAGACAGACGGCGGATAGCGACTTTGTTTTATACTATGTAGTGACAACTACTGTGAAATCTACACGTGACCTATATTCGTAATAAACGAATTGAATTTGAATCTGACTAATAGAATTCATATCATCACCATCATATCAGCCATTAGACATCCACTGCTGAACATAGGCTTCCCAATGACTTCCGAATCACTTAAAATAATTTCACACTAACTTTTTGCTTATGTTACTTATAAAGTTCCATATACTAGAGAGAATGAGAACATATGCTCCAAAACAGCATGCTAAAATATAGTATACTAGCAGCCCGTCCCGGCTTCGCACGGGGTAGACAATTATTTATTTTTGGAATTTTGGATTGTTGTAGTGACATAACTACAATAGTTGGACATATGCTACCGCGGAGTTTTTTGTAGACATTATGATGTTCTTCAATATTGTTGTACATTATTTTGTTCTATCGCTAATAGTTTCGGCAGCGCATTCGACGAAAGACATTTTAAGACTCATTTTTCTACACCTTCTACATAACATAACATCACGCCTTTTATCCCCGAAGGAGTAGGCTGAGGTGCACATTACGGCACTTAATGCCACTGTACAATGTAAAACCCACTTTTCACTATTTATGTTATGAGTCCCATGTAATAGGGGGTGAGTCTATTGCCATATACCACAAATCCAGACTCCGTGCTACTACTGAGATTTAAAAAAAAAACTCAGTAATTACCTTGGCCGACCTGGGAATCGAACCCGAGACCACTCGGCCAGCGTGGCAGTCATTATTAATTCAGTTTATTATTAATAAGGTTTAGAAACCTGTTAAATACCTAATAACAGTGTACCCAACACATATCGAGAAATTTTAACCCACCCAACGGCACAGGATACATAAAATACCCCACTTATAAAACAACTACACCGAAAAAACATAAAAATAAACGAATAACTACAAATTGACTCAAACATCGAGATTTTAAGATAATGTCATATCGCCATTATTAATAAAAATCAGGTAATAATCATGAACTAAATCGTTTTAATTTTTATAACTTATTTTAAGTTTAAAAGTATCATATCCCATGTTTTGTTAATTGAAATGGACTGTAAAAGTGTTTTTGAAGTAATATTTGTTAATTTATATGTTATAAATTAACATCACGCCTTTTATCCCCGAAGGGGTAGGCAGAGGTGCACATTATGCCACAGTACTTACAATGTAACACCCACTTTTCACTATTTATGTTATGAGTCCCATGTAATCGGGGGTAAGCTGTATTGCCATATACCGGGCACAATTCCTGACTCCGTCCGACTGAGAATCTTTTAAAAACCCAGTAATACTTTGCCCGGCCTGGGAATCGAATCCGAGGCCTAGCAGTCGCACTTGCGACCTCTCGGCCAACGAGGCAGTCCAGTTATATATACTTTCTAAGATTATCTAAACACCACTGACAATCGTGAGGAAACCTGGACTTATAATTTCTAATTACAAGTTTGTAATCGCCAACCCGCATTAAGCAAGCGTGGAGATTAATTATCAAACCTTCTCCGTGTGAGAAGAGGTTTTGCTCAGCAGTGGCATTTATAGGCTGATGATGTAATAGGGGTTGAGTCTATTGCCATATAACTGGGCACAAATCCAAACTCCGTACTTATACTGAGCATTTCTCGATAATACTTTGCCCGACCCGAGACTCGAACTCAAAGCTACTGTGCTCAGTAGTCGCACTTACAACAACTCGATTGCAGGACAATCGATATAAGAAATGAACAATAAATCGATATCGCCCACAAGAATCGATAAGCCAGGCATATTTTGAAAGTCTAGACTAGACCTAGGTTAGGTAACAACTGTGTCTAGATTCCTTACGGATTACTCATAACAATGGTTGCTCAATAGTTTTGACTAATGCCTATAGTCTAGGTTTAGAAATGAGTACTATAAATAAATACAGCTTGTGTGCAGTGACAGCAGAATAGTATACATTTGTCACCACCGCTACTCTTCCCGCGGGTGTCGTATACCCGACTAACGTACTACACATTAGACAGAGACCGTGCAGCAGCGCTCTCTGATAAACCTGAATTTTTTATACTGCGATCTCCAACCTGCCTGGTATACTTGGATACTATGACAACCCCTTCTTATGTAGAGGAGGCTCATAATCCTCCAGGGGACTGTCAGATGCTGATGATGAACTAGTCGATAAGTACTCAATTTTAGCTTCTGGGTAGGTCGTGATCTATTTTTATTATTACTCTATTGAACTTTCACCTTTGCTTACCCTCCCGAAGGCAACTCATAATTATTATGTTCAAAAGCCAACGGTTTAATCATAATTTAATTTAAAATAAATGTAGGTATTTTTAACACGAAGGAAATGGGGATACAAATTGACATGACGGGTCTATAGAGTTACAAGTTTATTGATAGTGTTGGGAGAAACGCCGTGTAGAAGGCCGAAAGCCGCGAGCCCAGACGTTAGACGAATGATTTATTAAACTGTCAAACACCAAGCGGTCACCGGTGACCGCAACCTATTGTTCTATAATTGTGTCTACAAAACCGGTACTCGACGAGTTAAATACAACGAATCATTTAAAATATTACCTATCAATATTATTAGACAGGCAGTCTACGACTGAGACATTTCTATATCCTGTTTACCATTTTCTCCCCGCTTGGTAGGCAGGTTCAGGGTGCTTACTCTTGAAACCGATCTCAATGTCAATGCAATTTCAATCCAATAAATACTCAATAATTATTCAATGTCAAAACTATACAACCCCTATGGTATCTGTTGAAACAGCATTCAGAATACGGAATATAAAGCCAAACCCAATATCATTTAATTCATTCAATGTCCATGCAATACGGATGCAATGGGCGCTAGTGTTGCAACTCAAGAGTACGAAATTTCATAATACCAATGTCGATCGATCGGAATTGGATTCAAGAGTAAGCCCCCAGGAAAGTGATCGTAGTTTAAAAGGTCCAGGATTAGTAGAACCTGGTCTCTATTAAAAGTGGAATATTGCATAACTAAGTCACCGAAGAGGTAAGGGGTGGTAAAAGTTATTTTGTTATCATTACATAACTCATAATTTGATTGCACGGTGGGTTAACTGGCTGCCGCGCAACGTGTATGGGTTTGATTCCAGCACGGAACAACCCTTTGTGTGATCCGCATATTGTTGTTTCGGGTCTGGATGTGATGTGTATGTGAACTTGTATGTTTGTAAATGCACCCGCGACACAGGAAGAAATCCTAGTGTGGGGCAATGTTAAAAAATATTCTACTACCATAAATAGGCTCACCCCCTATTACATGGGACTCGTTATGAGTCCCATGTAATAAGGGGGTGAACTAGTGAAAAGTGGGTGTTACATTGTACTGTGGTAGAATGTGCACTTCTGCCTACCCCTTCGGGGATAAAAGGCGTGATGTTATGTATGTATGTACCATAACCAGCTCATCATCACATAACATCACGCCTTTTTATCTCCGAAGGGGTAGGCAACGGTGCACATTAAGGCACTTAATGCCACTGAAGAATGTAACACCCTACTTTTCACTATTTATGATATGAGTCCCATGTAATAGGGGGTGAGCCTATATTGCCATATACCGGACACAATTCCAGACTCCGTGCTACTACTGAGATTTTTTTAAAAAACCCCAGTAATACTTTGCCCGACCCGTGAATCGAATAGGTTCGATTCACGGGTCGGGCAAAGCAAAAATTAATGGTAGAATTATAAGTGATGATGTAGGCATCATCACTTATAATTCTACCATTAATTTTCCAACATGACAAATGTTAAGTGTAAAGTCGATTAAAACTCGGCCTTGTTGCAAATAGGTACGCATTTCCCATCTCTAGAACAGGGTCAATGAACGACTCTAAAATATCGACGGAATCATATTAAAATTCGGTGATTCCTATGACTTTACTACATTAAATTTGACAACTATTGATAAAAAATCCATGTTTTTTACTCAAAACTTTAATAGGCGTAAAATATGGTATGTATTTTGTATAAATTAACGCGAACTAGTATTCACATGTAAACAGCAGCTCATGTAGTATAGATGTCCAGTCAACAAGGATGTAGCGAGGTTGACTGTCCAGGCGACACACGTACTTAGGTATCTTCATGAGCTAATCTTCACATGTAAACAGCAGCTCATGTAGTGTAGATGTCCAGTCAACAAGGATGTAGCGAGGTTGACTGTCCAGGCGACACACGTACTTAGCTTTTTTAGACCACAAATTCCTTGCGTTGACCGTGTCATTCAAGTTTTGGAAAAAAGTTATGGGCACAAAGGTTTGTGACTCACGATCTGAGCTTCCGTGCCCTCAAATTTTAAGGTTCAGAGGTTAGGAGTCACGACATGACATCTCGAGAGACTACTAAAGGGAAATTTACAAAGTCATTGAATATAGACCTCTAGAAAAAATGGAATTCGTGAATCTAGTTCAATGGAGTTGAACGAATGAGGTTATTTTGGTGTTCAGAGTATTCCTTCACGGTGTTTTTACTTTGTGGGTAAGTCAGAGGTTATAGTTTATACAACCACAGGCCGTGGAATGCACACAATGTTAGAGAAATTGACACATAAAATCACGCTTTTTATTCCCGAAGGTATAGGCAGAGGTGTACACAGAAGTAACACCCACTTTTCACTATTTATGTTATGAGTCCCATGTGATAGGAGGTGAGTTTATTGCCATATACCGGGCACATTTCCAGACTCCTTGCTACTAATGAGATTTTTTTAAAACCCAGTAATACTTTGCCTGACCCGGGAATCGAACCCGAGGAATAAAAGGTGTGTGACAATCTACACATAGATTGTCATGAACCAGTGATGATAGAGGTGACTTTAGATTAACCCATAGGCGACCCAAGGATCCCATGGTTAATACAATCTATAAAAAGTCGTTTAAACTAATGTATAGTTTTATATCTCATTTAGTCACGCTATTTTGTCTCTTAACATATCTTATTTATAAGCGTAGATTTATATCACAGTTTAAATTATATGTGAAAAACTGGTTTTTTGTATGTCAAACACTCATTTCTTGGCACATTGAAGCATCGAAACGTTGATTTGTTTTTTTACTTAACTACATTTTATTTAATGTGGGTTTCTTCGTTTTAATGTAGCTTATACCAGTGCTCTGAGGAATTGCTTGAACTGATACTTGCCGCATCTTTTTGCCATCGACTCTCACGACATATGCATCCCCATCATAATATAGATAGCAGGCCACAACTGTGCGCTTCTCACGTAGCTTCCTGCCTCGCACAGCAAAACTGTGGAATGATCTGTCGTCGGCGGTATTTCCGAACCGATACGACTTTCAGACCTTCAAGAGAAGAGCGTACTCCTTTTTAAAAGGCTGGCAACGCACTTGTGACTCCTCTGGTGTTGCCGGTGTCCATGGGCGGCAAAGTTTCGCATTTATAATACTATGTAGTAAGATTCATATTTATTTATTTACTGAGTCCGCGAGTTCGACCGCGTGGAATAGTGATTCACAGCTCCTCCCCCGTAATCGATAGCGTGATAATATGTAGCCTATATACCCGACCTGTTGGTAATATTCATGCAAAATTTTAAGTAAATCCATGCAGCACTTTTTGAGTTCACCTCGGTCATATATACAAGACAAACAGACAAAAATTCTAAAAACCACATTTTTGGTTTTGGTATCGATTGTAGATCGTGACTGACTAAAAACCACCCCGTTCCTTCTCCTGCGCTTCGAGCCGGAGCCCCGGTTACCCGTTAGGTTCTCCGCGACACTGCAAAGAGTATGAGCAGTGGTGATTACGCAGAACTTTGAGGGGTGGAACATCATCCAATGACTTCTCCCGCCTGGGTGAGGCGAGAGGGAGTGTCAGACTCTTACTGACTAAACACCACCTCGTTCCTACTCCTGAACACCAGAGCCTTTAGCCAAACGCCACTTTAGCGCTTGTCTACAGAGAGAGTAGAAATCAAAATGTATGGGGATGACACTGAGAAATGTCAAAATTTACGTCAATCCCATATAATTTCATTTTCTATTCTACATGTAGATAAGCGCTAAATGGCATTTGGATATAGCTGCAGAGCACCGGTAAGCTGCTAGGTCGTCTGCAGCCCCAGAGATTCCATAAAACCTAATCCTAGATTTTGAATACTTAGCCCTTCAAATTTGAAGACCTCAAAAAAACCTCCATCCAAATAATTCCGATCAATTAAAAAGTAACAATGAAAATTTCGCGAAGTCCAAGGTTCGTGGTCTGGGTTGCGCACAAAACGCATAATTGTTCGATGGATCGTTTTCCAAGAACCGATGACATGAACAAAAGGGATTCCTTCGTCATTAGTGGCTGCCGGCGTTTTTACCACTGAACATACAGGCATTCGACTGTTAAACTTAGATAGACATTAACTTCTTGCTTATTTAGAGTTTCAAAATTATAGTTTTTGAATAGTAAAGTTGTCTTACAAATGCGAATATTTATCTGTGTCTTTGGTACGCAATTACGTAAAAACGACTGAAGGGATCTTCGTCACGAATGGGCCGGCTCGACCGGAGTGATACCACCAACGAGCAGAAAACCGCCGATTGCTTACCATCAGGTGATCCGTCTGCTCGTTTACCGGCTTATGCCATAAAAAAAAGGGATCGAGATTAAATTTGGTATAGGAGTAGATTATGGTCTGGACTCACACATCGGCTACTTTTTAAACCACGGGAATGTGAGTGAACCCGCTGGCAGAAGTTAGTATATAGAACCATGTCACTGTAAAGAGTTTTTTTAACGGGGGAAAATCATAGAATGACTGCTCCCGCCTGGGTGAGGCGGGAGCAGTCCGTTCCTTCTCCTGCACGTCGAGCCGGAGCCCCGGTAACCCGTTCAGAGCCCCGGTTCTCCGCGACACTGCAAAGAGTATGAGCAGTGGTCTAATATTACTTTATGTTTACCCTCTCAGGAAATATTGAGTTACTGTGGTTTTAAAACAAAGTGGTTACTTAACTATAAGGGTTAAAAAATAAGCTCGGATCTCCTTGGTGTCGATACCCCGGTAGTGCAATTTTTTTTGTGGTTTTTGCATAATATGGATTTTTAGTATAAGGTGACTGACGTGTAAGCTAGGTAGAAGGTTCTATTCCTGAGTTGGATAAAGATAATATTGGGTCTTTTTAATTGACTTCAAAAGAAGGAAGTTGACTGCCTCGTTGGCCGAGTGGTCGCGAGTGCGACTGCCGGGCAAGGGGTCTCGGGTTCGATTCCCGGGTCGGGCAAAGTATTACTGGGTTTTTAAAAAATTCTCAGTAGTAGCACGGAGTCTGGAAATGTGCCCGGTATATGGCAATAGGCTCACCTCCTATTACATGGGACTCATAACATAAATAGTGAAAAGTGGGTGCTACATTGTATAGTGACATTAAGTACCGTAATGTACTGGCAAATTTTTGACCTCACCAATGCGGCGTTTCACGTAGGGCTGTACTGATTGAAGGCTTACGTTTCTTAGGAAGTAGTTCCTTTTCAGGTTACAGTACACTCTGTCTACCTCTTCCAGGAAAAAAATTAAACTAACTTAATATTTGATCAGTACAACGAAAAATGTTTCGTTTATAATATTTTGTATCAGAAACTGTATTATACTGTATAGAGACATCTAAAACACCGGTCGGGAATCGAACCCAGTATACACCGTACTGATAACATCGCGGCCGGCGAGTTATTCGAAAAATTTCTGACTGAGATACTGAGTAGTGGTAGCAAAACAAGCAAGGATGTTTGGATATTGTAATATTTTAAATATTATTAATAAAAGTTAGAGGTATATTTTATTATGTTTATATTAAAACTTCCTTGAGACATGCTAAATTAATTATTATATAAATTATTATGTTTTCGGCTTACTCACGTAGTAATTTGAAGAGGAACATTTGAGGAGGAATCACGGCAGAGGGCGCGCTGGGCCCGCAGACTCGAGTAGCCAGTAGCAGCGCGACAGTTGCCGCGTCGCGGGTCGCGAAATGCTGCTCATGAATATGAGCCTCTAGCATGGCTTGAAACTAGTCGAGTTCCTCTCCTTTCTCACGAAAGTTAAAATACAAATTAATTATCATAAGCATCATTCCGCGACCCGCGACGCGGCGACTGTCGCGCTGCTACTGAATATGAGCCGCTAGCATGGCTTGAAACTAATCGAGTTTCTTGTCAAATAGTTACGTGAGTGAGCCGAAAACATAATAATTAATTTACATTTTATTGCTGTGTATTTGTTCATTTATATAGCTAATAATATAAGAACAACAAAGTCTCGAGTTTTGTACCCATTTAAGGTTTTTGCCGGTTTTTAAAGTTTGTAGAATATTTTTATAATAACTATTGTGAGACATACTAAATTACTAAAAATCGCGGGTTACTCACGTGAATATACTGAGAAAAGCTCTACTAGTTTCGAACAACAGAGGGGTTCTTCCTCATGAGCAGCGTGCACGGTCGCGGCGATGTCGCGAAACTAGTAGAGCTTTTCTCAGTATATTCACGTGAGTAACCCGCGATTTTTAGTTAATTTGTAGAATATTATAAAAGTTTGGGATAGATATGCCATTGTGTCCGATATTCGACAATTGGCTGTTACAGCAAAAATAACCAATTCTCATTAATGTGGTTCGAGATAAACGCACTTAAAAATTTATTTTAATGAATTCATAACATACGTTGCGTGGCCTGGGAATTTTATCTCAGATTCTTTGTATAAAAAAAAATATTAACTTAAACTGTCAAACACCAAGCGGTCACCGGTGACCGCAACCTATTGTTCTATAATTGTGTCTATAATGACGGGTACTCGACGAGTTAAATGATAACACCGTTCAGGTATTTATCCCAAACATTACAGCCTTTTATCCCCGAAGGGGTAGGCAGGGGTAGGTAGGCGTTATACCACTGTACAATAAAACCTACTTTTCACTATTTACCTATGTTATGAGTCCTATGTAATAAGGGGTGAGCCTATTGCCATATACCGGACAGAATTCCAGACTGCGTGCTGCTACTGAGAATTTTTTAAGAACCCAGTATGTAATACTTTGCCCGACTCGGGAATCGAACACGATACCCCCCTTGCTACTCGGCCAACGAGGCAGTAAATTTTTTTGGGATTTATTATATCAAAATAAATACTACTGCTTATACACGTACTTTTTTTGCTGTCGCTACCAAAAAATGCGTCAAGCCCCATATCATTCATGGGTACCTGTGTTCTTATTTTTTTATTTTCTGTCCACTGCCTTTGGGCAAAGGCGCTAATATACAGCCTTGTACCATGTTCCAGTCACAGAGTATAAAATATAAATCATACAGATGTGCTAGGTACCCTAGATTTTTACTATAATAGGGATGATGACAGGGTATGAAAATTAAAAATCTAATTAGTCCGTAAGTTAGGTAATGAAAAAATATTAGACACGTATTTTTTATTTTGTCGTATAATAAAACAATACTACAAAACGAATCAAAGTTTAGGAGTGGGGGCTTTTTTTTAAGGGGAGAAAATCATCGAATGACTGCTCCCGCCTAGGTGAGGCGGGAGGGAGTGTCAGAGTCTTACTGACTAAAAACCAGCCCGTTCCTTCTCCTGCACGTCGAGCCGGAGCCCCAGTTACCCGTTAGGCTCTCCGCGACAGGAGTGGGGGCTAAAACGTCATTTCTACATATAAAATGTCCATAGAAGTGACGTCACGCGACATTTCAAATCAATATATCATCGAAAGTATTTGAAAGAAAATAAAAAATACGTGTCTAATGATCTAAAATATAGAATCTACCAGACGAACATTAAAATAAAAATTAGGCATCTACCCTATTCTAGATCGAAAAATGATTATTTGGAAATTTTGCTTCGTATAGCTGTCAAACCTAATAATATAGGCCCTTGTATTGTCTATAAATAAAGCATTGATATAAGTAAAAAAAGGACTTAATATGTATGACTGCCTCGTTGGCCGAGTGGTCGCAATTGCGACTGCAGGGCAAGGGGTCTTGGGTTCGATTCCCGGGCCGGGCAAAGTATTACTGGGTTTTTAAAAAATCTCTGTCGCAGCTCGGAGTCTGGAACTGTGCCCGGTATATCGCAAGTCTCACCCCCTATTACATGGGGCTTGTAACATAAATAGTGAAAAGTGGGTGTTACATTGTACAGTGGCATAAGGTGCACCTCTGCCTATCCCTTCGAGGATAAAAGGCGTGATGTTATGTATGTATGGATATTCATACGTAGGTGCATTCTAACAAATCCTAGTCTTCAACTTCTAACAATAAATAACATTTAACCCATCATTCATACACACACAAAAGTCCACCTCGGAAAGGGCTAACAAAAACAAAGATGGATTCCAACAAAAAAGATGGCATCGAACAATGATATTTATCTACGGCATCCTCTACCATAGAAACGATGACAAAGATTAATCGTAAATTTGACATAAAGAAAAAAATTACTGGACATCTACACTACATGAGCTGCTGTTTACATGTGAACATTAGCTCATGACGATACCTAAGTACGTGTGTCGCCTGGACAGTCAACCTCGCTACATCCTTGTTGACTGGACATCTACACTACATGAGCTGAATGGAATGCTTTTTATATATCAGCTAGTTAGTCTCTTGGTGGGATCTCTATCATTAATCATTTTGAATTAAACACGTCTGTGTTGCACTATCATCGTGAACACACGAAATCAACAATAATTTTGTTTGTCATTCCGAAAATCCGAACGAAACTGGCTCAATGCTATTTTGAAATCTTTTTAAAGTCAAATTGTATGAGTGTGGGTCTATTCGATGGTAGCGACACTGATGGGACTTTAGGTTGGTTCTTGCGTCAGGCAGGTGGGGTTTTGGAAAATCTGCTCGATTCTATTTTATTGTCGACTGAGTTACAAAAGACATGGCTTCGTTACAAAGCAAATTTATTCGACCAGGTATTCGACTAGTTTCAAGTAGTGTGGGAGACCCATGCTTCGGCACGAATGGGCCGGCTCGACCGGAGTAATACCACGGCCTCACAGAAAACCGACGTGAAGCAACGCTTGCGTTGTGTTTCGTCGTGTGAGTGAGGTTACCGGAGGCCCAATTACCCTACCCTTCCCCAATCTCCCCAATCCCCGAATCCCCAACGATCATCAAACTCCTAATCCCCAAAAGGCTGGTAACGTACTTGTAACGCCTCTGGTGTTCCAGGTGTCCATGGGCGACGCTGATTGCTTACCATCAGGTGATACGTCTGCTCGTTTACCGGCTTATACCTACCATAAAAAAATGTAATGTAATTACATTACATCACCTAAAAACCTAGTTTCAAAACCTATCCTTCAATGGGTGAGCCAGACTGAAAATGTAGCTCAAATATTAAGTTGAACAGAGAGATCTAGGCAATAATTTAGACAAAACTGATACTTATTTAATATTATTATTGCGTCCCATAGTTTCAAGTAAGTGCTCTGTCCACCCACGTGTGATTCTAAGTCGTAAATACAAAGGAGTATCCAATGTGCTTCCTGATTTAACGAAAATTCATTGTTTAGTGACCAATATATTGTAGTAGACTAGACTGCCTCGGTGTCGGGTTCGATTCCCAGGTCGGACAAAGTATTACTAGGTCTTTTAAAAAAACGGTTCACAGATGGACTCGTCTGCTTTGTCATAGACAGGTTGGTTGGAGATCGCAGTATAAACGGTTCAGGTGTATCAGAGAGCGCTGCTGCCCGGTCACTGTCAAATTGTAGTGCCTTAGTCGGGTATACGACACCCGCGGGAAGAGTAACGTCGGTGATAAATGTATCCTGATAAATGTACTCTGACGTCATTATTTTGTCATTATAATAGGTATACCTACTTAAATATCTAACCAATATGTTGATAGTTATATTATAATGAAAATAATCGTATCATCAGAATTAATTGGAGAAAGTCAAGCAATAGTGACTGACTATTAATATAAGAGCTGAGCAATTAAAAATAATTATTAAATTTATATTTTTGAGTTTAATTAGATAGTTCCGGTAGTTTTTTGTAGAAGACTGACTATCGTTACTTTAGTGTCGTGTTTGATAAAGTGCTGAATCTCTGCCTGTCTCCAATGTGGGTAGGCAGAGACTATGGAACGCCAATTGCTATGGTTCTATATATACCTCTTTCGCTTCATCAACAGTCGTCAGCCTTTTCATGCATGCTCGTCGGTTATGGGTACTTTTAATTTGGCCCTTCTTTAATATATCTCCAATCTGGTCACTATAATATAGAGGTAATGTATGTATCACTACATACTATAAAACAAAGTCGCTATCAGCCGTCTGTCTGTCTTTATTTATTTATTTATTTATTTATTTCTTCTTCACAAAATACAGTGATTGGCGGACTTAATGCCTTAAGGCATTCTCTTACAGTCAACCATAGGGAAGTGCAGAGAAATGAAGTGGTTGCGAAGCCAGAACACAATCAAAAAATAAAAAAAAAGTTATGTAATATGTATACCAAACACATAAATACCTATAGAATAAATATATTAATACAATATTTTATAAATAGACATATACATACCATATAATATATACTACTAAACAAATACTTATACTGCATAAATACTACAATATATTATATAAAAAGAAAACGTTAGAATATGTAGTTTCCTTAATTGTTTTGAGTCTGCCAATGCTTAAGTAGTTGCTCACGGACTTTAAATTTAAAGGTATTGCGACTTGTTGCCATTCTGATCTCCTTGGGCAACGCATTCCACAGAATAACAGCTTGAATGAAAAAGGAAGAATGAAAGAAGTCAGTGCGATGAGAGATACATTGAAGATGTCGGTTTTGAGACGAACGAAGAAATTTTGTGTGGTTTGCGCACGTATATTGGAAGTAAGAAGCAAGGTAAGTAGGTGAAAAAGGAGAGTCAAGATAAGAGAATAAAGTGGTTAATGCCCTCTGCTGCCTGCGCAAGCGTATGGGCAGCCACTTCAGTTGCATCCTATGTGCAGAAATATGATCATATTTACGTAAGTTGAAAACGAATCGAATGCAGTTATTTAGAAGTCGGTCTAACTTATTGAGTAGATCTGCATTCAGGTCGTAATAACAGACATCAGCGTAATCAATAATCGGGAAAATCAAGGTCTGCACAAGCTGCGTCTTCACAGAGGACGGAAGAAAGTTCCTCAGACGATACAGAGCCCGCAACGATCCAGTCACCCTTTGGCAAACACTTGTAACCTGAGCACGCCAGCTCAATGTACTGTCAATAATCAGGCCCAGATCCTTCACGTCCCGACTGAACGGAACAGTCACACCATTATACGAGATAGGGGGCAGTGCTGCACCATCAATCGATCCAAGATTCCGAGAGCTACCTATGATTATGGCCTGGCACTTGTTTGGGTTTACAGCTATGCCAAACCTCTCTGACCAATTTTGAACAGCTGTTAGATCACTATTAAGTTTACTGATAGCACTGGGCAGATCGTCCACCACAGATTGACGGTACAGCTGCAAGTCGTCCGCATACAAATGGTACGCACACTGAAGTTCAGGAGTGATAAGGTTGATAAAAATAGAGAAAAGAAGTGGAGAAAGGATGCCGCCCTGAGGAACGCCTACCGTCAAGTCACACCAGTCAGAGAACTTCTCATCATACTGGACAGACTGCCGACGCTCACGAAGGTATGAAGAGAACCATTCCAGTGATTTGCCAGAGATCGCAAGATGGGATAAGATTGCCAAAAGGATATCATGACTGACCATATTAAACGCGTTAGAAAAATCAACCAATACCAAAAGTGTTACTTTGGTATCCTCCATACCAGCCCTAACATCGCCAGTCACTTTAAGGAGGGAAGTTATAGTGCTGTGGCCAGGTCGAAACCCAGATTGCAACGGGCTTATTAAGCTATGATTGTAAACAAAGTGAGACAATTGTTTATGGACACAGGCCTCCAGCACCTTAGATAGGAAGGGAAGGATTGAGATAGGACGGAAGTGGGTCAGCAGAGTGGGAGTACTAACCTTAGGTAAGGGTCGAACAAAAGCTTTACGCCAAACTGCTGGAAATACACCGGAGAACATGGAGAAATTTATAATATGAGTAATCGGTGACAGCACGTGGTCTAGAATATATGTGATCATATCTCGGGATAAGGAGTCACAACCCACAGCTTTTGATTTAATGGAAAGGATAATCTTACGAATCTCCGTCGCATCAGCTGGAATGAAACAGAAATTGTTTATTTTGGGACGTGTCAGACCACTGATAAAAGACAAGGTGTTTAGTCTGGTAAGATGATCTAGAGTAGGAACAGTGGAGAAATGTTGGTTAAGGTCATCTAAACCAATTGTTATAGACTGGTCTGAATTTTGAGGTTTGCCAATACCAAGAGTCCGGAAAAATTTCCAGATATTGGCAGGAGATGAACAAGAAATATTATTGAGAATATGACGGCGCTTAGCGTTACGTACCACTTGGTTACATCTGTTTCTTGCAATTTTAAAAGCCTCCCAGTTCTCGTCAGTACGATTTCTCCTATGCCTGCGGAACGCGCGGTCCCTACGACGCATTGCCATCTGTACTCCTGCGGTCATCCAAGGCGCCGGTGGTCGCCTAACCTTGATCCTTCTGATGGGTGCATGACGGTCGTATAGACTAACGAGAGACGCATTAAAAATTGCTACCTTCTCGTCAACCGTTTCCGCCTCAAAAAGCGGCCCCCAATTGAGTGTCGATGCATCACCCCGAAGTCTCTCCCCATCCATCCCCGCAAAACAGCGCCTGTACAGAACCTTGGGTTTCACCTTGGGTGGTTTGAGTCACCTTTATGTATGCTTAGATCTTTAAAACTACGCAACGGATTTTGAAGCGGTTTTTTTAAAAGATAGAGTGATTCTTAAGGAAGGTTTATATGTTTGACAATTCGATTTAGTAATCACCATGTTTTTAGAACCACATGAAAATCGATGCAGCCAATCGCGAGATATTCGCGCACTAACAAACATACAGGTTAAACTAGGAACCTCCACTTTTTGAAGTCGGTTAGAAGTCATTAAAGTTTCCTAAAACGCACACCAATCAAAATCCAGTCCTTACCGTCTGTCGCTTGACCCGATAACCTCAGAATCAGAACCCGGATATAAGTTTTCAAGCAAACAATAAGATTTTGTGAGCACGATCAACTATCATGTTTAACTATCTTATGCTTTATGACATATAACAGGAAACTTAGAAGTCCCATTGTCTTATAAAATGCAATATTTAGTTCCTTCACGGATGTTCATATTCCCCTCCCGGTGGGGAGGGGAATATAATATAAAGGTAATAAAACAAAGAAAGAAAAAACATTTATTTGACAGCAGGCACGCACACAGATACAAAATACTAAAAAACAAATTAAAATAGAAAGGAAAAGGTTACTATTGGGTTTTTTTTATAAATTCTCAGTAGTAGCACGGAGTCTGGAATTGTGCCCGGTGTATGGCAATAGGCTCATACCCTATTACATGATGAAAGTCATAGTGAAAAGTGGGTGTTACATTGTACAGTGGCATAATGTACACCTCTGCCCACCCCTTCGGGATTAAAGGTGTGATGATGATGATGCATGTCATTCTACTCGTATCCCATGTTATTTGGGGTCTGCTTCGGCGAGTAAATTGCCGCCAACATAGCCACGGAGGTGATTCCGCACAGAACACGCCCCGGAATTACCCACTTCGACTTCACTTTTCAAAGACTGTTTAAACTAGTAGGTACTTCTACATTAACCTGTATAATATGATTTAGTATCGATTCAGAATCTAACCGAGATGTATAGATGTATTGTAATCGATTGAAGCGATTGATCGATACCGTTGATTCGCTGTCGACTGCACCATTTCTGATCAAATCGTTGTTTTGTTTCATTGTTCACGATTTTCGTATTTATCTTGCTTTGTTTAAAATTGTTATTGCTTTGTACCTTTTGAGATAGTTTTAATATTTGTCCCTGTACGCTTTGAGCGAAATGTGATGGAAGCTAAAGAAGTATGTAAGGAGCGTAGTAGGTGGCGCTCTGTAGTTTCTGTATACCATCAGATGTATGAATGTGATGGAAGCTAAAGAAGTATGTAAGGAGCGTAGTAGGTGGCGCTCTGTAGTTTCTGCATATTATAGGACAAAAGTATGAGTGCCCTTCTAAACTAAACACGACTAACATAAGTAAGTATGTACATTAAAACACAAAATTCTGATCACCAAATCAAAAAAATTACTAAATCGAATTCGACACCGCTCAGTAGCTAACTCAAAACGAGGCGAGGCGAGCGTAGACCAAAATGACATTCCGAAATCAGCGGGAATCGGAAACTTAAGTCAAATATACGATCCATATGCATAGACGGGCGACAGCCGATCAAGGTATACTAATTTATCAAAAAACTCTATTACAATATCAACCTTAATTTTAAATCATAAGGTTGTGAATCCAATGAAGAGGTTGAATGTAAAGTATACCATGTCGTGCGGTCGTCCTTACCACGCTAAACAAGCTTTTTTGTGGGCAAGCGACCAGCGGTGGTCATTTTTTTGGTCTCTTTTTACGGCCGGCCGGAATTAGGGATCCCCCTATTATAGTTAGTTTGGTTTAATATAATTTGTTACACCTTGTTTAAGGTTTTTATTAAGTTCCTAACTTCAGTCGCGTTTTTTAATTTTTGTGGTTGGAGTCGGTATTTTGGAAATTGGTGTTTTGAGTTAATAAATTACATTTAGATTAAAGTTGTCTAAAGGGCCTCCGCGCAGTTGGCCTGTGGTCCCGTGAATGGTAAAGACATACATAATAATAATAATAATTTTAAGTGTGGGAGAGCCATGCTTCGGCACGAATGGGTCGGCTCGACCGCAGTGATACCACGGCCTCACAGAAAACCGACGTGAAGCAACGCTTGCGTTGTGTTTCGTCGTGTGAGTGAGGTTACCGGAGGCCCAATTACCTTCCCCTTCCCCAATCTCCCCAATCCCTGAATCCCCAACGATCCTCAAACTCCTAATCCCCAAAAAGCCGGTGACGCACTTGTAACGCCTCTGGTGTTCTAGGTGTCCATGGGCGACGCCGATTGCTTACCATCAGGTGATCCGTCTGCTCGTTTACCGGGTTATGTATTCCATAAAAAAAAAAAATAATAATAATCTTTATTACGTAACAAAGTACACAAGTATACCTTATTAATTTGATACAAGTCATAGTGTCGTAGTACAAAATTAAAACTCTGACCTCTGTACTAGGGAAATACCTGTATCACAGAGATCAGTGCCTACATGGATGGTATCATTGTGATACTTTATAGACTTTACATAATAAATTAATTTAAATTAAGATTAACAAAAAGCAAACAGAGAAGACAATGAATGTAATTAAATTAAATAAACAAAATGGGATGAAAAACAAATGGTAGTTATGTGTGGTGTGTATGTGTGTGTGTTTGTGAGAGAATGTGAAAGTGTGTGTGTGTGTGTGTGGTGTATCTGCGAGATTATGAATTTGTTTGAAACCTAACGCGTGACAGCAAGAGTGTATGCGAAAGAGAATGCACTTTTCCCAGATTCCAGTCCCTCACCACTACAGACGGCCCCCCATCAGCTCCTCAGTGCTGTGATAAGTTACTGTTGGGGTAGGTTTTAGTGACATGTAAAAGTTACCATTTTTTTTTAAATACATTGCCCCACACTAGGATTTACTCTCCTGTGTCGTGGGTGTTTACAAACATACAAGTTCACATACACATGACACCCAGACCCGGAGCAACAATCTGTGGATCACACAAAGAGTTGCTCCGTGCTGAAACGAACCCGCGACAGCCAGTTGCCCAGCCACCGTGCCGACTGTACCTACAGTGAAATGTCAGTCAATGTTATTTAAGTTTGTTAAAAATATTTATATATTCCTTATAACTATTCGGTTCCTTCGGATTCGCACAGCTGCAATATGCATATAAACCTTCCTTAAGAAACACTCGTATCTATAAAAAAAATATCGTAACAAAATCCGTTGCGTAGTTTTAAAGATCTAAGCATACATAGGGAGACGGCGGATAGCGACTTTGTTTTATACTATGTAGTGATTGTGATTAGCCACAGTTGAATTTTTCGTCAATTAAGCATAGTGCGTGTCAGGAATGGCACCCAAGTCCTGTTGCTCGGCAGTAACACTTCAACCACTCGACTAACAAGGCAGTCTACTAAATAGGATTAAAAATATGTAATTAAAATATCAATAATAATATTTTGACTATGTATAAATTACTTTCGCGAGATATACTAAATTACATAATTACATATTATGTTTTTTCGGCTTCCCTACTCATGTAAATATTTGACTAGGAACTCGACTTGGTAAACACAGTAGAGGGCGTTTTAGGCCCGCACCGCAGCAGATTCGAGTACCCAGTAGCAGCGACATTCACCGCGTCGCAGGTCGCGGAATGCTGCTCATGAATATGAGCCTAGCATGGCTTGAAACTAGTCGAGTTCCTCGTCAAACAGTTACGCGAATAAACAAAAAACATAATAATTAAAATTTTAATTATACTGAACCCGAAAACTTATGGACAAAATTACGCCTAACATACCAGTTCACCATTTTTTCTTCTCGCCCGATTGTAAGAATTTTGTTAAACACATCGCTAGGACAACACTAAAATTTGTAAAAGAATTAAAAAAAATAACGAAAGCTACAAAATGAACGACTTGTTGCCTTACCGATTTCGAACGAAAACATCCATTGGTTTATTACCGCTCAATTTGACATTTACATGTTAGATATGTGACAATGACATACGTCAAATTTGATGTTTTTTAGGTTATAATATGTTATTTTCGTAATATGTTTTTAAAACAAAACACAACATCACGCCTTTTATCTCCGAAAGGATAGGCAGAAGTTCAAATTACGGCACTTAATGCCACTGTACAATGTAACACCCACTTTTCACTATTTATGTTATGAGTCCCATGTAATATGGGGTGAGCCTGTTGCCATATACCGGACACAATTCCAGACTCCGTACTACTGAGAATGCTTTAAAAAACGCAATACTTTGCCCGACCCGAGACCCTTTGCTCTTGCATTTGAGACAGTCAGTCAGTCAGTCAGTACGTGCTTTTTTTAAGTTTAATGATAATTGACATTAAATGGCTAAAATTTATACTTTTACACGTTAACAGTACATTTAAAAAAGCGCAAAGGTATTTGTGAAGTTTTTAAAATAGAACGTACTAACATGATGCAATCCTTAATAGGGTAGATGCCTAATTTTTATTTTAATGTCCGTCTGATAGATTATTTTAAATCATTAGACACGTATTTTTTATTTTCTCACAGAAACGAATACTTTCGACGATATAATGATTTGAAATGTCGCGTGACGTTTTAACTCCCACTCCTAAACTTTGATTCGTTTTATCTAAGTATCATTTGATTATACGACAAAATAAAAAAAATGCGTGCCTAATATTTTTTCATCTTAATAGACAACTAAATAAGATTGAAAATCAATAAACAAATGCAATAACTTGACGCGCTGGTATCTTAAAACATTAAAAACAATAAAGAAATAAAATTTTAATCTTTTGATTAAACCTTTTATACATTCTCTTGTAAAAATTCGTAATCGATCATCTTCACAAAATTTTTCTCAAAAAGCAACATCAAGTTCCACAATATCAACTAGTTTCAACTGAGATAAGATTTAAATTCTCCGTCATAAAGTTTATAAAAAAACAATATTCCACATTTCAGCTTTATTTCAACTAGTATAAGACTCAATATTCTCCATCAAAGTCCTTCAAACCACCAGTAGCGTCATACGAGCTTTTTTTTTCATAATACGTTAATGTCATAAAAAATATTGATTGCCCGCCATTTTGATTGCGGAAAAAAAACAAGATGGTTGTCAATGTCATTCATATATTATCGCTGCATCTAAAGAATGTGATTTCTGTATGTTATGAATGTCGTAGGTATGTGTAATAATATTTCGTTTATAATATGTGAGAATTATTATTGTTTGCTTAAATTTATACGCTATGTGGTAGTAGAATATAATACATTAGTACACCACCGCTACTCTTCCCGTGGGTGTCGTATACCCGACTAAAGGACATACACATGTTACGGCTATTGTTATTTTTAACCATTGTTATAAGTACATACATAACATCACGCCTTTTATCCCCGAAAGGGTAGGCAGAGGTGCACATTACGGCACTTAATGCCACTGTAATGTAACACCCACTTTTCACTATTTATGTTATGAGTGGGTGAGCCTATTGCCATATACCGGGCACAGTTCCAGACTCCGTGCTACCACTGAGAAAAACCCAGTAATACATTGCCCGACCCGGGAATCGAACCCGAGACCCCTTGTCCGGCAGTCGCACTTGCGACCACTCGGCCAATGAGGCAGTCATAAGTCAGGCCATTGTTATAAGTGTAAATCCAAAAACTAGACATAAATAAATAAATAAATAACATATATAAATAAAAAACGAGCGAAGCGCTCTCTGATAAAGCTGCTGCGATCCCTAATTCGCATGCTAAGCCTTGAAATGTATCGAGGAGGTCCATAGCCTAGCACCAACAGGTGCTTATAAGTTACCTATATTAAGAGATTTCTACTCTAGTTAATTAGAAGAAAAAAAAGTTACTTTTATGGCCTAACAATTACAATATAACACTTTGAAAACCAAAAAAACCTCTATCAACTACAAAAATAATCTCCTCTTCTAACACAAAAATAAAACAAAACAAAACCTAAAAAAAAAAACAAAACAGTAGTTCAATACCATAACAACCTATATTTAACAAAAAAAAAATAATATAACCTACAAAAAAGTTTGTATAATCTACAAAAAAAGGTGATACAGACACATCTCTAATAAAAAAACACACTGGCCACTACCTCTAATTGACTGATTACTCAAAATAACTCACTGTTAAATCTGTGGGCGTTTTACTGTGCAGTGGGTGGGTTTTGTAAGAAACCCACAATTATCCCGGACCCTATTGTTACATCGTTTGTTTAAAGTGTCTCGGTTCTTAGTTGAGGTCTGTTTTTTGTCCGTGTATAGGTTAATTTAGGCTTGTATTTAGTAGTAATTATGGTTATTATAAGTTGTTGTGATTTTTATGTGTAAACTACTGAACAGATTTTGATGTATTTTTTAGTTTGACGTCGAAAAAATATATGATCAAGGGCTCTTTTGTGAAAGAAAGCGAGTTAAAATGGGATTGAAATCGCCTGCTCTGTTCTTTATCTATGAAAAGTGACAATGTATTTATATGTTTTTACGTCATTTCAGGCTGAATTTATAAATAAATATTTTCAAACCTAATATGAATATTCTCTTGTTACAGAATTCCCGAAAACAATGACACCAGTTGAAGAATAGCAACAAAGGAAAAAAAATATAGATAAAGATACAAAAATGGACCTTAAAGGAAAAGATAGCCCACCAACACCAGCTGTACCAAGCAGGATACCTACACTAAAAGACATCAAACAAATACATTCACAAAAAACGGCAATGACAATAAATTTCCGAGACCCATACGTATTATACAACGATTTTACAAGTATAAACAAAAAGACTAGAAATGAAAGTCTAACCTATTGTTTTATAAGTGTAATTATAAGTTTTATATTCGGTCTAGCTATCGGTATAGTTATAATGAGTGGACAATATACAGAAAGTATAGCGAAAAGTCCAAAAACTGCACCCGTACATAAAATAGCTGAAGTGAAAAATGTAGCTAAAGTTGAAACAAATAAATTCACCGCAGTATCTTTTACTGGACAAGAAAACAAGTATAATAAAGATATATATCCTAAAGGATTGACAGAAGATATGAAAGATATACTAAAAGATACAAAAAGTGATAATAGACATACGATAATACTGAACAAGACCTTCACCCCAGATGGGTCAACCGTTTTATATGATAGTATATTTTGGGGACCTCAAATTGAAGATGCCATGCCTCAAGGTTATGGTGAAGGATCAGCTAAGATCTGGGAACAGTATATCAATGATGCAGAGGTTGTTAAAATGGAGGCTGGATGTGGTAGGATGCAGAATCGTCTAGTTACTTTCAAAGATGGTCTCCAAGCTTGCGTCAGATACAGGCAAAATACAGACCAAATCCAAGGAGAGATATTTAGTTTCTACGTAGGAAGGTTGCTAAATTTGACGAATCTAGCCCCATCTGTAGTGAGGATAGTTGATTTAAAGGATAAACTTTGGAAAAACGTGGCTAATGACATCGCTGCGGCACAATGGGGATCAAATAGAGCGGTAGTTTTGACACAATACATACCTAGTTTAGAATCAGCATCCATTCCTGATATTTTCCGCCCGACAACAAGACATTTGAATAAGTATGATATACTAAAAATGTCTTTAAAAGAGAATGATACAGAAAGCAAGCATATTTTGATAGACAAACTTAGATTTAAGGATATGAAATCTAAATCCGAGATGAAGAACTTCACCTATATTAACGTGAAGCTGAACAAAAAGACGATTGACAAGTTTTTGGAACTGGCTCAGTGGTCGGATTTGATCATATTTGATTTTTTAACAGCTAATTTGGATAGGATAGTTAATAACTTATTTAACTATCAGTGGAACGTGAATATTATGGATGGGCCAGCTCATAATCTGGCTAAGAAAATGGACAGTGGACTACTAATCTTTTTAGACAATGAATCAGGACTTTTACACGGCTATAGACTTTTGAAAAAATATAATGTGTATCACAGTTTGATGTTGGATAATCTGTGTGTGTTCAGAAAAAGAACTATAGACTCTCTACAGAAACTATTTACGTCAAAATCTGTGGGTTCCTTATTGAGTGAGATGTTCCACAAAAAGAACTCAATTGTTATAAGAGACATTCTACCTTCTCTGCCGGAGAAGAATGCGAAAATTTTAATCGAGAGAATAGGTAAAGTTTTGAGTCAAGTTGGAAAATGTGAAGTTAATTCTAGATGAGTGGGGTCTCTTTTTGTATACTTGCACTTTTTATACACAAGCTTTCAGCCAGCGAATTCGTACGGACAAATAGATGCTTCTCGTTTTACGGTTCCCGTGGAAATTTTGGGAAATTCTCCCCTAGTACCCCCCTACACTCCCCAAGGAACATACATGCTAAGTTTCAGTATCCTAGATCCTGTAGGCTGTGTGTTGTCTGTCAGTCACTCAGGAAAGAAAAAGTTTTATATAACAGAAAGAAAATTTTACACAACAATTTTAGTAAACTATTTTGTTATATTATAGGCTGCTCACCTACGTTCAATTGTTATTATCATTTCATTATCATATACCTTCCTCATATTCCTACTCTTTATAATTAGTTAGTTCACCACTTCTCTTTAGTATTTTCTTCTTCCAAAAAATCTGTCAAGGCTTTATTTTCCTTGTGCCATGATTTTTCTCAATGCGTAAATGTATGTACTTACTTACCTACATAATATTATATTTTATTAAACAGCTCTTTTAACCTTCATTATCTTATTTTCTTTTCCGCTACATTGGTTGACTCTCTACCTCTAAAATACAAACATGTTTTTTAGTAATCATCATGTTTTTTAAATCAAAAGAAAATAATGTTTGATAAGATTAATACGGGAAATTATAAATACCATGTATGTAATAAAAACTATATCCTATTAATATTATAGTAGATGCGAAAGTGTGTACAGACATATGCGTGTGTGTGTGTTTATTACTATTTCATGCAAAAACGGCTGAAGGGATCGAGATAAAATTTGGAACAGGGGTAGGTTATGGTCTGGAATAACACATAGGCTACTTTTCAACCCACGGGAACGCGGGCAAAGCCGCTGGCTGAAGCAAGTGTTAATATAAAAGTGCAAGTGAAAGAGTGATACATATTGATGCCAAATAATAATTATTATTTATTGTTTAAACTGTACTATTATTTAGTATTATTAATAAATAAATGTGCCAGTTAACTATTAATAGTTGTGAGGTTGAAAACATTATGATCACATCAACAGCCTATAAGTGCCCACTGCTGACCAAAGGCATCTTCTCACACGGAGAAGGTTTGAGCATTAATCACCATGCTTGCTTAATGCGGAGTGTGGGAAAGCCATGCTTCGGCACGAATAGATAGTGATACCACGGCCGAGCAGAAAATAGACGTTAGTGAGGTTACGGAGGCCGAATTATCCCCACAATCTCCCCAATCCCTGAATCCCTAACAAACCTCAATTTCTAATCCCCAAAAGGCCGGTAACGCACTTGTAACGCCTCTGGTGTTCCAGGTGTCCATGGGCGACGCCGATTGCTTACAATCAAGTAATTCGTCGGCCCAATTTACAGGCATGTCGCATAAAAAAAATATAAGCCCAGGTTTGCTCACTATGTTTTCCTTCACCGTTTGTCAGTGGTGTCTAAATAATTTTAATTTTGTGTATAATTTCATATTCACAATTTTTTCGACCTCACAATGAAAAGAAGTGATATTTCCTATCTGTAGGTAGATAAATAGTATTTTTTGTAATATAATTAATACGACTTTTTTGTACTAGGTGATTTTATTAATTATGTAAAAACTGTTATTTATAATTTATTTTATGACTATTATTTGTAAAATATATTTTTATTTGTCCTATTATTTCCTGTGTGTTCTAATCTCGAACAATAATGAACTGATTTTGATAATATGTAGTAAAATGTTCATTTTTTTATTTTCAAAAATTTTTTAAGTTCAAGTATCGAAATTTCTGTTTTTTTTTTTTAATTCATTGTCAATTTTCCCTAACAATATTGTGCAGCACAACTGGCAACCCATTCTGTATTTTTTATTACAATTTTGTACTTTATGACAAAGATAATAAAGTAGGAAATATTTAAAAGACTTTTTGGAGTATCTTTATACCTTAGCCAAAATTTTTCACAATATTTCCAGTCTTAGGACAAGCTTTAAAAAAAAAACAACTATTATTGTAAATAAATCTGTAAATAATGTATGTATTAAAATAAAAGAACCGAAAATAAAATGAAAATCGAATTACTTTTTTTGTTTTTTTTCTTCCCCTTTTTTTTAGTTTTTCAAAATTCTAAGCTTTTGTTTCAACGAATCCAAACACTTATCAAAGATTGGAATAAAAATGTCAAGTAATCAGTTGATTCAGAGATATATTAAACCTAGGAGCGCCCTAACCCTTTTAGCATAGAACCTAACAGGTAATCGAGGCAAGAGGGAGTGTCAGACTCTTACTGAATAAAAACCACCCCGTTCCTACTCCTGCACTTCGCGCCAGAGCTCCTGTAACCGTATCAGCATCAGCCGTATTGGACCTGGTTCTGGTCGGGCAGCGAGCTACCCATGCCCGCCGTCCACTGGCCTGTGCTTACTGTGGCCTACGGAGATCGTCCTGCGATCCCCGACGCCCAGAGTGTCCTTCGCGACGGCTAGGTTGTGAGGAGGCAGCACTCCGCTGCCTCATGCGCCCCGCTTCCTCCTGAGCTAGCATGAATGCTTCGCAAAAGGAGGAAAGGCTGATACTGATACAGAGCCGCGGAGAAAGTAAAAGGTTACCGTGGCTCTGACTCGAAGTGCAGCAGTAGGGGTGGTGTTTAGTCAGGCGGGAGGGATCATTCGACAATTTTTCCTCCTTTAAAAAAAAATGGGCAGTTGGTCTGGCGCCCTAGGCACTTTCCTTAGCGATAATACGGCTCTGAGTTAATTAACATGTAAGGCCTACTTGTGATAATAACAACGTTACAGGTTCGAAACCTGGGTTGAACAAACATTTAACTAACACTACAGTACTAAATTAAATTTATCGTTTATTAGAGAAACTTCAAGAGTCATAAAATTAAAATAAATATATTAATTAATTAAATACAGTATCTGGCGTTAAATATTGCACATCGGCCTATTAAAGGAGATAGTTTTATTTATCTAAGTCTGTGCTACATACTGGCAAGAGGTCGGTCGAGTGACACAACGTGAAAGACACGTCGGTTTTCTGTGAGGCCGTGGTATCACGCCGGATTGTCTCCTTTCCAAAGGTCGATGTGCAATATTTAATGCCGGGTACTGTACGTCCTTCAGAGAGAAATCTAAGCTATTAACTCAATTACATGATGGATAAATGTAAAATAAAACGAATACATGACTGCTCGTTGGCCAAGTGATCGCAAGTGCTACTGCCGGGCAAGGGGTTCGATTCCCGGGTCGGGCAAAGTATTACTGCATGGGTTTTTAAAAAATTCTCAGTAGTAGCACGGAGTCTAGAATTGTGCTCGGTATATGGCAATAGACTCACCTCCTATTACATGGGACTCATAACATAAATAGTGAAAAGTGGGTGTTACATTGCAGAGTGGCATATTGTGCACCTCTGCCTACACCTTCGGGGATAAAAGGCGTGATGTTATGTTATGTAAATGACTGCCTCGTTGGTTGAGTGGTACGTGTTAAGCCTTGGGTTCGATTCCCTCTTGAACAACAAACGTAACTTTTATTTGCCTCTCTTCTTTTCTCTCTATATGTCTTCTATTGTCAGAGATAATAGAAGGACTGCTTGGTTGGCGGTGGCTGGGCAAACGGCTGCCGCACATTGGCGAAGGTTCGATTCCCGCACGTAGCAACTCTTTGTGTCACTCATCATCATCATCATCAGCCGGAAGACGTACACTGCTGGACAAAGGCCTCCCCCTTAGTCCTCGCCACCTGCATCCACTGGCTCCCCGCAACTGTGGCGATGTCGTCGGTCCACCTAGCGGATGGACGTCCTACGCTGCGCTTGCCGGTACGTGGCCTCCACTCGAGAACCTTTCTACCCCAGCGGATTAGCAAGTTGAAGTGGCAGTGGGCAGCGCGGAGAACCGATAGAGGATATATTTGTACGCAATTAACTTGCGATTGGCTGAACCGAATCTGATAAAAATGTTCGTTACACTTAGGTAAAGATTTTAAAAGTCAAAAAGTCAAAAGTCAAAAAGTCAAAAGTCAAAAAGTCTAAAATCATTTATTTCAATTAGACCAGGAAGGCACTTTTGTACGTCAGCAATAGAAATTTAAAAGTGAAGCTATTTGCTCATTCCAAGGTGTAGATTCCTATGTAGGAGAACGATCAAGAAACTCCATAGGTTACTCTTTTTCAATCAGATTCATGTGTAGACGACTAATTTTTATTTTAATGTCCGTCTGGTAGATTATTTAAAAAAAATTACACACGTATTTTTAATATTTTTACGGAAACGAATAGTTTCGAAGATAATATATAATGTTTCTAATTTTAATACATCTTAAAATATAAATAATTTAAAACTTAAAAAATAATAATAATAAATTATAATTAATATATTGATATATTAATATAATTATTTGAAAAGTCGCGTGACGTCACTTTTATGTACATTTTATACGTAGAAATGACGTTTTTACTACTCCTAAACTTTGATTCGTTTTATCTAAGTATTGTTTTATTATATGACAAAATAAAAAAAACACGTGTCTAATATTGTTTCATTACCTAACTGAGGGATTAATTACATTTTTAATTTTCATACCCTGTCATCAGCCCTATTCTCTAGTTACATAGTTTAGTTGTTTAGATTGAAGAGTTTCAAGTGAAACCGCGCGATTGTAGCTAGTCAGAAGAAAATAAGTAAATAGTTTTCTTAATAATAATTATTATAAAAAAGCAAACGGAAATGTGCTGATGAAGCTACATAAGTTACCGTTGTGGTCCACTTCTGAGAAAGGGATGTCGGGTTCAATTCCCAGGTCACGCACGCGTAATGCTATTGGGTATTTTTATTAATTCTACGACTCTGTAAATAGCAATACACACATTCCTTTAACCTTACTTAAATTTTAAAAAGCTCTTAAGTTAAGATAAGTGTCACTTAACGTCGTTATTGTTTTCATCAACCTATAAATACATGACAAAAATAATTTGACTGCCTCGTTGGCCGAGTGGTCGAAAGTGCGACTGCCGCGCAAGGTGTTCGATTCCCGGGTCGAGCAAAGTTTTACGGGTTTTTTTTTAAATATTCTCAGTACGGAGTCTGGAATTGTGTCCGGTATATGGCAATAGACTCACCCCCTATTACATGGGACTCATAACATAAATAGTGAAAAGTGGGTGTTACATTGTACAGTGGTATAATGTGCACCTCTGCCTACCCCTTAGGGGATAAAAGGCGTGATGTTATAATGATGTTATTACATTTAATAATTATAGGTAATGGGTTAATTAAGTGTTCGCTTACGACCGCGGCCTCACAGAAAACCGACGTGAAGCAACGCTTGCGTTGTGTTTCGTCGTATGAGTGAGGTTACCGGAGGCCCAATTATCCTCCCCTTCCCCAATCTCCCCAATTCCTGAATCCCCAACGATCCTCAAACTCCTAATCCCCAAAAGGCCGGTAACGCACTTGTAACGCCTCTGGTGTTCCAGGTGTCCATGGGCGACGCCGATTGCTTACCATCAGGTGATCAGTCTGCTCGTTTACAAAAATAAACTATGTTATATTATTCACCCCTGAACCTTTTTTATTGAAATTCGGTTCAACGAGAGTTTGAAAAACTGGGACTGGAAAGGACGTGTATGAGAAATTGAACTTCCTGAGAGTTTTCAACCGCTTTTACCTTTCAAATTCAAATGCAGTTTTAATTACTGAAACCTCACGGGATTGGAATCCATTCTGATGCGATATGTTACACCGCATTGGAATTAACCTTGGAAAAGACTAATTCGAAATCTAAAATTTGCCAGAAGTCATTATTATACGCGGCCGAAGTCGCGGGGATATATAAATCTGTATTCTAATAAATGGAAATACCCATATATTTAATCTGTTAATTCATCAAGTCCTGCTACCGTAATCACTTGGTATTAAAAATAATGTTTGACATGTGTCAAACTTGTCAAAACATTATTATCTTGTTTTAACCAACTTCTGTTCTTTGTGACACAATAAAAAAGCGGCGCTTTAAAAAAAGTAGGGAATGCAACATGTATAAGTGGAATTCTTTGCCAGAGTCTGTGTTTCCTGAAGGGTATAACCTGGGTGTCTTCAAGATCCGAGTGAATAGGTTGCTTATATAGGCTTGCTCTATCGAATCCGCCATCGTCCACCACCAGGCGAGATAGTGGACAACCGCCGACCGGTATAGTATAAAAAATTATATTTTTATAATAATAGCTATCGTGAGACATCCTAAATTAACTAAAAATCGCGGGTTACTCACGTGAATATACTGAGAAAAGCTCTCCTAGTTTCGAACCACAGAGGGATTTTTCCTAATGAGCAGCGTGCGCGGTCTATAGGTAGGGTAGATGGCTACGCGACAGTAGATCTATAAAAATAATGATGATGTAGTAATAATAAAACTACATGGTGCAATTTTTACAGATTTTAGTCCGTTCGGATACGGTGTGCGGCAAGCGAATTTTTAAAAATCTTCGAATCCCTTTCCTGGTTTTCAAAAATATAGTAGTGTTTTCTTAGAGTAAAATTGTCTATCTAAAGTATTAAGAGTCACGTCCGGGCCTAGTGCAGGCCATGATGCGGAGCGAGGGGGACTGGGATGCCGTCTCCTCCTTTTGCGAAGCAGTCATGCTAGCTAAGGAGGAGGCGGGAAGCGTGAGCCATCGCGAAGGACACTCCGGGCGTCGGGGATCGCGGGACGATCTCCGGCCACCGTAAGCGCGGGCCTGCGGACGACGAGCATGGGTAGCTTGCCGGCCGAGCAGAACCAGACCCGAGCGTATGGCGCGTCGCGTTCGCGCCTCAAAGAGCCATCAGACCACCACGGATGGGGCCCAACAGGGCTGATGACGATATGGAGCCGCGGAGAACCTAACGGGTAACCGGGGCTCCGGCTCGACGTACAGGAGAAGAGTGGTGGTTTTTAGTCAGTAAGAGTCTGACACTCCCTCCTGCCTCACCCAGGCGGGAGCAGTCATTAAAAAAAAAGTATTAAAAGTACTTCCCCTTCAGGTGGCATTACATAATTCTACTCTGTATAACTGCTGTGTGGGAGCACCTTTAGATAATAATATTATTTCTGGGATCAATGCCTGGATGAGTTGAAAAAGAAGAACGAACTCCTTAGGCTCTATTCTAGGTAAAACAGCGTTCTTCTAATCTTGGTAATACTATAGCTAAGTGTGGTAGAGCCATGCTTCAGCACTGTTGTGTCGGCTCGACCGGCGTGATACCACGGCCTCACAGTACACCGGCGTGACACTACCACAGCGTTTTGTGACATGTGTGTGAGGTTAGAGCATGCCACATTTTACCTCTACCCAGTTTTCAAATCCTTAATCTTCTTATTCCTAAAACGCAGGCAATGGACTGGTAACTCCTTTAGTGTTGCGGGTGTCCATAGGCGACGCCGATTGCTTACCATCAGGTGATCCGTCTGCTCGTTTACCGATGTATACTTTAAAAAATTAAACTCTTCGACCTCAGCAATGCAAAAGAACTAAAAAAATCCAACAACCTTTTGCCAAAAGTCAAAATCCAGAAATTAAAATGCTTTACTCACATTTTTGAGATAAAGTAAAGAATATTTTAAGCGCAGTCGTTTATAATACAGAGGTGATACACAAACATACAGTTTTCGATAAAGTTCTGTAGTAATATCCTTATAGACGGACCGTAATATACTTCACTATGTCCACTTAGCGGTTCGATGCCCGATTGTGGCAGTATTTGTGGAGGCAGCGAAACGATTTATTAGTAAGGGTTCTGTAAAGTATTCTTTTAAATTTGCGGGGTAATAATATGATCCAATTACTTCTCCCATTTCCCTTGGCTGCGGCGAGAGGGAGTGTCAGAATCTTACTGACTAAACCATTCCTACTCCTGCTTAGAGCTGGAGCCTATAGGACCAGTAGACTACACATTTGACAGAGACCGGGCAGCAGCGCTCTCTGATAAACCTGAACATTTTAAACTACGGCTTCCAACCAGCTTAGGAAGTACGGCAATAATGGCAAACCAAAGGCAGAGAATGCCTATAGTCCAGTGAACTAAGAATTTTAATTATTTAAAAAAAACCAATACCCTCTAACTCTCCAGTGACACTTGTACCCATTAAACAAATAAGACAGTCTACTACCATTTAAAAAAGTTAAACATAATAGGATTAAAAGTCTTCCCCAACACACCGGCAGGCCCCTAAAACCGGCCACTAGGACACGGCCTAATGGCGCGCACATTAAACAAAAAACGTATATTATGAATCATCCCGTATCTGCATCTTAAAACTTTTGATAATGTTGTACCAAAGAGTTCGTTATGTAGACTGGACACTTTCAAAATGGCGTGTGATGATGGTTCTAAGTAAAATTGGCACGACGCCTTCTCTTCCCGCAGGCGTTGTAGAGCCAACTCCTTTGTTGGTACATTTGATAGATGATTAACTTTATTTTTTTAACCCCCTAAATCTTCCAATGACTTCTCCCGCCTTCGGTTAGGCGAGAGGGAGTACCAGACTCTTACTGACTGAAAACCACCACGTTCCTACTCCTGCTCTTCGAGCCGGAGCCCCGGTAACCCGTTAGGCCTTCCGCGACTCCGTATCGGACATCAGCTCTGCTGGGCCCCATCTGTGATGGTCTGATGGATCTTTGAGGCGCGCGCCGAACGCAACGCTCTGTACGCACGGGGGTTTAACTTTCTAGAGGTAGAATTTTGACACATTTTACTATGGAGCTTTATATTAAAGAGGCAGAGCCACGGTACGGTATTTGCTAATGATACCACGATCGCCCAGTACACCGGCGTGAAACAACGCATGCGTTCTGTTACTTCCTGTGAGTAGATAACCTCTGCCAGAGGTCCAATACTCCTCTCTCAAAGGCCGGCAATGCATTTGTGACTCCTCTGGCATTGTGGTGTCCATTAAGAAATTATGGTAAATATTAGGAACATGGGTATACCGTACACATTTCTAATAACAAACTTCATTCAATTACTTACTGACAAATTCTAAAAAAGACCAGTAGAAGACCGTTGAAAACAAGGTGGACTCAGTCTCTTGAAACAACGACTGTGGCACCTGGCTGCTATAGACTTACACGCAGAATACACACACATTGACCCGTACGACATCTGCCATATTCTTAAGTCTGGTAACGTGGTCCCCATTACACACGCACACATAAATACACCACTGTCATATTGGTGCTTCAATCAGTTGTAAGTGACATTTTTCAAGGTCCAGTAATAAAATTTGTCATTATAATAAACATAATATAATATCATGCCTTTTATTCCCGAAGGAGAAGGCAGAGGTGTACATCACGGCACTTAATGCCACTGCACAATGTAACACCCACTTTTCACTATTTATGTTATGAGTCCCATGTAAAACGGTGAGCGTATTACCATGTACCGGGCACAATTCCAAATTCCGCTCAACTACTGGGATTTCTGTAAAAACCTAGTAGTACCTTGCCCGTCCCAGAAATCGAACCCGGGGTCTCGGGTTGCCTGGCAGTCATATTTGCGATCAGTCTATGCTATATAAACAATCTTTTATAAATACGACCTCAACTATGGTGGTTGAATTCATTCATTCAAAATCCTCCATCGTTGGTCCTATCTCCACATTTCACTACTCTATGCCCTCATACCCTGGGCCCCGGGAGGTCTCAACCACTCCCGTCAGCCTGTCACTACAGCTTACTGCCACCCGGCACTGCGACACTTACAGCATTGCTTACCCTGAATTGATAATAATGAGGTGAAGTGGTAGCTAGTCAAGAGGACTGGGGGTCGATATCTGTGTCAATACATCAACATAGGTGCCAAAAATTGGGTGAGCGTCGTCAGTATATAAGCTATAAGAGATAGAATATAATATACTACCTGTTACCCGCGACTTCGTTCGCGTGAAATTATCTTTTTTGACGTGAGAACATGTTAAGGCGTTTTTGAGAGCTTCTTTGAAACGGAACGTTTATTGTCTACTCAAGATGGCGACTGCGGTTTGTCTGTCAGTGTCATTAAAATGAATCAATTAAATGAAGTAATCTCCATAATCCGAATTTCGCGAATATAATGTTGTCGACTCGAAATCTATATTTTTTATGTTTTGTTATTCAAGTACCTAATGGTCGAGAGCACCGTACCCCTTGACGAAATTATTAATATATAAGTTTCTACAGTCTTTTAACACTAGTAAAATCACTGGTTTTTTTTACTCCTCCATTGATATCTTCTGATATATTTCGTTGCGGGATACAGACGGTTGTTCATGTCCCTGGGACGTTGGACTTCAGTGTTCCGGTGTTTGCATGGTTGTATCTACTGTAGATCCTGGTGCACAGGAGTTGCAGCGGTTTTGGGAGGTTATGGCGGGCTTGTCCCATTAAAAAGCCTTTAAACACGTTTGTATTATCCTGTATTTTTGATATTAACTCGTCGAGTACCGGTTTTGTAGACACAATTATAGAACAATAGGTTGCGGTCACCGGTGATCGCTTGGTGTTTGACAGTTTAAGGCGAATGGTACCTTGTTTAATAAGTTTTGATAATCAGGCAAAGCTTGCAAGTTTAGAATTTTAAATGATGCTGCAATATATTCTTTTGTATTGTATTTATGGCCATCGTTGTTAGCAGCCCATGTGAGTCCACTGCTATGGGCCTCCTCTTCAAAAGAGAGGTTCGTTTTGTTATGGTAGGTACAAAGTGGTAAGCACTCGGCGCCGCCTATAGATACCAGGAATATTAAGACTTTCTAAGTACGTTACCTGCATTTGGGGGTAGAGATTTCAAAATTAGGAATTTGAGAGACGAAGAAGGGGGACTATTTGGCATTTTTATGGGATAAGCCGGAGCAGCAAAAGAATCACTTGATAGTAAGCAATCGGCACCGCTCATGGACACCCGAAACACCAGGGGTGTAACAAGTGCGTTATCGGCCTTTTGGGGATTAGGAATTTGAGGATTGTTGAGCTAGATTTTCGACTAAAGTCATTTCGCCGTCGTCAAAGTCGAAAATTCGAAAGCTGGTAAGTCTCTGCTTATACCATTTAGGTGATATAATGTATAATAATAAATTACACAGTCAAACGGTTGCAAGTAACACATAATTCAAACCAAAATGGCGGACGAACGGCCATTTTGACAAATCACTTGACACGGAGTTAAGAAAAGAATTTAATATTTTGGATGCGGTAGTAGAATGTACCTACCTATAGTCTTTAGATATAGTTGCAACGTGATGACAGTAGAGTACCAAATAAGATAAGAAAAGGTAGCAAAATAGTCTATTATCATCAACAGGCTATAATGGCAACTGCTGAGTAAAGCCTTTTTTGTCACTGGAGAAGGTTTGAGCATTTAGTACCACGCTTGCTCAAAGCGGGTTGGCGGTTTCAAACTTATACCTAATTATAAATTATAGGTCCAGGTTTCCTCACGATGTTTCACTTTCCTTCACTGTTTGTCAGTGTTGTCTAAACAATATTAGAAAGTAAGTACATATAACTCGGAAAAAGTCACATTGGTACTAGCCGTTGCGCGTTGATAGGTTTCGACGCCGCACTCTCATGCATGGGAAGCGGGCGTCTTAAACCTCCAGGCCGCTACGACAATATAGTCTTTAAGTAGGTATTATTTACCGTATCCAAAAAGACAGATGGATGAATGTTAAAAATCTAATATTAGTAGAGTGAGCGCCTAACTGCAGAATTATTCAAATGAGATAATTATTTATTATAGAAATCAATGAATAAACTTGTTTCTTACATTTGGTGGTATGACAGACGAACATACAATATACATATCTATATCTATTTCTATTATAGAGGTAAAGTTAAATATTTGTTTTGTTTGTTTGTTTGTTTGAACGTTCTAATCTCCGCAACGACTGGTTCGGATTTGAAAATTCGTTATGTGTTGGAAAGTGCATTATCGAGGAAAGCTAGACTATGGATAATAAGTTTATTTAGTTATTTATTTAATGCTAACAACTACCATTACAGACTAATCTAATTCGATAGTGTGGCCATCAGTCTTAGACTTACAATATGTTTCAGTATTTACTTACATTAAATTTTAATTTATGACTTATACTAACCTAGATATAACAATTCGGATAAAAACAATAACATTCCCCATTAAAATATAACTGTTTAAGTTAAAAACCTATTTAAAACTACTCTGCTGACTAACTGCCGACTGCCAAGTGGTCCCAAGTGCAAATGGAAAGCGGGTGTTACATTTAAGTGGCATTAATTGTCGTAATGTGCACCTCTGTCTACCCCTTCGGGGATAAAAGGCGTGATGTTACGTTGTTTAAAACTACAAGTAACTATATATGTACAACAGATAATAATAAAATATAAATCTTAAATATACCACCTATATAAAAGTGTTGCGATATCCTATCAGGATCGATCGGGACCGAGTAGTCGAGAGAATTGTTCTAAATTCCACATGAACGAAGCCGCAGACGCTATGCTAGTGTCTTCTAAACTTAGGTATAATAGAATTATAATGATTTTAAAATCCTTAAAGTTTCGAGAAAATTATAGATAAACGTGGTTTTTGCATGGGTTCGATTTCCGGATCAGATGACAAAACCTTTTTGATTTCTTAGTATTGGCATCAAGTTTGTGAATTTACCCGTGGTTTGACAAATACAGAATTCTGATTCATAAACTCATAATTGAACGAGCCACGGCCGAGCAGAAAATTGACGTCAACCAACGATTGCGTCGTGTTTCGTCATGTGAGTGAGGTTACCGGCGGCCCAATTACCCTTCCTACCCCCTTCCCCAATCTCTCCAATTCCTGAACCCCCAACTATCCTTAAAGTTATAATCCCCAAAAGGCCGGTAACGCACTTGTCACACAGAGAAGTTTTGAGCATTAACCACCACGCTTGCTCAATGCGGTTTCAAACTTATAATTAGAAATTATAAGTCCAGGTTTCCTCACGATGTTTTCCTTCACCGGTTGTCAGTGGTGTCTAGATAATCTTAGAAAGTACATATAACTCGGAAAAAGGCACATTGGTACTTGTACCTTTCTCAAATTACCAAGGGTATTTGAGAATTAGGACCTTCGCACATGAGAAGCGGCACTTTAACCTCTGGACTAATACAAAATATTACTGGGTTTAAAAAAAACTCAGTAGTAGCACGGAGTCTGGAATTGTGCCCGGTATATGACAATAGACTCACCCCCTATTACATGGGACTCATAACATAAATAGTGAAAAGTGGGTGTTACATTGTACAGTGGCATAATGGGCACCATAAAAGGCGTGATGTTATGTGTAATACAAAATATGACTCCACTCGCTGAACCCTAAAACATCTAGTAATCAAATGTCAAAAAACTGGTATTATCTACAAATAGTGTCTAGAAGTCTATAAGACGTATGTCCGTCTGTCCTCTTTGACCTCGGAAACATAAACATGTCCACCCGCCATGTTTACGATATGTCATAAAAGTGATTGTAAAAATTTACTTTTTATTTTTCTCAATTCTGAGTGGTTAGCTTTGATTCCCGAGTTACGTTGTCGTGTGGTGACGACAGACTAACATAATAATATTAACCACCGCTAATCTTCCCGTGGGTGTAGTACACCCGACTAGGAGAACAGAGACCGGGCAGCAGGGTTCTTCAGGATTTCATATTATGATGTGATGTGTGATGCTGTAGCAATATTGGGATAAAAGTAAAGTCAAAGTCAAAATCATTTATTTCTATTAGACCAGAAAGGCACTTTTGAACGTCAATAAAAAACTAAAAGTGAAGCTATTTGCTCATTCCAAGGTGTAGCCCATGTTACTTCCGGAAAAGTAGGCTTTCTAATGCTGAAAGAATTTTTCAAATCGGTTCAGTAGTTTCGGAGTTTATTCAATTCAAACAAACAAACAATTTTTTTACCTTTATAAAATATTAGAGGTATATAGTAGATGTTAAATAAATTGAACAAAAAAGACAAATTTATTAAGAATTTTATAATATTTATTCATTAATTTATATATAGAGGTATAGTCAGAATTTTAATTAGATTCCAGATTTGACAATAGCTACTGTCATTTTGGAAAATAATGATACCACATATAATAGTGTAGTGATGAACACAAAAATCGATAAACAATCAATGTGTGTGTTTTATGATAAATGTTACAGAAAGTGACAGGATAGTGATAGCAATGACGGCGACAATTTATAAAATAACTTATTACCATAATACATCTATCTGTTTTATTTGTCATGTTCCTTCATGATTACATTTTTTTATTTATTTCACACACAATTATAAAAAAAACGTCTCAGATCGTTAATTAATCGTCAAAACTAAATTATCGGTTCAGAAATATTTCATTTCCTGATATACTTAGTTTACGAGAAAAATTAAAAGTAAAATTATAAACGAGAAGAATCGATCCAGAAATATTGTATTTCCATATCGAATAATTTCGCAACATCACTATTTAGGACTTGTCATAACGTTGCAACACTGAAATTGTCAAATCTGGAATCGAATTAAAATTCCGAGTATAGTTAAAGCAAATTGTATTTATTTTTTGTATTGTTAAATAAATTTATGAATATTTTATTGTTACGTTGATATTTTTTTGTTATGTTATACAATAAATAATATATTAATTTAATATTTGTTAATACAGAAATGTTAAAATAGAGGATGACCAAAGAAAAGCTGTATAGATTGAGTGAACAATGATATGTAAGAGCAAGGAGTTTGTGATGTGAAGATGTCTGATAGGGGAGAATGGAAGGAGACATACTGTACTTACAACTTGGGCCTGCCTAGTTGGTCGCAAGTGCAACTGGGGAAAGAAGTTTCGAGTTCGATACCCAAGTCGGGCAAAGTATTACTGGGTTTTTAAAAAAAAAACTCTCAGTAGTAGCACGGAGTCTAAAATTGTGCTCGGTAAATGGCAATATACTCACCCCCTATTACATGGGACTCTTAATACAAATAGTGAAAAGTGGGTGTTACATTGTACAGTGGCCTTAAGTGCCGTAATGTATACCTCTGCCTACCCCTTCAGGGATAAAAGGCGTGATGTTATGTTATGTTATTATTTTACAATGAGAAATCGTATTTTATAACTAGCTACTTCCCCACGGTTTCACCTGCTTTGCTCGGCTCCTATTGATTGCAGCGAGATGTTTTATAGCCTATAGCCTTCCTAGATAAATGAACTATCCAATACAAAATAATTTTTCAAATCGGACGTGATGTTTCTGAGCTTAGCGCGATCAAACAAACAAACAAATTCTTTAGATTCTATGTATTATAAGATTTAACAAATAAATAGTTGGTTTAATACATAAACTTGAATTATATTGTTAAATAATTTTATGTTACACATTAAATAAATATTTTTTATTGCCGATTTAATTTTTCCGGACCCCCTATGGTACAGGAGTTGTTAAACTGGTCCTAGAGATGAGGTAAGCATATTCAATTTTAACGTTTCCGAACCAACAAATTATATTTGATTAAATTAGAAGCCCGTCTTTAGCCGAGTGGTTGCAAGTGCTACTACCGGGCAAGGGGTCTCGGGTTCAATTCCCGGTCCAATTTTCAATATTTAAAAATTCTCAGTAGTAGCACGGAGTCTGGAATTGTGCCCGGTATATGGCAATAGGCTCACCCCCTATTGCATAGGACTCATAACAAGCATGAAGCTCTTTTAAAGTGCTATGAAAGATGTCATTCAGAGAGATTGAAAAACATAGTTTAAAAAGAGTAACGAATGGAGTTTCTTGCCCGTTCTTCTCCATTCGAATCTACATTTTGGAATGAGCACCTAGCTTCACTGACGGACTGACTGACAGACTATTATTTATTTTGTATTTGTTGACGTTTCAAAAGTACCAAATTATGGTTTAATTGAAATACGCTTTGACTTAGAAGTTTAGTATTTTTCTGGGATTCGAACCAGAGATCTCATACTGAGCAGTCGTTCTTGTAACCACTGGACCAATGTGACAGTTTAAAACAACGTTTAACCATGGTTTACTTACATTAAGTGACATGTAGTTAGACTGAATGGTTTTGATACTTTCAATGAATATTTAGACAACTATCACTTGCCATCTACTTCTGCCTGCGTTCTCAAAGGAGCCGGTAAACGAGCAGTCGGATCACCTGATGGTAAGCAATCGGCGTTGCCCATGGACACCTGAAACATTAGAGGAGTTACCGGGCTTTTGGGGATTAGGTATTTGAGAATTGTTGGAAATAATGTAGTGTATCCTTGGCTTAAGCATTTGGTTAATTGGGTACTTGCCAACTAGTCATATTCGATACTTTTTTAGAACTGTCAAAAACGATAGTTCTATATGAATTTTGTACGAGATTGTGTATTGTGACGTCACGTTTTTTAGCCTCAAACAGGGTACTTATTTCTTAAAAACTTGCTGGAAAAATGCTAAAATTAAGTTGGTCATAAAATCAAAATTAATGAAAGTGTGATATTTTTTTTTATATTTTACTTCGAACTGATACAATATGCATGTATTATACATATAAACCTTCCTTAAACTGTCAAATACCAAGCGGTCACCGGTGACCGCAACCTATTGTTCTATAATTGTGTCTATAATGACGGTACTCAACGAGTTAAGAATCACTCTATCAATTATAAGAAGTCGCATTAAAATTCGTTGCGTAGTTTTAAAGATCTAAGCATACATAGAGACAGACAGACGACGGATAGCGACTTTGTTTTATACTTTATTGTATTGAACAGTCGAAAGAATTTATTTTTGATAAAGTCAAGTACCCAATTGCTCACACACCATTTTACGTGACTCATGACATCTTACGCCGCAGCAGATCTGTCAGCCACTACGCTAACTATGCAGTCGAATAGTTTAAAGTACCAAGACCATTAATTCATCGTACAGTTTAGTTATTATTTATATTGATTAATCACCCGTAAGTAAGTAATATGACGGCTCTAGGAATAGTCTCAGCGGGTACTGTGATGCCACGGTTTATTTTTGAAACATATTTTAGGGGTCATCATGAAATATTTAGACGAACTACAAATGGCTTTGTGTGCGTAGAATTCCTTTTATTTCCTAAATACTAGGTTTTTGAGTAATTTAGACAAATTTCGAGTAGGTTTTTTCATAGAATAAGGCGATGAACGAGTAGACGGATCACCTGATGGTAAGCAATCGGCGTCGCCAATGGACACATGAAACATCAGAGGCGTTACAAGTGCGTTACCGGCATTTTGGGAATTAGTAATTTGAGGATTGTTGGGGATTCAGAGTTTGGGGATATTGGGGAAGGGGAGGGTAATTGGGCTTCCGGTAACCTCACTCACACGACGTAACACAACGCAAGCGTTGCTTCACGTCGGTTTTGCTGTGCTGCCGTGGTATCACTCCGGGCGAGCCGGCCCAGCAGTGCCGATGCATGGCCCTCCCACACTTAAATTCCACAGTTTTCGAACAAATAGTGACATTTCAAATATTTTTTGTACAGAACCAAATTAATTGAGTACTCATTGGAGCTCTCTCTAAGTTACTAATGTAGAGATTACAAACTCTCCGTCACATGTATTTGTATTTAATAATGTAATTCATCATTATATGAATTACTATAAACTATTATATGAGACCAAGAGAACGATCTCTAAGTACGTGTGTCGCCTGGACAGTCAACCTCGCTACATCCTTGTTGACTGGACATCTACACTACATGAGCTGCAGTTTACATGTGAACATTATTAGCTCATGACGATACCTAAGTACGTGTGTCGCCTGGACAGTCAACCTCGCTACATCCTTGTTGACTGGACATCTACACTACATGAGCTGCTGTTTACATGTGAACATTAGCTCATGACGATACCTAAGTACGTGTGTCGCCTGGACAGTCAACCTCGCTACATCCTTGTTGACTGGACATCTACACTACATGAGCTGCTGTTTACATGTGAACATTAGCTCATGACGATACCTAAGTACGTGTGTCGCCTGGACAGTCAACCTCGCTACATCCTTGTTGACTGGACATCTACACTACATGAGCTGCAGTTTACATGTGAACATTATTACCTCATGACGATATCTAAGTACGTGTGTCGCCTGGACAGTCAACCTCGCTACATCCTTGTTGACTGGACATCTACACTACACGAGCTGCTGTTTACATGTGAACATTAGCTCATGACGATACCTAAGTACGTGTGTCGCCTGGACAGTCAACCTCGCTACATCCTTGTTGACTGGACATCTACACTACATGAGCTGCTGTTTACATTTGAACATTAGCTCATGACGATACCGAAGTCATCGTTCGAGATTTTTACTTGTATTGAGTTCAAATTTTGACTTGAATGGTTAACAACATTCTCGGGTGAACCAAAGTTCAATAATAAATACAAAAAATAACTGTGACTGCCCTAACTAACTGAATTCAAAATCTTTTGTCAAATTCTATACAAAAACCGACTCGTTTGAAAGAAATACCACATCAATGACCAATTTAGTTAGAGCTCCAATTCTTTAGAATTCCACTCAAATAGAGGTCAATTTATAATCGACGTAACCAGTTTAAATAGAGCTTGAAACAGATCGTTTGTTAATGCAAGTATAGGTCATGTTTGTTGGCTGGTTCACATGTTCGACGTCCAAAATTAAGAGAGCTCTTTCTACATACATAATTGAATAGGTTTGGAACATTTTTAATTTGGTTTTTTCGTTCATAAGTTTGAATGGTGACCAGTTTAGTTGAGCTTTGATTTCGAACTTGTATTTTTGGATCAAAGGTTTTTGATTACAATAAGTTAGAAAAATGTGATACGTTCAGTTCAATATGAGCGCGTTCCATGGGGTCTCGATTTCCGCTATTTAAACAAAATTGGGTAGGCAGAAGTGTAAAGTAATTGTAACACCAACTAATTTAACAGTTCATTATAACTATGACTGCCTCATTGGCCGAGTGGTCGCAATCGCAAGTGCGACTGCCAGGGTAAGGGGTCTCAGGTTCAATTCCCGGGTCGGACAAAATATTACTTTAAAAAAAATCCCAGTAGGTGGTCATAGGCTCACCCCCTATTACATGGGACTCATAACATATATAGTGAAAAGTGAGTGTTACATTGTACAGTGGTATTAAGTGCCGAAATGTTCAACTCTGCCTACCCCGCTAAGAAAAATTAAGGACGCCAATGAGGTGCTTGTCTAGGGTGCTCTCAAGGCTATATCCCTCTAGTAAGAGTTTCATCATCAGTCAGTAACAGTCCACTGCTGTAGTATGAGCCTCCTCTACATAAGAGGGGTTTGTCATAATCTCCGCAGGCAGGTTGGAGATCGCAGTGTAAAAGGTTCAGGTTTATCAGAGAGCACTGCTGTCCGGTCTCTGGCAAATGTGTAGTTCCTTCTATAATCTCCACGCTTGGCTAACAGGTTGGAGATCGCAGTACAAACGGTTCAGGTTTATCCGAGAGCGCTGCTGCCCGGTCTCTGTCTAATGTGTAGTTCCTTCTATAATCTCCACGCTTGGCTAACAGGTTGGAGATCGCAGTATAAAAGGTTCAGGTTTATCAGAGAGCGCTGCTGTCCGGTCTCTGTCTAATGTGTAGTTCCTTCTATAATCTCCACGCTTGGCTAACAGGTTGGAGATCGCAGTATAAAAGGTTCAGGTTTATCAGAGAGCGCTGCTGTCCGGTCTCTGTCTAATGTGTAGTTCCTTCTATAATCTCCACGCTTGGCTAACAGGTTGGAGATCGCAGTATAAAAGGTTCAGGTTTATCAGAGAGCGCTGCTGCCTGGTCTCTGTCTAATGGACTGCATTGACTGTACGTTTGGCGTGGTGACTGGGCAACTGGCTGCCGCGCAACGTGTCGCGGGTTCTATTCCCGCACGGAACAACACTTTGTGTGATCCATAAATTGTTGTTCCGTGTCTGGGTGTAATATGTCTGTGAACTTGTATGTTTGTAAACGCACACACGACACAAGAGGAAATCTTAGGCAAGGGTTTCTATAAAAAAATGTATGGTCCCTTAGTCGGGTATACGACACCCGCGGGAAGAGTAGGGGCGGTGAACAGTAAAAACATAGTCATAATTTGATTAAATTGTTCGTCTTTTTTGAAGAGAAGGACTCTTTGAAATGATGACGGAATTTTATTTATTTATTTATTTATTTATAATATGGACAACCAGTAGTTGCTACATTAGGTCTTATATCTAAGCACTTACATTGTAATAAATTTTAAATGCACAACATTTTAAGGTGTCACAGCATGCACAGTAGTCTAACGATGACACTTTACTTACCTCGAGAGTTCCTGTGCCTTTAGCCAAACGGCACTTTAGCGCTTGTCTACAGAGTAGAAATCAAAATGTATGGGGATGACACTGACAAGTGTCAACATTTACGTCAATTCCATTTAATTTGGTTTTCTATTCTACATGTAGACAAGCGCTAAATGGCATTTGGCTACAGCTGCAGGTGTACTTAGACTACAATGTCTGCTTACTAGCAGGACAACTGTACTGCAGAGTATTGTGTGTTACCTATTACAGAATTTATATAATAAAGTAATTCGAGTCAAAATTATAAGTAACAAGAAGCCATTGTTGTATTTTTTGCATTCACAAATAAAAGGTGCGAAAAGATTAGATTTGGCAAAAACATCTGCCTTCTGCCTATTTTTTTCTTTTATCTAATTTGAAATTCGAATTTCAAAAGTATAAAGTTACCATAGAGCAACGCCGAAGTATAAAAGAAACTTTTGTTTGAAAATGGAACTATTCTCTGCGGATTAAAAATTGAAGGAACCATAAAAACCAAGTTTTCAATGCACCTGTCTATACTATTCTTCAAACGACTAAGAACTCTATTTCTTTGATTTTAAGGCGATGTATATTTTGATTGACTGTTAAAAGTAAATTGGTTGTATCCTCTTCAATAGAATTCTAAAGATTTTCGGTATTAGAACAACAAATTTAATATTGCAGTTGAATTCATTTATTTGTATTCGATTTTCTACCTTATGAAAAGTTAAATTAAGCTTTTACTAAATTATATCATCATCAAAATTAAGTTTGTAAAGAACCGCAAAATCTAACAGATGTACTATAGTTCTAAATCCAAATTGGTTTTGACACAACTACCTAAATACGAAGAATTTTGAACACGGCGTTCGATTTTAAATATGGAATTAGGCAACTGTCAAACCTATTCGTAGGAATTTGGAAGCAGATTATAAATATTAAAAAAAAATGTCGACCATAATAAATTATTTTGGATAAGTATTAATATTTTGGGTTTTTCATAAATTCTCAGTATTAGCACGGAGTTTGGAATTGAGACTGATCTTTAGCCAACCCTCTAATATAATGGGACAAATATTTAAGTAGCAACTTTTTGTATAACGTGTGCACTTCTGTCTACTTTTTTTTCTGCGAATAATGTCTCTATTTACAAACAAGTAATGCATAAGAAATAATAATATGTTAAACGGTTTCAACGTATCAAATGAACGGGAGAAGCTAAATAAAACAGTTTAAAAATAAGATCAAGTTATCAGATTCTGATTCACATTTGACAAATTACTATTAGCGTCATCAGTCAACGTTGGCTTGCAGCAGAGAATTCGAAATTCTCACTATATTTCAGTTTTATGCAATAATTTCATACTTTATTTATCTAATTCTTCTTTATAGTAATTAGGTAGGTACTGAAAATGTAAAAAATTTAACTATTTTATATCTATTAAGTACCTTTCCTTTCCAAGGTGTCGTGGTGTCATGAAGGCTTAAGATGCTCACTTCTCATGCACGAGGTTGCGGGTTTAAAAAACCTAAAAACGGCAAAGTTATATGTACTTTCAAAGATTATCTAGACACCACTGACAAGCGGTGAAAGAAAACATCGTGAGGAAACCTGGGCTTATAATTTCTAATTATAAGTTTGAAATCACCAACCCCCATTGAGCAAGCATGGTGATTAATGCTCAAACCTTCACCGTGTGAGAAGAGGCTTTGCCCAGCAGTAGCATTTATAGGCTGTTGATGATGATGATGATGACCTTTCCTTTCCCTTATATCAAAACTAGTTTCTGCCAGTAGGATTAAAAGTAGCCTATATGTTATTACAGATCATAATCTACACCTATACCGCTGAATCATGGGTGTGGCAGAAGAAGCACGAAAGCAGGATTAATGCGGTGGAAATGAGCGCCCTGAGAAGTATGTGTGGACTAAAATTGAGTGATTGAGTGAAAAATAGTGGTATTAGAGAAAGGTGTGAATTGAAAGATGATATAGTGACAAGGATTGAAAAGGGAATGTTACGCTGATTTGGACATGTAGAAAGGATGGATGAAAGAAGTATACAGAGCGGATATGAATGGGGCCGTCGGTAGAGGGCGCCCTAGATGAACATATAGTGACCAGATTGGCGATATATTAAAGAAGGGCCAAATTAAAAGTACCCTTAACCGACGAGCTTGCATGAAAAGACTGATGACTGTTGATGAAGCGAAAGAGGTATGTAGGAATCGTAGTAATTGGCGTTCCCTAGTCTCTGCCTACCCCCATGGGAGACAGGCGTGAAGTTATGTATGTATGTAATCTACCCCTGTTCCAAATTTCATCTCGATCCCTTCAGCCGTTTTTCTTCAAACATAATTATACACACAAACAAAATATCCTTCGCATTTATAATTATAGTGAGATATGCAAAGTAATTCACGAACCCATCAAACAATGGCACTATAGTGACATAGTGACGTGGTGCCATATCGGTTCTGTCACTTTATTGTCACTGTCAATTAGTGCCTGCTCTCGTTTCCAGGTAAATGTCACTATTTGACGTGAAATGTCACAGTTGACGGTCGACAGTGTAAACGTAGCCTTATTTGTGTATAGGGTGATTTATTTTCGGTGGTTTATAAATTCTAAAATGTATATTGTATCTACCGTTACATAATAACAACGATCATCAAACTCCTGATCCCCAAAAAGCCGGTGACGCACTTGTAACGGCTCTGGTGTTCCAGGTGTCCATGGGTGACGCCGATTGCTTACCATCAGGTGATCCGTCTGATCGTTTACCGGCTTATGCCATAAAAAAAATAATAACATAATATCACGCCTTTTATTCTCGAAGGTATAGGCAGATGTGCACATTATGCCACTGTACACTGTAACATCCACTATTTACTATTTATGTTATGAGTCCCATGTAATAGGGGGTGAGCCTATTGCCATATACCAGGCACAATTCTCTGTATCTACCGTTCTTGTTCCGAAAACAATTTCTAAGGACTGGTAAGTAGCCATTAAATGACTTTGAGTACGGCGGTAAGTCTTGTAATACCTTAGTGTTCTGGGTGTCCATGGGCGGCGGCGCTGATTGTTTACCATCAGGTGGTCCCTGTGCTCATTTACTAATCCTGAGAAAATAGATACATTTGTCGCCACTGCTTGTACTCTTTCAGCGGGAGTTGTAAAAACCGTCTAAGAGGTATCTGACAGAGACTGGGCAGCAGCGCTCTGTCATAAACTTGAATCTTGTCAGTGAAATGTGAAAACTGTGGTTAGACAAATCAAAACTATTTTCGAAAGAAAGAAAATCCATTTATTAAGTCACGTCACCCACGTAGACAACAATACAGAAGAAATGTTTTGTAAAAATTCTAAAAATTCTATGTAACATCACAGATTTTGCAATTATGCCCAAAGTGAGGCAACCACAATTATTTTTTCTTATACCACGACGGTGGCAAAAAAGCACACGGCCCACCTGATGGTAAGCGGTTACCGTGGCCTATGTACGCTTGTTACATTTGGGGCATTACATGCGTCTTGCCGACCCTTAACAAACCTATTCACTGCCCTCTTGAAGAACCTCATGTTGTAGCTCTTTCCGAAAACCACGACAGGGAGTTCATTCCACAAATAAAGACTACATAACATAACTAGCGATGATTAAATGATTCAACACGACAGTAATATCCTTAATAATTATTCTTATAAAACACGTTAAAAAAGTCGACTTCAACCGCCTCCATTTTTCGAAGTCGGCTAAAACCTTCGCCTATGTGTAACAAAGTTTTTCTGGAAATCGTATCAAAATCGGTTCGCATGCACAAACATATATACATACATACATAGTTTCACACATAGTCCTTTTTTGAAGTCGGTTAAAAACAAAATGGCCCCCTAAAAACCGTAACACCCTATATAACTTATCACCTGCGTGTTGGTGGTCGGTTTTTATTTTCGTTTCAACAATCATAATCCACAGAGTGTTTGTCTTTGTGCATTCCACTTTATAATCTATGGTTACACACTGTATAATTATATTGATGGCTTAGTGGAGACTATACTAGTTTAGGAACCCGACTTTACTTTGCTTTAAAGTAAGAAATTCAGAAAACCTTTTGCTACTATTTCGGGTTCGATTCCCGGGTCGGGCAAAGTATTACTGGGGTTTTTCAAAAAATCTTAGTAGTAGCACGGAATCTGGAATTGTGCCCGGTATATGGCAATAGGCTCACCCCCTATTACATGGGACTCATAACATAAATAGTGAAAAGTGGGTGTTACATTGTACAATGGCGTTAAGTGCCGAAATGTGCACCTCTGCCTACCCCTTCGGGGATAAAAAGGCGTGATGTAATGTTTTGCCACAATTTCTATGCCTTGACAGGTGGGTTGGGAATCAAGAAAAAATGAAAGAAAATACCTATATTTCACGCTAAAAAACAAGTGACATGTTCAGATGACAATCTCTGGCCACCGTAAGTGAGGGTCTGTGGACGGCGAGCAAGGGTAGCTCGCCGCCCGACCAGTGCTTACTCTTGAACCCAATCTCAATGTCAATGCAATTTCAATCCAATAAAATCTCAATAATTATTCAATGTCAAAACTATACACCCCCTATCGTAGCTGTTAAAATAGCATTTAGAGTACGGGATATAAAGCCAAACTCAATACCATTTAGTTCATTTAATATCCACGCAATACGGATGCAATGGGCGCTAGTGTTGCAACTCAAGAGTACGAAATTTCGCAATACCAATGTCGATCGATCGGAATTGGATTCAAGAGTAAGCCATCAGAACCAGACCAATGCGTACGGCGCGTCGCCTTCAAAGAGCCATCAGACCACCACAGATGGGGCCCAGCAGGGCTGATGCCGATTCGGAGCCACGGATGGTCTAACGGGTTGCCGCGGCTCCGGCTCTATGCAGGAGTAGGAACGAGGTGGTGTTTAGTCAGTAAGGCCCGTATTAATAAACCGATATCAGCGTAAGAGCGAGATGTTAAGATCCTGTTTGATATCCCGACATATTAATAAACAAAACTTAATACGCGGTTTAAGACCTTGTCATCACCTGAGATCGTGTTGTTTAATAAACATTACTCGGGTTTCAAAATCGGTATTAGGATGGTTATCAAGACCACGATTGTTAAGTTCAGTCGACCCTGGACTTAATATCGTGAACTCGTACCTAAATATTTCGCGGGAACCATGAATGTTGAGAATATTATTTCCGAAATCAATTATTATGATGAAGTTGAATAATACGATGATATTTTATGGCCTTTTCAAAATCTATTAGGTACCTAAAGTTTATATAAGTACCTAAAGTTTATATATACCTACAGGAGATCAAGCTAGCTTGAATAGGCATTTTTGACTCCATTATCGAATATGAATAAGTAACATAATATCACGCCTTTTATTCCCGAAGGGGTAGGCAGAGGTGCAAATTATGCCACTGTACCTCTACAATGTAACACCCACTTTTCACTATTTATGTTATTAGTCCCATGTAAGCCTGAGCATATTGCCATATACCGGGCACAATTCCAGACTCCGTTTTACTACTGATAATTTTTAAAAACCCCAGTAATACTTTGCCCGACCCGGGAATCGAACCCGAGACCCCTTGCCCGGCAGTCGCACTTGCGACCACTCGGCCAACGAGGCAGTCGATTAATAAGTAACTTGTAAATAAACACGAAACACTGATGTGATTGTATTATCAAGTACCTAATAAACAATTAAGAGAAAGGGAATCACAGATTATAATAATGAGATGACGCGAAATCACTGGCATGTGCGTTCGTCATAAAATTAAACGTAACTTTATAATAAACAATGCTTTTTTATGGTTAAAAAAATCATAATGTATACAATATAAAAAAGTAATACAATTTCCTAAAATTTTAATCCATTTAAACTGGAAATAATCTTTTATTCCTATGCAAACAGAGTTGAATATTATCGTTCTACACAACTATTACTAAACGCAATGAACGAAAGATGTATTAGTTCGTTCGCTGTGACGTAACAAGTCTTAACATCCGGATTTCATTGAGGTCAAATTACGAATCTTGATACCTCGATCCAAACCGCGGTATCACCTGAGATCGTGTGGATATAGGTTTATTAATTAGCGTCGACATTAAGATGCTGATCGCATCTTGAGAACGTATCAACTGATGCCAGTCTTGACATCGTGATTGAGACCTATTTATTAATACGGGCCTAAGAGTCTGACACTCTCTAGCCTCACCCAGGACGGGAGAAGTCACTGAATAATTCCTTCCCCCCTCCTAAAAAAAAGACTACGTGCTACTGTTACCGTGGTGATACTACTGAGGATTTTTAAAAAAACCCGGTAATACTTTGTCCAACCCGGTAATCGAACCCGAGACCCCTTGCCCGGCAGTCGTAATTGCGACCACTCGGCCAACAAGGTAGACAGTTCAGACAAATACAAACAGACAGATATACAAAAAATATTATTAGTGTATAATACAAATCTATTTAAACAACATCGCGACCTCTTATTTATAAGGGACGAGTAGTATTTGTTTAACAGCTTACACAAAAACTTATTAATTTTGGTTCAATATTTATTTAGTAAAGGGTCCGGTAATCAAAGGGATTGTTTTACAGCGTCAGGTCCGTGTTTGACTCCCGGGTCGGGTAAGATATTTTTTGTTTTTTATTTATAACTTTATTGGGCGGCAAAAATGTAAGTTTTAAACAAATGGTGTTGGGTTCGATTCTCGCTTTGGACATAATATTATTGTGCTTGTTACTTTTTAAAAATTGACTGTATAAATGGTCGTGAGCGTGATTGCCGAACAAAATTCTTAATTTCGATTCTCGAGTCAGGTAAAATATTTTTGTGCTTTTCAGTTTATTCTTTGGGTGACCGTCGAGCACATCATCATATCAACAGCCTATAAGTGTCCACTGCTGACCAAAGACCTCTTCTCTTACGGAGAAGGTATGATGTTAAGCATTGACTAAGGAGGAGGCGGGACGCGTGAGGCAGCGAAGCGCTGCCTCCTCGCAACCCAGCCATCGCGAAGGACACACCGGGCGTCGGGGATCGCGAGACGACCTCCGGTCACCGTAAGCGCGGGCCTGCGGACGGCGAGCATGGGTGGCTCCTCGTCCGACCAGAAACAGACCCGAGCGTACGGCGCGTCGCGTTCCGCGCGCGCCTCAAAGAGCCATCAGACCACCACAGATGGGGCCCAATACGGCCGATGCCGATTCGGAGTCGCGGAGAACCTAACGGGTAACCGGGGCTCCGGCTCGACGCGCAGGAGAAGGAACGGGGTGGTTTTTAGTCAGTAAGAGTCTGACACTCCCTCCCGCCTCACCCAGGCGGGAGCAGTCATACGATGATTTTCCCCCCTTAAAAAAAAAAAAAAGGGTGCCCATAAGACTGGCAGCATTGCCACGTTGAATGGCAATACTTAACCTTTGCCCAAGGTAGTAGAATTTAACTTAACTAGTTAACTTATAATTAGAAATTAGAGGAGAAGCTTGAGGATTAACACCACGCTAGCTCAATGCGGGTTGGCGATTTCAAACTTATAATTAGAAATTATAAGCCCAGGATTCCTCACGATGTTTTCCTTCACCGTTTATCAGCGGTGTCTAGATAATCTTAGAAAGTACATATAACTCGGAAAAAGTCACATTGGTACTTGCCGTTGGTAGGTTTCGAACCCTCATGCATGAGAAGCGGGCGTCTTAAAACTCCGGGCCACCAGGATATACACATGACATTACTGTCCAATAATTACTTTTTTATATATTGTTTGGATTTGATTCCTGGGTCAAAGGGTCAAGCAAGGTATTTTCCTTCCTACTGCGAAAAACGAGGTAAAAACCGGTATGCCTGCTAAAGGTACCTACTGCTTTACCTTTTCTCCAGTTTTCTAGAAAATACAAACATCCTAAACTCTTCGTTCAAGGCATATCACAAATCTTGCTTCAGTCCAGTCTCGACCGCTAATGACAGACGGACACAGGGCGCGCAATATGTCAAATTCTTTAAAATACCGTCAAAGAATAAGCCTGTAATACAGAGTAGAATACTTTAACCACCGCTACTCTTTCCGTGGGTGTCGTATACCCAACTGAGGGACTACACATTTGACAGAGACCGGGCAGCAGCGGTCTCTGATAAACCTGAACCTTTTATACTGCGATCTCGATTGGAGTGATACCACGGCCGAGCTGAATACTCACGTGACACAACACTTATTAATATGACATATTATTAATATGACACTCACGCCTCACCCAAGCGGGAGGAGTCATTAAATGATTTTCTCCCTTCAAATAACACAGACAAACAGACAAGATTATACTATATTACAATAATTTGAGGCGTACACATTGGCATACCAAGTCGTTGTATTAAAACATAGCTTGAATATATGACATACTATGACGGACGCTCGGGTTCGGCTGCAAATTATAATTGCTAGCGATACTGTTGAAAGGGTACCATAGATTATTTTTGCAGCGGGTATAGTCAATAAACATATTTGGGAATGTTTTTGGAAATTTTTGATTTCATGTCTTAAAAACTGCTAGAATTCAAGATTATTCTATCGTAATTCTATTATAATATTATAAATCGGAAAGTGAGTTCGTTTGTTTGTTCCGCTTTCACGCCGTAACAACTAAACCGATTGCTTTGAATTTTTAAAGACGTAAAGTTAGAAGTCCGGATTAAATAATAGGGTACTTTTATCCCGGAAAAATTTGATATTCCCGAGGGAAAACAAAAGTATTGATATAGATGGCGCTGTGTGTAACCTCACTCACACAACGAAACACAACGTAAGTGGTGCTTCAAGTCAGTCTTCTGCTCGGCCGTGGTATCACTGCGGTCGAGCCGGCCCATTCGTGCCGAAGTATGGCTCTCCCACACTTGACAATATATGGTACTATCGAGCTGGTTTGATGATGGAATTGGAAGGTGGCCTATGGAACCTTGGACTGCTTAAGTACTAGATCTGCCTATGATCGCTAAGCTAATCTTTAAGATCGGATTTTGGCCTTAAAAGACAGTGTTTTTAAGCTTTTCAAAATAACGATAAGAAACTCAGACAAAGTCGGGTCCAAAGACTATAGTTTAAACAGAAACTTAAAGGTTTTTTCATTGGAGTATTTTTTTAATTGATCCTTCGGTTAAAAATTTTGTTCATACCATACGTTGCCATGGAAAAAACAGCTTTATTTTTTGAATATATACGTTTTAAAATCGACTGTAGAGATAATCGCGAAAAATGCTCTCTGATACTTTCGTTTTGGTAAGCGAAAATGTGCTTTAGAATTAATAGTTTTAAGGTTGTGGTTGAACTAAATACGAGTACGTTTGACAAGTCAGCCATATTGTGGAAAAATACAAAAATATTTTCATTTTTCGCCGCCTAATTGTGTTCTTGGTATCAATTTTTTTCGTATAAAATCTTATTCTTTGACCTCATTGGTTAAAATGGTTACAAGTAAGCAAGACGCAATACCTGTGTAACGGCAGAGTAGAATACATGTCACCACTGCTACTCTTCCCGTGGGTGTCGTATACCGGGGTGTCGACTAAGGGACTAAACATTTGACAGAGACCGGGCAGCAGCGCTCTCTGATAAACCTGAAACTTTTATACTGCGATCTCCAACCCGTCTGCCAAGCCTAGAGATTATGACAGTTCCTCTTATGTAGTAGAGGAGTCATGCTTCGGCACCAAGGTGCAGAAATCCTTTATGGGGTTAGGTATTAAATGCTATAATAAAATACCAAATAGCATACTAGATCTAAATGAAAGTAAATTTAAAACATATATTAAGCGCGAATTATGTAAACAAGCGTACTACAGGGTGATTGATTATCTTGAGGATAGGAATGCTTGGCAGCGTGTTGGTTCGGCTCCACTGGACAATACTCAAATGTAGTCAGTACCTAGTTCAGATTACGATAATAGGTAATTTAACACTTTGATTCCGATGAAGGCAATCTATTTTTCTTGTGGCATCGAGCATGTCTTTCTTTATTTAAACAAGAGTATATTTTTTATTTTTTTCTTGTATAGAAGCACTATTTTATATGGATTGTCAGTGTACATATATGTGAGGACCATGTCAGACTTAAGATATTTGTTTTCTCTTGGTTTTGTTTTTTTTTTTATATTTTAGTATGTTCTGTTATTTGTATGTTGCGTCAGGTATGTCTTTACATTATTCTCACATGTGTGTACAATATTGGAATATGTATCAGAGCAATGTAAAACAGACTTTTTTTAAAAGAGTAACGAATGGAGTTTCTTGCTCGTTCTTCTCCACTCGAATCGACATTTTGGAACGAGCGCCTAGCTTCACTGACGGACAGACTGACTGACTATTATATATCTCATATTTGTTGACGTTTCAAAAGTACCAAATTATGGTTTAATTGAAATAAATGCTTTTGAGTTTGAGTTTGAGTTTGCACTGCTGTATCGGTTCGACCGCAGTGATGCCACGGCCTCACAGTACACCATAGTGACACTATCACAGCGTTCTGTGCAGCCGTGTCAGTAAGGGCAGCGAAGACCCAACCCCCCCCCCCCCATCGCCCCTAAATCCAATCATTAACCCCCAAAAAAGCTGGCAACGCACCTAGTAAGTAACACCTCTAGTGTTCCAGGTGTCTATGCGCTGCGCCGATTGCTTACTATCAGGTGATCCGTCTGCTCTTTTATTCCCATAAAACAAATATAATTTTGACTTTGACTTTATGATGATCGAACGGCTTCTATTTCCTTATGAAGTCATCTACTGACGGTATGGCTGTCATCTGTTCTCACACAGTGACTCGTTGAATAAACATACCCATATTGTTTATACTGGCGAGCAAAATGGACATGAGACTAAAGAAATATTTGTAGTTGAAGCTTTTTATTTTTGATGTGTGTCGTGGTGGCCCGAAGGTTAAGCTTCTCAAGCATGAGGGTGCGGGCTCGAAACCTTCCAACGGCAAGTATCAATGTGACATTTTCCGAGTTTTATGCACTTTCTAATATTATTTAGACACCACTGACAAACGGTGAAGGAAAACATCGTGAGGAAACCTGAGCTTATAATTAATTTTAATTGTAAGTTTGATATCGCCAACCCGCAATAAGCAAGCGTGGTGATTGATGCTTAAACCTTATCCGTGTGAGAATAGGCTTTTCTTAGCAGTTGGCATTTATAGGATGTTGTTGATGTTTTTTGTTTTTAAGTTCCCAAGGAAGTATTTTTATTGAAGATTTGTTAGAGTGGAAATTTAACTGACTTTTCCTGCTCTGCGTGAAGCGAGAATGAGTGTCAGACTCATACTCATTAAACACCACCACGTTCTTACTCCAGCCATATCCGGAGCCACGGTACTTGGTTAGGCCTCATCCACAGAGTTTGTAATGAGATGAAACGATGAAATATATTTCTGCAAATAGGTAACAAAATACTGACTGACTACTCTGAGTTGAATTTGAAGTTAAACATTAAGTTTGCGATCACCCAATACTTAATTTCATTTTATTAAAGTGCCTTAATTTCTTCTTAGTGTTTATTTTCATAAATGCGATTTTTTTTTACCTCTAAAAAAGAAGACAAAGTTTTTATGGTATGATTTTTGTATCTAGATCCACTTAATCAATGAGCCCCTAGCATAATTTGAATGTAGCTCAGTTACATCGTGAAAAAGTCACATAACTTTTAATTGTATCTTTGTAAATGTGAATTGAAAAAAAAATGTCATTAAAAAAAATTCAAAACGTCCGCTCCACTCGCCAGTGACAGTTCAAAAAACATGGCGCGCTCAACAATACGCGGCAAATGAGCGGCCATCTTGAAAAAAAACGACCGACGTCTATTCTTTATGTCCTGTGAATTTGTGTTAGGTCAATAATCATTATAATATTTACTTTAACCGACTCATTCGTTTACAACTGCCGTGGGTTGGATATCCGGGTAAATAAAAATATACTGGAACTTTTAGACTATCAATCTTTTAGATTTGTGTCCAATGTATGATAAATCGTAAGAAATAAGTAGGTTACATTTGTCACCACCGCTACTCTTCCCGCGGGTGTCGTATACCCGTCTAAGGGACTGTCATTTGATAGAGACTGGGCAGCAGCGCACTCTGATAAACCTGATATCTCCAAACCGCTAGCTAAGGCTGGAGGTTTTTCAGACGAGGCCCGTAGTGGACTGTTATAATCTGTCGATGACAATAAAAACTAAAAAGGAAAAAATAACTTGTTGTTCGTACGTACTTATAATTAGCTTACCCACCCACTGATAGGTTAGAAGTCGGTGCCTCGGTTCCTCTGGGATTCCATCATCAGATCCTGACTTGATGACAATGGGACCAAATGACAAGCCTACCCTTTCAAATAAAAAAATACTTTTTAAAATCGGTCCAGGACTCTTCGAGTAATCAGGTAACAAACTTAAAAAAAAAATCAGTCGAATTGGGATGATGACAGGGTATGAAAATTAAAAATCTAATTAGTCCTTAAGTTAGGTAATGAAAAAATATTAGACACGTATTTTTTTATTTTGTCGTATAATAAAACAATACTTAGATAAAACGAATCAAAGTTTAGGAGTGGAGCGCTAAAACGTCATTTCTACGTATAAAATGTACATCTGGCAATAGACTCACCCCCTATTACATGAGACTCATAACATAAATAGTGAAAAGTGGGTGTTACATTGTACAGTCGCATTAAGTGCCGTAATGTGCACCTCTGCCTACCTTCAGGAATAAAAGGCGTGATGTTACATGGGACTCGTAACATAAATAGTGAAAAGTGGGTGTTACATTGTACAGTGGCACGAAGTGCCGTAATGCACCTCTGCCTATCTCTTCGGGGATAAAACGTGGGAAGTTATGTAATATTATAAATGAGAAAGTTAATGAGTCTGTATGTTTATTCCTTAATCACGTCAAAACGGCTGAAGGGATCGGGATGGAATTTGGAACTGGGGTAGATTATGGTCTGGAATAACACATAGGGTATTTTATATCCCACGGGAACGCGGGCAAAACCGCAGGCAGAAGCTACTTTGCTATGACTTGCTAACTCAATTTTACGTGTTACCAATAAATCATTCACATTTCTTTATAATTCGTTAACAAAACGCATCCTTTTAGCGTTATTCACACCTATTGAATGGGCGGCCATTTTGAAAAGAGTTTCTTTCGATTGAAAAGTATAAAGCAACCGTATCCGGGTTACAAGCTTAGTCATAAATCTAGTTAGACACATTTTCGACAGGACTGTTTTGTAGTAAAAGCTATGATATTTGAAGCTGGAAAGAATAACTTTGCTATTGATAAGTAGCAACTGCTGACCAAAGGCCTCACATGGAGAAGGTTTGAGCATTAATCACCACGCTTGCTCAATGCGGGTTGGCGATGTCAAACTTAAAATTAGAAATTATTAATATGCTATTTGCTATTACAATTATGGTATTTCCCATGATCAACATTACGGGTTCACCAAAGGTCGCTGCTCTACTGACGCAGGAGTAGCGCTATATAAGCGGATTTTCGCTTCGTGGAAAGAGATACATGATGTCATTGGCATATTTTGTGACCTATCGAAGGCATTTGACTGTGTTGAGCATGAGACATTATTTCTGAAACTGGAACCCTTGGGCATTCGAGGAGTATCGCTAATAGAGGTAGATACAGGAATGGGGTAAATCATTGTTAGAATATTTTCGCAACATTCATTCACCCCTTTTCTGTATCTATTCATCCCTTGACTTGTCTAACGGGTAACCGGGGCTCCGACTCGCCGTGCAGGAGAAGGAACGGGGTGGTTTTTAGTCAGTAAGAGTCTGACACTCCCTCCCGCTTCACCCAGGCGGGAGCAGTCATACGATGATTTTCCCCCCTTAAAAAAAATCCCTTGAATTGTATTCACCCCAATTTAACGGGATTTGTTAATGGATAGAACGCATGTATTATATAACGTATAAAAACAGAAGATAAAGAAAAAAGTACTGAATTTGGAACATAAAATAAATTATAGTAATAAACGTTAGCAATAAAAATAAACTCACCCAATTGTACGACGTTCAACATCTACTGATGGATTGCGTCAGGAATCAAAGTCAACGGAACGATCTGGTCAATGAATTCCAGCTAAATATACAAGAGGTAGGGTTGATACAATCTATTTTAGCTCAGCCAAATTCTGAATTAGCAAAACGATTGTGTCAGTTGATGTATTTCGTTGACTAAGACTAATTTAATTAGGAACTTTCATGTTTAATTTTAAGGTTTTGTTTATATAATGGCTGTAGGTAGTATTAGGTACGATGGGGTTGGCGTATCCTCATGGATAAAAACCCTGTATTAAATTAGTTAGCAATGAGGTGAAGCAAAAGAGTTTTTGCTCGAACACATGGGTTTCCGTGTAGTTGTAGTAGTAGTAGTAGTAGTAGTATTGCAATTGAATGTAAGTAGCTAAATCATAGCCGTTATCCACAAACTTTAAACAATCTTTAAATATATAAAGCGGAAGAGTTTGTTTGTTTGTTTGTTTGTTTGAACGCGCTAAACTCCGTAACTACAAGTCTGATTTGAATAATTATTTTTGTGTTGGATAGCGCATTTATCGAGGATGGCTATAGGCTATAAAACATCACGCTACGACCAATAGGAGCTGAGCAGAGCGTGTGAAACCGCGCGGAAGTAGCTAGTCTTTAAATATTTGTACGCCAATACGGCGGCATAACATGTAGCTCATACCATACCTAAGATAACACCATTGCATATACTCTTGTAATATTACTTATGTAATGCAAATAATAAATATCTTTATCTTTAAACATATTATACCATAGCATAGCTATATATACACCACATTCCTAACTTAAAGAAAGGAATGCAAGGGACAGGAAATCGCAAAATAGTTTTTTGTCAAAACTAAGGCAGGCTTTGTCAGGCGACCCTTTTGTCGAAGCGCCGATACTATCGATGTATTTATCGCTTCTATATTGAGCGGGACTGATGTGCCAGTCGCTTTTGAATCGATGCCTGGCTTAGGTTTTAGATAAAGTCAAAGAATTACAAACAAAAAGTAAACTTCTTATAAACAACAACAAAATAAAGTTATAAACCAAATTATACTTCGCTCGACCGGGGTTTGTCGCATTTGCAAACACTCGGCCAACGAGGCAATAGACATAATACAAATGTCATTTAATTTCATCATTTTCAATTTCCTAAAGATATAACTATCATCTGTATGTAATAGGGTATAACCTTCAAGGCCCGAGTGAATAGGTTGCTTATGGGACGACGTGCTCCATCGTAGACCGCATCATCGCACCACTTATCGCTTACCACCAGGCTCAGGCACCAGGCACCAGTTGTACAGTCTCTACTTTGTGCCTTTAGGCTTAATTCATTCTGTCTCCTGCAGTAATTCACTGAAGGAAGTGGAAACTATCGTTTTTCTTCTTTTCTGATAATATCTAATATCTTCTGTTTCACTTCGTTGCGGGAACCAAGACAGTTACTCATGTCCCTGGGACGCGCCGGACTTCAATGTTCCGGTGTTTTCATGGTTGTATCTACTGTAGATCCTGGCTTACAGGAGTTGCAGCGGTTTTGGGAGGTTGTGGCGGGGTTACCACCAGGCTAGATAGTGGTCAAACTTCGACCTATCATATTAAACTGTCAAACACCAAGCGGTCACCGGTGACCGCAACCTAGTGTTCTATAATTGTGTCTATAATGACGGTACTCGACGAGTTAAATAAAGAATGCAATGTCCTTCCTATTTGCCAATATCCAACAACCCAGAGTTTGAGCTCCGTCGCATCCCAAACGCTGTATTCTTAAAACATCTTTGATCTGTCAAAATCATTTAGCGACCAACATATCCAATCGTGGCCAAATTGTAGTCACAAAAACTGCCTGCAGGGGGCACTGTACATAATAATTAGTAAGACCTTACACTTAGGAGTTAAACGGACATCTACACTACATGAGCTGCTGTTTACATGTGAACGTTAGCTCATGACGATACCTAAGTACGTGTGTCGCCTGGACAGTCAACCTCGCTACATCCTTGTTGACTGGACATCTACACTACATGAGCTGCTGTTTACATGTGAACATTAGCTCATTACGATGCCTAAGTACGTGTGTCGCCTGGACAGTCAACCTCGCTACATCCTTGTTGACTGGACATTTACACTACATGAGCTGCTGTTTACATGTGAACATTAGCTCATGACGATACCTAAGTACGTGTGTCGCCTGGACAGTCAACTTCGCTACATCCTTATTGACTGGACATCTACACTACATGAGCTGCTGTTTACATGTGAACATTAGCTCATGACGATACCTAAGTACGTGTGTCGCCTGGACAGTCAACTTCGCTACATGCTTATTGACTGGACATCTACACTACATGAGCTGCTGTTTACATGTGAACATTAGCTCATGACGATACCTAAGTACGTGTGTCGCCTGGACAGTCAACTTCGCTACATGCTTATTGACTGGACATCTACACTACATGAGCTGCTGTTTACATGTGAACATTAGCTCATGACGATACCTAAGTACGTGTGTCGCCTGGACAGTTAACATGACGTGTCCGAAAAACTCGCCAGTCGACATCACATTATCCACCATTTTGGCTTCTGAATTTTTAATTACAACGTTTTTTCGCGCGCTCGCCTCTCATTGGTCGAGACGATACGATGACAACAACGCGGTTTTTTATGCGCACGCGCACTCAAATGTTCTTAGAAGTTAATTAACTAAATAAATAATTTTCAAAATGATGCTCGCTTTAGTGCGTTAATGATTTGAGAAAATTACTTGCATACTTACTCATTTGATCTATGGGTATTAAAAGAATGCCTGGCATGTGGTCCGAGGTTCATTTTCTGGTTGTCGAAAATTGTGTCTTGGAAATGTTTTCTCCTAACTATAGTGTATTTTTTGTATGTTGTGAATGTCCCTACTATATCTCTGCTTAGTCTATCGGGGTCTGGGTCTAATCTACACTTTGGAACGAGCAAATAGCTTCACTAGAGGACTGACCGACAGACTGACATTTGTTTTTAATATTTCAATATTTTGTTTTGACGTTCAAAAGTGCCTTCCTGGTCTAATTGAAATAAATGATTTTGACTTTGACTTTGAGTTGATGACGGGATGATGTTACGTATACACCTAGTTTTACTTGAGCTTAATCTTTAGGTTGCCCCGTGTGTTTGCTTGTGTCAAATTTAATAATTGGCCAAGTAAGGAGTCTTGGGTTTGATTCTCAGGTTGGAAAAAGTATTAAAAGGTTTTGTTTAAAAAAATCTCAGTAGTGGCACGGTGTCTGGAAATGTGCCTGGATATGTTGGCAATAGGCTCAACTCCTCTATTATATAGGACTCCATAGACCGATAACATACGTGAAACGTGGGTGTTACTGTTGGAGTATCCGTGGCATTAATTGCCGTACCATCAGGTGCACCCGTCTACTCGTTTACCGACCTTCTGGGATAAAAGACGTGATATTATTTTATGTTACGGAATTACACCACTGTTCCTGACGACAGATGGATCATGATATTTGATACTACACTCTTAATACTTGAATGACCACCTTCATACCATATAATCTAGATTGTTATCCACAACTACCAATGACCAATGAATATGGATATTTCCGACTAATTTCGGAAAGGGCTTGATAGGTATTGAATAGATGGCTACTACGTTAAAAACGATCGATATAAATGCAGTAGCCATCTATTCTACCATCAAGCCCTTTCGTTTGATATCCATAATGGAGTGTTGCGGAAACAATTAGATTAGATTATATAGTCATCAAGCGTAAGAGTGTAAACGCAATATTGATCGATTTGTCGTTACGCTAGTGTATTCTGTAACATAACATAACTTAACGTCTTTTATCCTCGAAGGGGTACGCAGAAGTGCACATTACGTCATTTAATACCACTGTACAATGTAACACCCATTTTACACTGTCCCATGTAATAGGGGGTGAGCCTATTGCCATATAACGCACTCGATTCCAGGCTCCGTGCTACTACAGCGCCACGTGATTCTCATATCCCTAATTCGCTTAAAGTCTGTATATGTAGGTAGCTAATTCTTCTGCGAGGTTTAAACGAGACACCTGTCGTCCTAGGGATGTGTCGTACCAGACGTTGCACCGTTTTTTTTTAAGTGGGGAAAATCGTCGAATGACTGCTTCCGCCTGGGTGAGGCGGGAGGGAGTGTCAGACTCTTATTAACTAAAAACCACCCCGTTCCTTCTCCTGCACGTCGAGCCGGAGCCCCGGTTACCCGTTAGGTTCTCCGCGACTCCGAATCGGCATCGGCCCTGTTGGGCCCCATCCGTGGTGGTCTGATGGCTCTTTGAGGCGTGCGCGGAAAGGTATTGCACCGTAGGGGCTCTGGAGCAGGTCCCTTTTAGAGGACCCGGTGCCTCCATACAGATGCTGAGGGTGGCCACCGGGATGGTTTTAGCGAGGTGAAAGTCCCACACTCCTTAGTCATTCTCCTTAAAAACCTAGATGCCTTTTGAAGGTTACCCTCCCGTCGTCAATAAAAATGTATCTGACTCCTCTGGTGTTCCAGGTGTCCATGGATGGCGTCGATAGCTTACCATCATTCGTCTGCTCGTTTACCATAAAAAAGATTTTAATCTTCAGCAAAAACTTTATACAAATTGAGATGGTTGGTGTGGTAGTTGAGTAACCGGCTGCCGCACCAATGTGCCGCGGGTTCGATTCCCGCACGGAAAAACTCTTTGTGTGATTCACAGATTGTTGTTCCGGGTCTGTGTATCATGTGTATGTGAACTTGTATGTTTGTAACCGCACCCACGACACAGGAGATAATCCTAATGTGGGGCAACGTTTAAAAGAACAATAATGTACCTGTGACCTGTAGACTGCTGTATACGATCTCGATTTCGATTTCAAAGTTAGTTTAAATAAATCCATTTTAAAAGTTTTAATACAAAATGTGAATATATCTAACGGCTATAAAGAGAATAGCAAAATTATTAAATTGTAAATAAATATTTGTACAAATCCACTTAGTAGCGCCATCTATTAGTTTCACGATGCATTAACAGCGACTTCAACTTAAGCACTTGAAGTTAAAACTTGTTAGTAACAGCTCTCTAACCTAGATGGCAGCACATGCACGCGTATTGAAATGAATAAAATTATAATAAAAATAGCATTATTTATTAGTTAACTACAGATTTATATTAAAATCCAAAAACAATATTTAATAATAACATAAATAAGTAATAGAACAGTAGGAAAAGAACGGAGAAAAACACCCAAATTATGACATAGGTTGTTATACGGAAAATTTGTTGTTTTTTCATACCTTTGTCTGTAGTATTTAAACCATCTTTGACAATATATTTTCGTAGACCAACACACCACAAAACAATCATCTCTGTCCACTCTAAATCTGAGACGTCACAATGGTAAATAATTCCGTCTGATTTTGACAAATTTTGAAACAATTCTAAGGTATTCGTGTCGTTAAATATCCATCCATGATTTGAGTAGAAGGCTATAGTCGACGCCATTTTGGTAACAGTTGAATATATCTTCTTTAATCTGAAAATAGAATATAACTTTTAATAAAGGGAGAAGTTTAAATGTGGGAGAGCCATGCTTCGGCACGAATGGGCCGGCTCGACCGGAGCGATACCACGCACGGTCTTACAGAGTCCTTAGTACGAGTTTAATTTACTTTTAAAGTATTCGACACGAGTACGCGTTCAATGAAGCAACCAATCAGAGCGCCGAACGCGTACTCGTTACGATTACTCGTAAAACAAATTCGTACTAAGGCCTCTGAACACCGATGTGAAATAATTTTTGCGTTGTGTGTGTTTCGTCGTGTGAATGAGGTTACTGGAGTCCCAATTACTCCACCCCCTCCCCTACCAGTCTCTCCAATCCCAAAATCCCCCACAATCCTCAAATACCCAATTCACAAAAGGCTGGTGACGCACTTGTAACGTCTCTGGTGTTTCAGGTGTTCGGCGCTGATTGCTTACCATCAGGTGATCCGTCTGCTCGTTTACTGGCTCATTCCATAAAAAAAAGGTCTGCGACAGTCGCTGTATGCAGGTCGCTTCCAACCTCGCGATGTGTAGTCATTGGGGAGGACTGTGGGAGGCAGTGGACGGTACCTGGCTATACGCATGATGATGATGAAGTATTGAGCTCTTTGGAGATATTCTCGAAAAAGGTCAGTTGTGGTTAAAGTGGTTTAACCAGTGTGTTTACCATAGTCCATGAGTGTTAAGGGAAGATAAGCAATATACAAGATGTAGTTTTGAAACCGTGTCATTTCTCGGGGGCATGTCACAGAAGTCATAAAGGTTCAATGTAAGAGAAAGTTTCGGGCCAATAGTTAGAAATACGGCTATAATAAATCGTTTAAGTTCGACAGTATTTCAGAATAAGCGACAGCAATGGTAATTGGAGTTCTATGGAATTAGGAATAATATCAATTACGTGTTTGAGTTTGTGTGTGTTAAGTCGCGTTATAAAGCTAGTTACAAGACGGCGGCGTGTAGAGTTCGGACTTACGGATTTCCGTAATTTTAGAAAAATGAAAATTATTTACCTACAATTTTTTTTTTGGTTCGATCTCTGAATCGATAGCCGAGTTACCTCCTAGAAAATGACGCGGCTTTAAAACAACACCTTGTGTATATCTACATATCAGTTTATGTTCTAAAACTCACAACAGTGTTACACCTACTATTGTGTCTCTCTGCATCACCCTAAGGTTGACTGCTAGAGAGTGCCACTAGGCATTAAGTCCGCCATTGTATATCCATTGTGCAAAATGTGTATTTAAATCATTACTATTATAATATTATAAATCGGAAAGTGAGTTTGTTTGTTTGTTCCGCTTTCACGCCGTAACTACTAAACCGATTGCTTTGATTTTTTTCAGACGTAAAGTTAGAAGTCTGGATTAAATAATAGGGTACTTTTTATCCCGGTAAAAATTGATATTCCCGAGGGAAAACAAAAGTATTGGTATAGATGGCGCTGTGTGTATTGATATATGTCACATAGGCTACTTTTTATCCTTTTGTGCGTGCGAAGCCGCGGGTAAAAGCTAGTAAAATATAAAAAAGTATTATTTTATGATTTTATGGAGAGACCGGAAGCTTGTCCCCTATTACATAGGCATACAAAGATTAATCACTATCCCAAACACAAAAAACATTGTGATACACCCACATTTCAATACGCAAATATATCTAAACCAATCACCTGGGCGGTTTCTTCAAGATCACACAGGCACCATCAGCCAAATTAGCAGGTATGGTGTGAAGGAGGAAGCTGACGAGCTGGTGCAGCCACAAGTAAGGAGACTGGACCACAAAGCAGTACCATATGGCGTGCGGAGATACTATAGTCCTTCGAGCTACATTGTTGAGTATGTTGGTTAGACCACCTGCGAAGAAAATGGCGCGATGCGAGTATTAGTTTCTGAGAATAGACGTGTTTTTTTAATGGAATAAGGATCACCTGATGGTAAGCAATCGGCATCGTCCATGGACACCTGGAACGCCAGAGGTGTTATAAGTGCGTTACCGGCCTTTTGCGGTATAAGAGTTTGAGGATTGTTGGGGATTTAGATATTGGGGAAGGAGGGGGGGGGGTATTGGGCCTCAGGTAACCTCACTCACATAACGAAACACGACGCAAGCGTTGTTTCACGTCAGTTCAAGTGTCAGTATCATACTTAACCGCTTATATTTTTTTTATTATTTGTTGGACAGACTGGCCACTATCTCGCCTATTGGTAAGCGATGATGCGGTCTACGATGGACCATGTCATCCCCTAAGCAACCTATTCACTCGGGACTTGAAGACACCCAGGTCGGCTGTCGCGACGATTCGGCCAATGAGACGGGCATTTATTTAAATTTAACCATAATTTGGTACTTTAGAAACGTCAACAAATACAACATAAATAATAGTATGTCAGTCAGTCCGTCAGTGAAGCTAGGTGCTCGTCCCAAAATGTAGATTCCAATGGATAAGAACGAGCAAGAAACTATTCGTTACTCTTTTAAGATAGTCTATCACAATGTATTTACATACCCCATGTATTCCCTGTAAAACGCAAAAACATTAAATGCAAGTTGGTATTCTGTGACTGGGCTACACCAGGTATACGCATAAGTAGGGAAAGGTTATTTGAGCTGTACGGTATGAAACCATTTAATCATAGTGAGGCTTTTCACATTTATGTCTCCAAATATTCGAAAACGTTTAAATTAGTTTGCAAGCAGGCTAAAGCACTTTACATTACTAATAAAATTAAGACTGCAGAAAATAAAATAAAAACTACCTGGAATATAATTAATAACGAGACAGGTAGAAATAAATCCCGTAATGCTGAATTTAATCTAAATACTGCGAATGGACACATCAATTCAAATTTGAAAGTTGCCCAGGAATTTGAAAGTTTCTTTAAAAATATTCCGATTAAAACTACGGAAGCATTGAAATCATCTCCGACTCTTTCCGTCGAACTTCTTAAAAGTAATATTAAGGAGTGCCTTTCTGAGTTTCGATTTCAATACACAAACCCCCAAGCAGTAATTAAAGCGTTCAAAGAGATCAAAGTGAAGTCTACTGAAGATCTCTGGGGAATGTCTGTTAGGGTGTGTAGGTCTTTTATAGAGACTATAGCGCCTCATTTAGCTTTCATTTTTAATAAAAGTGTAGATCACGGAGTTTTCCCGGATTTAATGAAACATAGTAAAGTAGTTCCATTGTTTAAATCCGGTGATAGTGCAGAACCCAATAACTATAGGCCGGTCTCTATTTTACCAGCGCTCAGCAAAGTGTTTGAAAGGCTGATGCTTTCTCAGATGTTGCGTCACTTTAACATGAATTCTATCTTTCATGATCAACAATATGGATTCACCAAAGGTCGCTGCACTACTGACGCGGGAGTAGCTCTAATTAAGCGGGTGTTCGCCTCTTGGGAAGAAGCACGGGATGCCATCGGCATATTCTGTGATCTATCGAAGGCATTCGACTGTGTTGAACATGAGACGCTATTGCTGAAGCTGAAACACTATGGCATTCGGGGGACGTCGCTAAATCTGTTGAAATCATACCTTCAGGATAGGCAACTTAAGATACAAGTAAATAAAGTAAATTCACAGGGTGCTAGCATATCTATGGGTGTACCGCAGGGCTCGATACTAGGTCCATTCTTATTTTTAGCGTACATAAATGACTTGCCCCATTTATTTAAAAATGAACCGCAGATGGTATTATTTGCTGATGACACTTCATTAGTTTTTAAAATTAATAGACGCACAAATAGTTATGACGACGTAAATAATGCCCTAATGCAAGTTCAAAATTGGTTTACATTAAATAACTTAGTACTAAACAATAAAAAGACAAAATGTATTAGATTTGTTTTGCCAAATGTTAAAAGCAACGAATGTGACATATTTTTGAATGGTGAGAAATTAGAGTTTGTAAAAGAGACAACTTTCCTGGGAATTACTGTAGACGACAAATTGCAATGGGGTTCTCACATTACATCATTAGCGGGACGATTGAGCTCTGCAGCTTATGCTGTCTGGAAGATACGACAGTTAACTGACATTGACACGGCGAGACTGGTGTATTTCAGTTACTTTCATAGCATTATGTCGTATGGCATTTTGCGTGGGGACACGCTGCTGACATTGAATCTATTTTTATCTTACAAAAGCGCGCCGTCAGAGCTATCTACAATCTAGGTCGTCGCGAATCTCTCAGAGAAAGGTTTAAGGAGATCAACATTATGACCGTTCCATGTCATTTATCTATGAAAACATCATGTATGTTAGGAAAAACCTACAGTTATTTGGTAAAGTGTCTGACAGACACCACTATCAAACTAGACATGTGAATAGATTGGGTCAGCCAATTTCGAGATTAGCGAAAGTAAGTAAATCGTTCATGGGATTCTGTGTTAAATGTTATAATAAGATACCAGGCCATGTACAACAACTAAATGAATCCAAATTTAAATTATGTATAAAGAAAACTTTATGTAGACAAGCATATTACAAACTTAATGAATATATAGAGGATAAAAATCCTTGGATGCAGGCTAGTCCGGCTCCACAGGATAACTAAAAACACTGTTGTTTTAATGAAATCGTAAATAATACAGCCATATTGCTAAGTTGTATATTTTTTTTAACTTATATAACCAATGTAAATGTGAGAGCCCTGTAATAAACTTAATATTAAATTAGATTAGTAGAATTCATTTGTGTCAGCTTGGAGTTGTCATGCTCACTCAAAGGGTCATTGGCGGTGGCGCGTGCAGTGGATCGCTCGATTCCCTACAATATGGTTGAGTTGGGCGGTGCTGGTGTACGTGTCATGTTCGTGAACGGGCGCCGTCAACTGGGACTGGTCAGCTCCAGACTGTATTATTGTTCTTAAGGTTATTTTCTTTCTTGATCACTTTGACTGGATTTTGGTGTTACATTGTTCTCGCACAATCCAAACAGCAAAACTATGTAACTAGTAAATTGTATTGTGAACCTGATTGAAAAAGAGTAACCTATAGAGTTTCTTGCTCGTTCTTCTCCATAGGAATCTACACCTTGGAATGAGCAAATAGCTTCACTTTTAATATTAATTTTATTTTGACGTTCAAAAGTGCCATTCTGGCCTAATTGAAATAAATGATTTTGACTTTGACTTGACTTGACTAGCGGGTAGATCAGAGATCGCACTTTAAAAGGTTCGGGTGACGTCTCTGGTGTTGCGGCTGTCCTATGTACAATTGTACATAGACGGCGTTGATTGCTTGCCATCCAAAAAAGGGTTCAGGTTTGTCATAGAGCGTTGTAGTTCGGACTCAGTTGAAAGCGGTAACTTTTTATTAAGCGGCGAAAATCATCGAATGACTTCTTTCGCCTAGGTGAGGCGGGAGGGAGTGTTCGATTCTTACAGACTAAACACCACCCCGTTCCTACTCCTACACTTCGAGCCGGAGCCCGGTAACCCGTTCTCCGCGGCTCCGTATCGGCATCAGCCCTATTAGGGCCCATCCGTGGTGGTCTTTGAGGCACGCGCGGAACCCGACGCGCCGTACGCTCGGGTCTGGTTCTGGTCGGGTGGCGAGCCACCCATGCTCGCCGTCCGCAGGCCCGCGCTTACGGTGGCCGGAGATCGTCCCGTTATCCCCGACGCCCGGAGTGTCCTTCGCAATGGCTGGGTTGTGAGGAGGCAGCGATTCGCTGCTGTACGCGCCCGGCCTCTTCCTTAGCTAGCATGACTGCTTTGCAAAAGGAGGAGACGGCATCCCAGTCCCCCTCGCTCCGCATCATGACCCGCACTAGGGCCGGACGCGAGAGGTCGCCATCAATGGGCAGTACCTTACGACGTAACCCACGTGAAGAGCAGAGGTGGCCGTGGTGTACTCTTCTCTGTCGATTACTTACCCCAAGTCAAATGATTCCTCTTACTAGTAGCGACGTGGTAGATCTTGGTGGCTCTGTTAGAAGCTGCAGCAGCTACGATTGCGGTGTTGTTCACGTAGTCCACTGGTACGAAGTCTATTCTGATGTCCTGGACTGATTGGAGGGAATGGATCACTCCCATCATACACCCAAGGGTGATCTGGAAGAATCATAACATTTTTTTTCAGGCAGTCTGATCAAATAGTAATAAGTCATGATTTGAATTTTTATTTTAATGTCCGTCTGGTACAATTAGATTATTTTAAATCATTAGACACGTATTTTTCATTTTCGTACAGAAACAAATACTTTCGATGATATATTGATTTGAAATGTCGCGTGACGTCACTTCTATGTACATTTTATATGTAGAAATGACGTTTTAGTCCTAAACTTTGATTCGTTTTATCAAGTATTGTTTTATTATACGATAAAATAAAAAAATACGTGTCTAATATTTTTTCATTACCTAACTTAACGGACTAATTAGATTTTTAATTTTCATACCCTGTCATCATCCCAATTATAAGCGTGGCTTCTCTCATGGGAATTGCAAGCAGAATATAAAGAAATCTGACGAAGATTTTGCACGAAATCTATCCTATATTCCAAACTACAGAATCTGGAATTATAGGCGATGTACCTCTACTATTTCTAGAAAATAATATCTAGAAAATACTTTGTTAAAAAGAGTAACGAATGGAGTTTCTTGCTCGCTCTTCTCCATTCGAATCTACATTTTTTTTAGGAATTAATGTTAAGTTTTAGTGACAAAGTAGGAGAACTTAAAAGATAATATTTTTTTTGTATTGTAACTTCCGTGAGACATACTAAATAAATTATTATGTTTTCGGCTTACTCACGTAGTAATTCGACGAGGAACTCGACTAGTTTCAAGCCATGCTAGAGGCTCATATTCATGAGCAGCATTTCGCGACTCGCGACGCGGCGACTGTCGCGCTGCTACTGGCTACTCGAGTCTGCGGGCCCAGCGCGCCGTCTGCCGTGATTCACGCGCACTTTCTTCCATTCGTGGTATCGGCGACGGCGGCGCGCGTGGCACTGTTGGCACGCCAGACTCGCCCGCCGGCAGCTGCGTTGGTGTTGTTGGGTTCGAATTCCGGGTCGACGCAAACTACATAGTTGAACTAATTGAACTACTTGAAACTAGTCGAGTTCCTCGTCGAATTACTACGTGAGTAAGCCGAAAACATAATAATTTAATTAATATTTTTCTTTATTTACCTACTTAATTTTTTTTTGTTTCATTAGTTTTAGTTAATACTTAAGTTTGTGTATGGATTCTCTTTTTCATTTTGTTTTATCTTATTTTAAATTAGTAATTAGGTACATAGATTTAGTTTTAGGCCTAAAGTATCGCAATGGAGAGAACTGTAATGATAGTTTTAGGTAAGCTTTTAAATAAATAAAACATTTTAGAATGAGCACCTAGCTTGACTGACTGACTATTATTTATTTTATATTTGTTGACGTTTCAAAAGTACCAAATTATGGGTTAATTGAAATAAATGCTTTCTTTGACTTTAACATTGACTTCGACTTCAATACGCCTGACATAATATGACATGACTTGTTATATTGGATCGTTGTCTTTATTAGTAAGTAGTATATAGTAAAGTAATCAAATTAAATGGATAATTCTACTTACCCCACTTGGTCCAAAAACACTGCTGAGATCAATCCATCCAGCGTAGGGTTCTCTTCTGGCACATACGACTGTAACAGAGAAGAAACAAATACTCCATCAGCTCTCCACTACACTCCTCTAGTATTTTACGTACAGAAGGTATCTAAAGTTCTCCAGACTTACCAACAGCAGGTCTGATCACAGAAACAGGTAATTCTTTCGAGTTGACTCTTAGTAATTCTTCAGCGAGCGCCTTTGTAAAAGAGTATGTGTTAGGCCAATCCTTGATGAGTCTGAAATCAAGTACGTCAATCAACGCCTTTTCGTCATCATCATCATCATCTACCGTCGTGGTGGCCCAGAGGCTAAGAAGCCCGCTTCTCATGTATGCGGGTTTGAAATCTACCAACGGCAAATACCAATGTTACTTTTTCCGAGTTATATGTACTTTCTAAGATTATCTAGACACCACTGACAAACGATGACAGAAAACATCGTAATATCTAATAATAAGTTTGAAATCGCCAACCCGTAATGAGCAAGCGTGGTGATTAAGGCTCAAACCTTCTCCGTGTGAGAAGAGGTCTTTAGTCAGCAGTGGCTACTTGAAGGCTGTTGAAGTTAGTCGGCTCTTGTAACACACGCGGGAAGATAGAATATAGTAATATTCTTCTCCACAAATTAGGAACGTACTCATCTTTAATCCGGTTCAACCGCTCCTCCTCCAAGGACTCAGCCAGCTCAATCATCAGCTCAGGTGACATGGGACTCGTGTAGAACTCCTCCATGATCTCTGTCCCTCCCCTGCTGTAGGTAGCGTGGGAGTAAGCTGTCGACATGTAGACGAACGACCTGAAGATGATAGGGAATTTGCTATAGCGTTGTGATTTTTGTGGGGCGATTCCGCGGCCGGATACCTGACACCGCGTAGCACAGAACGCCGACACAACAGAATAGTTGTGACGATTAGTGTTTTTAAGATAAGTATTCCAACTTTTATTCACAAATAATATAGAGGTAAACTTAAGTAAAATAAATACTAACTATGACTTAAGAGTTTAAGATACTAAGAGTACTAAAACCTATGGAAAAATGGTTAAGCATTGCCATAGAAAGTGACAAAACTGCCAGCCTTCTGGATACTTTTCCTATTGACGTCGCGTCGATGCGGACGAATTTTTTCATGCTCTTTTTTCTTTTATTTAATTTAGTTTATTATTTACTTACAGAAAACCGACGTGAAGATACTCTTGCGTTGTGTTTCGTCGTGCGAGTAAGGTTACCGGAGACCCAATACCCGGTTCAGGGATTGAGGAGATTGAGTCCCTGAACCGGGTATCCATGGGCGATGCAGATTGCATACCAAGAGGTGATCCGACTATACGTTTACCGGCTCAACTCAAAAAAAACGTAAACGCACTGCTAACTTTTCTAGCTAGTGTTGCGAGTCCCTGAACCGGGTATCCATAGACGACGCAGATTGCTTACCATCAGGTGATCCGTCAGCTCGTTTACCGACCTATACTACAAAAAATATAAATACCTCAAACGTCTGCACTGTTTAGCCAATGTTATCATCTCCATGGTACCTCTGACGTTGATGAGAGTGGCTGACCGGAGCGGCTCTTGGAATGATATGGTGGCAGCCACGTGAAAGATGATGTCTACCTAGAGAATGTAGACAGAAACCTTCACATGTTGTTGATAGACATTAATCTATAGAACCTTCAATTTCGAAACAAACCAATGTTTTTTTTTAAAAAACCTCCCAAAACCGCTGCAACTCCTATAAGCTAGGATCTACAGTAGATACAACCACGAAAACACCGGAACACTGAAGTCCGGCGCATCCCAGGAACAAGAATAACTGTCTTGGTTCCCGCAACGTAGTGAATCAGAAGATATTATAAGAGGAGAAGAAAAAAAAACGACAGTTTCCACTTCCCTCGGTGAATTACTGCCGGAGACAGAGTGAATTGAGCCTAAAGGCACAAAGAAAAGAGACTGTACAACTGGGTGAAGCCCAGTCGCCAAGCACCACGGAAATTTGACTAAAATCTAAGTGGGTCCTATGTGTGAGCTGTCATACTTGCTTCCAATAATAGGTATGGCAAAAGCGCCTAAACGCACGGAAATTTGTTCTAGATTCCACAAGGTCCGTATAATAAGCTACACCTGACGAAACAATTGAATTATTTAACATAGTGTTACGTTCATATTGCCAGAGATCACACTCCCAGAGTATGTGATGGGCGGATTGCTCGTAGACCAACCAATAATTGCCTTGTTGGTCGAGTAAGTGCGACTGCCGGGCAAGGGATCTCCGGTTCGATTCTCGGGACGGGTATAGTATTACTAGGTAGGTTTTTTTTAATTCAGTAGTAGCACGTAGTCTCGGTATATGACAGTGGGCTATTACCCCCCCTATTACATGGGACTCATAACATAAATAATGAAAAGCGGGTGTTATTGTACCACTGTACAATGTAACACCCGCTACTATGCGGGTGTTACATTGTACTACTATGTCACTACATTAAGTACCATAATGTACACCTCTGCTCTGCCTACCCCTTCGGGCTGATAATGATGGTGATGTTGGATAATGATGTGTTATAAGTACCTCTTTAATAATAAGTTTTCTGTCAGCATCACTGATGGCTAGATTCTTCTCTGATAATTCTCCTATTATAGGAATTATTCTTTTCACGAAGTCTGGTTTCTCTTCTCGAAGTATGTCGTAGAGCTGAAACAAATAAAATCTATCTTACTCAGTGCTGGATTTATAAATAGGCCGTATAGGCCGCGGACGAGGGGCGGCAGCGTCCTAGGGACGGCAGATTTTAGAAGACGGTCACTGGTTTTATCATGGTTTTTTATACTTTAAACTGTCAAACCCCAAGCGGTCACCGGTGACCGCAACCTATTGTTCTATAATTGTGTCTGCAAAACCGGTACTCGACGAGTTAAATAAATCCCTATATAAACTCGTTCTTATCGAAACCTAGTGAGTGATAGATGAGAGCAGTGCAGCTCTCATCGATTTTCAGTCGCGGAAGGCCTAAGGGGTTACCGGGGTTCTGGGTCGAAAAGCAGGGGTAGGAACGGGGTGGTTTTTGCTCAGTAAGAGTCAGACACTGCCACTCGCCTGGTAGGGCGGGAGAAGTTTAAGATGTTTCCCCCTCAAAAATAAAAGTAGGTAGATACATGGGGCGGCGGAAAAAAAGCTTACACTCATAAACAATATAAATCTGGCCCTGATCTTACTTAAGGGGCCAGTAGAATACCAGCGCAAGGCCCTGTCTTGCACATGCTAAACTGGTCCCATTTCACCGCAGACTTGGGACATGAATATGTATCCACCAGTTCCTGATAATAGAATGATTTATCTGTACATGCTACTTGCTTTTAGTCGGAAATAAAGTTTTGTCTTTCTTCTTTCTTTCTTTCTATCAGGTGATTGACAAATTGCTATCTACTTCTTTAAAAAATTAAGACAATTCACTTACAGGATCCTGCGATATTTCAGTAATTCTTTCTTCAACCGACTTCCCCTTTTTAGCTCTCATTAGAACGTATACTTTGTTCAGCTTGCAAGTCCTGATATAAAAGTGAATAAAACTGTGTACATTAATTTGACAATTTACACATTTTTTTATATTTTTTTTTATTAGATAAGCCGGTAAGCGAGCAGGCAGATCACCTGATGGTAAGCAATCGGCGTCTCCCATGGACACCTGAAACACCAGAGGGATTACAAGTGCGTTACTGGCCTTTTGGGAATTAGGAATTTAAGGATTGTGGGGGATTCGCGGGAGACTTCGGCAATGGGCGACGCTGATTGCTTACCATTACCATCAGGTGATCACCATGTCAGACTTAAGATATTTGTTTTCTCTTGGTTTGTTTTTTATTTTAGTACGTTCTGTTATTTGTATGATGCGTCAGGTATGTCTTTACATTATTCTCGCATGTGTGTACAATATTGGAATATAATAATAATAATAATAATAATAATAAATCTTTATTGTCGCAAAAGTTATACAGTTCTTTGGGTGACTTATATCTAGACACAGGTTTAAAATGTAATGTGCTGTAGGTACTGATGCTGTCTCCCAAACTAAGCGAAAGCTTGTATTTTGGGTGGCAGTGTTCAGTCATTTAATGAGGCTCAATGATTACTGTTTAATATTTATGCATGCGGGTGAACGTTGTCGCTGGAGATTCAAGAGAAAATAATAAAAAATAATTAAAAAGATAATAATGCATATACATGTACATATTACTAATGTGGACCGTGGATTGTTGAGTGATAATGAGTATAAGTGAGTGTGTGTAGTGTGGGTGTAAGTGTGTAGGGATGAGTGGGATTTTGTGTTTGTGTTGTATGGATGTGTGGTGTTATGTAGGTAATGGTGACGTGTGTTTGTATGTGAGGGTTATTCTATGCGATGTATGTCAGTAATTCTTCCGTTTTTTTATAGTCTTTATTTTGGAGCCAGTTAGTCAGGCTGGTTTTAAGTTTGTGTCTGCTTAGTCCAGCGATATTCAGTTTCTTGTGGATGTCGTTGTATAATTTAATGCTCATATTTTTAAATTGTCTTCTGGCAAAGGAGGTCTTACAGAGAGTGCGTGGGCATACAGACTTCCCGCTACGTTTGCCTGGATCGGGACGGGGGATGCTTCGGTGTCTTCTCATGGTGGACTTGAGCACAAAGAGTTGTCGAACTGTTAAGACCCTGCAGTCTGAATAAAGTTTTTCGGTGGAGTATCTATAAGGCTTTTTGGTCATTACTTTGAGCACAGCTCTCTGTGCTCTTTCCAGACTGAGAAGGAGCGTCTTGCCAGCGCCACCCCAAACTGAAATGCAATACTGAATAATGGACTGACAAAGGGCTAGATAGATGAGTTTTAGTTTCTCAAATGGAACACAGTCTCTGAGTGTTTTAAATATATGTATAAGTCTCCTCACTCTGGAGGTGACTGTGTCTATCTGCTTGTCCCACCTCAGTCCACCATCAATATATACACCTAGGTACTTGACATGCTCGGCTCGTTCGATTTGTTGGCATGTACAGACTTCCCGAAGAGAGCAATTATGGGCTATGATAGAGAAGTTTTGTGGTGGGGAATTAGTTTTCCTGATCGAGAAGGCAACATAGTGTGTTTTGGAGAGGTTTAACGACAGCAGGTTGTTTGAAAGCCAGTTCATGATTTTAGATAGGGAATATTCGGCTATCTCCTTTACGGCATTCCAGTTCGGACCCCAGACGAAAATTGCTGTATCGTCTGCATACGTAAAGATGTTAGTGTTTGGAAGAGAGATTCGACAGAGATCATTTATGTAGAGTTGAAAAATGGTTGGGCTTAAAATACTCCCCTGTGGAACACCGTACGACACTGTAACCTCATCGCTATTCATACTACCTATTTTAACTTGTTGTTTTCTATTGGATAAGTAGTCCTTAAGTATATTGAATGCATTACCTCGTATGCCTAGTTTTTCCAACTTGGCAAGGAGGATGGGAACAGAGACCGTGTCAAATGCTTTAGAGAGATCCAGGAAGATACATAAGCATTTGTTTTTAGTGTCTAAGTTTTTAGCAATTTCTGTTGTCAAGTCAATTACGGCATCCTCGGTAGAGTAACCAGAGCGAAAACCGTATTGATTCTCAGCTAATATTTTAAATTTCTCCAAAAATCCCTTGAGTGACTGATTTAGAATTTTCTCAAGAATTTTCGAGATGCAGGAAAGAACCGCAATAGGGCGATAATTGTTGACACAGCCTCTGTCCCCATTTTTGTAAATCGGGTGTACTATCGCTTTTTTGAGCATTTCTGGAAAAACTCCTGAGCTTATTGCGAGGTTACAAATATGGGTGAGGGGAGGTATTAGGGTGTGACGACAAAATTTTATTATTTGTGATGAGATCCCGTCCCATCCCGTGGCACAATCAGAGCGTAGTTGCATTATTATGAGTTCAATATCCGACTCTTCTACTTCTAAAAGAGCTATTGAATTAGTCGGGCTATTTAGAGAGGCCAGATTTTTAGGACTTAGTGTTTCTGGATTGTTGCTTTGGGCGGGTGTGGAGGCGAGTATTTTGTCTGCCAGGTTTTTTCCTATGCTAGCAAAAAAACCGCAAACGTGATTCACAGATGTTTTGGGGTCATTGTGTGATTGAAGGAGTTCTGTGGCATTAACTTTAACCTTTTGAGTGTTTGTTATATTTTTAATTGCTGTCCAGAGGGCTTTTGCATCATTACCAGCTTTGTCAATTAGGCTTTTTTCGTAAGTAGTCTTTAGTTTACGTAGAAGGCTGTTGCAAAAGTTTCTGTACCGCGTGTAGATTAATTTAGTGGTCATGTTGTCTGGTGATTTTTTGGCTTTGCTATGCAGTCTATCTCGATGCTTCATGCAACGGAGTAATCCTGGTGATATCCACGGCTTTAAGATTCTGCATTTTCTAGTTACTGTGACGGTTTTAGTATTATCCCGTATGACATTTGAGATGGTAGTTATAAGTGTGTTGGTAGCTAGGTTTGCATCATTAGTTTTAAACACGTTTGTAAAATCGGCGCTCTCTAGATCTGTTTTTATTTTGTCGTAGTTTAAAAGAGTTTTAGTTGTATCCGGTTTACGGGAAGAGGTATTTGTTTCTATGGATAGGATTATTGGCAAATGATCTGTTACGAGGGATTCAAGTACTAGAGTTTTAGCGAACAAATTAGGTTTTGTGAGAAAGTGGTCTAGGCAAGTTGTTTTTCTCGTGGGGAAGGTGTGGGTTGGGAAAAGTCCGTGGGTCGCATTGAAGGTCAAATATTCATCACGTAGGGGGTCGGAGCTGTTAGTACATATGTCAATGTTAATGTCGCCAACTACGACTATATCGGTGGGTAGGCTGTCGTACACTTCGGATAGGCTACTTACGAAGTTGTTGAAGTTTTCTCGGGTCTTTAGAGAAGGTGAACGATATACAGCCACGATTGAAATCTTTTGTTCTATTTGACAAATCAAACAACTTGCGTCTTTAAAAGTTGGTTCGCGTATTTTACATGACAGGTTTGTTTTAGCGTAGATAACGACACCGTCATTCTGATTGAGCGCGGAGTTTGTGGAGTAAGCAGTGTACCCCTCTAAAGTAGGTAAGTTAGCTATTCCGCGTAGCCAACATTCAGTCAGAATAACGACGTCGAATGTTAAATCGGTCATTGTTAGTAGTACTCGCAGTTGGTCAAAGTTCTTGTTAATGCTACGGATGTTAATATGAAATAATTTGATGGCATCGTTCGTTTGAGAAAGGAATGATCTGCAGTCCTCCGGTCGACAGACATATGAGTTTGTGAGCTCAAGTGAGTCTAGTTCTGTGTTAATATTGTTAATGTTGGCCATTTATTATAAAGATAGATGTCAGGAGGTGCCATACGTCGCGATGATGGGGTAAATAGTTGTGATAGTGAGTGTAAGCCTAGAGTTGTGGTTGTATAGTATGTAGTTGTGTGAGTGTGATTTGTGTGGGTTGGTTGATCGTATGTAAGTTTAGTGGAAATGGTCCTTTTTACAATATTTTTATAAAACCTTTTACAAACAGTTTTGTTATGATTTTTTAATACATTAGTACGAGCGGCAACTATGGATATAAACTCGGTAATTAAAAATAGGGGATGACAGTATAGCAAAGTTAATAGTGTATGAATAATTAGTCACAAGTTTTTCTTCAGATCCATAAGACATTGTTCTGAGGAAATTAGTACTTGTTTATCCCCCTGTTCTTTGCGAAGGAAGATATTCCCATTGGAGGTCCAGCAGAATTTAAATTTGTTAAGTTTGGCGAATTCTCTGGCTGCGTGAAACAGTTTCTTAGAGCTCATGGGTAAATAGTCTGCAACAAACACTGGTTGTCGTTTCCCGGGGATGTCAATCAGCGTTGTGTTGAGTTTATCTTCCACAGTTTTGTGTTTATTGTTAAATTCTCGAATAGCGGTCAAGGTATTCGACTTCATTTGGACGGTCTGGAACTCGACGACAATCGGACGGGTTGAGCCATCTTTGCCCGGCAAGCGATAAATGTCTCTTAAATCCGTGTCAGAGATTTTAATTCCAACAGCCTGTCCAATCCTGTTGATAGTGTTTGTGAGGTCATCGCTATTTTCTTTATCTTTCGGAGGGACATTTCTTACTTCAATGCAAGACGATCGCGATTTCAATTGTAAGTCTTGGATTTTCCGTTCTATTTTCTCCAAGCATTTCCGTTGTTCTTGCTTTTCTTTTTGTAAGGAGTCTAAACCAGACTTTATATCCTCGTATTGCTTATTAATGAAGGTCATTGAGGTAGCTATTTCGTCGCTCGATTCTTTAATCTTAAAGGTTTGTGCTTTTAGCTCCGAAATTTCGGTGGAGAGTTGAGCGATAAGCGAATTCTGCTTGACACACATGTCATTGAATTTTGCATCAAGTTCAGATTTCCAACCGCTCAACAACCCCAAAACTTCATGCTTCAGATCTTGATCTTCACCTCCCGGCGATTGACTGTGGCGCGGGCGCTTAACACGATTTACATTTACAAAGGTAGTGTCGCCAAAGTGTAAAGAATTTAGATCCGATTCCGATTGGGCATGCAGTATATTAGATGTGGTAGGCGACCCAGGGGGCGTTCGCTGGACCGACATATTAAGTAGTCTCAAGTTTTTGAAAAACTTCCGGAAAATGTATTTCTGCAACGCACGCACAAGCACGCGGCGATGGTTCACACAGGTGTGCGCGTCGACGATGCGGTGCGTAGGCTCGTAGCCGCACGTAGCAGGTGCCCCCACCGCGTGGCTAGCGGTGACGTCGATGCGTAGACGCGTTCATTTGAAGCAGCTGCGTGTCACCGCACGATGCGTCACTCGCAGCGTGATGTTGCTTTACTATTTATGGCTCATTCACCAAAAGTAGATTGTAATAGCCAAGTAAAAACACAATAGCAAAGATGAGCACATACACAACATAAATTTAGCAAGGGTGCCACTAGCTGCTAACGCAAAATTTTCAGGCGCTATCCGTATATCGACTCAATGTGGGTAGATCAAAAAAAGGACAAACACTGGGTTCGTTCCTTTGGTAGATTATCGTGCAAATCACATCACAGATGCGTCAAGCAACACCATCCAAGTTCACCCAATACTCCACTATACCGATGCACTCAACTTTTTGCACTTTTGATGACTTATTAAACGAGAAGTTAATTTAATCTCGAGAGCACTTTTAACACGGCCGTCTCATCGAAGTGGCAATCTTTGATTATGAATAAATCAGAGCAGTGTAAAACAGACTTTTTTAAAAGAGTAACGAATGGGGTTTCTTGCTCGTTCTTCTCCACTCGAATCGACATTTTGGAACGAGCGCCTAGCTTCACTGACGGACAGACTATTATTTATTTATTATTAATTATGGTTTAATTGAAATAAATGCTTTGGAGTTTGAGTTAGATCCTCGTCTAAAGGCTTATTTCATTAAAAAAAAAATGAAAATTGTGTAATGTGATGTTTGATAACATATTGTAGTAACAGCCAAAAATACACAAACCTGCCCCTATTTCTTTAAGAATCAACAAACCTTTTTCAAAACCCTTGTTCCTAGTTTCCTCACCTGAAGAGTTTCTCGACGAGCTGCTTGCCCAGGAACCCTGAGGCTCCAGTCAGGAACACAGTACTATCTTTATAGAACTGCTGGACTGTGGAGTCACCTCGATCTATCACACTTTTTGTCCCTTTCTGACAATCTAAGGCTTTTAAAATCACTTTTTCTGCGGCATCCATGTCGATTTATTTAGATTGGTAAAGGTCTGTGTTTGATAGTGTGGTTTGAAGTCGAAAATTCCAGGACTAAATTGGATTTTTTTTTTATGGAATAGGAGGCAAACGAGCAGACGGATCACCGGATGGTAAGCGATCAGCGCCGCCCATGGACACCCGCAACACCAGAAGAGTCACAGGTGCGTTGCCGGCCCTTTAAAAAGGAGTACGCTCTTCTCTTGAAGGTTTTTAACCAGAAATTATTAGTGTTAGTGAATTCGCAGATACTATTAAAGATCTTTAAGCCATTGACTTTTATGACAATTATTTATAAGTTTCTTTTTTTTGTTTATAAAGTTGTATTTAAAAATGAAATTTTTGGAGTATCCTTACTAATATTATAAATTGGAAAGTGAGTTTGTTTGTTTGTTTGTTCCGCTTTCACGTCGTAACTACTAAACCGATTGCTTTGAATTTTTGCAGACGTAAAGTTAGAAGTCTGGATTAAATAATAGGGTTCTTTTTATCCCGGTTAAATTAGATATTCCTGAGGGAAAACAAAAGTATTGGTATAGATGGCGCTGTGTGTATTGATATATGTCACATAGGCTACTTTTTATCCTTTTGTGATGCGAGCGAAACGGCGGGTAAAAGCTAGTTTCAAATAAATGTATGGAATTAAATAAATGTATTATTTAGATTTTATTTTTGCTACTATCTCCTTCTTCTGTTTCTGTTCTTCTTTTCTTTTTAGCAAGGTAAGTATCTAATACTTATTTACACACGTCTCTTGTTTATTTCAATAGTATTGAAATTGATTTATAATATTATTATTTTGATTTCTAAAACGATTTGTGTTCGAAAATGTCACCATTCAAAATAACACGCGATGGAAGACGAGACAGACCTATATAGTTTTTAATAGAAATAGTTGTTTTTGTTTTTCTCATAAATTATTTTGATCTTAACTTGTATATATTTAATTTTATTTAAGTAATAGTTTTAATATAAGATTTTTGTTTAATAGAAATTCATTAATAAATATAATTCTTGTAAATATTATTACAAAATTCTGAGTATAATTTAAATTATACTCAGATTTTGGAATAGAAATTAATTACATAAAAGTATTTTATTAAACACAGTCGCATTTCATAACTCAAAAATGTTCGCGTATTTCCAAACTATTGATGTTACATTGATCTCACACAATCGAACCAACAAAACTATGTAACTAGAGAATTGTATTGTAAACCTGATTGAAAAAGAGGAACCTATGGAGTTTCTTGCTCGTTCTTCTACATAGGAATCTACACTTTGGAATGAGCAAATATCTACACTTTTAATTATTTTTGTTGACGTTCAAAACTGTCTTTCTGGTCTAATTAAAATAGATTGATTTTGACTCTGACTTTGATTGTTTACTGTTACTTTTGAATATGAACGACTGAAATTACTGTTTTTTTATGTTTTACCCACAATTTTAAATAGTGACTGAGCAAATCGTTGCTTCTTGTTGAACCGTTATATATAAACTAGACCTCATGAATATTGGATTAGGGTTCAAACGTGGACTTCACCTTTAGTTATTGCGTTGTAGAATTCCTAGGGCTTAAGTAAGTACTTAGGACGTGTTTATGAATCCCTAACGTGTTTGTTGAAATAATTAATGCTTAACTGGGTTCTGCCAGTGGCTTCGCCCGCAGTCACATCTTATATATAAAGTAGCCTTTTTTTTAAGGGGGGAAAATCATCGAATGACTGCTCCCGCCTGGGTGAGGCGGGAGAGAGTGTCAGACTCTTACTGACTAAAAACGACCCCGTTCCTTCTGCTGCACGTGGAGCCGGAGCCCCGGTTACCCGTAAGGTTCTCCGCGACATAGAAAGTAGCCTACGTCTTATTCCAGACCATAATCAACCCCTGTTCCAAATTTCATCCTGATCCCTTCAGCCGTTTTGACGTGATGGAGTAACAAACATACAGACACCTTCATATTTTTATAATATTACCAACTCCTGTATGCGACTCCATATTTTTTTTATATTCATATCTTTATTTGCATTCCATAATGTGTCTTAAGATGTTACATTGGCTTAAAGATAGGACAGGACACCAGTATGGACCCTGTCGGACACAGCAAAATACAAAGTTTAAATTTCAGAATTCAATTCAATTAATAACACATTAACATTTGCAATAATTATTAAAATAAATAGGTCTAAGTAATAAGTAACATTAAATAAAATTGACTCAAAGCATCAAGTCAACAATTTTTCAAACAAATAAAAATAATAAAATCTAATATCATCATGTCACATGTAGCATCAAGTAAACAATTATGAAAATAAGTAAGTCAAACATTTCATTATAATTAAATAATGTCACGTGTTATATCAAGTCATATCAAGTCGATAAAAAGGTTTAGAAAATTTACAATAAAATCATTAATTTCTTTCTACCCGCCCCACTATTAGGAGGCAGGCATGTCAGTGTGTATTAACTGTCAAACACCGCGAGGACACCGGTGACCGCAACCTATTGTTCTTTAATTGTGTCTATAATGATTAATGACGGTACTCAACGAGTTGTTTATTTTTCATGTGTCCGGATCTAACCGATCCTGGTGGCTTACTCTTGAATCCAATTCCGATCGATCGACATTGATATTGTGAAATTTCGTACTCTTGAGTTGCAACACTAGCGCCCATTGCATTCGTATTGCGTGGATATTTAATGAACTAAATGGTATCGAGTTTGGCTTTATATTCCGTACTCCAAATGCTACTTTAACAGCTACGATTGGGGTTGTATAGTTTTGACATTGAATGATTATTGAGATTGTATTGGATTGAAATTGCATTGACATTGAGATTGGTTTCAAGAGTAAGCACCCTGGTCTGTGTGACCTCCATATGTAATGAGTTTATTGAATTATCATTTAGGTATTCATTAATTGTGTAGTAAGCTTTTTCAAATAACATTATTTTTAACTGTGCTATGAATTTGGTTTCACTGGTTTCTGTTTTTAGTACATCAGGGAGTTTGTTATATATTTTTGTTGACATCACATAAGGACTATTTGAGTACAATTTCATTCGCGAGACAGAGTGTAACATCAACATTTTTCCATACCTAACTGTTTTATTATTGTGTTTTTCAACGCAAGTTTCGAACAAACTTCGTACACGCAATCTCGTTTTTTCCCGTTCCAGTGGGGATTTCAGAATATTTCTATCTTCAGAACCCTCTCCTAATAATAACAAATACAACAAAACAAGAATTAGTGAAATAGGTGCAGTCGTTCACGCGTGGTGCCGTGACCGAGGGAAAAAGGGATTCATTTTTATATACAGAGTGGAATGTTGTAATGCCACATGAAGGGGAAATACTCTAATATTTTAGATAGAAAATTTACTCAAAGAAAACATTCCTTTATTTTTGAAAAGGAAGGAAACTGCATTTAAATATTTAAAAACACTGTAATCGAACCGACTGAAATCTGTGGATGTTGCACCCTGTGCTTTTATTGCATCGATCGTTAGAGTCAATGAGGATGAAGTTTCTTTTTTTATGGCATAAGGTGGTAAACAAGCAGACAGATCACCTGATGGTAAGCAATCGGCGCCGCCCATGGACACTTGGAACACCAGAGACTTTTTGTTTTTCAATGTTTATGTTGTGTTAATTTTCGGTGGTCCATGTCTGGTGGCGAATAAATTATTTTTCTTTCTTTCTCTTCTTTCAGAGGCGTTACAAGTGCGTTACCGACTTTTTGGGGGTTAGGAGTTTGAGGATCGTTGCGGATTCAGGGATTAGGGAGATTGGGGAAGGAGAGGGTAATTGGGCCTCCAGTAACCTCACTCACACGACGAAACACAACGCAAGCGTTGCTTCACGTCGGTTTTCTGCTCGGCCGTGGTATCACTCCGGTCGAGCCGGCCCATTCGTGCCGAAGCATGGCTCTCCCACACTATATTAGCACATTCTTGTGATGTAGATAAGCTTTCATGCACCGTGAAATCTATTTCGTTTTCGTTCCGAAGTAGAATGGTTCTGTCTCGGTAATACAATAGTTTTACAAAGAAATACAATGTTTAAAACAAAAAATAACTGGTGAACCATTGCAATAAGCTAACTTTGACAGCGCATAAGAACTTATAGTAACTACATTATCAAAACATCACGCCATGTAATTATTAAAGAGGTATTTCTTGTTTATCGTGCCACCGCGCACATGTGATGCAATTAGTGCCTACAAATTTAAGCCTAGTGTTTCATGTGCGTATTCCATGTTTTTTTTTTAACTAAAGAACATATATAATTTGACCTCTGTTGACCAAGGCCTCTTTTCGCACGGAGAAAAAAATAAATGACATCTCTATTTTTTTGTTTTTACATCGAAAGTAGGTACTCCTAGGAAGGCGAGACGAAAACATATATATTCCACGATGCATAGGTAGTCCATTCGAATACCTTATAAGGCATGTAATGATATGTAATTGGGTTGTCCCTTATTACATGGGACTCATAATATAACATGCCTAATTATCAAAAATGCAGGTCAGTGTTAATAATATTAGAAAAATGAAAAATTTCCCGGTATATGGCAATAGGCTCACTCCCTATTACATGGGACTCATAACATAAATAGTGTAAAGTGTGTTACATTGTACAGTGGCATTAAGTGCCGTAAAGCAGAGGTGCACGCCTACCCCCTTGGGGATAAAGGGCGTGTGTTATGTCATGTTAAAAAATGCAAATAAAACAACAAGAAAACAACTTAATAAACAATATATTGGACAGCCTTAAACATATAGAACACGATCATAAACCACACGTATATATACAATATCATAAAGATCCAATTCGCATAATACAACCTCTTCTGTTTAACATAAGCCTTTTCGGAATCAACTAAACCATCTTTGACTATGTATTTTCTTAATCCAACAATCATTCGTTTAAGATATTCTTTATAATTTATGCTATTGACGTCACAGTTGTATATGGCTTTATCATCGTCCGACATCCGATTAATCATGGCGACTAAATTGTCATCCTTGAAATGCCATTCGTTGGTCATGAAGTAACCAAATACTTTCGATACTTTGTATATTTTCTCATATACTTTTGTTGCTCTGAAATTAGAAGGAAATTGTTATTAATTAACAGCAATCAGTAGTCACTGCTAGCCTTCTCTCACACGAAGAAGGTTTAAGCATTAATCACTAGGCTGTCTCAATGCGGGTTAGCGATTTCAAACTCATAATAAGAAATTATAAGCCCAGGTTTCCTCACGATGTTTTCCTTCACCGTTTGTCAGTGGTGTATAAATAATCTTAGAAAGTACATATAACTCGGAAAACGTCACATTGGTACGTGGCACTGATAGGTTTTAAACCCGCAACCTCATGCATTAGAAGCGAGCGTTAACCACCTCCGGGCCACCAAATATAAAATAATGTTACAAAATGGTATACTTACGAAGGAATATCCTTGATTTTGATTCCCATAACATGGCAAATCCCATCTATCACATAAGCAGGTATATAATGCAGGAGCCAGAACAAAAATAGATACAATATGTTATTCTGAGTTTCAAGTAGATAACAGTACCAGACTGCTTTAGGACAAGCCAGGTGCTTAAATTCTTCCGAACGCGTCAAATTCGCAAGATAACCTGGAATAAGAAAGGTATAGAGTTGGTTTATTTATAATACTATTTAAGTGTGGGAGAGCCATACTTCGGCAGGAATGGGCCAGCTCGATCGGTGTGATACCACCAACGAGCAGAAAACCGAACGCTTGCGTTGTGTTTCGTCGGGTGAGTGAGGTTACCGGAGGCCCAATAACCCCCCTCCCCTTTCCGAATCTCCCCAATCCCTGAATCCCCAACGATCCTCAAACTCCTAATCCCCAAAACGCCGGTAACGCATTTGTAACGTTCTCTGGTGTTCCAGGTGTCCATGGGCGACGCCGATTGCTTACCATCAGGTGATCTGCCTGCTCGTTTACGTTATAGAAAAAATAAAAAAAAATACTTTTTTTGAGAACCTCAACAACATCGGTTCTACCATTTGTCATCTCCTGTACTCTTTTCGTGGGTGTCGTATACCCGATTAAGGGACTCTACAGAGATGGTCAGCAGCACTCTCTGATAAACCTGAACCTTTTAAACTGCCATCTCCAACGTGATTGCTAAGCTTGGAGATTATAGCTAACTCCTATTTTGTAGAGGAGGCCTATACTCCAGCAGTGGGACTGTCATGGATTTCATCATCGCGTTGGAAAAGAAGTCCTTAGTCGGGTATATGACACCCGCGGGAAGAGTAGGGGTGGTGACTTGAGATTTCAGTCAATATGACTTACTCCAAGGTATTCCGCATTTGGTGGAACTGATGGTGTAGATGGGTATGCCGTCACTGGCTGGTCTGTTGACAATGGAGTCCCAGCTTGCCGTAATGATCGCATTGTTGACAAAGTCCACTGGAGCTATATTCAGGTTCAGGTCGCTTTTCAGGTAGAACACTCTAAGAAGACCAAGACCGACGCCAATCAATACCTGTTAAAAAAATATAGCAATTATTTTTTCTTCTTTTTTAAACGTTGCCCCCACATTGGGATTGTCACCTGTCGTGGGTGCGTCTACAAACATACAAGTTCACATACACATGACACCCAGACCCGAAACAACAATTTGTGGATCACACAAAGTGTTGTTCCGTGGGGGAATCGAACCCGCGACACGTTGCACGGTAGCCGGTTGCCCAGCCACCGCACCAACTGTACAATCTAATTACTGGCAAAATATTGACAATATAGTTAAACTCCTGTTTATATTGAATAATAATTTAAGTTAAGACTGCCTCGTTGGCCGAGTGGTCCCAAGTGCGACTGCCGGGCAAGGGGTCTCGGGTTAGTTTCCCGGGTCGGGCAAAGTATTATTGTGTTTTTAAAAATCGTAATAGTAGCACGGAGTCTGGAAATGTGCCCGGTATATGGCAACAGGCTCACCCCCATATTACATGGGACTCATAGCATAAAAAGTGAAAAGTGGGTGTTACATTGTACAGTGGCATTAAGTGCCGTAATGTGCACCTCTGCCTACCCCTACGGGGATAAAAAGGCGTGAGGTTATGTTATGTAATTTAAGTAAAAGTTTTCTGTCAAGCCAATTTTCCCTGAAGATATCAATCAGCCTATTGGAGCCACAATTCACCCCTTTCGGACCTCCTCTAGTACCCACTAGGACACCCGTCCATGGGCGGGCATAGCTGATAGCTACCATCCGTCTACTCGTTTGTTGGTCTCTTCATCCTTACTAATATTATAAATCAGAAAGTGAGTTTGTTTGTTTGTTCCGCTTTCACGCCGTAACTACTAAACCGATTGCTTTGAATTTTTGCAGATGTATAGTTAGAAGTCCGGATTAAATAATAGGGTACTTTTTATCCCGGAAAAATTTGATATTCTCGAGGGAAAACAAAAGTATTGGTATAGATGGCGCTGTGTGTATTGGTATATGTCGCATAGGCTACTTTTTATCCTTTTGTGACGCGAGCGAAGCCGCGGGTAAAAGCTAGTAAAAAATATACTTACACCACAGGGACCGGACATGATACTGGTGTCTGCCCATCCTGGGGACGGCTCGATGTAGGATGTCAACACTGAGGGAATAAAAATGAAGATTTCAAATTATCATAATTATTAAGATATATTTTTTTTTGTTTTTCTATTAACAATTTTTCGATTTATGTTATAACTTTCTGCTGACTGCCGGGCAAGAGGTCTCGGGTTCGATTCCCGGGTCGGGCAAAGTATTACTGGGTGTTTCAAAAAAATCACAGTAGTTGCACGGAGTCTGGAATTGTGCCCGGTTTATGGCAATAGGCTCACCCCCTATTACATGGGACTATAACATAAATAGTGAAAAGTGGGTGTTACATTGTACTGGTATTCTCCCCTTCCTCAATCTCCCCAATTCCTAAATCCCCAACGATCCTCAAACTCCTAATCCCCAAAAGGCCGGTAACGCATTCGTAACGCCTCTGGTAATCCAGGTGTCCATGGGCAACGCCGATTGCTTACCATCAGGTGATCTGTCTGCTTGTTTACCAGCTTATGACATAAAAAAAAATATTTTGCCCGACCCGGGACTGGAACCCGAGACCCCTTGCCCGGCACTCGCGACTACTTTTTACGGTTACTTGCGACCACTCGGCCAACGAGGCAGTCAGTATTAATTTTTAAAGACTACCCAAAACTTACCTAAAGGTGGCTTCACAATGGCTACAGGTAGGTCAGCAGCAGTGGTTCTGATCAGCTCCTCAGCAATTGCTTTTGTGAAGGTGTACGTGTTCGGCCAGTCTTTGATCAATCTGTAACAAACAATATGCTGTAAATTGTGGTGATGGGTTAAGGAGGACGCAATGCGCGTGAGGGAACGAATCTCCTCACGCCCCAGCCATCGCGGGAGACACTCCGAGTTTCGGAGATCGCGCGACGATCTCCGGCCACCGTAAGTGCGGGTCTGCGGACGTGCGAGCAAGGGTAGCTCGCCGCCCGACCAGAATCAGACCCTCAAAGAGCCATCAGACCACCACAGATGTGGCCCAGTAGGGCTGATACCCGATTTTCATCGAATGACTTCTCCCGCCTGGGTGAGGCGGGAGGGAGTGTCAGACTCTTACTGACTAAAAACCACCCCATTCCTTCTCCTGCACGCCGAGCCGGAGCCCCGGTTATCCGTTAGGTTCTCCGCGACTCCGAATCGGCATCGGCCGTATTTGGCCCCATCTGTGGTGGTCTGATGGCTCTTTGAGGCGCGAACAGAACGCGACGCGCCGTACGCTCGGGTCTGTTTCTGGTCGGGCGGGGAGCCACCCATGCTCGCCGTCCGCAGGCCCGCGCTTACGGTGGCCGGAGATCGTCTCGCGATCCCCGACGCCCGGTGTGTCCTTCGCGATGGCTGGGTTGCGATGGGCTGATACCCGATACGGAGTCGCGGAAGGCCTAACGGGTTACCGAGGCTCCGGCTCGAAGAGCAGGAATAAGGACGGAGTGGTTTTTAGTTAGTAAGAGTCTGACACTCTCTCTTGATTAACCCAGGGCGCGAGAAGTCATTGGATTGATTTTCCCCCGGCGTAGATATAATAGGAATATCCTAAATTTTATTTTATTGTCCGTCTGGTAGATTAGAAAACATTAGACACGTATTTTTCCTATTCTTGAATACTTTCGACAATATATTGATTTGAAATATTGTGTGACGTCAGGATTTACTACATTTTTTAGGGTCAAAGTCGTATGGCATAGTGGACTATATCTGTTACTAACGCTACTCTTCCCGCGGGTGTCGTGTATCCGACGAAGATACTGTCAAGCCAATTGACTCCTTATGCTTTGGTGTCAAAGTCGTATGGCGTAGTGGACTATATATGTTACTAACGCTACTCTTCCCGCGGGTGTCGTGTACCCGACGAAGATACTGTCAAGCCAATTGACTCCTTATGCTTTGGTGTCAAAGTCGTATGGCATAGTGGACTATATCTGTTACTAACGCTACTCTTCCCGCGGGTGTTGTATACCCGACTAAGTCACTCCACATTTGAAGAGATCGGGCAGCATCATGTATGTATATGTATGTGTGTGTGTATGTATATGTATGTATATGTGTGTGTGGTGGGTGTGCAGATGCATTATTATATATGTGTATATATATTTTCTTGTTGTCTTTGTCTAACCATTCAACGTTGCTACCATCCGTGCGTCACTGCATGGGTGCCCACTGAAAATCAGTGCTGGGTAACTTGTATGCCTGGCTTACACTGAGTGGGTGACCCTTTTAGCATAGGCATGTTGTCAGCGTCTCTTTTCTAATTCTTCTGTTTCAATTTTTCAACTCTTATATTTTTATTACTTCCACTGTCACACCTTGATTGTCTTTTTTTTTATTTTATTTATACTGCATCGTGCCTGGTGCTAAATAAATGTTTTTTCTTTCTTTCTTTCTTTCATTCTATCTGAAACACGTCTGTCACCAGGGTTTGACTGCGCGGTAAGGTGCGGGTGCTGGGCAACCGGCTGCCGGTTGTAACAGTATCGGGTTCGATTCTCGCATGGGGCAACTCTTTGTGTGATCTTCAACTTGTCGTTTCGAAAAACCTAAACCCAGGAACAATGGATTCCTTTGCGTGATAGTCTCTTAGTCGGGTATACGACACCCATGGGACGAACATCGGTGGTGATTAAAAATACAAATGATATACGTACTCTGCAGTAATGTTGTCCAGTCTGCTGTCTTCCATAGTCTCCACCATGCCAATGATGGCTGCTGGAGAGACTGGAGAAGGGTGGAACTTCTCCTTGAGATCAGTTCCTATGCGGCTGGCAGTGGCGTGGGTGAACCCGGTGGATACGTGGATGAAAGACCTGAAACACAATTGAAATAAGGTTCATTTAGCTTGCCCCCTGGGTTTGTTTGGGTCTAGTAATTGTAATATCCCCCCTTCCTGACGACAGATCGATCTGATATTTGGTACACACTCTTAATCTTGATGACCATACAATATTATCTAATTGTTTCCACAACTACCTCCATTATGGATATCAAACCAAAGGACTTTATATGTACCTACCTAGTACTTGGTTTTGAATAATTGGGTAAACGTTTGTCCACTATCTCGCTTGTTGGTAAGCAATGATTACCCGGAACACCAGTGGCGTTACAAGTGCGTTACCGGCCTTTTAGAGATTAGGAATTTGATGATTTGGGATGATTCAGGGATTGGAGAAGGGGGGTGTGTAATTGGGCCTCCGCTAACCTCCCTCACACGACAAAATACAACGCAAGAGTTGTTTCACGTCAGTATTCAGCTCGGCCGTGGTATCACTCCGGTTGAGCCGGCCCATTCGTGCCGAAGCATGGCTCTCCAACACTCAAAGGCTTTGTACAATGTTACAGTATTTTATGGTCAACTTACTTAATATGTTTACAGTCCTTCGCTAATGATATGACTTCTCTGGTCCCCCTGACATTGGTCACCACTGCAACCCGAATGGGTGAGTCGAAGCGAATCGTCGCAGCCATGTGGACTATGATGCTAGTCTGAAAATGTTAACGAAAATGCTGAAATATTACACCATAGGTATATCTTATTTAATATCATATCTATAAACTATTTACCTAATCACGTCTAAACGGGTTTAGTTTAGTTTTTTTAGGTAAGTCTTTTTTAAGGGGGGAATACCATCGAATGACTTCTCCCGCCTACAGTGAGGTGGGAGGGAGTGTCCGACTCTTACTGACTAAAAACCACCCCGTTCCCACTCCTGCACTTTGACCCGGAGCCCCGGTAGCTCGTTAAGTTCTCCGCGGCTCCGTATCGGCATCAGCCCTATATAGGGCCTCATCCGAAGCGCCGTACGCTCGGGTAGGTAATGGTCTTTTTTTTAAGGGGGGGAAAATCATCGAATAACTGCTCCCGCCTGGGTGAGGCGAGAGGGAGTGTCAGACTCTTACTGACTAAAAACCACCCCGTTCCTTCTCCTGCACGTCGAGCCGGAGCCCCAGTTACCCGTTAGGTTCTCCGCGACTAGGTAAAGGTCTGGAGTTCACATAGGTTATTCATGGAATCGAGGGCGAGGCCGCTGACAGTACCTTACCTATTTATATAATAGGTCGTAGATACATCATTTGTTTACCGCAAAAAAGTAATTGTTGTTGTTTTAACATACACATAATCTATGTTTAATTGAATACAATACACACCGTGCCGTGACCGTGCGAGATTTTGCCTCGCCATTTCTTTTCTAATTACCCATTTTCTGACAGTTTGAGTATTTGTGCGACCCACGCAAATGTTCTTTAGGTTGGTGTTGTTCGTCGAATCAGTCAGCCTCACCTGTTAATTGAGCTGATTGTAAACCGACACATGCGTACTGCCTTCAGAGCGGGTCCGCTCAAACTGTTGTGGTTCTTTCCTCAAAAGACCACGACAGGAGGAACTTGCACGGTTCTCACACATAATCTTTTATACATATTGTCTGTACTTAAGTTATATGATAGACATTATGTAAAACAAAATTGTGTAAACTCTTTCTTGATTCAATAAAATTTATTATTATTATTATTATTACTTTAAAAGAGACGGACCTCTGAGTTTGTTTCGGCATTTCTTCTCAGAGTAGTCAGTTAGGAAATGTCGACCTCATCGTTCGCTTAGTAAAATTGACGTGTAAAAGTGCTGCCTTGTAGCCTATTTGCAGAAATAAATTCACTTGTTTCACTTGTTTCATATTAGGGTCGGTTAACACAGACGGGCTCGGAGAGGAAAGCAGATACTTATCAAGTTGAAAACAGAGTTTTAACTATTCGTATTAAGGTTTATTTTTTCATGTGCATTGCTTTTGTTATTAAGAATGCTTGAAGGCGCTTGATGTGAAATAACAACAGGACAGGAGGTGACCGGCTACGATCGCGTATCCTTTCTCGCTCGCGTTGCCGATTGGTTTCGATTGCGTGCGCGTCGCCCCACGTCGACCGCCATTTTGATAGCACAATCGCTTCAACGAGCACATCCGATTGACTGCAAGTGCATCTGAACGGCTTCGAGCCCATTAGACCGCTTTCAAGTGCATCTGACCGGCTCCGAGCGCATCCGAGCGTCTGCGAGCGATTCCGACCAGCTGCGTGCACATTCGATCGGCTCCGAGCGTATTCGCTTTCAGGTCGCTTCCAGCTGGTCTAGGTGAAATAACAGATCCCAATAGGACTGATGCCCGATACGGAGCTGCGAAAGGCCTATCGGTTTGCCTTGGCTCCGGCTCGAAGAGCAAGAGTAAGAACGAGGTGGCCATAAGGCTGGGGAAGTCATTGGATGATTTTCCACCGTCATATAAAAACCGTATGTGATTGCGATGCGGTATGTGTGAAAATAAAATTGCGCGCCGATGCTCTCCGAGCCGCTGTGAGGAAGTCCACTGCTGAACATAAGGCTTCCTCCAATGACAAAAATCTTATGCCATTATATAAAACTGAAGAATTTGTTTATTTGGACGCGCTTATCTCCGAAACTACTGGTCCAATTTCAACAATGGTTTTTGTGTTGAATAGTGCATTTATCGAGAAAGGCTAGAAGCTATAAAACATCACGCTACGATCAATAGGAGCCGAGCAGAGTGGGTGAAACCGCGCGGGAGTGGCATGATTCAAAAATAATTAATACATAATTAATTTTTAATTTTGTATTCCAAGTATGGCCGTTATTACCGCAATGTCATTAATTAATGACATATAACTGTTATATGTTATTTGTTATTATAATACTAGCTTCTGCCAGCGGCTTCGCCCGCGTACCCAGGGCTAAAAGTATCCTATGTGTTAGTCCTGATTTTTTCTCAATGTTTTCCTTCGCCGTTTGTCAGTGGTGTCTAGATAATCTTAGAAAGTATGTATAACTGGGAAAAAGGTCACATTGGTACTTGCCGTTGGTAGGGTTCGAAGCCGTCATGAGAAGCGGTTTCGGTTTAGACACCTAAAACAATTTTTTAAAACTACCCAAAACCTCAATTGACATTACGTTACATTATATAATAAAACTACCTGTTACCCCCGACTTCGCCCGTGTAGAAGTTCCTGTTTTATTCCATGGGAGCATTTAATCGGGATAAAAAGTATGAAATCACCTAAGGGCTCGTACACAAAACTGCGATGCGATGCGAATTCGCAACACAGAAAATTACGACACGAATTGCTGCGATGCGATTTCGTGCGACAAGGAGTCTCTCAGGGTGGCCATTCCTTCGACGACCGTCAACCGTACTAAACGTATTTTAAATTGAAACCTAGGACGAGACATGGATCGTAAAAAGAAATGTGCACTTCTGTTATTGCTTAGGAGATACAGGAAAAAGAAACAAAGAAGATTTTGGGAAGATAATATTTTGATGCACGATGCGAATTAATTCGCAAGTTCTTGCGATGCGTAGAGGGAGCTCGCACATTTTTACGATGCGACGTCGCATCACAGTTTTGTGTACGAGTCCTAAGGGCCGGGAGACATAAACACGATATGACGTCGTGCCACGATACACGCACCGCACTAGACGCGTCCTGCACCTGCTGTTGTTAAGAAGACGGATAGAGAAAACACAGAAACTCAGGAGATACTGGATCCACCCATTTCTTTTAATCATGAATAACGGGAGCCACTTCATAAATCGTGTTTATGTGTCCCGGCCCTCACCCTGTATTGTATCGACGGCGTCGTGCCGTGTATCGTGGCACGTTACGATGTCGCAAGTTCGCAACGTAGGTTTTTACGATGCTCGTCGTAGATTTCCACGACGCGACGTCGCATCGTGAAACGACGCCGTATCGTGGTACGACACTACGTCATATCATGTTTATGTGTCCCGGCCCTTAGTCAGCCTATACCCTGCTCGTATACCCATTAAAATACGTTAAGTAGAATAAAGAAACGTTCATATTTATAATATTAATGTAATGACGTCAGATGTTATGTGCGCGTCAAACAGTTAATTGTGAATGTCATTAAGAGTGTCAACCACGGAGGTCGATGTTTTAATTAATGAATTGTTAATTATACAGTTTAAACTATTCATTCATTCGTTTTACTATTAATTGCATTGAACAATACATGTGTTTATTGAAAATTAATTCAATGATTATTTGTTGACTATAGGATAATATAAAATAGCCTATTATGTTATACCATTCCAATATACTCTGCATCGAATATAATACACAATAATGAATATCTTTTACATAATAAAACAGGGTAGTTTCTTAAATTTTATTTTATGTCCGTCTGGTACATTAATTTAAAACTTTAGACACGTATTTTTTCTTTTCTCACAAAATTAAATACTTTCGACGATATATTAATTTGAAATATCGTGTGACGTCACAGCGTGTCACATTTTGTAGCACGTTATGACGTAACGACCTCCCACTCCTAAATTTAACGCCATTTTATCTAAGTATAGCAACTTAATACGAGAAAATAAAAAAATACGTGTCTAATATTTTTTCATTATCCAACTGACGGACTAATTGGATTTATATTTTTGATACCATGGAAACTACCTAACTGTAGAAGTGTAAATCCGATTACGATAAAACTTGGTATGATTATACCTTAATACCCTGGGCCATTATACTGCCAATAAATGCCCACTGCTGAGCAAAACCTCTTCTCACACGGAGAAGGTTTGAGCGTTAATCACTAAGCTTGCTCAATGCGGGTTGGCGATTTCAAACTTATAATTAGAAATGATTAGCCCCAGGTTTCTTCAAGATGTTTTCCTTCACCGTTTGTCAGTGGTGTCTAGATAATCTTAGAAAGTACATATAACTCGGGAAAAGTCACATTGGTACTTGCCGTTGGTAGGTTTCGAACCCTCATGCATGAGAAGCAGGCGTTTTAATCTTTCGAGCCACTGTGAAGTGTATACGCCAAAAAAACAAACTTAATTGTGCATCTCGATACCTAGCCACGATTACTGTACCAAACGCAAATATAAGTTTGTCAAATGTTGGGTTACCCGCTGTGGACTTTACGCTGTAACTGTAGGACCGATGGTCGGAATTCGCTTGAACCGCTATTAATAATGTGAAAATTGGTGAGTGTGTGTATGTTTGTCCTCAGTCGCATCAAAACTGCTGAAGGTCGGGATGAATTTGGATGATGACAGGGTATGAAAATTAAAAATCTAAATAGTCCGTCAGTTAGGTAATTAAAAAATATTAGACACGTATTTTTTTATTTTGTTGTATATACAAAACAATACTTAGATATAACGAATCAAAGTTTAGGAGTGGGGGCTAAAAACGTCATTTCTACGTATAAAATGTACATAGAAGTGACGTCACGCGACATTTCAAATCAATATATCGTCGAAAGTATTCGTTTCTGTAATAAAATAAAAAATACGTGTCTAATGATTTAAAATGGAGGCGCGACGCGTGAGGCAGCGAAGCGCTGCCTCCTCGCAACCCAGCCATCGCGAAGGACACACCGGGCGTCGGCATAGCGGGACCATCTCCGGCCACCGTAAGCGCGGGCCTGCGGACGGCGAGCATGGGTAGCTCACCGCCCGACCAGAAACAGACCCGAGCGTACGGCGCGTCGCGTTCGCGTGTCGCGCCTCAAAGAGCCATCAGACCACCATGGTGCTGACTGATGCCGATTCGGAGTCGCGGTGAAGCTAACGGGTTACCGGGGCTCCGGCTCGACGTGCAGGAGAAGGGACGGGGTGGTTTTTAGTCAGTAAGAGTCTGACACTCCCTCCCGCCTCACCCGGGCGGGATCAGCCATTCGATGATTTTCCCCCCTTAAAAGAAAAAAAAAGCACAACGATATACCGCATCCCCTCAACTCTATTCAAGAGTAGGATCCGGGTGGTGTAGTCAATAAGAGTCTGACACTCTCGCCTCACCCAGGCGGGAGAAGTCATTGGATGATTTTGTTTCATCAAAATTAGCTAGAAAATCTTACGTCTTTAGCAACGATATCCCATTCTTTGTCGCTCAGGCCGAGTCTAATATCAGCCACATCTCCTTCCACAGGCACAATCTGCTCAGCAAAGTTAGGCTTCACCGTTCTTAATTTGTCAAATACCTGAAAAAAACAAATAAAATATTAGATTTCTAGAAGTTCATGGTTTTTCTAGAGTAGATTAGTTAACTACCACCTTATAGGAGGAGGCTCATAATCTTACAGTGGTCTACCGCGGACCGTTGATGATAATGATGATGATGATAATATTGAAAAATTAATCAATGTATATTTGCAATACAACTAAATAATGTAAGTAGAAAATTGTAATGTGAACCGGTAAAAGGGTAATCTTTTTCAATCATATGGAGTTTCTTGCTCGTTCTGCTACATAGGAATCTACACCTTGGAATGAGCAAATAGCTTCACTAGAGGACTGACCTACAGACTGACTTTTTATCTTATTATTTAATCTTATATCTTATACTATTATACCTCTATAAAGCGGAAGAGTTTGTTTTTTTGTTTGTTTGTTTGAACGCGCTATCTCTGTAACTACTAGTCCGATTTGAATAATTATTTTTGTGTTAAATAGCGCATTTATCGAGGATGGCTATAGGCTATAAAACATCACACTACGATCAATAGGAGCTGAGCAGAGCGTGTGAAACCGCGCGGAGTAGCTAGTATTTAAATATTTTGTTTTGACGTTTAAAAGTGCCTTCCTGGTCTAATTGAAATAAATGATTTTGACTTTGACTTTAAACCTGATTGAAAAAGAGTAACCTATGGAGTTTATTGCTCGTTCTTCTACATAGTCTATAGTTTGGAACGAGCAAATACAGCGACTAGAGGACTGGACAACAGACTTACAATTTAAATTTGATTTGACGTCCAGAAGTGCCTTTCTTGGTTTAATTAAATTATATGATTTTGACTTGACTCTGAAACTAAATAATTACGTGTAATATACTTACAGGATCACTCAAAATGAGTTTTATTCGATCTTGAATTGTTTTTCCTTTCTTCGGCCGGATGAGAACGTACATTTTTTTTATGGCACATGATCTGAAAGGTAAAGAAATATACTTGAATAATCTTATACTATTATGTAAAGCGAAAGAGTTTGTTTTTTTTGTTTGTTTGTTTGAACGCGCTAATCTCCGTAACTACAAGTCTGATTTGAATAATTCTATTTGTGTTGGATAGCGCATTTATTGAGGATAGCTATGGGCTATAAAACACCACGGTACGACCAATAGGAGCTGGGCAGAGCGTGTGATACCGCGCGGGAGTAGCTAGTAATATAATATAATCCTTCCATGCCGGCTATTTATAAAAGATTTTTTTAAGATTTGTCCCTTTTTTTGTAGTAATTTAATACGGTATTTTAGTCTAGATCAGAAATAATTTAAAAGTACATATATTACAATGTCTGTTAGAATGCAAAGCATTCGGGAAATGTTAGTTTCACGTCATAAGGTCCTTAAATATGTTTTTATTGCAGTTTAAAGTTTTAATATTTTTTATCTGTCTTTGATCACCACGAAATGTCGCCGCCATGCTAATGACGTCACTACGGTAGCAAACAAAAGTGTCAGCTGTCATTGTACTTAGTGTGTATAACTGTTAGATGTAGTTTATTGAATGAATATTGACATGTTGACGTCATGACTACAAAACAATCATGGCGTCCGCTATTTGCCGCGTTTTCGCGAAATTCGGACGAAATTTGAAATTATAATAAAACAATTAAATTTTATTCGTACATATTGTTTTTATAGGTATATTAGGGCTATAGAATTTATTTAAGATTCATTTTTAAATAGCATGTAATAGCCTATTAACTCGTCGAGTACCGTCATTATAGACACAATTATAGAACAATAGGTTGCGGTCACCGGTGTCCACTTGGTGTATGACAGTTTAATGGACTAAAATTTTCTACCAAGTGTAACAATCATGTTTCTGAAAACCGAGATATTCGCGCACGAACATACACACGTAAGTATAAACTTTTTACGTTTTGAAGTCGATAAAAATATTGATAGTTGTTCTTTACAGAATTATTATTGTACGGTCAAAGGTCAAAACTCCACTGCCACCGTAAGACTACTAGCACTTATACTATACACACATACACACGCATATTTGTTTCCGTGTGCGTACGCGTGCGTATGTGTTTATGCGTACGCACGCGTTTTATGCGCATTAATATGAAATTACTTACGCATTGCCGTGTGAACATCACTCACGATGGCCTTTTGATCTTTGACTGTACAAGTGGGAAGTACAACAAAGCGTGGGAGAGCCATGCTTCGGCACGAATGGGCCGGCTCGACCGGAGTGATACCACGGCTTCACAGAAAACCGACGTGAAGCAACGCTTGCGTTGTGTTTCGTCGTGTGAGTGAGGTTACCGGAGGCCCAATTACCTTCCCCTTCCTCAATCTCCCCAATCTCTGAATCCCCAACGAACCTCAAACTCCTAATCCCCAAAAAGCCGGTGACGCACTTGTAACGCCTCTGGTGTTCCAGGTGTCCATGGGCGACGCCGATTGCTTACCATCAGGTGATCAGTCTGCTCGTTTACCGGCTTATGCCATAAAAAAAAAAAACAACTGTGATAGCAACTAATGTGTTTCGAATCTTCGATACGTAATAAGACCATTGCTATTGCAAATTCCTTTTAAAAAAATTATGTTTGATATTCTCGACCCAATATTTTTAGATTACCCTCGGCTATTCAAAGTAACTTTATTGTGTATGTACCTTATGTTATATTTTGATTGTTCATAAATACGGATGATACATTATTTCGGGCACTGGTTCGCATTCTGTATCTACTTATGTATATTTTGTATTTCTCAGTCAAGTAAATGTAAATTGTTTTTGAGAAATAAATGTCTTGAACCGTTATATTTATGAAAAAGCCTTCATAGTGCCATAAGACAAAGGCGCTTAAAATTAATACAAAAGCTTCTAGACTGAAACAAGGAATTTGGAAAAAAGACGGACGTAGGTAATGTTACTTAGAAATGAACAAATAGTAGCGCAGGTGGTAAGACTGTTTGTCCCTGATGTACCTAGGTACCAACTTAGTCCCCGCAGCCACTGCTTACTGGCCGTACCTAACACCCGCACTATATCACACGCTCGTTCGCCACTTGTTCGTGCCCTCACACTGATAAATGATCTTCTGGCATCATCACCAGAGGTTGATATATTTGCGTCAAGCTGGAGGACTGTGTGCAAAGAATGCATGAAGTTGTGCGAATGTATGAATGCATGTATTTTAATTTAAGTTGTATTGTAAATGTCTTATTTATTTTATATTGTATATTTTGCTTATTGGTATTAAAACCTGTTATAGTTTGTAAGGTTTCCTTATTCTTATTGTTTGTTTTATTTAAGGACTGTTCTGTTCTGTTATTTTTTTCTTTTATAATTATTTGAAATGTATAACGCCTTGGTTTTATGACTGGAATGTTATACTATTTAATTGAAATAAATAAATAAATGACTGAAGCATCAAAATGTCAGTGGTGTATTTATGTGTGCGTGTACTTGCAACATGTATGAAGTGTAATGACGAGCCATGTCACGCGACAGATGTCTTACGTGTCAATGTGTGTGTATTCTGCGTGTAAGTAGTGTAAGTATAGTAGTCAGGTGCCACAGTCGTTGTTTCAATAGACTGTGTTTACCTTTTATAAACGTCTTTTTTTTATGGCATAAGCCGGTAAACGAGCAGACGGATCACCTGATGGTAAGCAATCGGCGTCGCCCATGGACACCTGAAACACCAGAGGCGTTACAAGTGCGTTACCGGCTTTTTGGGGATTAGGAGTTTGAGGATCGATGGGGATTCAGGGATTGGGGAGATTGGGGAAAGGGAAGGTAATTGGGCCTCCGGTAACCTCACTCACACGACGAAACACAACGCAAGCGTTGCTTCACGTCGATTTTCTGTGAGGCCGTGGTATCACTCCGGTCGAGCCGGCCCATTCGTGACAAAGCATGGGTCTCCCACAATAGTGGAATTTTGCAACAAAATTTTGAAGCAGATATTTCCAATCGATCTAGGCGACATTCTGTATACACGTTTAGTTCGCATGACCATAAAAGCATTTCTGCATAAAAAAGTTAATTATTATACAATTAAAATTAATTATACAATTAAAATAAGTTGCATAACATTAAAATTAAATTGTTGAATATTATAATTGTGGAGTGGTTGCATTTGAATTACAGATCAAGGTTTGGAATCCTGGTTTAGGTAATCTATAATAGGGTTTTCATTTACTTGTTGTGGCGTTAAAATAAGAAAAAATCAATTCGCCGACGTTTGCCCACTATTTCGCCTGGTGGTGCACGATGATGCGGCCTACGATGGAGCACGTCGTCTCATGAGCAACCTATTCACTCGGACCTTGAAGACACCCAGGTTATACCCGTCAGGAAATATATATCATACACGAGTCCAATACAATAAGCATACATAATATATCTACATACATACTATATACATACAATAATATCGTAGAAAAGTCAAAACTGTACATTGGATATTTTTAAAAAGAATACTTGAGGCGTGATCTACAGTCGATACCGAAGCCAAAAATATGTTTTTTGGAATTTTTGTCTGTTTGCCCGTATGTATGTCCGGGATGAATTAAAAAAGTACTGCATGGATTTAATTCAAATTTTGCATAAATATTACTAACAGGTCGGGTCAACATAGGCTACATAATAATATTACCACGCTATCATCTACGGGGGAGGAACTGTGAATCACAATTCCACGTGAACGAAGTCGCGGACAACAGTTAGTATAAATATATAAATGCAATACCGTTTTATACATATATTATGACATACCTGAAGATTTTCTCAATATACTGCTTCCCCAAAAATCCAGAGCCACCAGTTAAAAACACTATTTCATTTGAATAAAACTTCTGCACATCAGATGAACCTTGAAGCATCAACTTGTCAACAGGCTCAAATGAGGCTAATGCTTTGTACTCGACTTCTTGAGCCAAATCCATGGTTCAAATGAGTAAAATAAATAAAATATTTCAAGGTACTATATTCTTAGTCTGCTCCGTTCAAAGTAACAATATGAAATGACGATACACATTGCCGGAGTTCCTTTAATTGGTTTTAAATTAACACATTCATAAATTACAACTATTTGTTAACAAACATTCCATTACGTAAAAGTTAATTTGTGTTCCTATTATTACCTGCAACATTTTTGTATAATGTCATGGAAGCTAAAGAAGTATGTAAGGAGCGTAGTAGGTGGCGCTCTGTAGTTTCTGTATACCATCAGATGTATGAATGTGATGGAAGCTAAAGAAGTATGTAAGGAGCGTAGTAGGTGGCGCTCTGTAGTTTCTGAATACCATCAGATGTATGAATGTGATGGAAGCTAAAGAAGTATGTAAGGAGCGTAGTAGGTGGCGCTCTGTAGTTTCTGAATACCATCAGATGTATGAATGTGATGGAAGCTAAAGAAGTATGTAAGGAGCGTAGTAGGTGGCGCTCTGTAGTTTCTGTATACCATCAGATGTATGAATGTGACGGAAGCTAAAGAAGTATGTAAGGAGTGTAGTAGTGGCGCTCTGTAGTTTCTAGAGGTATATACCATCAGATGTATGAATGTGACGGAAGCTAAAGAAGTATATACCTCTAAGGAACGTAGTAGGTGGCGCTCTGTAGTTTCTGTATACCATCAGATGTATGAATGTGATGGAAGCTAAAGAAGTATATAGAGGTAAGGAACGTAGTAGGTGGCGCTCTGTAGTTTCTGTATACTATGTGAGAAGGCTTGAGTTTAGTATATATTTAGATAAAAAATACTTTATTTATCTAATTTCTAGCTACGATATTGACTAGCTTCTACCTTTGGTGTACCAGAATCAACACAACATCGCGCCTTTTATCCCCGAAGCCGTAGGCAGGGGTGCACATTACGGCACTTAATGCCACTGTACAATGTAACACCCACTTTTCACTATTTATGTTATGAGTCCCATGTAATAGGAGGTGAGTCTATTGCCATATACCGGGCACATTGCCAGACTCCGTGCTACTACTGAGAATTTAAAAAAAACTTAGTAATACTTTGCCCGACCCGGGAATCTCGACCAATGGGGCAATATTTTTTTTCATTTTCAATTATATATAATAACGTCGGAAAACAACAAGAACCAAGTAAGTTTGTAAGTTTTCTAGGAAGTAAGTGATGAACTTCTTTAGGCTTCTAAATGAGACAAATATTTTCGGTTATTTATGAATTTGTCGTATATTTATATATATACTACGACTGACTACACGGTTGGTGGTAGGGCAACTGGCTGCCTCGCAGCGTGTCGCGGGTTCGACTCGCGCACGGAACAACTCTTTGTGTGATCCACAGATCGTTGTTCCGGGGTCTGGGTGTCATGTGTCTGTGAACTTGTATGTTTGTAAATGCACCCACGACACAGGAGACAATCCTAGTGTGTTATGTAATATCCTAAACGATGCCATGAATCGCGGAAGAACTTTTAATGTTACACTTCTTTGAAATATTACAAAAATAACACACTACTGTCTAATTGGTACCGGAGAGAACTTAACGGTTGCCGGGGCTCCGGTTTGAAGACCAAGAGCAGGAACCATGGGCGTAGCCACGGTGGGGCAGGGTGGAGCTTTAGTGCCCCTCCATGCACTTAAAGATGCTTTGATTGTATTGCTGATTACTTTTTTTATGTTAGACGTGCAGACGGATCACCTGATGGTAAGCAATCGCCGTCGCCCATGGACACCTGGAACACCAGAGGCGTTACAAGTACGTTACCGGCCTTTTGGGGATTAGGAGTTTGAGGATCGTTGGGATTCAGGAATTGGGGAGATTGGGGAAGGGATTGAGCCTACGGTAACCTCACTTATAACACGACGAAACACAACGCAAGCGTTGCTTCAAGTCGGTTTTCTGCTCGGCCGTGGTATCACTCCGGTCGAGCCGGCCCAGCAGTGCCGAAGCATGGCTCTCCCACACTTGGAAAGCACTTGCTTCATTAGAAACCGAAGTTGCATAGGTAAATACCTATAATTTTAGACTCGCCTCACCATGAGCCCATTGATGTCTACACCCATGGTACGAACGAGGTTGTTTTTAGTCAGTAAGACTCTGCAGTCCCTCTCGTCTCACCCAGGCGGGAGAAGTCATTGTATGATGGATATCATACAACCTCAAAAAAAAAAACTGTCTAATACGGTATTTTACCAGTAATCAAATTCAATACTTTTATCGAAACGTCAAAACGATATTATTCTATGAATTTTGTACCATAAACTAACTTATGACGTCATCAGATTTTGTACCAAAAACTAACTTATGACGTCATCATATTTTCGAGTCGAATAGCACACTTATTTCTATAATATTCTATAATAAAAAATGCTATAATAAATCGAAAATTAAGTACCTATAGCGTCAAATATATGAATGAAGTTGTAAATATTTTTGAATATTTATAGTAATTGAATTGAAAAATCGAAGGTTTAGAATCAATTTTTTTTAAGGTAGGAAAATCATCGAATGACTGCTCCCGCCTGGGTGAGGCGGGAGGGAGTGTCAGACTCTCACTGACTAAAAACCACCCCGTTCCTTCTCCTGCACGCCGAGTCGGAGCCCCGGTAACCCGTTAGGTTCTCCGCGACTTTAGAATCAACTAGGTGCATTTTTTTTCCTCATTTATTTTCCTTGGAAATTTATTAAGCCAGGATTCTTGTTATTTATACATACATAATATATGTATAATTATAAATTAATAGTCATTCATTTATTTTCTTTGTAAATATACATGTGTGTAAACGGTACGTAAGCAAATTAATGTTAATGTCACCGGCCAGTTATTCAACCTTAAGGTCAAAATAATGTTTCACATTTTCTAGAACACTGATCGATATAGTTATTTACTAATTACTTACTATCATTATAGGTATTGTAGATTTACTGTAACGTCATTAGCTAAAAATAAGTCATTATTATTGAACAGTTATCTATAGGTAAATTTATTTATTTATTTATTTACTAGCGGACCCAACAGATGTTGTCCTGCATATCCACTTGAATGTATAAACAAAAATTCATTCAAATAATTCAAACAGCTGTGTTTAGGATACATAACCTAAACATCGACTGCAGCGCCATCTGCCGGACTGATTTGTGAATCTAAACTATTCCCAGATCCCCCTGAACACACACAAAAAATTTCATCAAAATCGGTCCAGTCGTTTGAGAGAAGTTAAGTGACATACACACTCACAGAAGAATTATATATGTATATAAAGATTTATTTGTTTATTGATTGACACGGTACCTATACCGTGTGTAGGACTCTCCCCTAGGAGAGTCCTACAGTACCGTCACCTTAAGGTTTATCCACAAAAAAATGAAAATATAGAAGTACTATAAGACTATTTAATAAAAATAAAAAACTACTAAATCATTTAGAAATAGTCAGCTTTATCATTGCAATTTAAAGACTGGAAAAAATCAGACTAAAAATAATTGTCCTTCAGTACCGGCCAGTAAGTTGGTAACCATTTAGACAGTACAGTACTCGCAAATGTACTGATCAGATAGCTCCGATATGTTTGCACAAGCCTCATGAACCCAAATTTTACAGTTTCCACACTGTATCCAGTTTTCTTCAAAACATTCAGCGCACAAAGGGCAAACTGTGTCTTCTTCAATCGGTCTGTGAGTAAGAGGTAGATTTTCTTTGGTATTTTTTTTTTAGTTTTATTCTGACATCTCGGCGTCGGAGATTCAAGTTATTGAGAGGGTAAAGTTGTCATTCCTGTTGCTGCTTCCTGCTGCTGAGGTTCAAAATTCGGCAGAATTGATGGTGTTGAAGGAGTTGGGTCTGACAAATAAGAAGGAGAAATCAATGGTTCTGATGTTGATTGATTTTCTGTAACATCAGTCATGAGAGAACCAACGAAATCCAAATCGCTAAAGATGTACTTATCATAGGGGTGTATGCAGCGAAAGCCATTAACTGCGATTTCCGTACGCGATACTCGATTAAATGCACTCGCAAAAAACTTTACGCATATTTTCCGGACCTCAGGCGGTCTTCTTTGGCCTCGTTTGACCATCATTTGCATCGTTTGGCATTTTTGTGTATCTGTAAATAATGCAAACCTTTTAAAATCGAATTTAATAAACGGCCGGTACTTTTTGTTTTATGGCATAAGCCGGTAAACGAGCAGACGGATCACCTGATGGTAAGCAATCAGCGTCGCCCATGGACGCGTTAGAGTGCGTTACTGGCCTTATGGGATTAGGAATTTGAGGATTGTTGGGGACTCAGGAACTGAGAAAGGGAGGAGGGGTGATTGGGCCTCCGGTAACCTCGCTCACGCGACGATACGTTGTTTTGACGTTAGTCTTTTGTGCTGCCGTGGTATCTGCGGTCTATATACTGCGGTCGAGCCGGCTCATTCGTGCCGAAGCATGGCTCTCCCACACTTATAAATGGTGCAGTGTTTTATAGCGGTTGTATTTATTTTTGAAATATTTTTTTTATTTTAATCAACATATTAACATGTATTAACAACATACAACCTTGTACTTCTAAAAACTATTAAGCATGACTGTGCATTAAGGTAATTATTGTATTTATGCGTAGTAAGTAGCGAGTTCAAGGACAAATGGACCTTGCATTTAATATGATAGGGTACAATTTGTATATTGTTTATTGTTCTTTTATTTCAGGCAACTCCGTGGCCCATATAAAATATAGTACACCTTTTTTTGGAGTGAACAAACGAGCAGACGGATCACCTGATGGTAAGCGATCAGCGCCGCCCATGGACACCCGCAACACCAGCACAGGTGCGTTGCCGGCCTTTTAAAAAGGAATACGGTCTTTTCTTAAAGGTTTGAAGGTCGGAAATACCGCCAACGACAGATCATTCCACAGTTTTGCTGTGCGAGGCAGAAAGCTACGAGAACCGCACAGTTGTGGCCTGCCAACCATCTATATGGTGGGGATGCATGTGCTGTTTAGTGAGGGTTGATGGCGAAAAGATGCGGCAGAAGATACATATTAAATACAATAAAAAACTGAAACAGATACCAAAAAATGAATACATCTATACTATCTATACTAATATTATAAAGAGGAAAGATTTGTACCTATTTTTGTAAGTTTGTGATGAATAGGCTCAAAAATTACTGGGCCGATTTAAAAAAATCTTTGACCAATAGTATGCTACATTATTGCAATTTAACATAGGCTATATTTCATTTTGAAAAAATTTAGGGATCCTTGGTAAAATTTGAACAATATAACCGAAGGTGTAGAAAAATGAATCTTAAAATGTCTTTCGTCGAATGCGCTGCCGAAACTATTAGCGATAGAACGAAATAATGTACAACAATATTGAAGAACATCATAATGTCAAATAAACTCCGCGGTAGCATATGTCCAACTATTGTAGTTATGTCACTACAACAATCCAAATTTCCAAAAATAAATAATTGTCTACCCCGTGCGAAGCCGGGACGGGCTGCTAGTCATCAATAAACTAATACAATAACAAAACTTATAATTATAATTATTGTATACACACGAAAAGACGGCGTCATGTTTCACTGAGTACACGACACCTGTCGGCCAAAACATTTCCTTGAGAAAAGTATCCAGATCATGTATTGGAATGCGCACCACGAACGACTTGAAGTTTTCGGGGTCCAGTTCGTCTTCACTCGCATGTACTTCACGACATCCTCTACTTTCATGGAGTGATGCAGTCAGGCCACGTGTAGCAGCGTCGTGGCTTGCAAACGCGGTACCGCAGTGGTTGCGGCAAAGAGGCTCCTTCTTCCTTTCTACCATAATGAATGTTTGTCATGCTTATCCTTTTTCAGACTAGCCTGGTTTGCTGGACCCCGTTTTGTCATGTATTACGTTCCTTACATACTTCTTTAGCTTCCATCACATTCATACATCTGATGGTATACAGAAACTACAGAGCGCCACCTACTACGCTCCTTACATACTTCTTTAGCTTCCACCACATTCATACATCTGATGGTATACAGAAACTACAGAGCGCCACCTACTAAGCTCCTTACATACTTCTTTAGCTTCCATCACATTTATACATCTAACAATATGTTGTTGATACATATTTATCAAAATATTGCATAATGCATTGTTTTAGAACCTTGCAAAGTAGGTCATTGCATAATAATTAATGCACCGATAAGTTGATTACAAACTGTAGTGCACATTACGGCACTTAATGCCACTGTACAATGTAACACCCACTTTTCACTATTAATGTTATGACATTACATTACATAACATCACGCCTTTCATCCCCGAAGGGATAGACAGAGGTGCACATTATACCACTGTATAATGTAACATCCACTTTTCACTATTTATGTTATGAGTCCTATGTAATAGGGCGTGAGCCTATTGCCATATACCGGGCACAATTCCAGACTCCGTGTTACAATAGATTTTTTTTTATTTAAAAATTTAGTTATACCCGACCCGGGAATCGAACCCGAGACCCCTTGCCCGGTAGTCGCACTTACTACCACTCGGCTAAGAAGGCAGTCTGAATGAAAATTCAAAGGGTGACCAAACACAGGAATGTCGGAATGAGATGAATAGATGTTAGAACATTTTCCTAACATTTATTCACTCCTCTTCTGTATCTATTCATTCCTCAAAGAGGGGACTTACCGCTGCAATGGCAGCGAGCCCAAGAGTCAGATTCTTACTGACTAAAAACCACCCCGTTCCTACTCCTGCACTCCGAGCCAGAGCCCCGGTAACCTTTTACATTCTCAACTCATCTCACTGGTTCGAGGGTGTTTGGCGATGGTTTGGCGCATGGACTGACACAATTTTTTTAGGGATTTGGAAGGTCATTTTAGCTACGTTTTACCTGAAAGCCTTTACGTCTCGAATGACACAGTTGGTCACATAATGTTTGTTTTTTAAATAAATTTCTGGGTCTGTATATTCCAAAATCTGGTTTCTAAACATTTTCCAAGAATTTTCCAATGGAATGAGCAAAAAGCTTCATTTATACAAGGTGTAGTTTTGAAACCGTGTCATTTCTCGAGGGCATGTCACAGAAGTCATAAAGGTTCAATGTAAGAGAAAGTTTCGGGACAATAGTTAAAAATACGGCTATAATAAATCGTTTAAGTTCGACAGTATTTCAGAATAATGTTTCTAATTGGAGTTTTATGGAATTAGGAATAATATCAATTACGTGTTTGAGTTTGTGTGTGTTAAGCCGCGTTATAAAGCTAGTTACAAGACAGCGGCATGTGGTTCGCGCTTACGGATTTCCGTTTTAAAAAAAATAATAAAAATATTTATCTACAATTTTTTTATTGAATCGGACTCAGAATCGATAGCCGCGTTACCTCCTAGAAAATGACGCGGCTTTAAAACAGCTCCTTGTATTAGTTATAACTTTCATGAGACATTTTAAATTAATTATTATGTGTTTCGGCTTCTGCTACTGTAGCAGCGCGACAGTCGCCGCGTCTCGTGTGGCAGAATGCTGCTCATGAATGTGACTTGTGAGCCTCTACCATAGCTTGTAACTAATCAAGTTCCTCGTCAAATAATTACGTGAGTAAGCCGAACATTATATTTATTAAGGGTATTTCCGAACCGATACGACTTTCAAACCTTCAAGAAAAGAGCGTATTCCTTTTTAAAAGGCCAGCAACGCACCTGTGACTCCTCTGGTGTTGCGGGTGTCCATGGGCGGCGCTGTTCGCTTATCATCAGGTGATCCGTCTGCTCGTTTGCCTCCTATTCCATAAAATATTATATATGAATGAAATTGTAATTATTTTTTAATATTTAATTGGATTGAAAAATCAAAATACCCGATTCATTTTTGAACCAGGAATAGACCCAATTGTTAAAGACGAAAGGGTCGCGAGGTCATTTAAAATAAATCGCAGAAATGACTACATATTGCGCAAGCGCATGTTGATACGATTACATAGTCACATCAAGTATTCTAAATAATTAATTACTTGTACCTATTGTCAACTACATGACAATATATTTATATTGTCATGTAGTTGTCAATGACAGTATTACATACAAATTAATACAGGCTAAAAATAACATTTTAAACATACATGAGAACCTAACGGGTAACCGGGGCTCCAGCTCGAAGTGCAGGAGAAGGAACGGGGTGGTTTTTAGTCAGTAAGAGTCTGACACTCCCTCTCGCCGCACCCAGGCGGGAGCAGTAATTCGATGATTTTCCCACATAAAAAAAAAACATACATGGTAGAGTGATCTAGAAGACTGGGAGAAGACTGAGGCAGTAGACCGAGTGTCGGTGATTGCCTGATGTTGATGACACACTCTGGTGTCACAGGCGTATGGGGACAGCAGCGTAAGAATACACTTATCACCACCCCTACTCTTCCCGCGGGTGTCGTATACCCGACTAAAGTTCATCGCACGGCTCCAACCCACCAATGTCATTGTCATTTAAATATGAACTTTAAATCGTATGTCGTATGATGTATTTCATATTGTAGTTACGCCTCCAACAAGCCACCAGCGCTGGCGGCAGCGCGCCGGCAGCGACCGACGGCGAGCTGCCCACCAGACGCAAGCGAAACAACATCGCATCGTATTCGTAACCCGCACATATATATGTTCTAGATGTATTCAATCGCAAATACCCAGTTTTGTTGACCCCGTAAGCGCGTATGTTGCGACGTCGTGCGTCATCGCAACCCTGGTGGGGCATACGGTGTTCAATTCTGAGGACGCAGCGCGGGTTCGTACACAAAACTAACTGCGATGTGAAGCGATGCGAATTCGCAACGCAAAAAATTACGACACGAATTGCTGCGATGCGATTTCGTGCGACAAGGCGTCTCCCAGGGTGACCATTCCTTCGACGACCGTCAACCGTACTTAACGTATTTTAAATTGAAAACTAGGTCGTGACATGGATCGATAAAAGAAGTGTGCACTTTTGTTATTGCTTAGGAGATACAGGAAAAAGAAACAAAGAAAATATTGGGAAAATAAGATTTTTTCACAGCCTCTCCAAAGGCACGACACTGAGTTCGATTTTCAGCTCTACGCATCCAACCACTGCCAGCTTGCGGATGTCGTCACTCTACCTAGCTGGAGGCTCTACATTACGTTTGCCTAGACGCGGTCTCCACGCCAGAACACGTCTACCCCAAAGGTCATCGGTTCTTCGACAAATGTTACCGGCCCACTGACATTTCAGCTTGCTAATCTAACTTTAGTTCTTCAGCCGCAGAGAACTTAACGGGTTACCGGGGCCCCGGCTCGAAGTGCAGGAGTAGGAACGGGGTAGTTTTTAGCCAGTAAAAGTCTGACACTCCCTCCCGCCTCACCTAGGTGGGAGAAGCCATTCGATGATTTTTCCCCTCAATCAGAGCCAGCGAGCGGGCGAGCAGAACGCAATCGTTGAAGACGCTTGTCTTCATGCTTTGCGGTAGAATTGACGAAAAGACCCGATAGAGTTTCCTATATGCCGCCCAGCCAAGCTGTATCCTTCTACGAGCCTCCCCTCTCGAAGTTGGTTCTGCCAAAGTATAGGGTTTGTCCTAGGTTAGGTACTCCTGAACAATCCCGAGAGAAGACCCATTAAGGGTGATCGGCTCCGGAAGAACATGTTCATTGAATATCATTTTCGTTTTGTCTAGGTTCATCCGGAGTCCAATGCGAACAGAAGAATCAGCCAAGCTGTTTAGCATATATTGTAGGTCTTGCATAGTTTCAGCCACGATGACAATGTCATCTGCAAATCTCAAGCGCGAGAGATATTTGCTGTTTATATTTATGCCCCGTTCCTTCCAGTGCAGCGTCTTGAACATATCCCCCAAAGCATTGGTGAATAAATTGGGAGAAATAACATCGCCCTGCCTTACCCCCGATGCCGGTAGATAGGTTCTGACTGCTGGTTCTGTACTTGGACAACCATAGTTGTAGTGTCGTACAGATCTCTCAGCAGTTAAACTAATGGCCAATCGACTTGGCACCGTTGCATGGACTCCAGAACAAACCAGGGGCTTACTCTTGAATACAATTCTGATCGATCGACATTGGCATTGTGAAATTTCGTACTCTTGAGTAGCAACACTAGCACCCATTGCACCCGTATTGCGAGGATATTGAATGAACTAAATGGTATTGAGTTTGGCTTTATATTCCGTACTCTGAATGCTATTCTACGGTAGGGGTTGTGTAGTGTTGACATTGAATAATTATTGAGATTTTATTGGATTGAAATTGCATTGACATTGAGATTGGTTTCAAGAGTAAGCACGCTGGTTTCAATAGAGTCAAACGCTACGCTTACAGCTAGATTATCATTATACTCTTCGGTTACTTTAGGTATTAATTACGTATTCATTATAAATATTCAGTTCTCGTAAACTATTTTATTTTAGCTATGTACAATGTACATACATACGTAATTGAAGTATTTTTTTGTACATGAACACGTACGTACACTGTTACCTTAAATTTTATGTATATAGAACGTAGTTGCTACACCTAATTCAGTTACAACCTGGTACCGGTACAAGAGTCATCTTGTCAAATTATATATAGGTATATATATATATATAGGTTGTAACAACTTTTTAGACAACTATTATATAATTTATATAAGTGATATATAACTTTTATTTTTACATTGCTTAATTTTTATAGACTGGATAATTAAATCAAAGTGTCACAGTTGTTTTTTTAGAATATTTGTTTTGTATCGGCGAAGTTAAGTGTGTAATATGGGTAAGCAATTTCTTTTGTTTTTAATCGACTTCTAAAAAAAAAGGAGCTCTGTTGTATGTGTGTATGTATGAGCACGATTATCTCATGACTAGCGTTTCCGTGCGTTTAGGCGCCAGTTGTACTCTCGTTCTTATTCTAGTCTCTTTTTGCGCCTTTAGGCTTCATTCGTTCGGTCTCCTGCAGTAAGTAATTCACCGAGGGAAGTGTAAACTATCTTGCAATTGGCTGAAAGGATTTTAATACGGTTTTCAGAATAGTGTTTGCGACACTTAAGAATACTTAATTAATATATTAGTAGGTATATTTGAAGTTGTATTTTTTTAAACTTGTGTTTATTATTAAATCTCTTGACCTGTTCCAAGTAGGAACATAGAAAGAAAGAGAGAGCATTTACATTTATTATGTAATTATGTAACACGATAAATACAAGTGACATTATACCTAAGCCCAGGTTTCCTCACGATGTTTGACTTCACAGTTTGTCAGTGATGTCTAAATAATCTTAGAAATACATGTAACTTGGAAAATTTCACATTGGTAGCCGTTTGTTGGTTTCGAACCCGCATCCATGCATGACAAGCCGGCGTCTTTAACCTCCGGGTCACCAAGACATATGGCGTTACCGTTACTGAGGGAGAACTATGTTCAGCAGTGTCCTATGGCTCTGACGATGCGGGACGATCTCCGGCCACCATAGGCCACTGCGGACGGCGAGCATGGGTGGCTCGCCGCCCGACCAGAATCAGAACCGAATGTAGGACGCGTGCATACGGCGCGCGCCTCAAAAGCGCCATCAGACCACCACGGATGGGGCCCAATAGGGCTGCTGCCGATTCTGAGTCGCGGAGAACCTAACGGGTTACCGGGGCTCCGGCTCGAAGTGCAGGTGTAGGAACGGGGTTGTTTTTAGTCAGTAAGATGCTGACACTCACTCCCGCCTCACCTAAGCGAGAGGAGACACTCGACGATTTTCCGCCTTAAAAAAAATGGCTCTGACAATGATGATGATGATATAGCGACAACGCGCGACTTAGAGGTATTATGTCCACTGCGACCTTGATGTTGCCAGGCATATCGACCAAAGTCCGGCAACGTTACACTATTTCACCTAATCGTCGCCGGACATTTTGTCCCTTAGTGTATCCTTGACTTAACGTGTTAGACTATGAGACCTTATACATCTTGATGTCCCAAGCCTGCGGCGAAGTGAGACCAGTTCAGCATGTGCAAGACAAAGCCTTGCGCTGGTATTCTACTGGCCCCTTAAGTGACTCGCGGGCGAATAAGATATAAATTAAACATCAACTTGATAGCTAGTGACAGTCCGCTATTGGGTTATGGTGTAAGCATTCACAGCTTCCACTAAACATGATACATCAAAATTACTGTTTTTAATAAAAATTGAATCGGTCGTGTTATCAGTTATCGAGATAACACAAGTGTCCGGCGTTAGGTTCCGCCCGCAAACTGCGTACCAACTAAATAGTTGCTTTCTAACTTTTTACACCTTCCCTGGACTTCCTCGAACATATCAAGACCAAAATTACCCAAATCGGTTCGGCCGGTCTGGAGTTTTAGTGATACTGACCAACAGAAACTTATTTTTATTTACATATATATGTACATAGACTCACCAGTTTTCGCAAGTCATTCGTTAACAATCTTTTAAATACAAGACTGTTTTGCATTATTAAATATTAATCAATTAATTGCTTATTCTAGGAATAAACAAAATTGTGTAAAAGAATTTCAAATTAACTACAAATTACGTGTTACTCGAGCGATGATAAGCAAGAAGGGGGAGGGGGATAGTTAGGCTTTCAGTAACCCCACTTACAAGATGAAACACAACTGAAGCATTGTTTCGTGGAATCACTCCGGTCGAGCCGGCCCATTCGTGCCAAAGTGTAGATGTCCCATACCTAATGGATACCTACTTAGAATGGATTAAGCTTATAATGATATATCCTCCTCTCATGACTGCCTCGTTTGCCGAGTGGTCGCAAGTGCGACTGCCGGGCAAGGGGTCTCGGGTTTGATTTCCGGGTCGGGCAAAGTATTACTGGATTTAAAAAAATCTCAGTAGTAACACGAAGTCTGGAATTGTGGTAAAGTCAAAGCATTTATTTCAATTAAACCACAATTTGGTACTTTTGAAACGTCAACAAATACAAAATAAATAATAGTCTGTCAGTCAGTCCGTCCGTCAGTGAAGCTATGTGAAGCTAGGTGCTCATTCCAAAATGTAGATTTCAATGGAGGAGGCAATAGACTCACCCCCATTACATGGGACTCATAACATAAATAGTGAAAAGTAGGTGTTATATTGTACAGTGGCATAATGTGCACCTCTGCCTACCCCTTCGGGGATAAAAGGCGACTTGTTATATTATGTTATGTTATGATATATCATGCATTTTTCCAGCAATGGACACTCTGGACATCGCCGAGAAGTATGAGTTAGCGCTTATGGAGATGCAGAAGCCGATGAATGCCGTCATAGATCGAGGAGACTCTCCTGTCCAGCAGTTTTATAAAGACACCACTGTATTAATAACGGGGGCATCTGGTTTCCTGGGTAAACAGTTTATTGAGAAAATTTTTAGGTAAGTGAATCTTATAATTTATTTGTCCCTGGATGACCGAGCTTGTAGCAAAAAGTGTGTAGAAGAAAAAAAAATCTAGTTAAGATATAGAACAAAATGAGTCTGACGTCTGAACGCACGGTTGGTGCGGTGGCTGGGCAACCGGCTGCCGTGCAACGTGTCGCGGGTTCGATTCCCGCACGGAACAACACTTTGTGTGATCCATAAATTGTTGTTTCGGGTCTGGGTGTCGTGTGTATGTGAACTTGTATGTTTGTAAAACGCACCCACGACACAGGAGAAAATCCTAGTGTGGGGCAAGATTTAAAAAAGAAATACAAAAAATAAAATAGAAAACAGAAACAATAAACGAATCATTCAGAGGCCTTAGTACCTTACGAGTGTCTTTTACGTTTATGGTAATCGTACGAGTACGCGTTCGACGCTGTGATTGGTTGGTTCATTGGCGCCGGCCAATCAGAGTGCCGAACGCTTCTTCTCACACGGAGAAGTTATAACCATTAATAATAATCACGGTTACTCGAAGCGTATTGTGGTTCAAAGAGCAATACATCCTAAAATTGCGAGTTCAGGTTAAGGATACTCTTGCACATGATAATTGTCCGCGACAGTCGCTGTATGCAGGTTGTTTGTCCAACCTCGCGATGTGCAGTCATTGGGAGAGGACAGTAGGGGGCAGTGGACAGTACGTGGCTGTACGCTGATGATGTAGACTTTAATAGTACTATTTCTGTTTCAGAGCGTGTGAAATAAAAAAGATTTACATTCTACTGAGACCTAGAAAAGGGAGAAATGTGTCTGAGCGACTGAACTACATCTTAAGTGACCCGGTAACATTTTACACTTACATATATCAGTAGCAACAAAGTTAACAGTTGTCCTGGCAGTAAGGAGACACTGTAGTCTAAGTCCACCTGCAACACAACCGGTAGCTCGAGTGTGTAACTGACTGTGTAGGGAACTGATGGCAATAGGTATAATTTTTCTTCCAACAATTATGTCCCAATTAAAATTATTTTAGCATGCAGAATTGGGATGATGACAGGGTATGAAAATTAAAAATCTAATTAGTCCGTAAGTTAGGTAATGAAAAAATATTAGACACGTATTTTTTTATTTTGTCGTATAATACTTACATAAAACGAATCAAAGTTTAGGACTGGGGCTAAAACGTCATTTATACGTATAAAATGTACATAGAAGTGACGTCACGCGACATTTCAAATCAATATATCGTCGAAAGTATTCGTTTCTGTAAGAAAATAAAAAATACGCGTGTAATGATTTAAAATAATCTACCAGACGGACATTAAAATAAAAATTAGGCATCTACCCTATCGTCACTGACTAGACCGCAGATGATGGTGATGGTGATGATGATGATGATGATAATGATGAAAGCAGCTAAATTCTATCACCATTAGGTTAATTACATTTTCTTGAATTTCAGTTATATGACACCTTGCGTAAAAAGAAGCCCAATTTCGCCAGTAAAATCGTACCAATAGAAGGAGACGTGGCCGATTTGAGGCTTGGCCTAAGTGACAAGGATTGGGATACATTGACGAAAGAGGTAGGTTCCTATAATGTTATTTATGAATGAACAGATTCATCATCGTCAGTACACTGTTGAAAATCAAAGTCATTTATTTCAATTAGACCAAGAAGGCACTTTTTAACGTCAAAAATGAAAATTGAAAACAAAGCTATTTGCTCATTCCAAGGTGTAGATTCCTATGTAGAAGAACGAGCAAGAAACTCCATAGGTTACTGTTGAGGCACCCGTCTCAACATCGCCGGGCGCGCCCGCGCGCCAGCGGCAGTGAACGAGAGACGCAGGGGGGGGGGCTGCGGCTCGCTGGCCGGTCTACAGCCGAGCCCAGCTGTTGCATGCTTAGACGCACGGCTGCGCTTACGCATTTTTTTACTTATCGCTATATTTCGTATCTACATTCAATTCATTACATTTTACCTCTATATACAGTCCACTCGCATTTTTATTTTATCACATCGACAAGAGCTATCATCGCGTTTAGTTACTCTTTTTCAATCAGGTCACTATACCATTTTACAAATCAAATAATTTATTTGTTAACATATTTCCGGCGGGTGTTGTGTACCCGACTAAGGGACTATACATTTGACCGAGACTGATAAACCTGAACATTTTAAGCTGCTATCTCCAACACCCTCTCCAAACATGAAGATGATGGCACATCTCTCTCATGGAGAGGAAGCTCTCTGTTCAGCTGGGGTCTCCCGCTGTTGATATGAATATCCTTCTGTGGTCTTTATTCTAATCTACATAATATCTGCAATAATATTATTATTACACTTTTACTATTTAAAAGTACCCTTATCCGACGAACATGCTTGAAAAGATTGATGTTGTTTGACGATGAAGCGAAAGAGGTATGTACGTGCACATGTGCCTACCCCCATGGGAGACAGGCGTGAAGTTATGTATGTATGTACGTTACTGATGTACAGAATGATAGACTACTCAATTTTATTTGAAATTTTCAAAGTTCCTTTATATAGTCTAATCGACATCTATACACATAAATACGTACATAAGTTCTTTAGTCTCGCTAAACCTCGAGAACGTCTGAACCGATTTTTCTAATTTTGGTCTTGAAATGGTTGTGGAAGTCCAGGGAAGGTTTAATAAAAGGTTTAATTGGTATAAAGTTTACCGGGTCAGCCACTAAGTAAATAGTTTGATTTTGAATATAAAATTTGACGTCGTATTACGTATTTTCCAGGTAAACGTGATCGTCCACTTAGCTGCTACAGTGAATTTTGATGAGCCTCTGAAAAAGGCAGGTCTTATCAACGTGCGAGGCACCCGAGAAATGCTGGAATTAGGCAAACAATGCCAAAACCTCAAGTAAGTAGCGACAGGTGATGTTCACATGCAAACAGCAGCTCATGTAGTGTAGATGTCCAGTCAACAAGGATGTAGCGAGGTTGACTGTCCAGGCGACACACGTTCTTAGGTATCGTCATGAGCTAATGTTCACATGTAAACAGCAGCTCATGTAGTGTAGATGTCCAGTCAACAAGGATGTAGCGAGGTTGACTGTCCAGGCGACACACGTACTTAGGTATCGTCATGAGCTAATGTTCACATGTAAACAGCAGCCCATATAGTGTAGATGTCCAGTCAACAAGGATGTAGCGAGGTTGACTGTCCAGGCGACACACGTACTTAGGTATCGTCATGAGCTAATGTTCACATGTAAACTGCAGCTCATGTAGTGTAGATGTCCAGTCAACAAGGATGTAGCGAGGTTGACTGTCCAGGCGACACACGTACTTAGGTATCGTCATGAGCTAATGTTCACATGTAAACAGCAGCCCATATAGTGTAGATGTCCAGTCAACAAGGATGTAGCGAGGTTGACTGTCCAGGCGACACACGTACTTAGGTATCGTCATGAGCTAATGTTCACATGTAAACAGCAGCTCGTGTAGTGTAGATGTCCAGTCAACAAGGATGTAGCGACGTTGACTGTCCAGCCGACACACGTACTTAGGTATCGTCATGAGCTAATGTTCACATGTAAACAGCAGCTCATGTAGTGTTGTAGTGTAGATGTCCAGTCAACAAGGATGTAGCGAGGTTGACTGTCGAGGCGACACACGTACTGAAGCATTATTACTTTTACAGGCTTTTTAGTCATATTTCTACTGCTTTCGCTCATGCTACTAAGGATCGAATAAATAAGGAAGTCAGCGAACAGTTCTACGAGTCTCCTGTACCACCAGATGCTTTTATCGAGTTGGTGGAAAATGTGGAAGAAGAACGATTGACCGCGATCACATCTGGGTGAGTTGAAACATGATCACTACACAGTATAAAACCGCGCGAACCAGGCCAATGCCCGTTTCGGCGGATGCGCTCGCTGCCTAGAGGGGTTGGATTACTCGGGCTCCTTGCGGTGCCCGATGCGGTGTCGAGTCCGGGTGGTTTGCCCCGCCATGGGCCGCGCTCTAGCCGGGCAAGCCCAGCGAGCAGCAAGTTGTTGGCGGGGGGCATGTTCGTGTCCAGTGGGCACGCCGCTAGGGGCCGCGCTCGAGCCGGGGGGACGACGCGGCGTCCGATGTGCAACAGTTGTTCGTTGGGATTTTCTATCCGTGCATGTAAACTTTGCATGTGCGATGTAGTATTTTGGTGACGTCATCCATTGACATGTAACATATGTCGCCACAGATACATGAGAATGATTTTTGTGTACAATCTGAACTGTTGACAATGTACCAACGCTTGCGTTGTGTTTCATCGTGGAGTAAGGTTACCGGAGGCCTAGAAAAATTATAATTAATTATGTATTTTTACAGTTTAATCAAAGGCTGGCCAAACACATACACATTTACAAAGGCCATCTCAGAAGAACTGGTGAGGAGACGAGCTGGTGATCTGCCCATCTGTATAGTCAAGCCAGCAGTAGGTAGGTCTTCTCATCATCACACAACGGCTTTGTTTTTTTATTTTATGGCATAAGCCGGTAAATGAGCTGATGGATGACCTGATGGTAAGCAGGAACACCAGAAGCGTTAAAAGTGCGTTACCGGCCTTTTTGGGGATTAGGAGTTTGAAGATTGTTTTTGCCATTTTAAATCTGTCATAATATTGTCACTGTTAGAAAGATATACTACCTAACTTTTTATTTGGTATAGGACGGCGACCAGAAGGATCACCTGATGGTAAGCAATCAGCACCGCTCATCGACACCCGAAAGACCGCATCACTACGGAAGTTACAACTGTAAATTGGATAATTGGGGCACGGCCGTGGTATTACTCCGGTCAACCTCCCCCCCCTCCCCATTCGTGGGGAAGACTCTCCCACATAATAACCAGATAATACAGAGTACCACTTTGGAGCTACACAAAATACACGCTCCTTACATATTTCTTTAACTTTTCAGTCATAGCGTCACATATTGAGCCAACTCCAGGATGGATAGACAACCGAACCGTCATGGCGTCGCCAGTTGGAGTAAGTAACATAATTTATTATGCGGCAAACGAGCAGACGGATCACCTGATATGGTAAGCAATCGGCGCCGCCCATGGATACCCGCAACACCAGAGAAGTTACTGGCTTGGGGACAGGAACTTGTAGGAAAACTCAGGAAAAGGGATTAAAGATGAGACAGGGAGACATTAAGCCTACTGGCCTGGTAATCTTATTAATTATCAATACTGCATAGTGACTGAATTATTGGATGTCGGGATGTTTCAAACCAGTTAAACAATTTGGCAATGCGTAGAGATGTAGCTTCGTTGTGCATTTTCTATCGCTTATACCACGGGGAGTGCTCTGAGGAATAGTTTGGCCTGATACCTGCCGCATCTTGCCATACGACAGCATATATATCCCCACCATATAGATGGTTGGCAGGCCACAACTGTGCGCTTCTCACGTAGCTTCCTGCCTCGCACAGCAAAATTGTGGAATGATCTGTCGTCGGCGGTATATCTAAACCGATACGACCGTCAAACGTTCAAGAAAATAGCTTATTCCTTTTTAAAAGGCCGGCAACGCACCTGTGACTCCTCTGATGCTGCGGGTGTCCAGTGTCCATCCTTACCGTCAGGTGATCCGTCTGGTCGTTTGCCTCCAATTCCATAAAAAAATCCAGGATTAGGATCCAATCCAGGGCAGGAGCGCGACGCGGGATTTTTTTTTCACTTCACTTCCTAGTGATTTTATGAGTAAAATGACCATTGTTAGCCCGGAGTCAGATAGTTTGGCGGTGTTTTCATCCTTGTGCCTCGGGAAGCACGTAAAGCCGTTGGTCCCGCGCCTGACCTCTTTCCGGTGGTGTCGATCTACCGTCCCATCGAGATCAGAGAGTGACCCACTTGTGCACGATAATATCTCCTGGGTAGTGGGCTAGTCTAGTCAGACTTGCCATCAGAACCGGAATCGATCAGGAGTGCTTTAACTATGGTTATAACCATAAATAACACTGTCAGTCTCCTCCACATAAAAGTGGTTTACCATAACCGTCACCCTCGTCAAGCAAGGTGCGCAGTTAAAAAGCGTATTTACCATAAAGCCTGCTGCCCGATCTCTGTTAAATATAGCCCAATAGTTGGATCATACGACCAACGACATTCACTTGAAGAGCAAATATAATTACATACATAACATACATAACATCACGCCTTTTATCCCCGAAGGGGTAGGCAGAGGTGCACATTCTACCACAGTACAATGTAACACCCCCTTTTCACTAGTTGTTATGAGTCCCATGTAATAGGGGGTGAGCCTATTGCCATCAAATCATCAAATATAATTATTCAATTTAAATCAGTAACTCCAGAGATCCAGCTTTATAATCTTACTAAAGTTTATTTTATGGGATAACCTGATAAACGAGCAGTCGGATCACCTGATGGTAAACAACACCTGGAACACCAGAGGCGTTACAAGTGCGTTACTGGTCCTTTGGGTTTAGGAATTTGAGGATTGTTTGGGACTCAGGGATCAGGAAAAGGGATTAAAGATGAGACAGGGAGACAGACATTAAGCCTATTGACCTAGTAATCTTATTAAACTGTCAAACATCAAGCGGTCACAGGTGACCGCAACCTATTGTTCTATATTGTGTCTACAAAACCGGTACTCGATGAGTTAATTATCAATACTGCATAGTGACTGAACTGATTGAAAATTTGGAACAAGGGTTGATTATGGTCTAGCATACACATAGGCTACTTTTCACACCACGTGATTGTCACCGAAGTCGCTGGCAGAAGCTTGATTAGTATAACTGACTCTTACATTTTCTTTCAGTTTCTTCTAGGAGCTGGACTTGGCGTGATGCATGTCTTGTATCTCGATAAATACATTAATTTCTGTATAACACCTGTGGACTATGTGAATAACGTTATTCTCGCTGCAGGGTGGGATTCCGTTGAGAATAGAAAAAATATTAATTCAGAAATACCAATCTACACTGTCGGCAGTGTCGATTGTAATTTTTCATGGGGTACGTATCATCAGTACTATCTATCATCATCAGTAGAAATAGGGTAGATGCCTAATTTTTATTACAACGTCCGTCTGGTAGATTATTTTAAATCACTAGACACGTATTTTTTATTTTCTTACAGAAACGAATACTTTCGACGATATATTGATTTGAAATGTCGCGTGACGTCACTTCTATGTACATTTTATACGTAGAAATGACGTTTTAGCCCCCACTCCTAAACTTTGATTCGTTTTATCTAAGTACGGTTTTATTATACTACAAAATAAAAAAATACGTGTCTAATATTTTTTCATTACCTTACGGACTAATTACATTTTTAATTTTCATATCCTGTCATCATCCCAATTGTAAGCTTAGGTTTTATCACGATTTCTTATGGGATAAGCCGGTAAGCGAGCAGACGGATCACCTGATGGTAAGCAATCGGCGGCGCCCATGGACACCCGAAACACAAGAGATGTTACAAGTGCGTTACCAGCCTTTTCGGGATTTGGTATTTGTGGATTGTTGGGGATTGGGGAGACTGGGGAGGGGGTAATTGGCAAATCATCTGTCAGTGATGTTTATATAACTTTAGGAAGTACTTACATGCGACTCGTAAAAAGTCACATTGGTAATAGGGTAGTTGCCTAGTTTCTTTTTAATGTCCGTCTAGTAGATTAATTTAAAACATTAGACACGTATTTTTTCTTTTCTCATAAAATTAAATACCTACTTTCTACGATATATTAATCTGAAATATCGTGTGACGTTACTGTGTATAGTGTAGGGCATAGTGACGTAACGACCTAACACTCCTAAACTTAACTCCATTTTATCGAAGTATTGTAACTTTATACGAGATTAAAAAACCGACTTAAAAAAAACCAAAAACTAATAACAAACAAAATTCAAAACTAAAAAGCAAAAAATAACTATTATTAGTACTGATACGTTACCCACCCACTGATAGGTTAGAAGTCGACGCCATAAGTTCTTTACAAAATTTGGACCTAATTTACAATTTTGTGGCCATATTAAGTTATATCATTACTAACCGTTACCCGCGACTTCGTTTGCGTGAAATTATTAATTTTTCTTGTTAATTTATACTTTTTTGACGCTACAATGTCTTGATTGGCGAGGCGTATTTGAGGGCTAATATGAAACGGAACGTTTATTGTCTACTCAAGATGGCGACTGCGGTTTGTCTGTCAGTGTCATTAAAATGAATTAATAAAATGAAATAATCTCCGTAATCCGAATTTTGCGGATATATGTTGTCGACTCGAAATCGATATTTTTTATGTTTTGTTATTCAGGTAATGTTTCGATCGAGTCTACCGTACGGTACCGTACCCTTGACGAAATTATTAATATAGATAGAAGATGGTGTGACCTTATGGCACCGACTAGAAAAACAATCAGCCGAACATCCTCCTTTTTTTGAAGTCGGTAAAAATAAAAAATTCGTGTCTAATATTTTTTCATGATCTACCGACTAACTGACGGACTAATTAGATTTTTAATTTTCATTCCCTGGCACCTACCCTATTGACAGATTTCAAAACCACACTATAACCCATCAATATCATGAGAATACAATCGTCAGATCACTTTTTTTAATTACTACGGTTCCATTACGTCGACCTGTAACGAACTATGTAACAAAATCTAAGAACTTGAACTATACACACTTGTAATTGTTGTATCATCGTGAAACTTAGCCATTGTATGTAGATTACATGACGATACAATATTATGGCACCATCGAGATGGTTTGATGATGGAATTAGGTAGTTTCCTAGGTCAAAAATTAATCATTTTGATTTTTCAGTCAAAAAAATAGTTACACTTTCATTCATTGATTTGCCGATATACTTAATTTTCTTAATAAGATATAAGTGTGCAATTTAATACGAAAATACGATGACGTCATAAGATGGTATTTCGTGCAAAATTCATAGAACAGTATAGTTTTTGACGTTTCGATAAAAGTATTGAATTTGACCAGTAGCCTACTACCGTATTGGAAGATGGCTGATGGAACCTAGACCAATAGTAACCATATCGAGTTTGAGCTCATTACTTAGGCCCTTTCCTGATGACAAGGATGTTGTTCAATGTTTAATTAAAAGTGTGTTTTCAGTTTTATAAACTTGGAAAAATAATATCTTTGTCTTTTGTTGTAGCACCGATATTGGCGACGTTGAGAACAGATGAATTATTACAACTAAGCACACCGAAATCTTTGTATTATATTTGTGCAGTTGAAACAACTAGTCCAGTCCTATTCTGGTTCTTAACATGGCTGTTTCATTACATTCCTGGATATTTAATAGACGCCATTGTGACTGCTCTTGGAGTCAGACCAAAAGGTCTACCATCGTAAGTTAAAACATATATGGTTATACTGTTTTTATCAATCATGTGTGGGAGAGCCATGCTTCGGCACGAATGGGCCGGCTCGACCGGAGTGATACCACGGCGTCACAGAAAACCGACTTGAAGCAACGCTTGCGTTGTGTTTCGTCGTGAGAGTGAGATTATCGGAGGCCCTATTACCTTCCCCTTCCCCAATCTCCCCAATCCCTGAATGCCCAACGATCCTCAAACTCCTAATCCCCAAAAAGCTGGTGACGCACTTGTAACGCCTCTGGTGCTCCAGGTGTCCATGGGCGACGCCGATTGCTTACCAAAAGTGATCCGTCTGCTCGTCTACCGGCTTATGCCATAAAAAAAATCATGCTCGAATCTGACTGTTCTGCCTCGGTTGGTGCGATGGCTGGGCAAATGGCTGCCGTGCAACGTATCGCGGTTTCGATTTCCGCTCGGAATAACTCCTTGTGTGATCTATAAATTATGGTTCCGGGATTGGGTGTCATGTGTATGTGAAATTGTATGTTTGTAAACGCACCCAGGACACCTGTGTCCTGTTTCTTCTGAGAAAACCCTAGTGGGGGGTAACGTTTTAAAAAAATTAAGAGTAAAAACCTTAATATAGAATAGGTCAGCAAACGAGCAGACGCCGACGCGCCGTATCACCCATTCTCCCTATTAATGCCAAATTCTTACATTTCAGCATAACATCGATTTACAAAAAGACCTATAAATTATTCCAAGTCTACGAGTACTTCTTATTTAATTCTTGGAAGATCACAGATGATAATGTCGTGGCCATGACGAATAGGCTGGCTCCCGCAGACCAGGCCATATTTAGATGCAATGTCAGAGAATATGATCATAAGGACGTTGTCGTATCTGTGTCTGTTGGACTGCGAAGGTATGTGTGAGACGCTTTCATTGGGTCGACCTGTAAGGAACCATGTAACAAAATCTAAGAATCTGAATTACACACACTTCTAACTGTCGTATCATCATGCAACTTAGCAATTGTATATAGATTAGATGACAATACAATATTATGGTGGCATCGAGATGGTTTGATGATGGAATTGGAAGATGGCTGGAGGAATCTTGAGCTTGAGTTTGGACTCATTAGATAATATGTCCATTTAATATTATTCAGATAAAGAGGTCATGAAATTTAGAAGTATAAGCCTTCTTCAATAAATTAACTATCCAACATTAAAATAATTACTCAATTCGAACCAGCAGTTTAAGAGATAAGCGCGTTAAATGCCGAAATTTCGGCATTTTTATATAAAAGTATAAATGTATAGATTATCTAATTCATTTTTCATAATTTTCAGGTATATCGTAAAAGATGGCCTGAAAGGTTCAGACTATGGACTGAAGAAACAACGAGTACTGAAATATGTCCACATCCTGTGTGTACTCTTATACGGCTACCTTATATACAGCGTGCTTCGTACTGTGTACTCAGCGTTATGTGTTCTAATCCCGGTTTAGGCAAAAATAAAATGTTATTTGTTATTGTTTTGTTTCATTTTTGATGATAGTACTACATAATATTGACCCACATATTAAATGTCACGTGAAAATATTGAGAAAAGCTCTGCCAGTTTTGAGCCACAGTGGGGTTCTTCCTGGCCTACTGTAGGCTGTACTGTACGCAGTAGGCTGCGCGACATCGCCGCGACCACGCACTCTGCTCATGAGGAAGAACCTCTGTGGTTCGAAACTAGTAGAGCTTTGCTCAGTAAATTCAAGTGAGTTACCCGCGATTTTTAGTTAATTTAGGTAGTATGTCTCACGATATATTATTGATGGTGACCTATTTTTTTTATATTTGACTAGCTTTTACCCACGGCTTCGCTCGTGTCACAAAAGGATAAAAGTAGCCTATGTGACATATACCAAGACACACAGCGCCATCTATACCAATTCTTTTGTTTTCCCTCGGGAATATCAAAATTTTTCGGGATAAAAACTACCCTATTATTTAATCCGGACTTCTAACTTTACGTCTGCAAAAATTCAAAGCAATCGGTTTAGTAGTTACGGCGTGAAAGCGGAACAAACAAACAAACTCACTTACACATTTATAATAGAGGTAGTAAGGATAAGGATGGGACGACGTATGTCGTGTATGTCGTCTGGTGGTAAGTGGTCTACGATGCACGCCTACAGAAGCAACCTATTCACCTATTTAATCTCCACGTTGGGCAGACGGGTTGGAGATTACAGTTTAAAAAGTTCAAGTTTCTTTTTTTTATGGCATAAGCCGGTAAACGAGCAGACGGATCACCTGATGGTAAGCAATCAGCGTCGCCCATTGACATTCGAAACACCAAAGGCGTTACAAGTGAGCTGCCGGCTTTTTGAGATTAGGAATTTGAGGATTGTTGGGAGACTGGGGAGGAGGGGGGGTTTAAGGGGGGGCAAATCATCGAATGACTGCCCCCTGAGGCGGGAGGGAGTCTCAGACTCTTACTGAATAAAAACCACCCCGTTCCTTCTCCTGCACGTCGAGCCGAAGCCCCGGTTACCCGTTAGGTTCTCCGCGACATTGGGGTAATTGGGCCTACGGTTCCTCAGGAAGCGCTGCTGCTCACTCACTGTCAAATGTGTAGTCCTATAAGTCGGGTACTGTAATGACACGTCGGGTATACTACACCCGCGGGAAGAGTAGGGGTGGTGACTAATGTATTGTAATCTGTCATCACCAGACGACCTTTTCTATTAGTTTTAAATATTATTAATAATTTTCTATTGTATGTAAATTACTCTACAAGCTGTAGACTTCGACCGCGTGGAATATGTGTTTTATGACATACCTAACTGTATTTTTATAAATTCTCCAAAATAAAATAATACACTATGTTTCGCCTTAATACATCAGCTACCTGACAGTAAAAGTCCCGTCAAAATCGGTCCAGCCATTTCAAAGATTAGCTGGCTTTATGTCAGACAGACAGGCAAAAAAATTTAAACAATGTTATTTTGGTATAGGTATCGTATCGTATGTACCTCTATATTGATAAGTATGTATATATTATTGTATATGTAATGACCTGTATGTATTACCTTAACATGCAAATAAAGACTTTGAGTTTGAGTTTATTCATATGCATGTAATAAAAACTGCATTTAAAAAACCGACTTCAAAAAACCAAAAACTAATAACAAACAACAACAGAAGTCTCGAGTTCGATTCCCGGGTCGGGTAAAGTATTACTGAGTTTAAAAAAAATCTCAGTAGTAGCACTGAGTCTGGAATTGTGCCAGGTATATGGCAATAGGCTATTACATGGGACTTATAACATAAACAGTGAAAAGTGGGTGTTACATTGTAGGTACAGTGGTATAATTTGCACCTCTGCCTACCCCTTCGGAGATAAAAGGCGTGATGTTATGTTATGTTAATAACAAACAAAAGGTCAAAACTAAAAAACAAAAAATAACTATTATTAGTATTGATAGGTTACCCACCCATTGGCAGGTTAGAAGTCGGCGCTCCTCCTTTTTTTGAAGTCGGTAAAAAGCGGTTATGTCAATATTACAAATAGACACTCGAATTTTATTTATCTGTACCTATAGATTCTTCATAAATCATTCAAATGGAAATATTTTGTTAATCATTATATAATAATCTAAGTCAAGTGTGGAGGTTATGACAAACCCCTCTTATGTAGAGAAGGTTCATAGTCCAGCAGTGGACTGTCCACCTCTGTTGATGATCAATTACACTCATTCGACATTCCTGCCGCCCGCCTTTTGACCCCGGTAGCTTGAATGTACATTTAAAAAAAATATACAACGAACCGTATTTATTCATTACGGTTCCGTATAAAGGAGAAATAAAGAAAAAAACATTAATTATGTCACGACACACAATAAGAATACAGTACGGTTCACGATCACGAGTTATAACAGGTGTGAAGTTAGCCGCGAGTCACTTTCGCGCATGTACATACACTCGCGAATAAATTGATTAAACAATAAAACACCATATCACATCAACAGCCTGTAAATGCCCACTGCTGACCAAAAGCCTCTTCTCACACGGAGAAGCTTTCAATATTAATCACCACGCTTGCTCAATACGATTTAGCGATTGCAAACTTATAATCTGAAATTATAAGCCTCGGTTTCTTCATGATGTTTTCTTTCACCGTTTGACAGTGGTGTCTATATAGTCTTAGGAAATACATATAACTCGGAAAAAGTCGTTGGTACGTTTCGAACCAGTACCCTCATGCATGAGAAGCGAGCGTTTTAAACCTCATGGCCACCACGACTAAAACAATAAAAGTCAAACAATACAATGATTTTGTTCAATTAGAGTCAATATCTAGCACATCTCTATCCCACACATGTCGCAGTTTTGGTTCCTAAAACACGTTATTGCGCAGTTATCTGGGCGAACTTCACACCTGTCGTAACTCGTGAACCGTACTGTACAGGTTCACACAAAAAGTCCAGGCCGCGTCGAACGCAAAAGAAATATAAGAAACTTTTTAGTAACTGAATGATTGTTATTTAAAGAAGTAACACTCCCAATGCCTGTAACTCCTGTGCACCACCCGTTAGGTTCTCCGCGACCCTTGTCAGACATTTCTGACAAGGGTCGCGGAGAACCTAACGGGTAACCGGGGCTCCGGCTCGACGTGCAGGAGAAGGAACGGGGTGGTTTTTAGTCAGTAAGAGTCTGACACTCCCTCCCGCCTCACCCAGGCGGGAGCAGTCATTCGATGATTTTCCCCCATTAAAAAAAAAAAATGTCTGACAAGGGCATGGACCAAGAGTCTGTAGAGAATTAATATGTAACATTAAAAACGACTCCTGTGCACCATGATCTACAGTAGATACAACCATGAAAACACCGGAACACTAAAGTCCGCGTTCCAGAAACATGAATAACTGTCTTGGTTCCCGCAACGAAGTGAATCAGAGGACATTATAAGAGGACAAGAAAAAAACGATAGTTTCCACTTCCCTCGGTGAATTACTGCAGGAGACAGAATGAATTAAGCCTGAAGGCACAAAAAAGAGACTGCACAACTGGGTAAAGCCCATTCGCCAAATTTGATTAAAATCTGGAAACGTCTTCTTAGTATTTTGTTTTGTGGAATAAGCCGGTAAAAGAGCACACGGATCACCTGATGGTAAGCAATCGGCGTCGCCCATAGACACCTGAAACAACAGAGGCGTTACAAATGCGTGACAAACCTTTTGGGGATTAGGAATTTGAGGAATGTCGGGGATTTGGGGATTGGGGAGACTGGATAAGAGGGGTGGGGGTAATTGTGCTTCCGATATCCTCACTCACACGACGAAATACAACGTTGTTTCACGTCTGGTTTCTGCTCGGACGTGGTGTCAATCCGGTCGAGCCGGTCCTTAGAATTTGTCACTCTTAGGAGCTTTTACCCGCGGCTTCGCTCGCGTCATAACAGGATAAAAAGTGCCTATGCGACATATACCATTACACACAGCGCCATCTATACCAATACTTTTGTTTTCCCTCGGGAATATCAAATTTTTCCGGGATAAAAAGTACCCTATTATTTAATCCGGACATCTAACTTTACGTCTGCAAAAATTCAAAGCAATCGGTTTAGTAATTACGGCTTGAAAGCGGAACAAACAAACAAACAAACTTACTTTCCGATTTATAATATTATATATATATATAGGAAGAATTAACCGACTTCTAAAAAGGGAGGAAGTCGGTTTATTAAATGGAATTCGGTATTTTAAAAAGGTATTACCTCTTTTCATATGGAACCCCAAATTGAGTTAAAAATGTAGGACATTGTGTCAAGGTGACATCCATTTTATGTCAACTCTTCGTTGCATTCAGTAGACGAACAGACTGACAAGCTGCATTACATTTTATATAGTGAATTTATTATTTTCTTAATTTTTTGTTTTTGTTCTTATGTGAAGTGGTACAGGTGAGTGTTGGTTTTTGTAGGTACTTAAGAAGGAAGGGTTTCGGTTTGGGTCTCGAGTTGGGTAAAGTGTTATTGCGTTTGTAGATTTTGATAAATATTTTTAGTGATTGCGTTGTAAAAGAAATGATAGACGTAGTATTTCTTACTATATGTCACATAATATAATTGAGGAAACGTGTGTGTATACTACTACCTACCCTTGGGTGAATAAAAGTCGTGACGTGGGGGTAGGCAGAGACTATCCTGCCGGAGGTTATACGCCGGGGTCGTGCGGTCCATGGCCCCTGTTTGGGCGCCGAACTTGTTGCGGCGTCCTGCTCGGACGCTGCTCATGTCACAGAGGGTCATGGGCTCGCTGCCATTGCAGCGGTAAGTCCCCTCTTTGAGGAGTGGCTTGAGAGACGCTACGGCGTCCTCACCTACCGCCTGACGCAGGTCCTCACCGGACATGGAAGTTTCGGGAGGTATCTGTGTCTGATGGGGCGGGAGGAAACGCCCGGGTGTCATCACTGCGAGGACCGCCCTGAGGACACGGTGGAACACACAGTGGGAGAATGCCCTGCGTGGGCTGAGCACCGCAGTGCCCTCAGGGAAGTGATCGGCGATGGCGACCTATCGCGTCCGGGCCTAGTGCAGGCCATGATGCGGAGCGAGAGGGATTGGGATGCCGTCTCCTCCTTTTGCGAAGCAGTCATGCTAGCTAAGGAGGAGGCGGGACGCGTGAGGCAGCGAAGCGCTGCCTCCTCGTAACCCAGCCCTCGCGAAGGACACACCCGGCGTCGGGGATCGCGAGACGATCTCCGGCCACCGTAAGCGCGGGCCTGCGGACGGCGAGCATGGGTGGCTCCCCGTCCGACCAGAAATAGACCCGAGCGTACGGCGCGTCGCGTTCCGCGCGCGCCTCAAAGAGCCATCAGACCACCACAGATGGGGCCCAATAGGGCCGATGCCGATTCGGAGTCGCGGAGAACCTAACGGGTAACCGGGGCTCCGGCTCGACGTGCAGGAGAAGGAACGGGGTGGTTTTTAGTCAGTAAGAGTCTGACACTCCCTTCCGCCTCACCCAGACGGGAGTAGTCATTCGATGATTTTCCCCCCTTAAAAAAAAAAAAAACTATGGATCGCCAATTGCGACGATTCTTACATACCTCTTTAGGGTCTTTACTCTTGAGTGTGGGACAGCTATGTTTCGATACTGCTCTGTCGACTAGACCGGCGTGATACCACAGCCTTACAGTACACCGGCGTGACACTACAGCGTTGTGTGCAGCCGTGTCAGTGAGATTAATTTCTTTTTTGGGTAACCCGGTAAAGTTTCACTTGTTTCACTCGATGATAAGCAATCGGCGTCGCCCATGGACATCTCGAACATCACATGCGTTACAAGTGTGTCACCCGTCTTGAATAATGTCGGAGATTCAGGTATTGGGAAGATTGGGGAAGGGGGGGATAGTTAGGCCTCCGATAACGTCACTAACACGATGAAACACAACGCAAGCGTTGTTTAACGTCGGTTTTCTCCGAACAAGCCTCCCCCCTTGTCCAATCTCCCCAATCCCCGAATCCCCAGCAATCCTCAAACTCCTAATCCCGAAAAGGCCGGTAACGCACTTGTAACGCCTCTGGTGTTCCAGGTGTCCATGTGCGACGCCGATTGCTTACCATCAGGTGATCCGTCTGCTCGTTTACAAGCCATAAAAAAAATCATCAATAGCCTATAAAGCGGTCACTGTTGACCAAAGGCCTCGCACACGGAGAAGGTTTGAGCATTAATCACCACGCTTGCTCAATGCGGGTTGGCGATTTCAAAATAATAATTAGAAATTATAAATCCTAGTTCCTCGTGCGCCTGCCACCATTATGCTTCTTGCGCAGCTTATCGCTATGCTCCTCGCACTGCCGCGATTTTGCTCTACTCGCGCAATTTAAATTTTTTGAAAATGCGAAAAATTAAACGTCAATTACCGTTAAAATTTGATTGACTCTCCTCGAATCGACATTTTGGAACGAGCGCCTAGCTTCACTGACGGACAGACTGACTGACTATTATATATCTCATATTTGTTGACGTTTCAAAAGTACCAAATTATGGTTTAATTGAAATAAATGCTTTTGAGTTTGAGAGTTTGAGTTTGATTGGATTAGCTCAGTTTAATTATTGGACTTTTATTTTATTGACAACAATTTTATTGACATACTAGCTACTTCCGCGCGGTTTCACACACTCTGCTCAGCTCCTATTGGTCGTAGCGTGATGTTTTATAGCCTATAGCCATCCTCGATAAATGCTCTATCCAACACAAAAATAATTATTCAAATCAGACTTGTAGTTCCGGAGATTAGCGCGTTCAAACAAACAAACAAACAAACTCTTTCGCTTTATATAATAGTATAAATATAAGAGTATAAGATATAAGATAAGATATAAGATTGTATAATTTCGATTATAATTTTATTATGACCTCAATGTATTTATTTTTAATCTACATAAATATTTACAACTTAAAATTAACTACATCTAAACTATTAAATAAAACGAAAGTAAAAAAGAATACAACAAAAATTATACCCTTAATTTAGGCGTCAAAGTATTCGTCCGCATCACTATCACAGGGGAACGTTCCCAGAAGACTGGCAGCATTGCTACGTTGAATGGCAATGCTTATTTTCTGTCCGAAGAAAAAGCCAGCCCTCTGGTCACGCGTAGAGTGGATTAGCCTACGGGCGATATCTTTAAACACAGAGTGTGCACTGGGACCCCATGGCCCAAGTGTTTCGACCCCAAACGGCTCAAAACAGTAGTTACCTACTAGATTTGAATATTTACGCCGTTTGAGGGCCTCTGCCGCGGAAGCAGCTGCACCAACGCATGCAGCGGTGCTTAAAAGATGTGATGGCGCAAGGGTGTCTACACACGTCGCGTCCCACACCAAAGGCCTACCCATCCAAGGCAGCAACGACATACCATTTGGTTTTTTGCCGTCATCACGTACCAAACCATTAGGTTCTAATACGGCTGGTACACCGGCTGAGGCAAAAGCACGACGAATGATAATAATAATAATAATAATAATATGCTTTATTGTACACCAAGCGAGTAATTATACAATATCAAGAAATTACAGAAAATAAAGAGGGTACAAGGGCGGCCTCATCGCTAAAAGCGATATCTACCAGGCAACCTTTGGGTGTATGGAGCATTGATTAATTTAAGAGGGTAGTCCGATGGCATACATAAATATTAACTACTATCATAACAAATATATATATATACTTTTTTTATATATTATTACATATATATATAATTACATACACATACATTCATACATATCGAACATAAATATATATAAAATAAATAAATATCTATATATATATACAACTACACACATACAACCTAAATAAGTATATAAGGGAGCTAGCGTGATCTATGACGTGGACATATAATAATCCTTAACTTTATAGCTTTAAAGGTAGCTATTGACCGTGCTTGTCTTACCGACACTGGGAGTGCATTCCACAAGCGAACAGCCTGAATCGTAAATGATTTATCATACGTCCTAGTAGAATGCTGAGCCATCCCAAACCTCAACCTCTCCGACGCTCTTAAGGATCTTGAATGTGTGTCATGATGGAACTTGAAGCGTTCTTTAAGATATTTAGGGGTTGCAGGATTATACAGAATACTGTAAAGTATGAATGATGTCGTTGATGCTGGCATCGCATAGCTCATGCGGCCTGCACTTCTGCAACAAGAAAGACCATGGTGTCCCAAGCCATCGACTCTTTCTCCACAGTGACAACAATGACCTCAATTGTTTTATTTTGATTGTAACAATTTCGTTTTGACTTTTATTGATTAATTTAAATTCGATTATATGTTACATTTTGATTACATGATATTTGATGGTAAAATGTCAACTTTATTTTTAAAAACATTTTATCAAATGTTGCTGTGCCCTTACGGGGTCCATAAATGTAACTTAGCTTTAAGTGTATTGTAACACCTTATTCACTTTATGGTATGCAAATAAATGAATATGAATATGAAAACAAAGAAAGCGATTAAACCTTTTTAGCGACTTCAAAAAAAGGAGGAGGTACTATGTTCGGCTGATTGTTTTGTTTGAAAGAGTATACTTCCGAGATGGTCCCATTTCTATGAGGTCAGTATCTGAGGTTGGGAAGTTATATCATTGTGATATGAGCTTATGGCACCGACTTCTTACCTATCAGTGGGTGGGTAAACCTATCAGTACTAATAATAGTTATTTTTTGCTTTTTAGTTTTGACTTTTTATTTCTTATTAGTTTTGGTTTTTTGAAGTCGGTTTTTTTGGATGCTCTCAATACGGTACATATATGTATTTTTATTACTTTCTCCTTTAAAACAACAGTTTATGTTTATGTAAAATACTGTCGATTTCCGTTTAGTAAGTAGTTATTAATGCGGTCAAGTTCTTACCTCCACTGGGAATGACCCAAAGGTTACGGTGTATAAGGCCACCGTGGCTGACTTAGGGCTCGTACACAAAACTGCGAAGCGAATTTGCAACGCAAAAAATTACGATGCGAATTGCTGCGATGCGATTTACTGCGATAACGCGTCTCCCAGGGTGACCATTCCTTCGACGACCGTCAACCGTACTAAACGTATTTTAAATTGAAAACTAGGTCGTGACATGGATCGTAAACAGAAGTGTGCACTTCTGTTATTGCTTAGGAGATACAGGAAAAAGAAACAAAGAAGATTTTGGGAAGATAAGGTTTTGATGTGTGATGCGAATCAATTCGTAGATCCGAGCTGGCACATATTTGCGATGCGATGTCGCATCGCAGTTTTGTGTACGCGCCCTTGAGGCCCCGACTTGGTTATATATTCGTCACTAATTACACTACCGATGATATAACAAGTGGTTAATATTACGGAAAAACCACTGCACCGTCCGGCAGGCGATTCAGTATTTAATAGCATTTTTAACCGACTTCAAAAAGAGGAGGTTCTCAATTTGACCTTTATGTACGTTCGTGCGTGACTATCCCGCGATTGTCTGAATCGATTTTGATGCCGTTTTCAGAAGCGTTTGTTACACTTCTTTTTAAGGGGAAAAATCTTTTAATGTCTTATTTATTTATTTATTTATTTAAATAGGTATACCAACAGCTTCTGTATACATAGTATTAAGAGATTATGAAAGTAACAATGTATTAGGCTTATACAGTCGCCAATTATAGGTTAACCAACATTTAATTACTAAGTGATAACAAAAACTACAGACACAAAAATGAACGAGAACAATAAAATTTTAGTTACTACAAAAGAAACTACTTCTAACGAAATTAACATTAGATTAACAAAAGAAGAAAACAAGCATGTTTCGTAAAAATTTGAATGTTAAAAAATATACTAAGCTGAGATTCAGAAAAATGTGATATGTCTGGACACTCACTGTGGACTGGTCCACAGTGAATGTCCACTCACTACTAATACGTACTCATCTAATATTTCACATAGGTACATATAGTTACATAGTAAACTAAGTTGTGCGGTTTGGGGATTCCAGTATTCGGGTCTTAAAGACTTTTATGGTGTCATGATATATGTTGTTCTTTTATGGTGTTCTCCCGCCTGGTCGAGGCGAGACAGTCAGACTCTTACTGATTAAAAACCACCCCGTTCCTACTCCTGCGCTTCGAGCCGGAACCTGTTAGGTTCTCCGCGACAAGAGGTTTTGGATGTAACTCCTATGCCACTCAAAATATCCTCCCGTAAGGACGAATTAAAACCTATGGAGTTTCTTGCTCGTTCTTCTCCATAGGAATCTACACCTTGGAACGAGCAAATAGATCAACTAGAGGACTGACTGACTGGAACTTTTTGTTTAGTTTGCCGTTCAAAGTATGGTCTGATTAAAAAAATATGATATTGACTTTAAATTTGATGGTAACAGACTTTTCTAAGTGACAAGCCAGTAGATATAACCATGAAAACACCGGAACACTGAAGTCCAACGTCCCAGGGACATGAGTAACTTTCTTCGGGAGCCCCGGCAACCCCTTAAGCCCTTCGCGGCTCTGTGTCGGCATTATCCCTATTGGGCCGCATCTGTGGTGGTCTGATGGCCTTTGAAGCGCGCGTAGAACATGACGCGCTGTACGCTCGGGTCTGGTTTTGGTCGGACGTCGAGTTACACATGATCGCCGTCCACAGGCCCGCGCTTACGGTGGCCGGACATCGTCTCGCGACCCCCGACGCCCGGAGTGTATCTCGCGACGGCTAAGGCGTAAGGAGGATCGTGCCCTCACGCGCTCCGCCTCCTCCTTAGCTACCATGATTGCTTCGCAAAAGTAGGAGACGGCATCCCAGTCCCCCTCGCTTTAAATTGTACTAAAATTTTGTGCTATCACCTAGCTTCACTGACGGACAGACTGACATATTATTTAATTTTGTATTTTGTTGGCGTTTCAAAAGTACCAAATTATGTTTTAACTAGCAGCCCGTCCCGGCTTCGCACGGGGTTGACAATTATTTATTTTTTTGAAATTTGGATTGTTGTAGTGACATAACTACAATAGTTGGACATATGCTACCGCAGAGTTTTTTGTAGACATTATGATGGTCTTCAATATTGTTGTACATTATTTTGTTCTATAGCTAATAGTTTCGGCAGCGCATTCGACGAAAGACATTTTAAGACTCATTTTCTACACCTTCGGTTACATTGTTCAAATTTTACCAAGGATACCTAATTATTTTCAAAATGAAATGTAGCCTATGTCAAATTGGAAGAATGTAGCATTCTATTGGTGAAAGAATTTTTTAAATCGATATTTCTTTAAACCATTGGGTTTAAATAATTTATTTCTCATAAGAACAGCTGATACATTGTTCACTTAAAATGAGATACAGAGGTTCCTTATCTTCTATGATACATATGACAAAATCCTCTAGTGCGGTAAGAAGTTACATTCATTTTATTTTAACGAGATTTACAATGTTTGTACATATTCCTTAAGTTTAGTTTTGAATGCCTTAATGTTATCGCAGTTTTTTATGTCATCTGGTAATCTATTAAGCAGCTGTGCTCCCTCAAACAAAAGCATTATTTTTTCCATAAACATTCAAATATACCTCTACAAAATAGGTACAAATCTTTCCTCTTTATAATATTAGTATAGATTGAAATAAATGTTGACTTTGAGTTGACTTTGATATCTGTTTGCCAGTTCATAAGGAATTCAGGTGATATGGGACTATTTTTAAAAGCGTCATAAAATTTATTGACGTTCGAGTATTTGACCATAATCGGGTATACGACACCCGCGAGAAGAGTAACGGTGGTACATGTGTATTCTACTCTGCTGTCACACGACAAAATATAACAATTTCCACCAGTTGTGCTATATTATAAATCTCAAATTTATAATTCTAAATAATCTTTAAATGACGAAGAAAACGTGCCGATCAATGGCATAAAAAACACTTACTTAGACAAATATCAGTCTTACATTAAAAAAATAAAGTTTAAAATTAAATATCAGTGGATATTTCTAAGGACGAGTATGCACGTGATTTGTAACCTTATGATTTTGGCTGAATATACATTTTTCATGTATATGTTATATATAAACATAGTTCGCGCGTATGTATGTGACTATTTGCAATCTTGCATTTTGTAAGAATATCTGTGTCAAATGGTATGGATAAGATTTGAATGGAGTGCTATGATAGCAAGGTGTGTGAAAGAGATGGGGATATAAGCAGAAAATGTTTGTTTTAAATATTATTGAGATTAACTTTTAATATAATCTTTGTAAGAGGGATGTTTGGATGTTTTTTTATGTGACCAAGGAGCACTGTGAACAAGGACTGCCTCGTTGGCCGAGTAGTTGCAAGTGCAACTGCCGGGCAAGCGGTCTCGGGTTCGATTCCCGGGTCGGGCAAAGTTATTACTGAGTTTTAAAAAAATCTCAGTAGTAGCACGGAGTCTGGAAATGTGCCCGATATATGGCAATAGGCTCACTCCCTATTACATGGGACTTATAACATAAATAGTGAAAAGTGGGTGTAACATTGTACAGTGGCATTAAGTGCCGTAATATGCACCTCTGCCTATCCCTTCGGGGATAAAAAGGCGTGATGTTATATTATATTATATTATTACCAAGGAGCAGTAACACCAATCAAACAAACACTGAGAAAGTTACGAGTGATTGTTATTCATGTTTTTAAAAGGTTCATTTCTAACTTAAAAACTATTATCTCTAAATAATAACTGTAACGTTTGTTTACTGCATCGACGTTATGATAAAATATAATGATATAAATACTAATACATAAGTGAAACCGCGAGCAAAACATACACACTAGAAAAAATGCTAAGATACAATAAGAAAGCCAAAGTATTACCAAGTTCAAAATTGACATTATAAATTATTATTTTTCACACGTCTCGTCGTTATTGCGATCACGTGTTCTCTCTTTCACACATTGAATTAACACTCCATTCATTTTTCAATCTATGTACCGTCTGTACCATTCCATATTATATTTTTTTCTCAATACCCACATCAGTATTATTTTACTGACTTGTCTGGCTAGTACGTGATTTAAATACAAATGTGTAAAATAATATCATAAGACTAACAGATAGAAAGACATTTTTACATTTACTGTTCATTCTTTGACTTTCATAAGTAATTGATTTGACTTTGACTTCGATTTGTGTGTTCCTTGGTGTTGGGTGTTCGATTTTTGTGTCTGTTTTTGTGACTAGTACTAAGTAGTAAGTATTAAGAAGTGAGTTTGTAAGTATAAGAGACCAACGGGTTACCGGGGTTTCGACTGGAAGTGCAGGAGTAGGAACGGGGTGGCTTTTAGTCAATAAGATTCTGACTAACACTCCCTCTCGCCTCACCCAGGCGGGAGAAGTCATTCGATGACTTTCTCCCTCTTATAAAAAAGTCTTATAATTTTATTATCCCGAGCGTACGGCGCGTCGCGTTCTGCGGGCGCCTCAAAGAGCCATCATACCACCACGGATGGGGATGATATCGATACGGAGTCGCGGAGTTAACAGATTGCCGGGGCTCCGGCTCAGAAGGGTAGGCGTAGGAACGGGGTGGCTTTAGTAATTAAGAGTCTAACACTTCCTTCAATTATATTTTCTTCATTTTGAAATTGTGTTTAGTCGTGCAATAATGTCGGGATTGAAGTATTATATCCGTCGGTATGAAATTCCGGAAATGCACCCGGTATATGGCAATCGGTTCACCCCCATAATAAATGAGACTCATACCATAAATAGTGAAAAGTAGGTGTTACATTGTACAGTGGGATTAACTGCCGTAATATGCACCTCTTACCCCATCGAGGGCAAAAGGCTGATGCTATGCTATGTGATTCTATTTATAAATTCAAGGGTCAGACAATGTATCAATGAGAAAAAATATTTTTTTAAAAAGTAACGATGGAGTTTCTTGCTCGTTCTTCTCCATTCGAAACTACACTTTAAAACGAGCATCTAGCTTCACTGGCAGACAGACTGACGGCCAATTCAATTTTGGACGTTTCAAGTGCCTAATCAAGAATGAATTGAATTAAATGCTTCAACTTTGACTTTACTATAAATTCGTCGGCTTAAGTTATTCAATTCAAGTGCGACTGCCGGGCAAGGGGTCTCGGGTTCGATTCCCGGGTCGGGCAAAGTATTACTGGGTTTTTAAAACATTCTCAGTAGTAGCACGGAGTCTGGAAATGTGCCCGGTATATGGCAATAGGCTCACCCCCTATTACATGGGACTCGTAACATAAATAGTGAAAAGTGGGTGTTACATTGTACAGTGGCATTAAGTGCCGTAATGTGCACCTCTGCCTACCCCTTCGGGGATAAAAAGGCGTGATGTTATGATGATGTTATAAAACTAAATAGTGTACCTAACACGACTTTCCCTTATATATATATAGAGGTATACATGTATATTTTTATTCTACCTCGTTCGCCGTCTCGTCCGCTGACTGCCTCGTTGGCCGAGTGGTCGCAAGTGCGACAAGGGGTCTCGGATTCGATTCCCGGGTCGGGCAAAGTATTACTAGGTTTTTAACAATTTTCAGTAATAGCACGGAGTCTGGAATTGTGCCCGGTATATGGTAATAGGCTCACCCCCTATTACATGGGACTCATAACATAAATAGTGAAAAGTGGGTGTTACATTGGCTTGATAAAAGACGTAATGTTATGTTATGTTATATTTATTCTATTACATTGTTCTCACACAATCAAACCAACAAAACTATGTAACCAAAGAATTGTATTGTAAACCTGATTGGAAAAGAGTAACCTATGGAGTTTTTTGTTAGTTCTTCTACATAGGAATCTACATCTTGGAATGAGCTTCACTTTTAATTTTATTGTTGACGTTCAAAAGTGCCTTTCTCAGGTCTAATTGAAATAAACGATTTTGACTTTAAAGTGGACGAGTTTGTTTATTTATTTGAACGCGCTAATCTCAGAAACTGCAGGACCGATTTAACATCACGCTACGACCAATAAGCGCCGACAAAGCAGATGAAATCGCGAGGAAGTACCTAGTGATATATTTTGCAACCTTCGTTCAAAAATGAAAGCCTTGCCCTACTCCTGTGTCGTGAGATACCTGCTAAAGCTATAGATCGCTATACTCCATCTTACATACTTCTTTAGCTTCCATCACATTCATACATCTGATGGTACCTCTATACAGAAACTACAGAGCGCCACCTACTACGCCCCTTACATACTTCCATCATATTTATATAATACTAGCTGTTGCCCGCGACTTCGTCCGCGTAGATTAATGACTTCTGACAGAATTCATCAGAATCAATTCAGTGCCCAATTAAGATTTACCTATTGTGAAATGATTTATCGTAATTTCTAAATTAAAAATCCCGCAGGGTTCTTACCAGTCCCGGCCCGATCACGTAAGTTTTGAGTAATAAAAACTTCGACTATTGTTGTACAGAATCTCTATGAAATAAGTTCAGTGGTTAAAAGATAGAGAGTCCTGGAGCATTGACGCATAGTTCCCGTTCCCGAGGGACTTCTGAGATAAAAACTATCATACGTTACTCAGGTCCCAAATCATCGTTTTACCGAATGTAATTCAAAAAGATTCAATGATTCTAGATTCAATTTTCATTCCCAATTTCACACCAACTATCATTTCCTATTTTATCCCCTTAGGGGTGGAATTCATCAAAATTCTTTCTAAGGAGATACCTATGTCATAGTAACTTTATGCATGCAAAGTCTCAGCCCGATCGGTTTAAAACTGGCAAAGTATCACACAAACTTTCACACTCTATATTACCCACTTTGGGGTGGAAATGTTCAAAAACCTTTCTAAAGGGACGTGTACGTCATAAAATCTACCTGCACGCCGAATTTCAACCCGATCTGTGTAAAACTGACAAAGCCTCATACAAACTTTCATCCCCTACATTATCCCATTGGAGGGGGAAATGATCAAAATCCTTACTTGGAGATGCCTACGTCATAACATCTACTTTCATGCCGAATTTCATCCCCATCGGTGTAAAACTGACAAAGTTTCATACAAACTTTCACCCCTATTTTACCCCCTTGGGGGGTGAAAATGATCAAAATCCTTTCTTAGAGGATGTTTACGTCAAAATATCTATCGGCACGCCGAATTTCAACCAGATCGTTTTATAATTGACAAAGTTCCATACGAACTTTCACCCCCTATTTTACCCTCTTGGGAGTGAAAATGATCAAAATTCTTTCTTAGAAGATGCTTACGTTATAACATCTATCTGCATGCCAAATTTCAACCTGATCGGTTTAAAACTGACAAAGTCTCATACAAACTTTCATCCCCTATTTTACCCACTTGGAGGTGAAAATTATCAAAATCCTTTCACAGCGGATGCTTACGTCATAACATCTATCTGCATGCCAAATTACAACCCGATCGGTTTAAAACTGACAAAGTCTCATACAAACTTTCATCCCCTATTTTACCCCCTTGGGGGTGGAAATTATCAAAATCCTTTCACAGCGGATGCTTACGTCATAACATCTATCTGCATGCCAAATTTCAACCCGATCAGTTAAAAACTGACAAAGTTCCATACAAACTTTCATCCCCTTTTTACCCCCTTGGGGGTTGAAATTATCAAAATCCTTTCTTAGCGGATGCCTAAGTCATAACATCTATCTGTATGCCAAATTTTAGCCCAATCTGTCCAGCGGTTTGGGCTGTGTGTTGATAGATATTTCAAAAGTCTATTTTTTTATTGATACAAAACAAAAGTTACAATTTCTGGAATTCCTTTGGTACGTACCTACCTATGTACCAAGTTACATGGTTTTATCTCCAAAAATGACGAAAACCCACATGCAACCCCTATTTCACCCCCACGCTGGTGTAAATTTTAAAATGCTAGAACAAACGATTTTCGGGGTCTAGAATATCTAGGTATACCAAATTTCATTCAAATCCGTTCAGTAGTTTTGGCGTGAAAGAGTAGCAGACAGACAGACAGACAGAGTTACTTTCGCATTTATAATATTAGTTAGGATGTTATCTAATTTTTTTATTGACTTCTGTCTTCAGGACCTTCAAAAACCATGGATCCGGCGTTAGCAGTGGAACTGGAGGCTCTATCTCGGCAGAAAGCAATGTTTGAGGCAACCGAACGAGGTGACTCCACAGTCCAGCAGTTCTATAAAGACAGCACTGTGTTCCTGACTGGAGCGTCAGGGTTCCTGGGCAAGCAGCTCGTCGAGAAACTCTTCAGGTGAGGTTCTTTTGTGACTGGACATCTACACTACATGAGCTGCTGTTTACATGTGAATATTAGCTCATGACGATACCTAAGTACGTGTGTCGCCTGGACAGTTAACCTCGCTACATCCTTGTTGACTGGACATCTACACTACATGAGCTGCTGTTTACATGTGAACATTAGCTCATGACGATACCTGAGTACGTGTGTCGCCTGGACAGTCAACCTCGCTACATCCTTGTTGACTGGACATCTACACTACATGAGCTGCTGTTTACATGTGAACATTAGCTCATGACGATATCTAAGTACGTGTGTCGCCTGGACAGTCAACCTCGCTACATCCTTGTTGACTGGACATCTACACTACATGAGCTGCTGTTTACATGTGAACATTAGCTCATGATGATACCTAAGTACGTGTGTCGCCTGGACAGTCAACCTCGCTACATCCTTGTTGACTGGACATCTACACTACATCAGCTGCTGTTTACATGTGAACATTAGCTCATGACGATACCTAAGTACGTGTGTCGCCTGGACAGTCAACCTCGCTACATCCTTGTTGACTGGACATCTACACTACATGAGCTGCTGTTTACATGTGAACATTAGCTCATGACGATACCTAAGTACGTGTGTCGCCTGGACAGTCAACCTCGCTACATCCTTGTTGACTGGACATCTACACTACATGAGCTGCTGTTTACATGTGAACATTAGCTCATGACGATACCTAAGTACGTGTGTCGCCTGGACAGTCAACCTCGCTACATCCTTGTTGACTGGACATCTACACTACATGAGCTGCTGTTTACATGTGAACATTAGCTCATGACGATACCTAAGTACGTGTGTCGCCTGGACAGTCAACCTCGCTACATCCTTGTTGACTGGACATCTACACTACATGAGCTGCTGTTTACATGTGAACATTAGCTCATGACGATACCTAAGTACGTGTGTCGCCTGGACAGTCAACCTCGCTACATCCTTGTTGACTGGACATCTACACTACATGAGCTGCTGTTTACATGTGAACATTAGCTCATGACGATACCTAAGTACGTGTGTCGCCTGGACAGTCAACCTCGCTACATCCTTGTTGACTGGACATCTACACTACATGAGCTGCTGTTTACATGTGAACATTAGCTCATGACGATACCTAAGTACGTGTGTCGCCTGGACAGTCAACCTCGCTACATCCTTGTTGACTGGACATGAGCTGCTGTATACTGAAAAATGTAAATATTTCAGGGCCTGTAATATTCGAAAGATCTACATTCTGCTTCGACCGAAGAAAAATATGACAATTCAAGAGAGACTTGAAGAAATGTTGCAGGATCATGTGAGTAGAATAATTTTAAATGATTAAATGTTTACAAATACATGATGTTCGAACAATGATGTGTAAGAGAAAGGAGTTTGTGAAGTGATGACGTCTGATAGGGTAGAATGGAAGAAGACATAATGTGAGGACTACGAGTTACAGATAAGGATAGTGAGAAGAAAAACATAGTCGCGTTTATAGTTTCTCTGTTGTTCTTCTAAAGATTTCCTTCTTAATTCCAGGTTTTCAGTCTTGTAAAAAAGAAGAAGCCGGACTTCGCAGAGAATATAGTGCCGGTAAAAGGTGATGTAGCCGAAACAAAGCTCGGTCTAAGTGATAAGGACTGGACTATGATCACAAGTGAGGTAATTTGACAGAACGAAATGACTTTTTAATATGGGTTTTTTAAGGGGAGGAAATCATTCACTGTCTCCTCCCGCCCTGGGTGAGTGAGGTGAGGGAGTGTCCGAAGGTCACGGACTAAATACCACCCCGTTTTTACTTCTGCTTTGGACTAGTAAACGTGACATCTATTCTCAAAACGATAGACACTTTTTCATTATATACTAGCTTCTGCCCGCGACTTCGTACGCGCAATCCCGTTTCTCCCATTCCCGTAGGATTTGCAGGACTTTTTTCTGTCTTAAGAACCTTCTCCTGACGATAACAAATACAATAAAATCAGCCAAATCGGTCTAGCCGCTCTCAAGTTATGGCGTGAAAACGGGAAACGGGTTTCATTTTTATATATATAGAGTAGCGAACCCAACAGACGTTGTCCTGCATATTCACTTGAATATATAAACAAAAATTCATTCAAATTAGTTCAGCTGTTTTGGATAAATAACCTAAACATCGACTGCAGCGCCATCTGCCGGGCTGATTTGTGAATCTAAACCATTCCCAGATCCCCTTGAACACACGAAAAATTTCATCAAAATCGGTCCAGTCGTTTGAGAGAAGTTCAGTGGCGTGTGTATGCCACTGAACTTCTCTCAAACGACTGGAGAATTATACTCACAGAAGAATTATATATATAAAGATTTGATGGGCCGACGTGTGACCATTGTTTCGCCTGGTGGTAAGCAATGATGCAGTCTACGATGGAGCACTTCCAACAGTTATAAGCCCCATGTAATAGGGGGTAAGACTATAGGGTAGTTTCCTTAATTTTATTTTAATGTCTGTCTGGTACATTAATTTTAAACTTTAGACACCCATCTTATCCCACAAAATTAAATACTTACGACGATTAATATTTATGTATTATAGAGGTATTAATTTGAAATATCGTGTGACGTCACAGCGTGCCATATTTTGTGGCACGTTATGACATAACGACCTCCCACTTCTAAACTTAGCGCCATTTTATCTAAGTATTGCAAATTAATACGAGAAAATAAAAAAATACGTGTCTAATATTTTTTCATTATCTAACTGACGGACTAATTACATTTTTAATTTTGACACCCTGGAAACTACCCAATTGACATAATACTGGGTACAATTCCAGACTGTGCTACTACTAAGCAATTACATAAAAATTTAGGTACCGTGTGGGTTTCCAAAATCTTCTCATTATGAAGAGCCAGCAATGCAATGAAGAGCCAGTAACGCCTCTAGTATTGCGGGTGTCCATTGGCGACGCCGATTGCTTACCATTAGGTGATCCATATGCTCGTTTGCCACCCTACGCCACAAAAACTGTATCGACCAATGATTAACTGTTTCTTTATGGCATAAGCCGGTAAACGAGCATACGGATCACCTGGTGATAATCAATCGGCGTCGCCCATGGACACCAGAGGCGTTACAAGTGCGTTACCGGCTTTTTGGGGATGATTGGGGAGATTGGGGAAAGGGAGGGTAATTGGGCCTCCGGTAACCTCACTCACACGACGAAACACAACGCAAGCGTTGCTTCACGTCGGTTTTCTGTGAGGACGGAGTAACACTCCGGTCGAGCCGGCCCATTCGTGCCGAAGCATGGCTCTCCTATACTTAATGGATGATAATGCTCCTCTAATCTCCAGGTAGACGTAATATTCCACGTGGCAGCTACCACCAGGTTTGACGAGGCACTCCGTGTGTCCACCATGATCAACATCAGAGGTACCAGAGAGACTGTTCTCTTGGGCAAAGACTGTCAGAAACTCAAGTAAGTGTACTCTACGATTATGTATAATAATAAAATACAATTAGACCGCCTCGTTGGCCGAGTGGTCGCAAGTGCGACTGCCGGGCAAGGGGTCTCAGGTTCGATTCCCGGGTCGGGCAAAGTATTACTGGGTTTTTAAAAAAATCTCAGTAGTAGCACGGAGTCTGGAAATGTGCCCGGTATATGGCAATAGGCTCACCCCCTATTACATGGGACTCATAACATAAATAGTGAAAAGTGGGTGTTACATTGTACAGTGGCATAATGTGCACCTCTGCCTACCCCTTCGGGGATAAAAGGCGTGATGTTATGTTATGTAATTAGACCACCACGCTGCTATTCCCATAGGTGTAGTATACCCGACTACATTGATTGTGACCGGGTTCCAAGGCATTTTGATATACTTGAACCATATTTTTAAACTGTGTTCTCCAATTTTAAGTGGAGAGCCATACTTCGGGACTAATAGCCCGGCCCTACCGGAGTCATCCCACGGCCTCACAGAAAACCGTGAATCAACGCTCGTGTTGTGTTTCGTCGAGTGAGTGAGGTTACCGGAGGCCTAACTACCGTTTCCCATTGATTGTAGCGTGATGTTTTGTAGTCTATAGCCTTTCTCGATATATGAACAATCCTACACAAAAAGAATTATTCAAATCAGACCAGTCGTTGCGGAGTTTAGCGCGATGAAATAAACAGACAAATTCTTCAGCTGTATATGTATACAATAATGTGATCCAATTTGCACTTTTAAATGTCTAATTCCAGATCCTTTGTCTACGTTTCCACAACATACTCCACAGCCACACAGGCCAACGTGGACAAGGAAGTGATGGAGAGGTTCTACCCATGTCCTCTACCTCCGGAGCTGATGATAGACATGGCTGAGAACATTGACGATGAGCGGATGGAAGCTATTGAGGCCAAGTATGACAATGTGATTAGTCGTGTTTTATTTTCTGAAGATTTATTTACAACGCCGTATCATGACTGCACGGTTGGTGCGGTGGCTGGGCAACCGGCTGTCGTGCAACGTGTCGCGGGTTCGATTCCCCCACGGAACAACACTTTGTGTGATCCACAAATTCTTGTCCCGGGTCTGGGTGTCCTGTGTATGTGAACTTGTATGTTTGTAAACGCACCCACGACACAGAAGAAAATCCTAATGTGGGGTAACGTTTTTTTTTTAAAAAATAAATAAAAGATGACCGCAGAGAAGCATTTATCACTCGTACTCTTCCCGCGGGTGTCGTATACCCGACTAAGACACTACACATTTGACAGAGACCGGGCAGCAGCACTCTCTGATAAACCTGAACCTTTTATACTGCGATCTCCAACCTGCCTGCCTGTGGAGATTATGACAAAAACCCCCTCTTATATAGAGGAGGCTCATGGTCAAGCAGTGGACTGTCACCCACTATTTGATTTATAAACGCTTTTCATTTCTCACTTTGTCTTTATCACCATCTTTGTAAAAGTAAAATACTGCCCGCGTTGCGTCCTTTAATAAATTCACGCTTCACACACAGTAGGCGGCCTACAAAAGACAAACGCTTGCATCTTGGTTAGACACAATGAAAACTGTCCACAAAACAGCAACGTGAAGGATGCATGCATTCGTCAAATGACGCAACGTGGAGAGCCCCTAACTTGACAGCAGAAAAGAGATTACATTTATACCCTATCACACTCCTTACAGAAAACCGACGTGAAGCAACGCTTGCGTTGTGTTTCGTCGTGTGAGTTAGGTTACCCGAGGCCCAATCACAATCCAAATCCCCGAATACTTAACGATTCTCAAATTCCTAATCCCCGAAAGGCCGGTGACGCACCTTTTACTTTAATGAGACAAGCCCGTCATAACCTCCCGAAACCGCTGCAACTCCTGCAAGCCAGGATACAGTAGATACAACCATGAAAACACTGGAACACTGAAGTCTGGCGCGTCCTACGGACGTGAACAACTGCCTTGGTTCCCGCAACGAAGTGAATCAGAAGTTATTATAAAAAAGAAAAACAAAATATAGTGAGGTGTGATTGAAGTTATCGGACGCCCAATTAATGCCTAGTAATTCATCTCAATTAATCCCCAAAATGACTGTAACGTATCTGTAACGCCTCTAGTGTTTCATATGTCCATGGGCGACGCCGATTGCTTACCATCAGGTGATATGTCTCTTCGTTTGCCGGCTTGACCCATAAATAAAACATAAGTAATGATATTTCGTTTTCTTCCAGCCTGATCAAAGGGTACCCCAATACCTACACGTTTACAAAGTCGATTGCTGAAGAAGTGGTCAGAAGCTTAGCTGGTGACATGCCTACTTGCATAATCAGACCGGCAGTAGGTAAGTTATCAAACAAAGAAATTCACATAGAATACCCACTACAATCCCTTAAAAGGTCGGTAATGCACTTGTACCTCTGGTGCTCCAGGTGTCCATGGGCGACGCCGATTGCTTACCATCAAGTGATCTGTCTGCTCATTTAGATACGGATACAGTTAAGTAATTGTTTGTAATATTTCAGTGATATCTTCATATCGAGAGCCAGTACCAGGATGGGCAGATGCCAGCTGTGCTTTTGGAGCTAGTGGGGTAAGTAAATGTCCAGTCAACAAGGATGTAGCGAGGTTGACTTTCCAGGCGACACACGTACTTAGGTATCGTCATGAGCTAATGTTCACATGTAAACAGCAGTTCGTGTAGTGTAGTTGTCCAGTCAACAAGGATGTAGCGAGGTTGACTGTCCAGGCGACACACGTACTTAGGTATCGTCATGAGCTAATGTTCACATGTAAACAGCAGTTCTTGTAGTGTAGTTGTCCAGTCAACAAGGATGTAGCGAGGTTGACTGTCCAGGCGACACACGTACTTACGTATTGTCATGAGTTAATGTCCACTTGTAAACAGCAGCTCACGTCCAGTCAACAAGAACTACCTTGACTGTATTACAGAACTAATATCATTGTTTCTTGTTTCAGCTGATCCTAGGTCCAGCAACTGGTCTGATACACGCGATATATGCTTCAAATGATGTGAAATTTAGTTTGGTGCCAGTAGACTACGTTAATAATGCTATATTAGTGGCTGGGTGGCACACAGCTACTGAGAAACCTAATGATGTTCAGATATATTCAGTTTCAAGCGCCAGGAATTTGTTTCATTGGGGTACGTTTTAGCTTGTATTTTTGAAAAGGAGAGGTGTTGATAATGTCCACTAAAATGTTCTAAGGTTCAAACAATAATCAATTCGAAGATGCGCTCACAAATATTTCTGTCACTGCGTATGTTCTAAAATATGCAAAGATAGTACTAGCCTTGGACAGCGGCCTTGTTCGTGTGCAATAGTGACTTCCGGCATTTTACCCACATAGTTCCCGATCTTGCGGGATTTTAGAGAAGTCTCCGCTTCCCGCGGGATTTTCGGGTTAAAAACTATCCTATGTCCTTTCTCAAGTTCCAAACTATGTCTATACCAAAATTGTACACAAATCGGTTCTTAGTTTAGGCGTGAAGAAAAGACAGACAGACAGAGTTACTTTTACATTTATAATAATTATTAATTTGGTTTATCGCGACATTAAGTGTAATATAAAATTAAATAACAATTCAATATTTTCTTAAACTCCCGATAGGTCTACAGGAAAACTTTTTGCTAATAATCAATACATAGTATAAAACAAAGTCGCTATCCGCCGTCTGTCTGTCCTTGTGTATGCTTAGATCTTTAAAACTACGCAACGAATTTTGATGCGGTTTTAAACTGTCAAACACCAAGCGGTCACCGGTGACCGCAACCTATTGTTCTATAATTGTGTCTACAAAACCGGTACTCGACGAGTCTAATTTTCGGGAACCGAAAAATCTATTACCTAACACGTTTTTAATCTTGGGAAATGAAGCCGAAATGAAGACTACACAGTTGTTGCGTGTTCGATTCCCGCACGGAACAACTCTTTGTGTGATCCACAAATTGTTGTTCCGGGTCTGTGTGTCATGTGTATGTGAACTTGTATGTTTGTAAACGCGGCCACGACACAGGAGAAGATCCTAGTGTGGGGCAACATTAAAAAATAATAATAAAAATAAGTTTTTTATATTTTTTTGTACGTTTTATTTTCAGAGCCGATTTCTTCAAAGATCCGTGATATTGGCAAGGTCCTGCCTACCCCTCTAGCTGTGTGGTACACCTTTATAATAAACACATCCAATAAGCCGCTGTTTTTCATACTGACGTGGCTTTTGCATTACATTCCTGGTTACATACTGGACGCTGGTTGCATTCTGCTTGGAAAACCGACTATGTAAGTTGAATTTTTTTATATAGTGGGTCAACAAACGAGCCTTCAATATATACGACACCTGTAACAGCAGGGGGGAGGTATACACAAAAACTAGAAAGAAGTGTAAACTATTCCTCTTCTTCTCCTCTAATGATACATATCTTCTGTCTGATTCATTTTATTGCTCGATACAAGACAGTTATTCAAGTCCCTGCGACGTCGGTGTTACATGGTTGTATCAGCTAGCTTATTATTTAGATAAGAATGGATTTACTGTAGATCCTGGCTTACAGGAGGTGCAGCTGTTTTTTTTCATATTTAATGGGTCGACGTTTGATCACCATCTCGCCGGGTGGTAAGCGATGATGCGGTCTACGATGGACCACGTCGTCACATACGCAACCTATTCACTCGGGCCTTGAAAACTCCTAGGTTATATCCTTCAGGAAATACAGACTCTGGCAAAGAATTCCACTCCTTAGCAGTACGCACAAGGAACCTTAAAGCGAAGCGCTTCGTGCGTGAAGGTGGAACATCTACCATGAATCGGTGACGCTTCGCCGATTGTCTTGTGATACGATGATGGAAAGGACTAGGAAGAATCAAGTTGGACAATTTCCCCGCACACTCACCGAAATGTATCCGGTAGAAAACCGAAAGGCTTGCAACCTTACGCCAGTGTTCGAGGCTTTGAAGCCGAGCCTTCACAAGCGCATCATCGTCGATGAGCCTCTTGGCACGCCTTTCAATGTGCTCTAACGCGTCCAGCTGATATTTGGCCGAGCCGTCCCAAAGATGAGAGCAGTACTCCATACAGAACCGAACCTGTGCTTGATACAGGCCCAGCAATTGTTTCGGCGTGAAGTACCGTATCACCTCCATAGTATTATACTTTTCTCTTATATATACTTCCTACCAGCCAATTGCGCTTTGACTCTATATAGGAGCCAAAGTTGAGAGTTGGCAGTTACACCAAGAAGCTCAAGATGATCGGTTATCGGTACGGACACATTCCGGAAAGTAGGAGTCAGCGGAAATTTACTCCGTTTGGCGGAGAATAGACACGCCTGGGTTTTGCTAGTATTGAACCTAACCAAGTTGTTGTTTCACGTCGATTTTCTGCTCGACCGTGGTATCACTCTCGTGCCGAAGCAAGGCTCTCTCGCACGATATATTCTCACTTTCTTTCTGTTCTCAAACTTCCCTAAATTATTTATTTTTAAACGATAAAATATAATATATGATGTTCACCCCTTCCTGACTACAGATCGATCTGATATTTGGTACACTCTCTTATTCTTGATGACCATACAATATAATCTAATTACCTCTATTTACACAACTACCTCAATTATGGATATCAAACGAAAGAGCTTGATTGGTACAACAGAGCTCATTAACATGAACAATATGTATTTTATATTGTTGTTTTTTATAATTGCAGGTTCATAAAACTCTACAATCGAGTGAACAGGTCGTCTCTAGCCTTATCCTACTTCACGACTCATACATGGGTGTTCAACGACTCAAATACTGACAAACTATTCAATGGTTTATCAAAGACTGACAGGCTAATATTCAATTTTGATACATCTGACATAAATATATCAGAATTCGTCACTTTGTGGTGCGTTGGGCTGAGGAAATATTTAATGAAAGATGGTATAAAAAATACGGAATATGCGAGAAAAAAACAGTTTCTATTGAAATATCTACATTATGTCGTATCTTGTATGTATGTCTATGTCTTGTTTAAAATGACGTGTCTTGTTTGTTATTTAATTCTGTGTTTGTTTGGATTTGTTTAAAATGTGTTTTATAATTAAATGATTTATTAATTACGTATTTTTATGGTGTTGTTTTATTTATTACATAACATAAAATCACGTCTTTTATCCCCGGAAAGGTAGGCGTGCGTAGAGGTGCACAATATGGTACCTACTTAATGCCACTGTGCAACGTAACACCCACTTTTCACTATTTATGTTATGAGACCCATGTAATAGGGGGTGAGCCTATTGCTATATATCGGGCAAGATTTCAGACTCCGTGCTACTACTGAAAATTTTTATAAAACCCAGTAATACTGTGATATGACTTGCTCAGATTGAAACTCTTATGTGTTGATTGCGTTAGTGACCTTTATGGCATTACATTATGACTTCAATTAAGATACTTCGTTAGTTTGATATCTGCAATCGTCGACATATTAACTTAATTTATTGTTAATTGTAATATTTGACATTTCTTGACATAAACTTTGTAACATTATATTTTAGACTAAGTAGATACCCACGTTGACATTGCATCATATTTTATTATTTCTTTTTGTATGGCTTATATTTGATCGTAGCGTTTTAACATTTTTTGTTTACAATTATTCTAAAATTTTGACTGTATACCTAGTTGTCTATTTGACGACATTCAAATCGCATTATAATTTAATTTGCATGCCGAAAGGTAAAATGTACTGGGTCAATTAACTTTATTCCAACTTATATGTATACCTACATTATTAGCAAATAAATTAAGGGAAATTAAGGGATGAAACTTGCTTACCTAGGGAAATTGTGCGGTTATTCATGCATTGGTATAGCAATCAAAAGAATTTTGTTAGATGGGCCGGATCTCGCTCGGAGGAGTACAGGCTGGAATGCGGGGTGAGGCAGGGGGGGTTGACCTCTCCCACGCTCTTTAACCTGTACGTCGACCGATTGATCGATGAGCTCAGCAACACCGGCATCGGGTGTCATATAGATGGAGTGTGTGTGAATAATATCAGCTATGCAGACGATATGGTGCTGCTGAACCCATCGATTGGTGCCTTGCGCGGGCTCCTGAAAATTTGCGAGTCCTACGCGCCACCGCGTGGGCTCAAATACAACGCGAAGAAAAGTGAAATAATGATTTTCAGACCAGATAACAAGCGATACAATTTTGTTCCAAATTTCACTTTATGTGGCATAGCTCTGAACAAAGTCGAGCAATTTAAGTATTTGGGCCACTGGGTCACTGAGGACCTTAAGGATAGTGTGGATATTGAAAGGGAGCGTAGGGCGCTGTGTGTCTGGTGCAACATGTTGGCTCGTAGGTTTGCACGGTGCACGGGCATGGGCGTAGCCAGCTTTGGGCTCAGGGTGGGGCAGCAGCCAACCTATCCCCCGGATCCCCCTAAGCCGGAGACCCTAACGGGTAACCGGGGCTCCGGCTCCACGTCTGGAGAAGGAACCGAGTGGTTTTTAGTCAGTGAAAGTCTGACACTCCCTCCCGTCTCACCCAGGCGGGAGCAGTCATTCGATGATTTTCCCCCCTTAAAAAAATCGCCCGGGGGAGGGCGATGGCCCTCCGATTTTTTGTACCTTGAGGCGTTAATCTCAAACTTTTTAATCTCTTAAATTTGGCTAAAGACTGTCTCAGTAGGATCTCGCGATGGGGAACGAACGAAATCGCTTGACTTTTACACCAAAACTTACCAGCTATTGCTTAAAGGAAATCTAAAGTCGTGGCCGTCTATTAAATTTAACAATATTTCCGTAAAACGAAAGGAGTCGGTTTGCTATCTCGGTCTAGTTTTGGAATACAACTATTCTTTCATTGAACATATATGAAGGCTGTTAGTGAGAAAGCCAAAAAGAAAAAATTCGCTGACGCGATTTTCAAAAGCCACCTGGGGTCTCTTTTCTTACGCTCAGGATCATATACGGAGCAACCTACCTGGGATGCGTGTGCTACGGGGCACCTGTCTGGGCTGATAGGGCCACAATAGGCGCGGTACGGCGAAAACTTCTTCAAGGCCAGCGTCTAGCCTTGATTTTCCTGTGTAAGGCTTATAGGACGGTTAGCACTGAAGCCCTAGCTGTGCTCGCGGGTGTACTTTCGGTAGATCTTGAGGTGCAGCGACGTGCTGCTATGTACTATAGTGCGAGACCTAATTTGTCAGTAAGCTTTCTAGCACAACGTGATCGAAATAAAATTGCTATATTGTTTAAGCCAATAACGGACGTTTGGGATGACCTTATAACTGAATGGCAGTGTAGATGGGCATCTTCTATTAAGGGCCGCCACCTATATCAGTTCTTCCCATCCGTGCATGAGCGGCTTGAAAGGACATGGTTGGAGGTGGATCACTGTGTTGCCCAATTTCTTCCTGGCCACGAAATGAAATGAAATGAAATGAAATGAAATGCAATGAAATGAAATGAAACATTTATTTGTGATACATAGGTACATTTGGTTGGTCATTTTTAGATTAAAGTGCGCTATGATCAGCCTATTTTAGGCATACAAATACGCGTATAAGAGTTTAAATCAGTAAGTCCATTAATTAGTTAGATAAGTAAATATAAATTTGTCGTGTTTTAATAAATTACATGTCAATAGTGTCCGTCAAAAAGTCAGACGAGGAAGACTACTTAATGCTTAATAAATTATAATAAATTGATGTCAATAAGTAGGTAATTAATAGATTATTGTAGTCAATACGTTATAGCTATACATAAGTCAACAAATAAGCAAAATCAAAATTTATCCATTAAAAAATCTGAGACACTATAATAACATTTTTGACACAGTAATTGTTTTAAAGATTTTTTAAAAGAATTAACATTAGCTTGTTTTAGCTCTTTTGGTAATTTATTATAGATAGCTGGAGCCATACGAAAGATACTTTTATGCATTAATGCGGTATTCGTTCTGGGTATACATAGACGACTTTCATCCCTTTGTGGCCGATTATAAGCTTCAGATAATAAAATAAAGCGTTGAGGATTTTGCCTTACAAACACCGCGGTTTCATAAATGTATAGTGATGGTAAGGTCATAAGATTGTGTCTTTTGAAGAAAGGTACACAGCTGTCAGTTGCCTTCAAATCAAACATAGCCCGGACGCACCTTTTCTGTGCCCTAAAGACAAGAATTTTGTTGGTGGAATTCCCCCAAAACACGGCAACTTTAAAAGCAAATTGTTCTCATTTAAACTTATTGATTCACCATGGTGCCAATGTTCGACAGTGGAGTTGCAATACGAGCAGTCGGCCCATCACATAATCTGGGAGTGTGATCTCTGGCAATATGCCCGTAACACTATGTTAAATAATTTAATTGTTTCGTCAGGTGTAGCTTATTATACGGACCTTGTGGAATCTAGAACAAATTTCCGTGCGTTTAGGCACTTTTGCCATACCTATTATTGGAAGCAAGTATAACAGCTCACACATAGGACCCACTTAGTTTTTAGTCAAATTTCCGTGGTGCTTGGCGACTGGGCTTCACCCAGTTGTAGAGGTACAGTCTCTTCTTTGTGCCTTTAGGCTTAATTCATTGTCTCCTGCAGTAATTCACCGAGGGAAGTGGAAACTATAGTTTTTTTCTTCTTCTCCTCTTATAATATCTTCTGTTTCACTTCGTTGCGGGAACCAAGACAGTTACTCATGTCCCTGGGACGCGCCGGACTTCAATGTTCCGGTGTTTTCATGGTTGTATCTACTGTAGATCCTGGCTTACAGGAGTTGCAGCGGTTTTGGGAGGTTGTGGCGGGCTTGTCCCAAATTAAAAAAAAAATCACACACAGGACAGATTTCATAGTTTTATTTATGAATACTGGGTGTTTATAAATTAAAGTTGTAACTAAGTATGCCTCATGTATGAGTAATATTACTTCAAAAGAAGACGGCGTTTGTTCTGGCAGAACCTGTTAAGCACTTCTACTAAAAATTTATTTTTCGATTCTGAGACCCTTGTTCTGTGCACACTTAGCATGTGCACAGGCCACTTAAACGATTTTCGCTCATGGTTAAGCGAAGCCACATTTTGACTCGCCGTTATGTGCTAAACGATCGTTCTATTGTACAGGTCGTACATGGTTGGGCAAGCAAAATAGCGAACACTAGGATAAAATTGCATTTTCGAAATTTTGATCACATCTACCAGTTCCACCTCCTTCAATGCATTAATGTCCGTACTTTTTTTCTTCCCACAAATTATACCACATCTCAGCCTCGCTTGGGAAAGTATCACTTAATTTACAAAAATTAAAATTAAGATCAACTAGAAAATTAAAATTAAACAAAACAAGCAAACAATACAAATCGCGCCACGAACCATAGAAGATTTTAGTCTGCGCTTCGCGGGGCGCGGGAATGAGTGACCGCGCGGTGATGGACGGCTCGGCTCACTACGCCACATAGTACCTTTTCTTTTAGGGAATACGGCTCTCTTTCAAATGACGCGCGCACCGCGCACTTTCGGGAACTCGAGCGTGCATTTTGTTTTGATCGCGCTCTTTTCAAAGTCGACAATTTTTTGTGCAATTAGGTACTTACGGATAGTATGATTGTTGATGTTGTTAGTTAGAGTTAGTAAAAAAAACATTGTTTAATCAGACACCTTATGGGTCAGAGCCAGGGCCCAGCGTGGGGCAAGTGCCCCAGCTTGCCCCAGTGTGGCTACGCCCATGTGCACGGGGATTGTCAAAGTTGCGCTCTTTAAGGCGTATTGTCAGTCTTTTTACGCCTGCAGCCTGTGGGTTGACTTCACGCAGCGGACATACAGCGATCTGCGCGTTCAATATAATAACGCGTTCCGGGTGCTGATGGGGCTGCCGCGGCACTGCAGCGCTTCTGCGATGTTCGCGGCTGCTAACACAGACGGCTTTCCAGCCATCATGCGCAAACGGTGCGCTTCAATCATGCGCCGCACGCGCGACAGTTCCAACGGCATCTTGTCCGCGCTGGCGGATCGGTGGGACTCTCCGATGCTGGCTCGCTGGATAAGGCTGCATGCAGTTGTATAGTGTTTTGCCACCATCATCGGGGAGTCCACCCGGACCCGCCACTACAAGTTAGTGCTCAATTAGATTAGATGTGATCAATAGTTATTATTATTACTAACACTAGTTTGTAAGCTCGCAATTGTACTAACACATATGGATGTAAATCTGAAATAAATGATTATTATTATTATTATTATAAATGATTTCTTTCTTTCTTTCTTTCTTTCTACTTTTTCCAACCCGGGAATCGAGCCCAAGACCTCTTGCCCGGCAATCGTACTTGCGACTACTCGACCTACGAAGCAGTCATGCAATGACCATTACATTCAAATTCAAATTTTAGCTACATACATGTAAAAAGGAATTTGGCTTTTCAAAATTCATAAACAAATCAAAGAAAATTGCATTACGGCTTCCCAATTCGACCCAAAATTACCGGCTTGCAGCTATGCCTCAACCAAAACTTAGCTGATTTAGTTGAGGACAAAATAGGAGAAGGTGATATTAGCGGCGCAGCCAGGATTATTTTTAGCTACTCAGAATTTCTTAAAAAACCCAGTAATACTTTGCCCGACCCGAGACCACTTGCCCGGCAGTCGCACTTGCTACCACTCTATCAAAGAGTCAGACGTTTTATTTATTAATGAACTTTATATCACGCTTATTATATCCTGAAGGTAGATAGCGAAGTTTGTAGATTATAACGATTTACTTTGATGAGTAGAATAATTAAGTGTACCTAGAATTATTACCGACTTCAAAAAAAGGAGAAGTACTATATTCGAATGATTGTTTTTTATTTATGTATGTTCATCGATTACTCCGCCGTTTGTAGACCGATTTGCAGTTTTATTTCATCACGAATGAATTCCTCCAATTGTGTCGGATCTTTGCAACTATACAAACTGTTTTTTACATAAAAAAGTTCATAATAAACAGTATCAAACCCAATAAAAAAGAATTACTGAAATCCATTCGGCTGTTCTTAAGATTTGCGCTTAACAACACATTCAGCTGTTCATTTTTATTGTATCATTACTAGCTTTTACCCGGTTACGCTCGCGTCACAAAAGGATAAAAGTAGTAAGGATAAGGATAATTATTTTAGTCATAAAATCTTTTGACCAGTTGATAATCGATTAAAGGATAGGGTAGCATGATGTGCTGCCTATTATATTTACCACAAGTTCTAACAGTACACTTACACGTACACAGTACACTGAATGAAAAGATGTAAGTAGGTTTCCAAAGCTTTTTGTAACACTTAAAGGTCTATTAACCTTTAAATTGTTAAGAAGGTGTTATAGTTATGAAGGCTCATTAAAATACATTGTTGGCAGGTTTAATAACCTCCTGGTATCATCAGTACCTGCTAGTAGACTGCACGGTTGGTGCGGTGGCTGGGCAACCGGCTGCCGTGCAACGTGTCGCGGGTTCGATTCCCGCACGGAACAACAAATTGTTGTTTCGGGTCTGCGTGTGATGTGTATGTGAACTTGTATGTTTGTAAACGCACCCACGACATAGGAGAAAAACCTAGTGTGGGGCAACATTTTATATAAAATAAATAAAAAAAGGACCGTATTTATCATAACTCGGGGGCCCGTGCCCAGCCCCCCCCCCCGTTCAGGGGGCCCAAAGGATCGACAATTTTTACGACTGACACACGGAGTAAATCTCTGTGTGATTCACAAATTGTTGTTCCGGGTCTAGGTATCATGTGTATGTGAACTTGTATGTTTGTAAACGCACCTACGATACTGAAGTAAATCGTATAAATGCAGGCTTCAGTCGGTCGATGGATATATTTGCTTGGCGCTCGGGTAATTGTACTGTGTATACCTTCTCAGTACGTTGTAACACTCTGTAGGGTCCTTCGTATGGTGATTGAAGTGGTTTTTTTACTGCATCTGTTCTTATGAATACGTGGCTGCACGTGAGTAGGTCTTGATGCACGAATACGCTTTTATTGCTGCTGTGATGCTTCGTAGGTACTTGCGGTTTGTTTTGTTGAATTATATTACGTAGGTTGTCAACGTAGGTATAATCCAAAGTAGCAGGTGTGCAGGTGGTACTTGTAGTGAAAAATTCGCCAGGTAGACGTAGATTGTAGCCGTAGGTAAGTTCGGCGGCACTCACACCTGTGTCTGAGTGTAGCGCGGCTCGAAGTCCTAGTAGTACAGTAGGTAGTACGTCGGTCCATGTACTTGCGCTCGCGAGTTTGGCGCGTAATGCAGTCTTGAGTGTTCGATGCCAACGTTCAATTATGCCGTTGCTTTGTGGATGATATGGTGTGGTACGATTTTTCTTGATTCCCATTAATTTAGTTAGGTTTTGAAATAGTTGACTCTCGAACTGACGACCTTGATCACTTGTGATGGTAGTCGGGCATCCAAATCGGGCGATCCAGTGTTGGTACACAATATCGGCGATTCTAACAGCTGATATTTCGTCGGTAGGTATTGCTTCGGGCCACCTAGTTAGTCGGTCGATCATCGTTACTAAGTACCTGTGACCTTGACGTGTTGTAGGTAGTGGTCCGACGATATCAATGTGTAGGTGTTGGAATCGCTCGGTTGGCGGGAAAGATCCGACGTTCGAGTGCGTATGTCGTTGTATCTTGCTTTTCTGGCAAAGTATACAGGTTCGAGTCCAGCAACCGATGTCTGCGTTCATTGATGGCCAGAAATATTTTTGAGTAATGAGTTTGCGAGTCGTGCGTGTACCGGGATGACTGATGTTGTGTACACTGTCAAATACTTGTTTTCTATATGGTTTAGGTATGTACGGGCGTACATAAGAGGTCGATGTTTCGCAGTATAGTTCGATGTCGCTGTTAGGTATAGGTATTTTCTTCAAAGTTACGTTTTCTTGTGATAACAGTTGTTTAATGTTGCTGTCCTTGTCTTGCGCACTCGCTATGTCGTTGTAGTTGATTGCAGATGGGAATGTGATGGATTCTATGCGGCTTAGGGTGTCGGCAACAATGTTGTCTTTGCCGCTCACGTGTCGAATGTCGGTGGTAAATTCACTGATGAATAGTAACTGTCTTGTTCGCCTCAGAGTTTCAGAATTTGATTGAGTCTTGGACATCACATATGTAAGCGGCTTGTGGTCGGTGAATATGATGAGATGGCGACCTTCGAATATCTTCCGGAAATGTTTGACTGCCATGTACATTGCAAGTAGCTCTCGATCGAAAGTGGAGTATTTCTTCTGCGCGTCGTTGAATTTCTTGGAAAAGTATCCGAGCGGTTGCCACGTATTATGTAGGTATTGTTGTAGTACGGCACCGGCAGAGTTATCTGATGCGTCGCAGAATAAGGCGAGTGTTGCGTGATGAGATGGATGAGCGAGTAGAGCTGCGTTTATGATGCTAGCTTTACATTGCTCGAATGCTTGCGTCGCCTCTTCGGTCCACGTGATCGGAGTCTTATCGCGCTTCTTGACGTTGTGTAGGTAGGCATTTAGTGGTGCTTGCTTCGATGCGGCGTTCGGTACGTGATCACGATAGAAGTTGATCATGCCGAGGAATCTTCTTAGTTCTTCGATGTTCGTTGGTTTCGGGTAATTAGTGATTGCTTCGATTTTGTGTTGCGGCGGCTTGATTCCATCAGCTGATACGGTGTAACCTAGGAACTGTACTTCAGGTTTGCCTAGATTGCATTTAGCGGGGTTGATGGTAATGCCGTTGTCCTCTAAGCGTTTTAATACGGTGTGGAGATGTTCTCGATGTTGAGTTTCGTTTTCAGATGCAAGTAGTAAGTCGTCGATAAATGGGAAAACAAAGTCTAATCCTCGTAGTACTTCATGTATGTAGCGTTGAAACGTTTGTCCCGCGTTTTTCAAACCGGGGCACATACGTGGGAATTCAAATAGTCCCATTGGCGTGATGATAGCGGTCTTCTCTACGTCTTCTTCTCGCACACTGAGTTGTTGATAAGCGCGGTTGAGGTCAACCGTGGAGAATATAGTTTTCCCCGATAGGTGGTGAGTGAAATCTTTGATGCGTGGCACTGGGTATCGATCTGGTATAGTGATCGAGTTGAGTCGGCGATAGTCACCACATACTCTAATATCGCCATTTTTCTTAGGCACGATGTGTAGAGGTGATGACCAAGGACTCTTGCTAGGTCTGCATAGTCCTTGCTCAATCATATTTTCGAATTCTTTCTTCACTGTTTCGAATCGATGAGGTGGGATTGGTCGAGCTCGGCAATGAACTGGTGGTCCACGGGTTTCGATGTAATGTTGCACGTTGATGTTAGAGTTTAATTTCATTGATGTTAGTCTTGTTATGCCGGGATATTGTGCTAATATGTCGTGGTATGATTGTGACATATTGATGCTGCGTACGGTAGGTACGTCTGACACTCGCACCGGGGCGTTGACTTTTAGGCTCGTGACGCCGTCGATTAATCTTCCGTTTTTTAAGTCGACGATGAGTTGGTGATGTTTGAGGAAGTCTGCTCCGAGGATTGGCCTTGAAACATCAGCTACTATAAATGTCCACTTGTACGGACGTCGTAAGTTGAAGTCGAGAGTTAGTGTTCTCTCGCCATACGTAGCTATAGTTGTGTTGTTCGCAGCGTACAGTTTGAATGGTAGCGGTGTTCCAACTTCTCCTTTTCTTCTCGGTAGCACTGATATGTCGGCTCCGGTGTCGACTAAGAAAGATAAGTTTGTGTTTCTATCGGTGATGTGTAGGCGGTGTGATTTCTCTTGAACGCCGGTAGCCGCCTCCGCCAACGTTCGGTTTAGTTTTCCGAGGTCGTTGCTTTGAATGAGCAGGGAGGTGTGCAGCGTCGAGCTTGTTCTTTGAAGCGCCGATGGTAGTAGCAGAATGGTGAAGGTGATGATGAATCACGATTCCGTGAACGTGACGTGCTGCGTGTGCGTTGCTGAGATGGGTAACGGCGGCGGCGGTAGTCGGGGTTGTATGCTGGTCTTGACTTTAATTCGGCGATCTCCAATGATAATTTTCTTATCTCGTTGATAAGGTATTGTGTATCGGTGTGTGATGATGACGTGGACTGTGCTGGTTGTATTGCTGAGACTTCTGTAGTTGACGCGGACTGCTCCATCATTTTGTCAGCGAGGAGAGCGAGCTCTTCCAGCTCAGTTTTTGTGCTAAATGATTCGCTGACGGCCAGGACGGATCTGATGTGTGATGGTAAGTGGTTGGTCCACATGAGTCGTAACGTGGAGTCAGGGACCTTGTCTCTGGCTAGGTTACGCATGCGGCGGAGTAGCTGCGTAGGCTTCTGATCGCCGAGTTCCATCTCGGACAGTAGTTTCTGGAACTGTCGGCTGTCGGACTCTTCATAGGCAGATATGAGACGTTCCTTGATTGCGTCGTATTGATTCGTCTCCGGCGGGTTGTATAGGAGGTCCATGATTTGCTCGATGTCTTGACGTTCGAGCTGTGCGATGACCATCTGGGCGAGCTGAGCCTGTCCCTTCTTCATGTCGTTGGTAGCTGCTTCGAAGCTAATGAACCATAGACGTGGTCGGTCACGCCAGAATGGTGGAATGCGCATTGTGAGGGATATGCCAGCTGTTTCCGTCTTCGCTACGGTGTGGGTTAGGTCTTCCGTCGGGCAGGGATTTGCCATCTTGATGTTGGATAATAATTTATTTTCTTCCAGCAGGGATTCGTTCTTCCAGCAGGGATTTGTTCTTCTTCTTGCTGTTCTTGCTCGGGGTCACCACTTTGGAGATCGGTTGTTATTAGTGAAACAACTTGTTGTCGTAGAACGAATGTATTTATTAGCCGGAGGTGGTTGTTTTTATACAAAAATTGGTACTAGTGCTACTTACAACTAATTCTGTACATTAACCAATTAAAACTATTAAATTAAAAATAAATAAAATTTAGAAATTTGTACACCAATAACATCGCCTAAATTATAGCCAATAGCGTTACACTATTTAGGACAGAACTTTATTTACAACGTGAACAATGGAAAGAAAAGGATAGCCGATAAAAGAGCGAGATAGTCGATGAGTGTGAGGTCCGTGCAAAGAGGACGCGCCTCCGCAGCGCCGCGCGCTGAGTTTCGCGCCGCTATAAATATTGCGTAACGCGTGCCTCTGTCCTTTCCTCCTGCGACCGTCGAGCCGTGAAGATGCAAACGCCGTGCGCCGTGCCGCGCTGCGATACCTACGCGCGTTGGTCGGCGCGTGATACTGGCAGCGGCGTCGGCGAGTTACTTCGTCTCTTGTAGACAGAGGATCAAAAACGTTCAGCAAAATAGCTCTTTTCAGAGCTTTCTGTGTTAACAGAGCATATCAAAAACGTGAAATAAAATAGCTCTTCTCAGAGCTGTCTGTGTTAACAGAGGTGGTCAAAAACGTTGAATAATATAGCTCTTTTCAGAGCTGTCTGCTTCTTGGTTTCTGTTAAACGATGGTCTAAATCCTTGTAGCTTGTGCTATGGCTAGTGTGGCTACACTAGTGTAGGGCAACGTTAAAAAATAATAATTCCTCGAATTATTGTGTGCGTAAAGGACCCAGAGTAGTCAAAGATGGCCCTGGGTATTATTATTAGATTTAAGTAATATTATTGAGTAAATATTTCTTAAAAATCATCATTAGCGCCTGCGGATAGTCTCTTAGCAAGACTTGAATAAATATAAATTGCTGTTTACAATTCCTGTGCTTTTATGCAATAGGAGGCAAACGAGCTGACGGATCACCTGATGGTAAGCGATCAGCGCCGCCTATAGACACCTGCAAAAACCCAGGAGTTACAGGTCCGTTGCCGGCCTTTTAAAAAGGAATAGGTAAGTACTCTATTTTCTTGAAAGTTTGAAGGTCGTATAGGTTCGGAAATACCGCCGACGCCAGATTATACCACAGTTTTTATGGAATAGAGCGCTAACTAGCAAACGGATCACCTGATGAATAACGATGAGGACCTCACCCGCAACACCAATGAAGTAACAAATGCGATGCCGGCCTGTTCTTCCTCTCTCCTACCAATTTTAAATGTTGCTGTGCCCGACAGGGTCCATAATTGTTACAGATTGTGTTTTCTAACCACCTGTATATGTAAATTATGGATGCAATATATACTTAAATAAATATAAATAAAGAAAGGGGAATACGCCCATTTCTGAAGGTTTTGAAGATCATATCGATTTGCAGACATAAGAATAGATTAAGTCCACCGTTTTTTAGATTGTCAAAAGTACATAAGTCGTTCATGGGAATCGGTGTTACATGTTATAACAAAATCCCCCAAGAAATACTGCATCTAAATGAAAGAAAATTTAAACTATGTATTAAAAAAACGTTATGTACCTCTACACAAGCATACTACAAACTAAATGATTATATAGAGGATAAAAGTGCTTGGAGGCAGGCTGGTCCGGCTCCGCAGGATAATACATGAAACACAGTGATGTTCAATGAATTCTATTTGTGTAATAATATAATCATGCTGCTTAAATATTTGTATAGTTTAAAACGTTGCACAATTTATTGTAAATGTGAGAGCCCTGTAATTAATTAAATCAAATTAGACTAGTAGATTGCATTTATGTCAGCTTGGAGTTGTCATGCTCACTCAAAGATCTCGTTGGCGGTGGCACGTGCATTGGATCGCTCGATTCCCTACAAAATGGTTGAGTTGGGCGGTGCTAGGTTTCGCCAAATGTTCGTGAACGGGCACAGTCGATTGGAACTGGTCAGCTCCAGACTGTATCATTTTATTTTATTATCCTCAAGGTTATTTTCTTTTTCAGTCTTTCTGACTGGATTTAGGTGTTGCATTGTTCTCACATAATCGAACCAATAAAACTATGTAACTAGAGAATTGTATTGTAAACCTGATTGAAAAAGAGTAACCTATGGAGTTTCTTGCTCGTTCTTCTCCATAGGAATCTACGCCTTGGAATGAGCAACTAGCTTCACTTATAAATTTTTGTTGTTTGACGTTCAAAAGTGCCATCCTGGTCTAATTGAAATAAATGATTTTGACTTTGACTTTGACTTTGACTTTGCAGCTCTTTCCACAAAGACCTGGTTTGCTTAAGATAAAAAGGTCACTAAAGAGATAAGATAATATTTTTCTACAGAACTAATGTGACAGACCAGCTTACAGTTCACAAAACAACCTATATGTCCCACCCACACGCACGATGCTCTTCGCATTCAGCCTCGTTGTGCGTATTGCTAGGAAGTGAAATTCTTTGCCAGAGTCTGTGTATCCTGAAGGGTATAACCTGGGCGTCTTCAAGACCCGAGTGAATAGGTTGCTTATGAGACGACGTGCTCCATCGTAGACCGCATCATCGTGGACCACCAGGCGAGATGGTGGTCAAACGTCGGCCCAAAACATCACCCAAAAACTACCGGTCTGATTACGATGAAGCTTTATGATTATACTTTAATATCCTGGGCACAATACTGGGTACTTTTTATCCAGGAAAAATATAATACACGAAAAAACAAACTGAAGTTTGCGGCTCAATTCTTAGACACAGTTACTTTACCAAAAGCAAATATAAGTTTGTCGAATGTTAGGTTGCCCGCAGTGGACTTTACGCTGTAGGTAACTGTAGGGGCGGTGGTTGAAATTAGTTTGATCTGGAGTAACACAGGCTACTCTTTATCCCTGGGAACAAAAAGGCGAAGCCGCTGGCAGAACCTAGTTTGAATATAAGACTTCTTTCAAGTAGGACCTAGCTCTTAGTCAAAGTCAAAGTCAAAGCATTTATTTCAATTAAACCATAATTTGGTACTTTTGAAACGTCAACAAATATAAAATAAATAATAGTCTGTCAGTCAGTCCGTCAGTGAAGCTAGGTGAAGCTAGGTGCTCATTCCAAAATGTAGATTCGAATGGAGAAGAACGAGCAAGAAACTCCATTCGTTACTCTTTTTTTTTTAAAGTAGGTATGTTCTAAGTACAATGTCTCTGATACTTAGTCCTGAACAATATCGGGAAAAAGTATCCTATGTTACTCTCTAAAAATTACACTTTCGAATAATGAAAAATTGTTCCTAATAAACCCAACAGTTCCAAATTAACTCATTCTTTTTAAAGTTCGGTACAGATCTCGAGAACCAAAATGCAAATACGTAACTCATTGCTATACAAAAAATTAAGGCGCAATCATTACTATCTGATTTCTATTTCTTCTAAACCTTGTGCTAATAATTCAGAACCATTCCACTTAAATAAATTAAACACAAGAAAGTAATAATATGCCCTGACCCTGTCATAAACCTGAGACCTCGGCTTTTAACAATATTATTAATAAATAATCGCTAGGTAAATATCACAGAACATATAAAGGAGGAAAATATAATCAATCTCACAAAAGGTCAGCCATTAGCTGAAATCAGTTATTAAAATTAATGTGATAGTGTTTTGTATACATAACCTAACATCTATCATGCCCGCAGAGGTAGGCAGAGGTGCACATTACGGCACTTAATTCCACTGTAACACTTACTATTCACTATTTTTACTAGATTATGATCTGGAATAAGACATAGGCTACTTTATACCCTACGGGAACGCGGGCGTCTTAAACCTCCGGGCCACCACGACTTTATAATGGGTAGGTATATTTTATTTACATCTAGGTCATTTCGTTGATGATCCAAATTTATTTATAAAGTACCTATTCATTAATTTAATGGCTAATCGAAGTCAAAGTCAAAGTCAAAGCATTTATTTCAATTAAACCATTGTTTGGTACTTTTGAAACGTCAACAACAAAATAAATAATAGTCTGTCAGTCAGTCCGTCAGTGAAATTAGGTGAAGCTAGGTGCTCATTCCAAAACGTAGATTCGAATGGAGAAGAACGAGCAAGAAACTCCATTCGTTACTCTTTTAAAAAAAAGTATGTTCTACAATGTCTCTGATACATATTTCAATACTGTACGCATATGTAAGAACAATGCAAAGACACGCTTGACGCATTATAAGTACTAATAACTTACTAATATAAAAAATATAAAAATCTTAAGTCTAACATGGTGCTCACATATGCATACTGACAATCCATAGAAATAGTGCTTCTATATAAGAAAAAGGAAACTCTTTGTTTCAATAAAGAAAGAAATGCTCGATGCCATAAGGAAACTAGATTGTCTACATTAGAATTAAAGTATTAAATTATGTATTATATTACCTACTATTGGAATAAACATTGTTTTAAGAATAGAATAGAATAGAATAGAATCTTTATTTGCATAAAATGTAGGTACATAATGGTGATAATAATAACATAGTCAAGGTGCCATATACATCTTGCCGCTTGGCGACATGCAAATCTTTATACAGTTCAAATACTTATCACAGAAATAGAACATTTAACAATTTATCTAAATTATAAGTTTACAGTCTATACCTCACAGATCACTCACAATTGTAGAATTTACATGGGTTTTTTGCTAGAAATTCGTCAACTGAGTAAAAACATTGCTGACATAACCATTTTCTTAGCATTACACTAAATTTATTTGAAGGTAGTCCGGAGATAGTTTTTGGTAAAGAGTTATATATTAAGGGACCCATGTAAATACAGCTTCGTCTAAATAACTCTAATCTAGGAACAGGTAACTGAAATTCTAGATGAGTAGCTTTCCTTTTATTTACATTATTGTTAGACACAAAAAATTGAGGATTATTTTTCACAAATTTAGAAATCTCGTAAATATAAATACAGGGAACCGTTAAGAGGCTATTTGATTGGAATGCGGGTCTACATGAATCACACCAGTCAACATTAAACATTGCACGAACACACTTCTTCTGGACAATGAACACTCGTGATATATCCGAAGAGTTTCCCCATACAATGATACCGTAGCGGATAACTGAGCAAACGTATGCATGGTATACCATTAAGGCAGTTTGCATGGATGTTATACATGTAATTTTTCTCAAAGCAAAGACAAATTTATTGATTTTTACACATACATTTGCAATATGAGTTTTCCAAGTAATATTTTCATCTACTGTTATACCCAGGAATTTAGAGCAATGTATTTGTTCTATAACATTATTATTATATGATACATCAATTTGTACGGGCTTACTTTTCCATGTTTTAAAATAGATTACATTAGTTTTAGGGATGTTTATTTTTAACTTATTAGTATCTAGCCATTTCATAATTTCACCTAATGCTTTGTTGACCTGAATACTCAAATTTTGGGG